>CM059495.1:32566755-33166755 GCA_030378355.1 Eleusine indica | reverse complement strand
AAATGCTAAGCTTAATTGGTGAGTCTTGGTAGCGAGCATCGAGTAGTCCGGGATTACTCAGTACCTGGTAGTTGATCGTTATTACCCTCTTATGATGAGAAAGAAATCAAATAGAGACCGAACAGGGAAGTACATGTGTAGGACGAGGTGACAAGGTGGGACCTTGTTCGTCATAGCCCCGTTTGTGCCGATTAAGAACCCCTTCATATGGACCCGTGACCAAGTTTGAATAGTACCAAGTACATACCTTTGTATGGGAACTGGGAAACCGTCGTAGCTTGATTATCATAGTGCTGGACGGCAACCCGACCTCTCTTTTGGTGATGAAGAAGGATATGGCGGAATTGGGGTATGTGTTGGAAGGGAGAGTGCATGGGCTACCTATGGATGGCTCCGACGGGAGCATCGCATAGGGTGACATGTACTCGGGAGAGGTGGCCCCGGATCGGCTCTACAGTGTCTCATGAAAGGTGGCCGTACGTGACTCATTTTGAGTGTTCGTGCGTCGTGTGCTTGGGTTCCTCCTGCGGGATGTAAAACGATTCAAGTCGCCGTCCCTCATGGTTATTGAGTACCACTTGTGAGATCGCTGCCATTTTGAAGTAAAACAAGTGAGATGATAATGATGATGTTGTATTTCTATAAATTTTATTGCAACCATGTTTGCTCTAGTATAGATGCATAATATTTATTTTATGCAAAACACTCTATTAACTTGGCTAAAATTTGAAAAATAAAGATAAATAATTAGTGTTGTTTTTGCAATTATTTCCACAACCTTTGGTCAGGCCCCTACATGCTAGGTGTCGGCCTTTGCGTGCCTTTTTGACGGGTAAGTCTTGCTGAGTATTAGTTGCTCAGGATTTGTTGTTTAAGTTTTTGTACAGGTATGTCACATGTTGTGTACACCGAGAGTGGCAATCATGTGGAGTGAGATGGTGAACCCCGAAAGGATGGACCATGGAATGGGTTCCCGTTTTCCCTACTCCAGAGGAGTACGATGAATGATTCATGGTTATGGGCTGCCATGAGTTATTATAAGATATGTATTATCGAGATTATTCACTTCCGCTAAGACTTCATTTTCAAACTTCAAACTCTATTATGTATCCTAAATTTGAACCTAAATTGTAATAACTTAAATTCGACATTGCACTCTATTTTCTATGTTCATTTGTGTATTGCTGGACTCTTGCTTCGTCAAGTGTCATCCGATTATCGATCCTTGACTAACCCCTTGTTTCGAGGTGGGGATGTCACATCACCATTGCACACCTCGCCGCCATGCGTCTCCTCGCCTCTGTGCGCTCTTGCCAAAGCCGCCGGAAGCCTCCACCCAGCCCAAGTCCCCCTGCCGAGTTCTTGGAGAAGGATTCTCTCTCCCCTTCCATTGCCGATGACCAAAGCTTTGATGTTTCTGGTAATCGGTGTCATGCACTGTCCATTCTTTGTGGTATTCGGCTTCAGGACCTGCAGGGTATTGATACTTCTTCCAATTCATCGTTTATGCCCTAATTCGAGCAATTTCCTTAATTGATACAATTGGATTAAATTTCCATGCTTTAGTTGTTACACCCAGGTGTCTCGTTTCTACTTAGCAAGCATAATGCTCATCGAAATGTAGCTATAGAAAACATAAAATGTTAAAGTTCAAACCAACTTAAATTAATTACAGTTAATTAAAAACCCTGCAAACAAGGTTATGAAGCAAATTATAAATTTTATATACAACCTTGCCATGTAATTTTATAATTATTCTCAGAATGGTAAAATAGAATTTTAGACCAAAAATGAGCATTTTATCTTATTCGGAAGTACCCTAAATAATTATTTTAAGCCTAAAAACATCTCTAATTGAAAATTAATTTTTAAAATAGTTAAAAACCAAATTAACTGTTGGTCTTCACCAGAGGATTCCTCATATTTTTAAGGCCACGTGTGTCAAATTTCATTTCATTTGGAGGCTTGTAGCTATTTAATTAAAAATAAAACAGAACTAGGAACTGATTTGCAAATTCTGTGAAGTTGGAGGGGTGGACAGAGAAAATCCTGCTTTCTTCTACCTGTGGTGCCCGATGCCAGGCGCACTAGCGCTGCTTTCCCGGGACTTGGAGGCTGGAGCCGCACTTGCTCTCTCCCGCGACGTCGCGTCGCATCGCCGCGTCTCCCACTCACCGGCCCGCTTTTCCCCGCTCCCTCGGCCTTTATTTCTTTCACAAAGCGACCCTTTCTTCTCCCTCTGCCGAGCCGCCATGGCCATGGCAGAACTCTTTGTCTCCCCACGTCCGACTGTTCCCTGGTTGCCGACAGCCTTCAAAACCGCGTGCAAAACATCTGACGACTTCACGACATGCCAGACGCGTTCCCGTGGCTGCCTCGACTCTCGATCGATGAAAGGCAGTCCCTTTCTTCTTCGTCGGGTAGACCCGACACTCATGCATCACGCCACCTGCCACTCCCCCAGCGCCAGCGCAGACCAGCCCAGGACCCTCAAAACCGGCGGACAGCATCATATCTCACGTCCTCCTCAGTCTCTCAGCTCGCAACCTCGCTCTGCCCGTTTTTCCTTTATCTCTCACCAAGTCACCATTGCCGTTGCCATGGCTGAGTGCTACTGAAGCTCAAATTCCCTCTGTATCTCACTGCCCCCAGCCGAGCTGAGCTCATCAATACCTGCGCAAGAACCTACTATACCAATTACCCACCATACCCAGCGACCTCCATCGTTGCCAGCTTCAATTTCTTGACATTGGGTGAGCCATGTTCCAATTCCTCTGTGCTGAACGTAGCTAACATCCTTGCGGAACCGTCTGAATGCTATCCCTTGCAGGTCCACCAATGTAGATATCGGGTTTTGAGCTTTTATGGCCTTCATTGACTCTGCTGTATGAAGCGAGGCCTGTTTCAGCTGAAAATTCACGATTTATATTAATCTTGGAAATTACAGAAAATATCAAATCTTTGAACAATCATAGCAAATGAACCCGAAATTTAATGGAGCCCAAGTAAAGTTTGTTATACTCCTCTTGAGATACTCTCACTTATAGAAATGAAAGTTTTATGCTTCTGTGCATGTATATTTAATAATGATTTATCTTGCTAAAATACTAAGTAAATCCCCATAAATTCTAGGAATACATTGTAAATCTGATTTTTAGCATGCACTGTTAAAACATGTTAACTATCACCCTGATTTTTGGTTAGGCAAAATATGTATTATTTTATGCTCTATGATTTACTTAGCACTTTTGCTTATAAAAATGCTAGTAAATAAATTACTTAATTCCAGGAGCTGAAACTTGGTGATAATAATCTTCATGCATGCCTTTGTTCACAATACATCACTCATGTCCAGAACCATATGTTTACTGTACTAAATAATTTAATTGCTCTTATAACTGTATTAATCCTATTTAAATGTCCTAAGAACTACACATAAAATGTTAACAATTAAACTTATTTCTCTGAAGCATATGGCTTGAAGAACATAATGATCAAGTTATTGTCACATTAACACCATTGCACTTTGCATTTGTCATATCATTGCATCATACAGTGTTATTTCAATATCGTTAATACATTGTTCATATATAGGTAACAAGAACCAGGAACATGAGCGGGATTTTCAGAAGGATACTGATTTTCAGGAGCAATAATCTGTAGTTGCTAACACTTGTGTCGATAAAGGCAAGCCCCGGTTTGCATTCACCTTTCTAAAAGTTTTGCTAGTTTTAATACATTACTGCTAGTGTCTATATTGATTCGTGCATTAGGTTAATAGGAGTTGGTTGAAAACCCACCTTGCATGTTTTCTCAAATGACCCATGTTACGTTTATATGATTCTTGGTATGATCGGTACTTTGTTGCTATGCTTAGTAAGTGAATAATATCGGTAGTTTATTATTCGTACTAAGTAAATGAACTTGATCATTAAATATGAACTTAATAAAAATGAGTTTATTTATGATGTTATGACCCGGCAGGGATGATGTATGTATAGGTTTGCAGCCACACATGGGTGTTGACTACAGTAGCTCTGCCTTGTTAGTTAAGGACGTTTCGTTATTGGCCCCTTGATCAAGTATTGAACAGTACCGAATGCATGTTATAGTTTATGGGCACTAGTAAACCGATGTAGCATTAAATCCTTGCATTGGAGATCGGTTATGGTGCATTGGTCTTTGACCGTTCGGCTGTTGGAATGGGCGGTTCATACCACGAAGTACTCTGGCAGAACGGCATGCCCACTCAATGTCACTGGATCCGGTTGAAGGTGTAGGTATTTATTATGAAAGGTTGCCATATACAACCTTAATTGGTGCGTATATGTCGTGTATTTTGGGTTATCCCAACTGGTATAAATCAATTGCAATTGATGTTGCTCATAGTATTGAGTACCGCTTGATCACTGAGTCTTCACGTAGCACACATGTTATACTATGAGATTGATTATATTGCTAGTTGTTGAATATTATTGCTGTTGTTCTTATATTGCTAGCTGTTGATTATATTCTTGTGTTGCTCCATTAAATTTATATTCCTGATCTATACAATGAACCTTGGCTAATTAAAATTGATAGAACTCATAGGATGCTTAGCGCAAGTCTTTTTAAACAACTATCCTATTAGAGCCAATACATGTCTAGGTCTTTTGACGGGTAAGTCTTGCTGAGTAATTAGTATTCAGGCTTTGTGTCTTTGTTGTTTTTAGGTAATGAGGAGATAGAATTGCATGTAGATGTGTTACCTTGGGACATGCAGGTCCTTGAAGGTTGGACTGACCACTGGGAGTCTGACCTGCCGCCGCGGTGATGTTGTGTGCTGCTAGAATGATGGTTCTCTTGGCAAAAATCATTGCTACCACTGTTCGTCGAGAGTTCGTAGTACTTATCGTTATTTCCTTCCGCTGTTTTCAAAATATCATGAACTTGTAATATTTCACTGCACTTTCACTATCTTAATGATGTAATAATTTAACTTAAATTGAACAATTGTTGTATTATCACGTGTCTGCACTATCAGCACCTTTGGGATCCTGATCTTCTGGGTGGGTTGCCTTAGATGGTATCAGAGCCGTGGATCCATTATAATACAACAAATAAATCATATTTTCAAAAACTATGACGTATGCGAGTGAGGAATACTTTAGAGTTTGGTGACAAAGCTAACCCTAGGTTATGTTTGTTTAAATACTGCATCTACGGCTTCTTCAAACGAAGGTACGTGCGTGCTTAACCGACATACGTGATATCAGTGCGTGTGCCCGTAGGCGGATACGGGACACTATTGGCTCGTGAGATATCACGAGGGGATTCTTTTCTATGGATCGTTACTAGTAGAATTATGCTTATTTTCGTAGTTGCTTTTGAATTTGATGTATTATTTCTGCAATGGATCTTCTGCAGGTACATTAACACTGTCAGTACAAAATTTAGATTGACTTACGCGTTGAGTACGGGTCTTCACCAAATATTCGTGCCTTTGTTGTGAGGAACGATAGGTTAATAAATTGAAATTCTTGCATCATGCATCCCTGTATAACTCAACTAAAATTTTTCTCTCATCTTGCTCACCAACCTCTGAATAAAAATCTAACTATGCTATGTTCAAAAATTTTGAAATACAAGTCTAGTTGTAGAGTTAATACAATTTGTCCTGTTTTTAGTTGTCAACTTAAAAAAGTCATAGTTTTTAATTTACTCAACCAAATGAGGTATATAAATACTTATTAGGAAGGTCTTAAGGCCCTCTATCATCTATTGTTTAAATCAAATTTTGATCATAACAGAAACACCCCAAAACAGAGAACCAACAAAATCTATTAAACCCCCCTGTCCTCAGTATAACCCTGAACTCAAAAAAATCATAACTGGAGCATTACTTCAAAGTTTTAGGTGTATAATCTCAATATGGAAAGATTTAGAAGTCTATTTTCATCTCCAATAGGTTTCACCAATTAATGATGTTTCCTTTGTCCAGTAGAGTTAAAACAGTGAGCCCCTATCATCCAAAAATAAAATCTGCCAACCTGACCGCGAAGTGGAATTTAAGATTGAGCTACACCCAGGAACTTCTCCAATATCTCGTCGACTGTATAAAATGGCTTCGAATGAGCTGGCTGAACTGAAAAAGCAATTGAATGAACTGCTGGAAAAAGGTTTCATCTGCCCTAGCACTTCACCATAGGGCTGTCCTGCTATTTTTGTGAAGAAGAAGGACTAGTCTTTGCGTCTTATCGTTGATTATCGGCCACTCAATGAAGTCACGATCAAGAATAAATACCTACTGCCCCAAACTAATATTCTTTTTGATCAATTGGTTGGTGCCAAGGTCTTTTCAAAAATTGACCTTCGCTCGAGCTATCATCAAATAAAGATTAGAGCAGAGGAAATTCGGAAGACTGCCTTCTCCACTAGATATGGATTATTTGAATATCTAGTAATGTCATTTGGATTCACCAATACTCCTGCCCATTTCATGTATCTCATGATTTTAGTATTTATACCAGAGCTGGATAAGTTTGTGGAAGTTTTTATTGATGACATCCTCATCTGTTCTAAGTCCAAGGAAGAACATGCTGAACACCTTTGTATTGTTCTTTAGCGTCTACGAGATCACAAGTTGTTTGCAAAATTTAGCAAGTGTGAATTTTGGTTGGACCGTGTGTCATTTCTTGGCCACATAGTTTCAGCCGAAGGTACCTTTGTAGACCCTGGCAAAGTTCAAGATGTGCTGGACTGGAAACCGCCTACTTCTGTCCATCAAGTTCGCAGTTTTCTGAGATTAGCTGGATATTACGTAGGTTCGTTCCTAATTTTTCCTAGCTATCCAAGACCATCACAAGATTGTTGAAAAATGATGTGAAGTTTGAATGGAATAGCAAATGTGAAGGAGCATTCTAGAAGTGGAAGGAATTATTAACTACTACCTCAATATTGGCTCAGCCGGACATCACTAAACCATTTGACGCATATTGTGATCCATCTGGGACAGGACTTGGATGTGTGCTTATGCAATATGGCCATGTCATTGCCTATGCATCTTGGCAATTGTGAAAGCATGAAGAACATTATCCAACTCATGATTTAGAGCAAGCTGTAGTTATGCTTGCACTAAAAATTTGGGGGCATTATTTGCTCAAAAATTTAGTGCACATCTACACGGATCATAGGAGCTTGAAATACATTTTCACTCAAACTGACCTGAACATGAGACAACGTTGGCTGGAATTAATCAAGGATTATAATCTAGAGATTCATTATCATCCAGGCAAGGCCATTGTAGTCGCCAACGTGCTGAGTAGAAAGATACACTGCAATAACTTGCTGCTGGAATTGGAGGACAACAGCAACAAAATAATTAATTTCGAACCAAGTCTTCATGTTATGCCTGCTTTAATGATAAACAACCTTAGTATTCATTCCACCATTTGTGAAGAAGTCATTGATGCCCAGAAAAGTGACATGGGTATGAATTGTATTAGTCAACACATTAAAAATGATAAAGCCAAATATTTCACACAAGACTCGGATGGTACTCTATGGTTCAACACCCGTTTAGTAGTACCAATGGATTTTAAACTTCCTCAGAATATTTTGGATGAAGCCCATCAATCCAAATATTCCATTCACCCTGGTAGCAATAAAATGTATCAAGATCTGAAAAAGAATTTTTGGTGGACAAGAATGAAGCGAAGTTGCCCGGTACGTCGCAGAATGCGATACTTGTCAGAGTGTTAAACCTAACCATTTAAAACAAGCCGGATTACTTCAACCATTAAGTATTCCTGCTTGGATGTGAGAAGACATCAACATGGATTTTATTGTTGGCCTTCGTCTCACTTCATGTAAGCACGACTCAATTTGGGTCATTGTGAATAGACTCAAAGTCTGCTCATTTTCTACCGGTCCACAATACATATAAGATGAAACAATATGCAGAACTATACATATCCAGAATCCAATGTCTTCATGGAGTACCTAAGACTATTATTTCGGATAGAGGCTTATAGTTCGTTGCTCATTTCTGGGAACAACTACATGCATCTCTGTGTACAAATTTAATTCAAAGTTTTGCTTACCATCCCGCTACCAATGGAAAAACAGAGCGTGTCAACCAGATTTTGGAAGATATGCTCAGAGCATGTGTTTTTGGCACATAGTGATAATTGGGATGAGTATCTACCTTATGCCAAATTTTCGTACAACAACAATTACCAGGAGAGTGTAAAAATGTCACCATTCGAAGCTCTCTACAATCAAAGTTGTTGAACACCTTTGAGCTGGTTTGAACCTGGAGAAAGAGTAACTTTTGGTCCTAACCTTGTAAAGGACGCTAAGGAAAAGGTTCGTATTGTTCAAGCAAATCTTAAGACTACAAAATGTCGTCAAGAGAAATATGCAAACCGACGACGCAGACCACTCCATTTCAATGAGAATGACTATGTCTATCTCCGGGTATCACCTATGAAGGGTATACAACAATTTGGAATCAAAGAAAAAGTAGCTCCCTGTTATATTGGCTCGTTCAAAATTCTGAAACGATGTGGAAACATAGCATACAAGCTGGAGCTACATGCTAATTTTTCTGGAGTTCATAACACCTTTCATGTCTCATAACTAAAATGGTGTCTTAAGCCATCAATTGATAATATTTTGGAAGATTTTGATCATCTCTAACCGGGCCTCACATACTCCGAACAATCGACAAAAATCCTCGATCAAAAGGAACGCGCAACCCGTAAAAGAATAATCAAATTCTATAAAGTGCAATTGAGTAATCATTCAAAAGATGAATCCACTTGGGAATTTGAGGAATTTCTGAGTACTCATTACCCAGAATTCTGATCATCATTCTCACGTATATTTTGATTATCGAACTTCCCTCTAGCTTGCTTTGTTCTTAATCTCGGGATGAGATTTCTTTAAGGAGGGAGGGCTGTGACACCCAGGTGTCTCGTTTCTACTTAGCAAGCATAATGCTCATAAAAATGTAGCTATGGAAAACATAAAATGTTAAAGTTCAAACCAACTTAAATTAATTACAGTTAATTAATAAAACAAGGTTATGAAGCAAATTACAAATTTTCTATACAACCTTGCTAAGTAATTTTATAATTGTTCTCATAATGGTAAAATAGAATTTTAGACCAACAATGAGCATTTTATCTTATTGTGAAGTACCGTAAATAATTATTTTAAGCCTAAAAACCTCTCTAGTTGAAATTTAATTTTTAAAATAATTAGAAACCCAATTAACTGTTGGTCTTCACCAGAGGCTTCCTCATATTCTGAAGGCCACGTGTGTCAAATTTCATTCCATTTAGAAGCTTGTAGCTATTTGATTGAAAATAAAACAGAACTAGGTACTGATTTGCAAATTCAGAGAAGTTGGAGGGGTGCACAGAGAAAATCCTGCTTTCTTCTACCTCTGGAGCCCAACGCCAGGCGCACTAGCGCTGCTTTCCCGGGAATCGGAGCCGCACTTGCGCTCTCCCGCGACGTCGCGTCGCATCGCCGCGTCTCCCACGCACCGGCCCGCTTTTCCCCGCTCCCTTGGCCTTTATTTCTTTCACAAAGCAACCCTTTCTTCTCCCTCTGCCGAGCCGCCATGGCCATGGCAGAAGTCTTTGTCTCCCCACGTCCGACTGTCCCCTGGTCGCCGACCGCCTTCAAAACCGCGTGCAAAACCTCTGACGAGTTCACGACATGCCAGATGCGTTCCCGTGGCTGCCTCGACTATCGATCGATGAAAGGCAGTCCCTTTCTTCTTCCTCGGGCAGACCCGACACCCATGCACCACGCCACCTGCCCCTCCCCCAGCGACAGCAGAAACCAGCCCCAGCCCCTCAAAATCGGCACACAGCATCATATCTCAGGTCCTCCTCAGTCTCTCAAATTCGCTCCGTGTCTCACTGTCCCCAGCCGAGCTGAGCTCATCAATACGCAAGAACCTACTCTACCAAATACCCACCATACCTGCAACGTTCCTAGCTCAAACCGAGTCAATCGAAGCATAGTTCAGGAAGACCTCCCCGGCGACCTTCATTGTTGCCAGCCTCAATTTCTTGATATTGGATGAGCCATGTTCCAATTCCTCTATACTGAATGTAGCTAACATCCTTGCGCATCCGTCTGAATGCTATCCCTTGCAGGTCCCCCAATGTAGATGTCGGGTTTTGAGATTTTATGGACGCCATTGATTCTGCCATATGAAGCGAGGCCTGTTTCATCAGAAAATTCACGATTTATATTAACCCTGGAAATAACAGAAAATATCAAATCTTTGAACAATCATAGTAAATGAACCCGAAATTCAATGAAGCCCAAGTAAAGCTTGTTAGACTCCTTTTGATATACTCTAATTAATAAAAATAAATGTTTCATGTTTGCATGTATATTTAATAATGATTTATCTTGCTAAAATACTAAGTAAATCCCTATAAATTCTAGGACTATATTATAAATCTGATTTTTGGCATGTATTGTTAAAACATGTTTAACTATCACCCTGATTTTGGTTAGGAAACATATGCATTATTTTATGCTCTAAGATTTACTTAGAACTTTTGCTTATAAAAATGCTAATAAATAAATTACTTAATTCCAAAAGCTGAAATTTGGTGATAATAATCTTTATGCATGCCTTTGTTGATAATAAATCGTCTTGCCCAGAACCACATGTTAACTGTACTAAATAATTTAATTGCTCTTATAACTATATTAACCCTATTTAAATGTCCTATGAACAGCTACAAATAAAATGTTAACAATTAAACTTGTTTCTCTGAAGCATATGACTTCGAGAACATAATAATAAAGTTATTGTCATATTAACACTACTGCACTTTGCATTTGTCATATCATTGCATCATACGGTATTATTTCAATACCGTTAATACATTGTTTATATATAGGTAACGAGAACCAGGAACAGAAGTCGGATTTTCAGAAGGATATTGATTTTCAGGAGCAAGAATCTGTAGTTGCTAACACTTGTGTCGAGACAAGCCCCGGTTTGCATTCATCTTTTTAAAAGTTTTGTTAGTTTTAATACATTAGTGCTAATGTCTATATTGATTGGTGCTTTAGTTTAATAGGAGTTGGTTGAAAACCTACCTTGCATGCTTCCTCAAATGACCCATGTTAAGTTTATACGAGTCCTGGTAGGATCGGTACTGTGTTGCTATGCTTAGTAAGTGAGTATTATTGGTAGTTTATTATTCGTACTAAGTAAACTTGATCACTAAATCTGAACTTAATGGAAATGAGTTTATTTATGATGTTGTGTCCGGGCAAGGATGACGCATGTATAGGTTTGCAGACACACATGTGTGTTGACTGCGGTAGTTCTGCCTTGTTAGTTAAGGACCGTCCGTTGTTGGCCCCTTGATCAAGTATTGAATAGTACTGAATGCATGCTAGTTTATGGGCACTAGTAAACTGATGTAGTATTAAATCCTTACATTGGAGATCAGCTATGGTGCATTGGTCTTTGACCCTTTGGCTGCTGGAGTGGGCGGTTCATACCGTGAAGTACTGCTGGCGGAACGGCATGCCCACTCGATGTCACTGGATCCGATTGAAGGTGTAATTATTTATTGTGAAACGTTGTCGTATACGAGCTTAATTGGTGCGTATATGTCGTGTATTTCGGGTTCTTTCCAGCTGGTGTAAATCAATTGCAATTGCTGTCACTCGTAGTAATGAGTACCGCTTGTTCACTGAGTCTTCACGTAGCACACATGTTATATTATGAGATTGATTATATTGCTACCTGTTGATTATTATTGCTGCTATTCTTATATTGTATTTACTTCACGTTATGCTTTACTATTCTTGTGTTGTTCCACTAAATTTATATTCTTGTTCTATACAATGAAACTTGGCTATTTAAAATTGATAGAACTCATAGGATGCTTAGCGCAAGTCTTTTTAAACATCAATCCTATTAGAGCCAATGCATGTTTAGGTCTTTTGACGGCTAAGTCTTGCTGAGTAATTAGTACTCATGCTTTGTGCCTTTGTTGTTTTCAGGTAATGAAGAGATAGAATTGCTTATAGATGTGATGCCTTGGGACATGCAGATCCCTGAAGGTTGGACTGCCCACTGGGAGTCTGACCTGTCATCGTAGTGATGTTGTGTGCTGCTAGAGTGATGGTTCTCTAGGCAAGAATCATTGCTACCGCTATATCATCGAGAGTTCATAGTACTTATCGTTATTTGCTTCCGCTGTTTTCAAAATATCATGAACTTGTAATATTCTACTGCACTTTCACTATCTTAATGATGTAATAATTCAACTTAAATTGAACAATTGTTGTATTATCGCGTGTTTGCGCTATTAGCACATTTGGGATCCCGATCTTTTGTGAGGGTTGCCTCATTAGTTGCATTAATTAGGTGATTAGCTCAACCTAGGTTGCAATTAATTCCATGATTATCTATTAATTGCAATACTAGGGTTGTCTCTCATTTAGTCTATAATTAGATTAATTGCCATTATTTGACTGTACACTAGATGATTCGCACCAACCACTTATAGTCAATGATCACAGTTGTTACTTTGCATATTTGCCTAGTGATCATGTCCTTCATTTAGTGCTAGGATGTCTACTGCGCTTTCTTACACAGCAGTGCTTTGCTTGTAGATAATATTAGGTTCTATACTTATCCTATCCCTACCTATGTGCGTGTAGTGACAGTTGTTCAGTCAACTGCAGTGATGGCAGGAACAGGTGATCAGGATAAGGGCAAGAGCAAGATGCCAGTGCAGAGCAAGGCAAAGAAGAGGACTAGACTGGATAGAGAGTCATAGAGAGCTAGACAGATAGCACGGCACCTGGATGCTATGGAGGAATCTCGTAGGACACCATGAGCCCTGTTGATCACAGGGACACAGACAGATGACCTGGGCCACAGAAGGAGCACCAAGCCTTGAGGAAGGCAGCTGGCACAGACATGGAGTAGTATTTTGACTACATGCCCAGATTGGCAGAGTTGATCACCACTCCCTACAGGTAGAGAGAGGATATAGTGATAGAGTTCTATGCCTCACTTTGGGTAGCCAGAGATCGTTCAGAGATCTGGTTTATGTTCAGAGGAGAGTCTCACCACTTGACTAGAGAGGATCTTATAACGACACTCGGACTGATAGCTTCAGATCTATGACTCTACAGGAGTGCTTACGGAGATAGGGCTCCACCCCACAGACCATAGTGAGGGATGCTACCTCTAGACGATATGGTGTCGATAACCTTTCAGCCACCTCACACACCTGGGTTTGACAGATGCACTGCAAGACTCACTGTAGAGGCGAAGGTTGTTAGAGTGATAGTCACCAGGACTATCATAACAAGGTCTGGGTACAGGTTGGAGTTCACACTACTACACCAATAGGCAATCACTGCTATGCTACAAAGACAACTCTTTCACTTGACCGATTTGTTGGTAGTAGAGATGGAGGAGGTTATCTCCGAGAGGGTTGGAAGCCGTCACTTAGTCTATGGACCATAGATCTGTTATCTCTTGAGGATACTAGGACTTGTGACGGAGGAGCAGTACGAGGCTTTCCCTGAGGTGACCTGTAACATCCTGGTCCAAGGTTTAATAGGATTGATAGAATACTCATAATAACAAGTTGCAACTTTTTTTTCTGGAAACTCATCCCCAAACAACTCCAAGGTTAAGCGTGCTTGGCTTGGAGCAATTTAGGGATGGGTGACCACCTGGGAAGTTTGTCCCAGGTGCGTATGAGTGAGGACAAAGTGCACAGAAAAGACATGTGCTGGTCTGTGAGGGCAGTCTTGAGGTGCTAGAGAGCTGCCAGGTGTAAGCGGGCTCGGCCTCAAAGGGGCGGGACGTTGCAATTGGTATCAAAGTCACAGATTTCATGGGCGCGTGGGGTCGCAGATGCACAGGCATGGTGTGCATGGCTGATGTGGGCCCGGAGTGGTCACACAGCATGGCACATGGGCTGGCACTAGGCACACGAACATGGCCAAAAGAGGACGTTCCAGGCCTGGGGTTGACCGACGAGGACGTCGGTCTTCTAAGGGGGTGAGAGTGTAACATCCTGGCCCAGGGCTTAATATGATTGATAGAATACTCATACCAATAAGTTGCAACTTCTTTTTCGGAAGCTCAACTCTAAAGAACACTGAGGTTAAGTGTGCTTGGCCTGGAGCAAATTAGTGATTGGTGACTGATCGGGAAGTCATTCCCCGGTGCACACAAGTGAGGATAAGATGCGCAGAAAAGACTCGTGTTGGTCTGTGAGGAATGTCCTTAGGTCCTAGAGAGCTACCAAGTGTAAGCGGGCCCGGCCTCAGAGGGGCAGGATGTTACATGACCACTAGCTATGCACCTCGTGTCCCCAGGGGATCGCAGTCAGTCTCCAGCCAGCAGACAGACGAGCAGGAGTCACCGCCCAGTCACTCACGAGCAGGAGGCTCATCCAGAGATGGTGGTTCCTGAGTCAGGCAGTATGGGTGTACCACCTTAGCCAGCAGCTACAGAGACTGATCACGCCTCTGATGTGTGGGTGACTTCATCCAGAATACTACTGAGGAGAGGTGTCAGATTATGGATATGCTGAGGATGCAGGCAGAGTACCAGCAGGAGCAGATAAGGATGATGACTATGTTGATGAGTGTTGACATTTGCTAAGTCACACAAAATAAATAGACCTGGGCAAGTTAAATCCGCAAGCCCATGGACATCCCGTTGTAGCATTCACTATCGGATCACTCCAATGGCTGTCATTTATAGTTCTCCCAAGGGAAGGTGGCGGTCAAGAGATAGCATGTTCATAACTGTAGAAGTAATAATATACCAAGGTCATAGATAGGGGTAAGGATAATAAAGATAATGGGTAGTGACACACAGAACAATCCAACCTAACAATAACACAAAGTCTAGGTTAAGTGGGTTAAGGAAGAGTCAAGCCAGATCATTATGTACTTCTATATTCCTGTCTATAGGTTAAATACACGCAACACATACAGGTCTAGATCCTATGTTAAGCCAAAACCAAGAGGATTAAGCATAGAAGGGCTCTCTCTCACCACCTACAGGTTAAGCCTATACTAGGACATATGACACTAGGGCTATCAACTCCCTATGCCAGTCCTAAAGTCAATCCTATTCATAGGGGCAAACAAATACTCATAGCTATTTACCAATCTAAGCACTACGCTTACATTGCTAAACAATACTCTCAATCCCCATGGGACTTTGACCCTTCAGATCACCAAGTCATGAATAAGAGTATACCTAACCTCGACCCGATGGATCAACAAGTCAAGTACTATAATGTGCATAACTCAGACCCTACGAATGAACAAGTAAAGAGCTAGGACATGCATAGCTTTAACCTATCGGATTAAAAAGATGCAGGCTATAGCACATATAACTTTGACCCTACAGATTAACAAGTCATGGACTAAAGCATGTCTATCCACAATATGCATTGTACGAGTATAAGGACATAGGTTGATTAGCATAGGTATGTCAAGGATATAATAACATAACATGACGAGGAAATAACCATATATAAAGCACATGACTATCACACTAGTATAAGGATAAGGCATAAGGAATAAAAAGATAATAATATTAATAAAGTAAATAAGTCTTACAAGAGAGGACTAGAGTAGAACTAACCCAAAAGCTCTCCAAGACTAGGTCGAGGTCCTCAAGACACATCTCCTCTCCCCTAAACTCCACTAGGACCTAGAGACTAAGTGTAATGCTAGATAATGGATTCTTCCTGGTGTGTGTTGAGGAGTGAGCAACACCCTTCTATTTATAGGGGTCCAAAGGTGGTTCTGAGGTCGGTAACTCCCGTCCTTGTTCGGCCAAACAGGCCTATTTGGCCGAATAGGGGTGTGGCCCAGTGCCCCCGCCCGGCTATTCTGGCACACTGGTGGGTGGCCCCCTTTGACTCCTCCACGGCTTAGTCCTTTTGTATGTCGGTTTGGTGCTGCAAGTGGGCCATTTGATCCGTGTGAATCCCCATTGGCGAGCTCTGATTGGCCGAAGGTGTGCTTTCTCCTTTGATGAATCCGTGTGATGTCTAGTTATCGCTCTCCCATTGGTGGAATAGTATTATTGTGAATCATGGGGCATATCTCTACTCCTTTTATATATAATCCCTACATGCACATAGATCTCCAGAACCGAAGTGAGTACGTGGAAGTTCTACTCAGGACTCAATGATAGGTGGGCTCGATTGTACGCGGTCTCATGTTTCAGTGTGTTAGCATATCAGACACCAAGCGTGCTAGCATGAGAAAAGGCGCCTCTCGACCTCATGCCCATGCGCACTCCCATTTCCGCCATCACTCTACTCTACTGCTTCTCATCTTCTTTCCCATGCTCATACCCTGGCTCGTCGCTCGCCACGCTCAACTGCCATGGCGCCCACGGGCGACTCGAGTGTGGCCGCTGGCAACCGTAGCTTCTGCACCCCTCTCCTCCCGGCGTCCGCGATATTTTCCTGCCCATGTTCCGTGATTTCCATACAATTTTAGAAGTTTTTAATTTGTTCAATATCTTGGATTCTCAATAGTTCTTGACTGTTTTAGGCCAATATCGGTACTATTTGTGCTTGGGTTTAGTTATCGAGTAGTTATATTATGATTTATCAAATGGGGATTTACAGTTCATCGACTCTTTATAGACCTATGGTTCGTCTTCGTCCGTGGCTCGAGCACGTCATGGCTAGTCATGCTCGCCTTCATCGAAGTGCGTCTGTGGCGCTCTGGCCCCGATCGTCTCGACGACAGTGTAGGAAGAGGAGAAGGTCGTCCCGACATCAGAGGAGGAGGAGGAGGTCGTCCCGACGTCAGAGGAGGAGGAGGAGGAGGAGGAGTTTGTCCCGATGTCAGAAGAGGAGGAGGAGGAAGAGGTCGTCCTGGCATCAGAGGAGGAGGATGTGGTCATCTCGATGGCACAAAAGGAGGAGGTGATCGCCCCGGTGACAGCGAAGGAGGAGGAGGCGCTGCCAAATGAGGTTGGCAAGGTGACCGTCGGTGACAATGACACCACCACCGCCGATGACATCAACGAAGAGCCCCCCTTCACCACCGGCTTGTGCCTTCCTTCCCGATGCACCCCCTCTGGCAAGTGCTGGTACCGGTGCCCGGTCTGCAATGATGACCAGGAGTATGACTCTAGGATGGCGGTCGTCATGCACGCGTCTCGATTCATCCGCAACCCAACAACGCGGGGAGGGCCGACTCCATCGAGCTACATCGCAAGATTGCTCGGGTGGACTGATGAGTCCCCTTGTCATTGCCGTCGTCGCTTGCCTCTATGGATGCTCGTCGTCCCATCCTTGTCATCTAGCTAGTTTCAAATCTCGTTGTCATCGTCACTTGTTTTTTCTTTCTTTGTAGTATATTTGTGTTGAACACTTCTGATTATGTTTTATTCATCTCGAAGTTGAACTGGATGAACTACGTTATTTTGTGAATGTATTATGTGTTTTGATCATCATTCTCTCGTTGCCAATGTATTTTTGGGTCAGGATTGGTGTTTTTACATATTTAATTGTGGCGATGCTAGAGCAAAATCTAGAGGAGGTGGAGCCTAGCTGGAGCAAAATCAAGGGCCAGAGCGAAATCAAGGAATTGCTGCTAGCTAAGGGCCTGTCTGTTTCCTGGCAAAATCAACGGGATGCTGCTACTACTACCTAGCTGCAGTTTTTCAGTGTTTTATGGGGTGTATGGTGAAAAATATAGGATTACAACTGATTTTTCATTTTGTTGTGGGTGCATTTTCACCCACTAGCTACAAGGTAGCTTCGCCCATGTTTATTTTTGTTTGCAAGTGATTCAAAACAATGCCAAATAATTCAAAACTAATCAGTTGCTTTCAATCACACTGTTCTATGCAAAACAATGTCAAATAATTCAAAACTAATCTCTTTTATACGAATGCATCAAAAGTTTTTACATATGTACTTGTTTTCATGTGATTCAAAGCAAAGAAACTTTCAATCAACATTATACATTGGTGGAGGCATTCATTCCATCATAGTGACTGGTAGGGCCACATTGTAGAAATGCTGACCTGCCCCCCTTGGAATGTAGGATAGGAAAACATTGGACAAGGAAAAATATAGGAATTGAGATGGTATGCTTTTGAAATCATATAGGAATTGAAAACATAGGAATTCAGATGAGAACGTCTTTGGTACTCTCATAGGAAAACAAAGGAATCTATAGCTTGCTCTTGCTCCATATGAAAACAAAGGAAAGAAAAAAAGAGGTACTACCTCTTGCTTTGATTCCTCCAAAATCAAGAAAAGGAATCCATTCCTATGGAATGTCTCCTTTGTTTTTCCTAAGAGCCAAATGATTGTATAGGAAAAATTCCTTTACAATTCCTATCCAAATTTCCCTTGTTTTTCCTTCAATCCAAAGGAGTAATTTTGTAGAAACCTCCGGCCTCCATGCTTTTTACTTTTGTAGAATTCGCTGGCCTCCGCCTCCCCCACCTACCCAAAGGGTCCACCTATTTTGGTCCCACAAGTAAGTTACGTATCATTGGAAAGCGACCGTCTCTAGAATTGGGAAGTTCTGTCCATTCCAACGTTTTGCCTTCCTTACTAAAAAAAAGGGGACAAACAAGTCCAAAAACAACTAGTTTTCCTTAAACAAACATAATTGCAAAATCTGACTACACCCATTAAACGACCTCAAATCCAGAATCAGAGGGAGTACGCGGAAGTTCTACTCAGGACTCAATGACAGGTGGACCCGAGTTTACGCAGTCCCATGTTTCAGTGTGTTAGCATATCAGACACCAAACGTGCTAGTATGAGAATAGGCGGCTCTCGACCTCATGCCCATATCAAGGACGCACTCCTATTCCCGCCATCATTTCACTCTCCCGCTTCGTCTTCTTTGCCGCCACGCTCAAACCCTTGCTCTCGCAACTCACCATGCTCAACTGCCATGGCGCCCTTGGGGGAGTCGATGGAGGCCGCAGGCAACCGCTACCTCCGTACCCCTCTCATCCTGGCATTCGTGGTATGTTCCTACCCATGTTCCGTGATTTTTGTACAACTTTAGGAGTTTTTCTTTTGCTCAATATCTCTGCGATCCTCGATAGTTCTCAACTGTTTTAGGCCAATATCAATACTATTTGTGCTTTGATTTAGTTATTGAGTTGTTATATCGTGATTTTTGGAATGGGGATTTTTTTACTGTTCATCAACTCCTTACAGACCGGTGGTTCGTCTTCTTCCGTGGCTCAAGCATGCCATGGCAAGTCACGCTCGCCTTCGCCGAAGCGTGTCCGCGACGCTTTGGCCCCGATCGTCTCGGCGGTAGCGAACGAGGAGGAGGAGGAGGTGGCACCGCTAGAGGAGGTCATCAATTCGACCGTCGGCCACGATGACACCACCACCGTGGACAACGGTGACGAAGAGTACAGCGACAGCATCGACTCCACCAACTACTATCACTCCCCCAATGCCGGCATGTGCATCGTGTACCGGGAGGATTATTCCTCTGGCAAGGCCCTGTACTCGTGCCCGTTTTGCCAAGATAGGGAGTTTGAGTACAACGAGGATGTTTAGGTGCACGAATTGTGGTTCTTCCACAACAACGTGGGGGTGCCTGACAACATTGAGAGGCACCGTCAGATTGCTCGGGCCGCGAGATACAAGTCCACCTTCAAGAAGAAATGGACTTCCTCCTCGATCATTGTCACCACCGTGCCTGGGTCATCCCGTTCATAGTCGTAACTACTAGTACTAGTTTGATGTTTTTGTTTTTTGTTTCTTTCTTTCCATGTGCTGATGATGAACACTATCAATGTCGATCATCTATGTATATCTAGTGGTGGTGAACTAGCCAATGTTTTTTTTGTGAATGTAGATAAATTAGGTCATATATATGTCTTGCTTGTTTTTCATCATCTTTTCCTGAAAAAGACGCTAGTTACTCTGACATACAGTATATTGACCATTGAGCACACTTAGTTTTAATAAGCATTCAACAGGAATATATATTGAGGCTCCGAGGATGACATAGAAATACATTGCATACGATGTAACAAACGAAGCATTCCTTACATAAGTACGCTTCATCCAGCATAATTTCAAAATAACAAAGTGGCATTCTTACATAAGTCATCCTAACACTAGATAAGTTCATTCATAGATGCCTAAAGTTGATTATTTGTTATTCTTGTACACTCTGTCCATCACCTTCTTCTTTAGAATATTCTGAAGATCCTCTGCCCTAGCCATGATCTGAAGTTTTGCAAGGCGCATAGTTAATAAGTATATATAGCATGTCGAACTATATCAGTGTTTTAATCAATAGGAAGGACCATCACCTCCCTACAAGACAACATCACGTTAGGTCTAACATCACTGCTTTCATAAGTGAACATAAACTTAATGTGTATTTTTTCCAATCTGAGGTCACATTGGACTTCACATCCTGATGGGACATCCATGTCAGCCATGAAATCAAAAACAGGTTCAGATTTCTTCTTCCTTTTGTCTTCCAATACTGGTGGCACATCGGGGAAGAGATAATCATAATTTTCATAAAATCTCTATTCATTTTCAATACCCGATACACACTAACCAGGATGATTCCAACTTTCTACTTTGGCAATCACTGATTTTTCCTGTGGGGCCATGGCCTTATTTAATACCTCAAAGGCACTATTTCTTCACCATCCCCTACTCGCCAATGGCACAACCACCCCAAATCCGGCCTATGAAACCAGGATTCGTCAAGACCAGTTGCTGCTGACTTGGCTTCTCTCGTCTATCTCCCCATCAATTGTTCCTCAGGTTGTCTCATGCACCACCTCCACCGATCTATGGAGGTTTCTCAAAAGCTCTTACTCCTCTCAATCGAATAACTAAACCAGAAAAGAACCATCGAGAAAGAAAAGCTTTTGTCATAGTCACATCGATATAAGTGCTTTCTATAGGAAACGCATTCCAAGGACTCCCTTTCGCTTTGCACAAACGCATATTTATCCACCAGTTGCTCCGCTTGTTCGATATCTGCACTAATCTCCCCAAAATCTTACAAAGTGGCTCCCAACAGCATTTCATGCGCCGACTGCTCTTCGGCTTGCTTGGGAAGAGTTTCACCTGGATGGAGTACAACATTATATACCCAAGGTCAGTAGAAAACAATAAAAAGGAGGAAGTAAAGAAGCTGAAGCAACTCTGCAAAGGATGGCTCGTGTTGGAAGAACATGTCGACCGAGGCTAGGGGTTTAAAAGAGGAGATGCAAGAGGGGTCACCATTGTTTACTTTTCATGCCTACTTGCCGGCGGAAGCGAGTTACGACTTTGCTTCTTTCTTGATTCACGTAGATTTGAATTCACTTTCTTTAGGAAAGAGAAGAGCAAAGAAGAAGTCGGAAGCAGTTCATCGCCTGTGGGAGCTTGCTGATAGTAAGGAAGCCATAATCTTTCTATCGGATTGCCTATTTGTCTATTTGTCTAGTGAATAGAGAATGTAAGATACTCTGAATAGGGCAAGCACCCAATACCTCGTAGAGTCCAAAGCTCCTGCTCAAAGAGTTCAAGAAGACCAACAATCTACACTTGATTAGCTACTGTACACTTCACCACAACATGGTCTATGTCCTCCACTACCCCTTCACAAACAAAAAAAAAAAACACAGAGACAATGGGACCAAATTCCTTGAGACAAGAAGTTTGTTCTCGGCACGGATATCTATTCCAATAAATTTTACACCAAAGGAATGATGACACTGTACAACAATTTGGAAAAGGGATGTAGCGCAGCTTGGTAGCGCGTTTGTTTTGGGTACAAAATGTCACGGGTTCATATCCTGTCATCCCTTCCTATTACTTCTCCTATGGGCAGTAACGAGGGATCAATTGAGATCGATTCAAATTGGACAAAATTCATAGTTTCATTTTTCTATATGCATGCGGTATAAAAATCATCCTTTTCTTTACTGCTTTATCTCCTGTCGTAAGAAAGCGCTCTTAGTTCAGTTCGGTAGAACGTGGGTCTCCAAAACCCAATGTCGTAGGTTCAAATCCTATAGGGCATGATTCTATTCTTGTTATGTCGAATTAAAAAAAAGAACTTAACAAAGTGGAATGTCTGACTACTGTTCTTAACCCAAATCAAAGAAAACAACAGAAATACTCGACCAGGAGAGGAGACCACTGACCAATCTCCGTCCATTTTCCCTTGCCTTTCCTTTACGGGTATGCCAGTTTTATGAGACCTTATAGTAATAATAATCTAATAGACCAACTAAAGGAGAGGAATCCCTCATGAATCACCTTGCCTTGCTGGTTTAAGAAAAACCACCCGTGGAACTCTTGTTTTGAGGAAGCAATGAACATTGTCTTTTTCCATTCTCAATAAATGAGGAAGGAGGGGTGAGGTCCTCACTTGCGAATGAGGCAAGGCTTTGTTTTGTAATACACCCTACCCGGTTTACGATTTCGTTCTATTCCAATTATTCACTTGTTTTTCTTGTCACTATGGCGAGACCAGATGAGAGAGAGAACTATTTTCTATTTCCAGACAGACCCCGAGCCGAGGTTGGAACAATTCTTTTTTTGGTTGTTGGTTCCTTCTTTCTTATTTAGAATAAGTGAGTCTCTTCCAATCGGTTCATTAGCTTTAGGAAAAATAGAAACAGCGGAAATGCTCGCTTCTTAAAAAAGGCTTAAAGGCTCTGATCAAGGCAATGAACATTTTTCACTTGGAAACTAATAAGAAAGGAATTCAAATCATAGTTCAATACAGACTTTTTATCCTTTAAGAACGGTGAAACTTTCCTTCCAATACTTGTGCGCTTTACCCATCTCTATTGAACAAACCCACTACACATCGCTGGCAAAACCTACATCAAGTGGCAGGGTATGTGTGTAGGCCTTTTCAAGGACATTCGAAACAACATGTCGATAAATAGCTATAGAAAATGGGGCTAGATCGAGAGTTCTGACCTTATCTGATGGATAGCATGATATAAAGTTGATGTAAGCATGTAAAATTAACATATAGCATAAATCAAAGTTCTAGTACAAATAAAACTAAAAGTATATTAATAAATCTATTTAATTACTCTAACAAATTAATCAAGTGAAGTAGAGGGTACCCACAGATCGATACATGCATATAGCATAAAACAAACTAATAATACAATTAATAAGCCTCCAACTGCATTGATTAATAAATTTAAAAGTGCATTAATCAATCTATCTAGTTACTCTAACAGATTAATCAAGTGAAGCACGTGGTACACACTCGTTTTCCCTATGGCAGTGAGAGCTAGTGTGACTGTAGGCATTGTCTGTCTCTCATCTCACTTGGGCTTTTCTTTGAGCATTTAGACATCATAAGCAAGTCGTGTAGCATCTCTCTTGATAGAGTGGCATGTCTAAACTCAAAAATAAAAAACAATTCTTCTTCTTGAGCTTGCATGATAATGAATTTTGCCACTTCCTTTTTTTATGCTTCATGAGGATCACCATATGTGCTTTTGCTGAGCATCATCACCTAGATCATCATGTCTCAGATTTATTTCAAACTTTGGTTTGTCATAATATTGCTTATATGGACCCATTTATTTGACACTTCTCCTTTCCATCACATAGGCCTATTTTTATTATACAATTTGTACATCACCAATGATAATCATTTGTAATAATGCTTGAGTATATTCTTCATCTAAAACCTGCTCATGTACTCACAAATAGGATTAGTCCTTTAATCATGTTGTCGTACAACCACCAAAACCCACTAGGGACATAGATGCACTTTCAATCTCCCCCTTTTTGGTGATTGATGACAACCTTGATTAAAGCTTACAAATGATATTCATAAAGAAATTTTAAATGCAAACATTTCAGTTGAGCTCCCCCTAAAAAATGTGCATATGAATGAAATTCACCAAATTTGTCCTCAAAGGTCAACTGCACATTTTGTAATCAATCCATGAGAGCTCCCCCTAAATGTGTGCATTCGTGGGGTGCAACAAGTGTGTGTGAACCATTAGTACGTGATGCATATGACAAGAAAACCACAAAGAAATAAATGAAAAGAACCATATGTGTTATCTGGCAAAACTGGTTGCTCTGGTTTGCCAAACCGGTGCCACCGGTTTTCCTGACTTCACATATTCATAATAAACAATACATCAATCCATCAAGCATCACATCATATCACAAATAAAAGATCTTAGAGAATTATTATAAGGTTCATCACACAAGATCACTCATTACAAATAGTTCTCAAGCCCACGAGATAAAATCAAAGGAAATGGATAAAAGGCTCTGCCTAGCCAAACCGGTTGGTCCGGTTTTTCTAGACAGAACAGAACTGAAAAACAGAAGGAGCTAACGCCTTGGAGCTTTAATCCATCTAAGGAGCTAACGCCTTGGAGCTTTAATCCATCTCTCCCCCTTTGTCATCCAGCACCAAAAAGGGGGTTTTCCTCAGCATCCATGATCACTCCTCGTTGTCGTTTCCTTCCTCATTTTCTTCATTGTTTGGTGGAGGAGGTGGAGGACTAAATGGTGGCACTTGTGAAGGCCCCGCTTCACCATACCCAAACATAGCCCACTAAAATCTGCATCTCCAAATAAGGAGGTGTAGGGGTTATGCTCCTCATAGAGACTCATCCTTGCCTCAAATGTTTCAATCTCTGGACTTTGTTCTCCCTCGGAAGCAATAGGAGAGCGAGGTGGCTGACAGTTGCTTTGTTGGCGAAGAAGTTTCATGGTCTTTGTGTCCTTCCTCACTTGCCTCTCATGATGTGATTTCACATCAGCATCATACTGAGACCTGCACATCCCAAAGAACATGGCAAAATTTTCTGAAGTGGTGAGCAAGACTTGTCCCTTTGCTGCCCTCTCCCTCTAGTTGCAGCAGAGGTGGATGCACCACGAGTTGGTGCTGCTACACTGCTATCTTCAACTGGGTTCCTCAAGTCATTCTTGATTCTTAGCGGAAGGTGCTCCTTGTCATAATCCACAGTGCGACCTGTCACCCTCTCAATCATGTGCATAATTTATGGAGCATAGGCACAACTCTTCAAAGGACTGTTGGAAATGACTTTTATCTCCTCCCAGATAAAGTCAAGCACTGAGAAGTCATGCCCATTTTGTCTCATGGCAGCAAGAATGTTTCTATTTGTAAGCTTCATGACCATTGATGGAATCCCCAAGGTATGAATGTTTTGGTGATAGATGACAACTATGAAATTGTGGGTTAATATCTACACGAGTGTTGTCTATGTAGGAATCATCTCTAAACTCTACTACAAATCATATGCATGATGGTTGCCTTGGCGATTGATGACAATGACCACAAGCATGAAGGCTTGTGAGCTTGATGGAGTCCAAGGGTTGATGGAGATGGATCAAAGCTGAGAACAAGCTATGGAGCAAGTGTTGGGAGCACTTGTCTAGTTGTTAGGGCTTTGAGTCCATAGGAAAAACAAGACTATCAAGGGGGTCTAGGTCATTTCTCTTAGGTCATGTCTAGTCGGTGATGTGCAAGGTTACTCGGTGAAATCACAAGCACTAGATGACAGTGGAGAAGCCAAGGAGCTGTTCAGAGAAGCCGAGAAACGAAGTCAAGCGAGGAGAACAAGTTTCAGCTTCTAGACGTAGTGACCGGACAGAGGGGTTAGTGGAGACCGGACTGTATGATAACTAGGAAGACAGAAAATCTAGAGAGAAGACTTAGCGAGGAATCTGTCTATCCTAGGGACCATAGAGAGCGGACAGTCTGGTCTACTGACCAGACGGTCCGGTCAGTATGGGTGAAACACAGAGCAGAGAGAAAGCAACTCTCTGGAGTCCGACAAGGATGCCTGACGCGTCGGACTTGTCCGACGGACAGAGAGACCGGACGGTCCGGTCTGCTGACTGGCAGTCTGGTCATAGAAGAAGATCAGCCAGGACAGAAGTGCCAACGGTTCTGGGAACCATTCCAGGAGTGATCGGACGGTCTTGTCAGGCAGAGACCGGACAGTCCGGTCAGTGCATCCAGAAACGTGATCTCATGGAGCAATGGCTAGTTTGAGATAGGAAGCTTATATAACTTTGTTGCTGGGTTCTTGGAGACCTCTCTTGGCCAGTGGAATACCTGAGAGCATTTGGTATGGTCCAAGAGCAAAAGAGGAGAGCACTAGGAGAGGATATTGGATATCTTGAGAGTGCTTGTGAGAGTAACATGGAGCGATCTTGCACATCTAAGGCTAGGGTGTCCTTGAGGGTGTGATCTAGGTTGTTACTCTTGGTCTATGGTGAGACCTAGACCGGTTAGGTGTCGGTGATTGAGCCTATCATGATTGGTTGTGAAGGCCATCACACGTTTGTACACGGTTTGAGCCCGCCGGTGAAAGGGGCATTGCTAGTGAGCGCCCGTGTCGGCTCCGAGAGTCTGGTAAGTTCTCGAGGGAGGCGAGCTTCTGTCTTGGTGGCAGCGGTGTCGTGTACCATGTCTTCACTCCGGGAGTGATTGCGGGCTCGTGGGCGAGAACTCCACATTAGTGGCGGGAGGGACCGGGACTCTGACGGGAGTGGTCCAACGAGGAGTAGTGGAAGGCGCCATCCTTCCAAGATCTCAGGAAAAAAATCATGAGCATTCCTTGACCCCCTCTTTACTATTCCACATTTGTGTGCTCTAGTTAATAGGGTGACTTGTGGCTTGCATAGGCTAGTGTGTTTAGCTTTCGTGTTTTGTTTTGCATCATGAACACTAGCATGCATAGGGTTTTTGCCTACTAGAGCTGTTTAGGTTGCAACGCTTGTCGGGTTCTAGTGGTGTGAAATTAAAGTATTTGGATTTGTGGTCGGCTACCGATTCACCCGCCCCCCTCTCGGTAGGCCTTCGGTCCTTTCAATTGGTATCAGAGCCAAGTGCTCATCGTTGAGGCTTCACCGCCTTAAGTAAGGATGCCAGGAAAGGAGGAGAGTGTTCCCATTTTCGATGGAGAGGACTACGGGTATTGGAAGGCACGTATGCAAGCCTACCTGGAGTCCCTTGATCCGGAGATATAGATGGTGACCCATGAATCAAATGCGGATGTGAACCTTCTTGAACCCTATTTCATTAAAAACAACGCTAAGGCCAAGAATGCTCTGTTCTCATGCATCTCTAAGGATGTGTTTGCTATATTGGACTTGAGTTCGACAGCACGCGGTATGTGGACTGAGATTCAGAGTATCCACGAGGGTACTAGTGATGTCAAAGAGGAAAGATAATATGTGCTGAAGAACAAGTATGATAACTTTGCTAGATTACCATATGAGAGAGCTAACACTGTGTATTCTTGTTTTCATGTGCTAGTGGAGGAGATTAATACACTTGGGGATGATTTCAAGCTCAAGCCTGTGGAAGTCATTAGAAGATTCTTGAAGCTTTTCAAAGACCCCAAGTATGAGTCCATCATCACCTACACCCTGTAGGGTGACCTCAAGACCAAGACCATGAAGGATGTACTTGGCAAGATCACTGCCTTCGAGAGCTACCAGTTGGGGATGGATGATCCTCAACCATCCAAACTTGCTCTACAGGCTGACAAGCAAGAGCAAGAAAAACAAGAAGAAGGCAGTCACTGATGATGAAAATGATGAAGATGATGATGAGGGTGACTTGACCGAGGGCTTGACTCTTCTCATGAAGAAGATGAAGACCTTCAAGAACAAGTTTGCTTCCAAGTCCAGGGGCAAGTGCTTGAATTGTGGCTCAAAAAATCACTTTGTTCGAGAGTGCCCAAAGCCCAAGAAAGAAGCATTCAAGTCACAAGATTCAAGTGAAGAAGAAGAAGATGATGAAGACCCCAAAGCCAAGCAAAAGAAGAAGAGGTTCTTCAACAAAGACAAGAGCAAGGGCAAAGGCAAAGCCAATGATTCCAAGAAAAGATTCTCACATAAGGCTCTTGTTGGGGAGTGGACAAGCGACAACGAGTCCTCTTCCTCTAGTGATGAAGAAGTGGCCTTCCTAGCCACGATCAAGACCACACGTCCACGAGCTCTTGCTCCACCTCCCATGCGCCTCATGGCGTCGAGCCACCTTGGGGAGAGTGAGGACGAGAGTAGCAGTGACAGTGATGACGAGGAGCACACCTGTGCTGAGTTGTGGAGTATGCTTGAGCAAGCCCGCGACATCATCGTCAAGAAATCCAAAATGTTGGATGTGGTAAGAAAAGAGTGTAAGTTGGCTAAGGACCGTGTTGTTTACCTTAGGAGTGAGCTCAAGAACCTTGTCACATCTCATGAGGCTCTAAACAAGAGTTATGACAAACTCAAGGGTGATCATGTAGAGCTTTATGAAAAGTAGAGGGGCCTTGAGATTACTTATGAGGCCATCAATGTTGAGAACCTTGCCTCTCCCTCCTCTAGTTCATCAATGAGTGATGCTTCTACTATGTGTGATGAACTAACCACCTCGAATGAGGTTTCTTGTCTTGAGCCTTTTTGTTTTGAAGGAATATCACAAGCTCAAGGAAGAGAGGAAAATGGTGATGTACGGCTTTGAGAGACTTGCATGTGGTTGAGCCATCCACTAGGAGATTCTTGGGAAAAATCTTGTGAACAACGTCTCCCACCGTGGACTTGGCTCATATCCCGCCTCCATCGACATTACTCCGTCCCTCCGAGACCGGGCACGCTTACACCTGGCAGCTCTCTAGGACCTCAAGACTGTCCTCACAGACCAACACATGTCTTTTCTATGCACTTTGTCCTTAGTTGTGCGCACCCGAGACAAACTTCCCGATCGATCACCCATCCCTAAATTGCTCCAAGCCAAGCACGCTAAACCTCAGAGTTCTTTGGGGATGAGCTTCCAGAAAAAAAGTTGCAACTTGTTGATATGAGTATTGTGTCAATGCTATTAAGCCTTGGGCCAGAATGTTACACTCTCACCCCCTTGAAGATCGACGTCCTTGGTGATCAACCCTAAGCCAGGAACGTTCCCTCTTGGCCATGTCCGTGTGCCCAGAGTCAGCGCATGTGCCATGCTGTGTGACCACTCCGGATCCACACCAGCCATGCACACCATGCCTGCGCAACTACGACACCATGCGCCCGTGAAACCGTAACGGTCAGCTCTGATACCATTTGTAATGTCCCGCCCCTCTGAGACCGGGGACGCTTACACCTGGCAGCTCTCTAGGACCTCAAGTCTGTCCTCACAGACCAACACATGTCTTTTCTGCGCACTTTGTCCTCACTTGTGCGCACCCGAGACAAACTTCCCGGTCGGTCACCCATCCCTAAATTGCTCTGAGCCAAGCACGCTTAAACTTAGAGTTCTTTGGGGAGGAGCTTCTAGAAAAGAATGATGAGGACATCAACGACATACGAATAATGACGACGGAAGATGGCGCGCCAAACCAAGCTGTCACGCCTCCACCTCTCGTCGTCGCGCCTCCTCGAGTTACGGATCCATCTTCTAACGAGACGACGACGTACAAGGGCCCAATCACTAGAGCTCGAGCCCAGGAATTGAAGACGGTTTTGATGCTAAGGAACGACGACCCAGGATGATGTCACCCGAAGGCCCACGTGGCCTAAGTCGCACGACTCCCTCTCCACCGCGCGCCTCTCCACTTCAGCCGGCCCTAGATGCCTCGTCCTCCCCCTATATAGTCAAGGGCTGCGCCCCTTGTAATCTTTGAGTTTTGTTTTAAGTTTAGCTTAGCTATACATCCGTCTGTCGACGTGAATTCAGAACTCCACCTTCGTGCAATACATCAGATTGCTCGCCTCTAATTCTTGCTCGTTCTTCGATTGCGCGTAAGAATTGATCCTCGTGATCAGGTTGATCTTGTTTACCGCAAGGTTAATATCCTCTGGAAGTTGGTTCAACGATTGCATTGGCGCTTCGGCTTGCTCGTCGTAGTCGGATCGTGAGGGTCAACATCCACCAAATCGAAGTTATCTCCACTCGCCGAAAGATCGGGCACTCTACACCTATCAAGTGGTATCAGATTCCAGTGTTTCTCGGTGAGTTTTATCCAAGTCCACATAAACCAAAAATTACAAAAAAAAAAAGTTTACCCCAGTACGGTTTTGAGCCTCGCACGTTCGTTCAATAATTTGCGTTGTTGAGTTTTTGTGCTTTCGCTTTTGATCGTTGCTGGTACACTGTGTTTCATCGTTTTCTTCCTATCATCGTCGTATCCTTCCGCCGTGCCGCGTGTTTTCACCATCACAGTTTGCTTTCCGCCGCATCTGTTTATCCCGTCTCGCTTGCCAAATTTATCCGCTGCACCGTGAGTTCGGGTCAATCACTGCCTCGACGATCGAGTCCTACTCGGTTACGTCGTGACCCGCTCGCCTCATTGATCGAGTCCTACTCGGTTACGTCGTAACCCGCTCGCCTCGCCCTGTGTTTGTTTCTGCTCGGTTTCGTTTGTTCCTACTCTAGAGAGAGAGAGAGAGAGAGAGAGTATCTTTTTATTACCGTTCTACCCCTGCCTCAAAAAAAAAGTGCTTGTGCTTAATTGCTTATTTGAGGTCTCAATTTTTATATTTTCAGCAAAAAGTATTAAAAAAAAAGAAAAAAAAAAGAAAAAAAAAGAAAAAAAAAGAGAAAAAAAAAGAAAGAAAAAAAAAGAGAAAAAAAAAAGAGCGGCCGAGCAACACAGGCGACGCGTTCTTGCTGCACTTTGTTTTGATCCTTTTTTTTCCTTCCTCCTGCACTTGTACCGGCAGCAATCTTTTCGCGTTTAGCACCATTATTCAGCTTTGCAGTTATTGTTTGAATTGTGCTAACCCTTGGATTGAGTGCAGCCTCCTAGCCCCACAAATTTTCTACTACGAGCAGGTTTTTGTTTCACCACGCAATCGCTCCTCCAATCTTCCACCGGTTTTACCTGTGGTTGCAGTTCACGCTTGCGTGCTTGGTAAGGACGGGTAAGAATTTGATAACAGCTTTTTGATTGAGCTTTTCACCCACCACTCACCTCTCGTTGTAGGATCCTGCTTTTTGTATTGCTTGTGTTTCTATGGCAGAAAACAGCTCGAAGTCGGAGGAGCTCACCCTCCAGGATGTCCAGGCACAGGTTGGCGGTCTACAAAACGACATGAAGACGATGCACGAGAGACTTGACTCTACGGTCACTTCGTCGAATGAGCGTTTTGATCAACTGGACCTCGCTGATACGGCTGCCCGCACCACGCTCGCGACGATCATGACTCGTCTTGAGGCCATGTCGACGCAGCTTGGGACCATGACGACGCAGCTCACGGAGTTGCAACATGCACGTGACTACGGCGCCGACACCGAGCAGGACGACGACAATCGCCGTGGTCGTGCTCGTAGGGTACGTGTTCCAATTAATGATTCTTTTGCCAAAATAAAATTTCGTATTCCCACTTTTAATGGCAAATATGATCCGGGTGCTTATCTTGATTGGGAATTAGAGGTTGAACAAAAATTTGCATGCCATGATATTCCTGCTAATTTACAAGTTAAGGCTGCTATTAGTGAATTTACTGAATTTGCTTTACTTTGGTGGCGTGAGTATAGACAAAGATATCCTGATAATATTCCAGCCACTTGGACGGCATTAAAAGCTGCTATGCGTCATCGTTTTGTGCCGTCATATTATGCTAGAGATTTGCTTAATCAAATGCAGCGTTTTCAACAAGGTTCACTTTCCGTAGAGGATTATTATCAAGCTTTGCAAAAGGGTATGATTCGCTGTGGTTTAGTTGAACTGGATGATGCTGCTATGGCTCGCTTTAGGGGTGGGTTAAATCGTGAAATTCAGAATATTCTTGATTATAAGCATTATGATGATATGACCACCTTATTTGAATATGCTTGTAAAGCTGAACGTGAAGTGCCGGATCGACAATCTTCGTCAAGACCTAACATTTTTGTAGGGTCCAAGACGCCTTCAGCTCCACGGTCGACACCTCCTTCCACGTCGCGCGACCACTCCTCGACCACGCCCAAGTCGAGTGCTCCATCCACGGCCAAATCTGCCTCGTTCGTGCCGTCCTCCTCGTCGTCTGGACGAGCTCGTGATATTCAGTGTCACCGTTGCCGAGGATTTGGTCATGTGATACGTGATTGTCCAAATAAACGAACTATGTTGATTCGTGATGACGGTGGGTATTCTTCTGCTAGTGATTCTGAGGATATTCAGCAGACTATGCTTGCCACTAATCATGCAGATAATACGGAGCTTCATGTCGACTCTAGTGCCGCCGACAGGTATGCCACTCTTGTTGTGCAGCGTGTTCTTAGTACACAGGTCGTTCAGGATGAAAAGCATCAGCGCCACAACATTTTTTATATCAAAGGCGTTGTGCAAGAACGAGCGGTCCGTATAATCATCGATGGTGGCAGTTGCAACAATTTGGCTAGTACGACATTGGTGGAGCAGTTGTCATTGCCAACAAGGAAGCATCCACATCCTTATCACGTTCAATGGCTCAATGATGGCGGCAAAATAAAGGTAACGCGCTCGGTACGTGTTCCTTTCTCTCTTGGCGCCTATTCTGATTTTGTAGATTATGATGTTGTTCCAATGGAAGCATGCTCTTTGTTGCTTGGCCGTCCTTGGCAATATGATGTTGATAGTGTTCATCATGGTCGCTCCAATTATTATTCCTTCATGTTTAAGGGTCAGAAAATTGTTATTCATCCTATGACACCTGAACAAGTTCTTAAAGATGATATTGCTCGAGCGACAAAAGCAGCAAAATTGGTTACATCGCCTCCTGTTTCACCTGTTCAACATGAGATCAAATTGAATAACCCTATCTTGCTTGCTACACGTGCTGATTTTGATGAATTACATGATGCTAATCTGCTTTGCTATGCGCTAGTTTGCTCTCGTATGCTTGTTTCACTAGATGAGGCGCCTATGTTGCATATTCCACCTGTTGTTGCTAACCTTTTGCAGGACTATAAAGATGTTTTTCCCGCTGAATTGCCGCCGGGTCTTCCTCCTATTCGTGGCATAGAACATCAGATTGATTTAATTCCAGGCGCACAGCTTCCTAATCGCGCCCCGTACCGCACAAATCCTGAGGAGACGAAAGAAATTCAGCGTCAAGTGCAGGCATTGCTTGATAAAGGTTACATTCGTGAGTCTCTCAGCCCTTGTTCGGTTCCTGTTTTGCTTGTTCCTAAGAAAGATGGTTCTTGGCGTATGTGTGTAGATTGTCGTGCAATTAACAATATTACAATTCGTTATTGATATCCTATACCACGCCTTGATGATATGCTTGATGAACTTAGTGGTGCCACAATTTTCTCTAAGGTTGATTTACGTAGTGGTTACCATCAAATAAGAATGAAATTAGGAGATGAATGGAAAACGGCTTTTAAAACTAAATTTGGCTTGTATGAATGGTTGGTTATGCCGTTTGGATTGTCTAATGCTCCTAGCACTTTTATGCGCTTAATGAATGAAGTTCTTCGGTCTTTCATTGGAATATTTGTTGTTGTCTATTTTGATGATATCCTTATATACAGCAAATCCATGAATGAGCATTTAGATCATTTGCGTGCTGTTTTTGATGCTTTGCGTGCTGCTCACTTGTTTGGGAACATGGAAAAATGCACTTTTTGCACGCAACGTGTTTCGTTTCTTGGATATGTTGTTACTCCACAGGGCATTGAGGTCGATAGCAGCAAGGTGGACGCCATTCAGAGTTGGCCCCAACCGACGACGGTCACACAGGTTCGCAGTTTTCTTGGTCTTGCAGGCTTCTATCGTCGTTTTGTGCGGGATTTCAGTTCTATTGCTGCACCATTACATGAGCTGACCAAGAAGGGTGCGCCATTTGAGTGGGGCGCACCACAAGACGACGCATTCAACACTTTAAAGGAACGGTTAACTCATGCTCCTCTCTTACAATTGCCTAATTTTGATAAAGTGTTTGAATTGGAATGTGATGCTAGTGGAATTGGTTTGGGTGTTGTTTTGTTGCAAGATCATAAACCCATTGCTTATTTTAGTGAGAAGTTAAGTGGTGCTGCTCTTAAATATTCCACTTATGATAAAGAACTTTATGCTTTAGTAAGAACTTTGCAAACATGGCAGCATTATTTATGGCCTTGCGAATTTATTATTCATTCTGATCATGAGGCTTTGAAACATATTAGAACCCAAACTAATCTGAATCGTCGTCATGCTAAATGGGTTGAATTTATTGAATCTTTTCCATACATCATTAAACATAAAAACGGGAAGGAAAATGTGATTGCCGATGCTTTGTCTCGTCGTTATATGATGCTGTCCCAATTAGACTTTAAAATCTTTGGTTTGCAAGCTTTGAAAGATCAATATGTGAATGATGCTGATTTTCATGATATTATGATGCATTGTAAGGATGGGAAACCTTGGGGCAAATTTCATATGCAGGATGGGTTCCTGTTTCGTGCTAACAAGCTGTGTATTCCAGCTAGCTCGGTTCGTCTTTTGTTGTTACATGAGGCGCATGGAGGTGGTCTTATGGGTCACTTCGGAGTTTTCAAGACACATGAGGTGTTGGCCGACCATTTCTTTTGGCCACGGATGCGCCGTGATGTTGAGCGCCTTGTTGCACGCTGTACCACATGTCAAAAAGCTAAATCTCGTTTGGGTAATCATGGTTTGTATATGCCCTTGCCTGTTCCCTCTTCTCCTTGGCTTGATATTTCGATGGATTTTGTTTTGGGATTGCCTCGCACTAAGAAGGGGAGGGACAGTATTTTTGTGGTTGTTGATCGTTTCTCTAAAATGGCTCACTTTATACCTTGTCATAAAACTGATGATGCCTCAAATGTTGCTGAATTGTTCTTCAGAGAGATTGTTAGATTGCATGGAATTCCTAAAACAATTGTCTCTGATCGTGATGCTAAGTTTCTTAGTCATTTTTTGCGTTCTCTTTGGAATAAATTAGGAACTAAGCTGCTGTTTAGTACTACTTGTCATCCTCAAACTGATGGGCAAACTGAGGTAGTAAATAGAACTTTGTCTGCTATGCTTAGAGCTGTTTTAGATAAAAATTTGAGACGCTGGGAAGATTGTTTACCTCATGTTGAATTTGCTTATAATCGTGCTACACATTCTGCCACTAAGTTGTGTCCTTTTGAGGTTGTTTATGGCTATGTTCCTAAGGCGCCTATTGATTTGTTTGCTATTGATGCTGAGGATGAACCACATCTTGATGCTCTTGCTCATATTGATCACATGAAACAATTGCATGAAGAAACACAACACAACATTACCATTGCTAATAAAAAGTATCAAGTTGCTGGTAGTAAAGGTAGAAAACATATTTCTTTTGAACCTGGTGATTTGGTTTGGTTGCACTTGCGTAAAGATAGATTTCCTACTTTGCGTCGTTCTAAACTGATGCCTCGTGCTGCTGGTCCTTTTAAAGTGCTAACCAAGATTAACGATAATGCTTATGTTCTTGACTTGCCCATGGAGTTTGGTGTTTCCACTAGTTTTAATGTTGCAGATTTGAAACCATACTTGGGTGAGGATGATGAGTTGCCGTCGAGGACGACTTCACTTCAAGAAGGGGAGGATGATGAGGACATCAACGACATACGAATAATGACGATGGAAGATGGCGCGCCAAACCAAGCTGTCACGCCTCCACCTCTCGTCGTCGCGCCTCCTCGAGTTACGGATCCATCTTCTAACGAGACGACGACGTACAAGGGCCCAATCACTAGAGCTCGAGCCCAGGAATTGAAGACGGTTTTGATGCTAAGGAACGACGACCCAGGATGATGTCACCCGAAGGCCCACGTGGCCCAAGTCGCACGACTCCCTCTCCGCCGCGCGCCTCTCCACTTCAGCCGGCCCTAGATGCCTCGTCCTCCCCCTATATAGTCAAGGGCTGCGCCCCTTGTAATCTTTGAGTTTTGTTTTAAGTTTAGCTTAGCTATACATCCGTCTATCGACGTGAATTCAGAACTCCACCTTCGTGCAATACATCAGATTGCTCGCCTCTAATTCTTGCTCGTTCTTCGATTGCGCGTAAGAATTGATCCTCGTGATCAGGTTGATCTTGTTTACCGCAAGGTTAATATCCTCTGGAAGTTGGTTCAGCGATTGCATTGGCGCTTCGGCTTGCTCGTCGTAGTCGGATCGTGAGGGTCAACATCCACCAAATCGAAGTTATCTCCACTCGCCGAAAGATCGGGCACTCTACACCTATCAAAGAAGTTACAACCTTGGTATGAGTATTCTATCAATGTTATTAAGCCTTGGGCCAGAATGTCCCTACTCGTCGACGACTACTATTGTGAGAGGTGTTGCAAGGATGGCCACACCATCAAGGATTTCCCTATGGTGAGAAGTTCCATTGTTTTACCTAACGCTAACTTGTTCCATGAGAACACCCATTTCAAGCTTTTTAGGAACAAGAATGGCAAGGTGAAAGCAAAGGCTTTGGGACCATCAAACAAGAAGAGAAAGGTCAAGAGCATATGGGTGCCTAAGTGCATAGTTGATCTTGAGAGGTCGACCACGTACAAGTGGGTGCCCAAGAACAAGATCTAGATGGTGGTGGTGGTGGACCGAGCGCTTTCATAAAGATCATGTGAAGTCCACCACATGTGACATGGATCTCAACGTCATATCTACTCATGAGGGAGGTAACCGTGTCAGTTCTTGGTAGTTGTAGTGTGTTTTTCTTCCTCTTGCATAGCATAGTAATTAGGACTCCTTTGTGACTAGTATGCCTTGCATCCATGCATATGTATATAACTAAAAGAAAAACACATAAAAATTAGTCAATGTCTAACCCATCCAAGATAGCTATGAGCAAGGGGGAGTGCTTGAGATGGTGGTTTGGCTTCTCTCAAGGCAAGGGTATGGCTTATAGTGAGTAAGCTTAGGAGGGGTTCAAACTAAACATTGTTAGGTTTCCTTTGTGTCTTGTTTAATATTGCTTGCATTCATATGGCATGTTTACTTTCATTGCATATGTAAAATGCTTGTTGCATGCATCATATAGGAAACACAAAGGAGGCTTGTCTCACTTGGAGAAATTTGTGCCTCATGATCAATATGAGAGAACATCTCCATAAGTGTGACCAAAGAAAAGGATTGTGCTTCATGCCCATTGAGCAAGCTCTTATGAACTTCGTGGTTAAACCTAGTCGCGCGATTCATGGACTAAGGCTCATACATACCCATTTGGTTCTTTATTGCCTTGGTTCTTAGTTGCTCGACCTTTCATTTGGCATTTGCGAAAATTATAAGGCCATAGAGTGCCAATATTTGAAAAGGAGTGTTTGAGAGTTCCCTTCATATTCCAAGTACAGTGTTTATTTGTGTGTTTAGTGAGGGCACTTGGAAAATAGAGAAATTCCTTGACTCAGCGAGATTTCCAGTAGTGACCGTACAGTCCAATCACTTGACCATACAGTCCGGTCTATGGCTCTGTGCACAGTGCCTAGGGGGAGTCTGGTCATAGAGACCAGACAGAACGGTCCTTAAGACCGTACTGTCCGGTCTGCACAAAGGCCAGCAGACCCTAAACTAACCGGACGGTCTGGTCTAGAGACCGTACCGTCCGGTCACTATGATTGAATTGCAATATGATCTTTCAATCTGTGATAGTGGATTTCGTTCCTCTTTGAATCTCGGTCGTCTGTGGAGAATTGACCTAGGTCAAAATCAATTGTTCTTTTCCTCGTTCGACACTCGATGCCGAGAACTCGCCTAGACCAACTCATCCTCGTCGTCGTCGCCGACACCACCGACTGCACCCTCACCGACGAGCCGCCGCGCCACCTCACCTTGCTCCAGCTCAACAGTGCTGCCGCTCGCCTGCTCGCCCGCGCTTGTAAGAACCCTAGCGTCGCCGCGCACCCGAGTTCCCACGCCGCCAAGTCGAGCCGCTGTTTGCTGTTGTCGCCGCACGCCTCGCCACCGTCGCAGCACCCATCGCCACCGCCGTGCATCACCCCATCGACCACCTCCAGCGTCACCTCTCCACTCCACGCGTGCGCACGCCCAGTCCACTGCTCGCCGAACTCCACTGAAAGCAAGGGTAAAGCTTGCCCCCTTCCCCCACCTCCATTGCCGGTGATGAAAAGCTCCAAGCTTCGATCTTTTGGGCATTCGATCGTGTTTCTCTCGATGTTCGACTTTGGATATTCCCAGGGTATTGGGCACATCTCCTATTTCATTGTTCATGCCCTAATTTTGAGAAATTAGGTTAATTGATGCAATTAGATCAAATTCTCATCTTTGATTGCATTAATTAGTTAATTGGCTCAACCTAGGATGCAATTAATTTAACGCCTATTTGTTAATTGCATATCTAAGGTTGTCTCCTGTCTAGTCTACAGTTAGATTTATTGCCATTATTTGACTGTACACTAGATGACTCGCACCAGCCATATATAGTCGATGATCACTGTTGTTACTTTGTGATGAGGACAACAACGACATACGAATAATGACGACGGAAGATGGCGCGCCAAACCAAGCTGTCACGCCTCCACCTCTCATCGTCGCGCCTCCTCGAGTTACGCATCCATCTTCTAACGAGACGACGACGTACAAGGGCCCAATCACTAGAGCTTGAGCCCAGGAATTGAAGACGGTTTTGATGCTAAGGAACAACGGCCCAGGATGATGTCGCCCGAAGGCCCACGTGGCCCAAGTCGCACGACTCCTTCTCCACCGCGCGCCTCTCCACTTCAGCTGGCCCTAGATGCCTCGTCCTCCCCCTATATAGTCAAGGGCTGCGCCCCTTGTAATCTTTGAGTTTTGTTTTAAGTTTAGCTTAGCTATACATCTGTCTCTCGACGTGAATTCAGAACTCCACCTTCGTGCAATACATCAGATTGCTCACCTCTAATTCTTGCTCGTTCTTCAATTGCGCGTAAGAATTGATCCTCGTGATCAGGTTGATCTTGTTTACCGCAAGGTTAATATCCTACGGAAGTTGGTTCAGCGATTGCATTGGCGCTTCGGCTTGCTCGTCGTAGTCGGATCGTGAGGGTCAACATCCACTAAATCGAAGTTATCTCCACTCGCCGAAAGATCGGGCACTCTACACCTATCAAGTGGTATCAGATTCCAGTGTTTCTCGGTGAGTTTTATCCAAGTCCACATAAACCGAAAACTACAAAAAAAAGTTTACCCCAGTACGGTTTTGAGCCTCGCACTTTCGTTCAATAATTTGCGTTGTTGAGTTTTTGTGCTTTCGCTTTTGATCGTTGCTGGTACATTGTGTTTCATCGTTTTCTTCCTATCATCGTCGTATCCTTCTGCCGTGCCGCGTGTTTTCACCACCACAGTTTGCTTTCCGCCGCATCTGTTTACCCCGTCTCGCTTGCCAAATTTTTCAGCTGCACCGTGAGTCCGGGTCGATCACTCCCTCGACGATCGAGTCCTACTCGGTTTCGTGTGTCCCGCTCGCCTCGCTGATCGAGTCCTACTCGGTTACGTCGTGACCCGCTCGCCTCGCCCTGTGTTTAGTTCTGTTCGGTTTCGTGTGTCCCGCTCGCCTCGCTGATCGAGTCCTACTCGGTTACGTCGTGACCCGCTCGCCTCGCTCTGTGTTTAGTTCTTTTAATTACCGTTCTACCCCTACCTAAAAAAAAAGCGCTTGTGCTTAATTGCTTATTTGAGGTCTCACTGTTTATATTTTCAGCAAAAAGTATAAAAAAAAAGAGAAAAAAATGAAAGAAAAAAAAAGAGAAAAAAAGAGAAAAAAAAAGAGCGGCCAAGCAACACAGGCGACGCGTTCTTGCTGCACTTTGTTTTGATCCTTCTTCCTTCCTCTTGCACTTGTACCGGCAGCAATCTTTTCGCGTTTAGCACCATTATTCAGCTTTGCAGTTATTGTTTGAATTGTGCTAACCCTTGGATTGAGTGCAGCCTCCTAGCCCCACAAATTTTCTACTACGAGCAGGTTTTTGTTTCACCACGCAATCGCTCCTCCAATCTTCCACCGGTTTTACCTGTGGTTGCAGTTCACGCTTGCGTGCTTGGTAAGGACGGGTAAGAATTTGATAACAGCTTTTTGATTGAGCTTTTCATCCACCACTCACCTCTCGTTGTAGGATCCCGCTTTTTGTATTGTTTGTGTTTCTATGGCAGAAAACAGCTCAAAGTCGGAGGAGCTCACCCTCCAGGATGTCCAGGCACAGTTGATGGTCTATAAAACGACATAAAGATGATGCACGAGAGACTTCACTCTACGGTCACTTCGTCGAATGAGCGTTTTGATCAACTGGACCTCGCTGATACGGCTGCCCGCACCACGCTCGCGACGATCATGACTCGTCTTAAGGCCATGTCGACGCAGCTTGGGACCATGACGGCGCAGCTCACGGAGCTGCAACATGCACGTGACTATGGCGCCGACACTGAGCAGGACGACGACAATCGCCGTGGGCGTGCTCGTAGGGTACGTATTCCTATTAATGATTCTTTTGCCAAAATAAAATTTTGTATTCCCACTTTTAATGGCAAATATGATCTGGGTGCTTATCTTGACTGGGAATTAGAGGTTGAACAAAAATTTGCATGCCATGATATTCCTGCTAATTTACAAGTTAAGGCTGCTATTAGTGAATTTACTGAATTTGCTTTACTTTGGTGGCGTGAGTATAGACAAAGATATCCTGATAATATTCTAGCCACTTGGACGACATTAAAAGCTGCTATGCGTCATCGTTTTGTGCCGTCATATTATGCTTAGAGATTTGCTTAATCAAATGCAGCGTTTTCAACAAGGTTCACTTTCCGTAGAGGATTATTATCAAGCTTTGCAAAAGGGTATGATTCGCTGTGGTTTAGTTGAACTGGATGATGGTGCTATGGCTCGCTTTAGGGGTGGGTTAAATCGTGAAATTCAGAATATTCTTGATTATAAGCATTATGATGATATGACCACCTTATTTGAATATGCTTGTAAAGCTGAACGTGAAGTGCAGGCATTGCTTGATAAAGGTTACATTCATGAGTCTCTCAGCCCTTGTTCGGTTCCTGTTTTGCTTGTTCCTAAGAAAGATGGTTCTTGGCGTATGTGTGTAGATTGTCGTGCAATTAACAATATTACAATTCGTTATCGATATCCTATACCACGCCTTGATGATATGCTTGATGAACTTAGTGGTGCCACAATTTTCTCTAAGGTTGATTTGCGTAGTGGTTACCATCAAATAAGAATGAAATTAGGAGATGAATGGAAAACGGCTTTTAAAACTAAATTTGGTTTGTATGAATGGTTGGTTATGCCGTTTGGATTGTCTAATGCTCCTAGCACTTTTATGCGCTTAATGAATGAAATTCTTCGGCCTTTCATTGGAATATTTGTTGTTGTCTATTTTGATGATATCCTTATATACAGCAAATCCATGAATGAGCATTTAGATCATTTTCGTGCTGTTTTTGATGCTTTGCGTGCTGCTCACTTGTTTGGGAACATGGAAAAATGCACTTTTTGCACGCAACGTGTTTCGTTTCTTGGATATGTTGTTACTCCACAGGGCATTGAGGTCGATAGCAGCAAGGTGGACGCCATTCAGAGTTGGCCCCAACCGACGACGGTCACACAGGTTCGCAGTTTTCTTGGTCTTGCAGGCTTCTATCGTCGTTTTGTGCGGGATTTCAGTTCTATTGCTGCACTATTACATGAGCTGACCAAGAAGGGTGCGCAATTTGAGTGGGGCCCACCACAAGACGACGCATTCAACACTTTAAAGGAACGGTTAACTCATGCTCCTCTCTTACAATTGCCTAATTTTGATAAAGTGTTTGAATTGGAATGTGATGCTAGTGGAATTGGTTTGGGTGCTGTTTTGTTGCAAGATCATAAACCTATTGCTTATTTTAGTGAGAAGTTAAGTGGTGCTGCTCTTAAATATTCCACTTATGATAAAGAACTTTATGCTTTAGTAAGAACTTTGCAAACATGGCAGCATTATTTATGGCCTCGCGAATTTATTATTCATTCTAATCATGAGGCTTTGAAACATATTAGAACCCAAACTAATCTGAATCGTCGTCATGCTAAATGGGTTGAATTTATTGAATCTTTTCCATACATCATTAAACATAAAAACGGGAAGGAAAATGTGATTGCCGATGCTTTGTCTCGTCGTTATATGATGCTGTCCCAATTAGACTTTAAAATCTTTGGTTTGCAAGCTTTGAAAGATCAATATGTGAATGATGCTGATTTTCATAATATTATGATGCATTGTAAGGATGGCAAACCTTGGGGCAAATTTCATATGCAGGATGGGTTCCTGTTTCGTGCTAACAAGCTGTGTATTCCAGCTAGCTCGGTTCGTCTTTTGTTGTTACAGAGGCGCATGGAGGTGGTCTTATGGGTCACTTCGGAGTTTTCAAGACACATGAGGTGTTGGCCGATCATTTCTTTTGGCCACGGATGCGCCGTGATGTTGAGCGCCTTGTTGCACGCTGTACTACATGTCAAAAAGCTAAATCTCGTTTGGCTAATCATGGTTTGTATTTGCCCTTGCCTGTTCCCTCTTCTCCTTGGCATGATATTTCGATGGATTTTGTTTTGGGATTGCCTCGCACTAAGAAGGGGAGGGACAGTATTTTTGTGGTTGTTAATCGTTTCTCTAAAATGGCTCACTTTATACCTTGTCATAAAACTGATGATGCCTCAAATGTTGCTGAATTGTTTTTTAGAAAGATTGTTAGATTGCATGGAATTCCTAAAACAATTGTCTCTGATCGTGATGCTAAGTTTCTTAGTCATTTTTGGCGTTCTCTTTGGAATAAATTAGGAACTAAGCTGCTGTTTAGTACAACTTGTCATCCTCAAACTGATGGGCAAACTGAGGTAGTAAATAGAACTTTATCTGCTATGCTTAGAGCTGTTTTAGATAAAAATTTGAGACGCTGGGAAGATTGTTTACCTCATGTTGAATTTGCTTATAATCGTGCTACACATTCTGCCACTAAGATGTGTCCTTTTGAGGTTGTTTATGGCTATGTTCCTAAGGCGCCTATTGATTTGTTTGCTATTGATGCTGAAGATGAACCACATCTTGATGCTCTTGCTCATATTGATCACATGAAACAATTGCATGAAGAAACACAACACAACATTGCCATTGCTAATAAAAAGTATCAAGTTGCTGGTAGTAAAGGTAGAAAACATATTTCTTTTGAACCTGGTGATTTGCTTTGGTTGCACTTGCATAAAGATAGATTTCCTACTTTGCGTCGTTCTAAACTGATGCCTCGTGCTGCTGGTCCTTTTAAAGTGCTAACAAAGATTAATGATAATGCTTATGTTCTTGACCTGCCCATGGAGTTTGGTGTTTCCACTAGTTTTAATGTTACAGATTTGAAACCATACTTGGGTGAGGACGATGAGTTGCCGTCGAGGACGACTTCACTTCAAGAAGGGGAGGATGATGAGGACATCAACGACATACGAATAATGACGACGGAAGATGGCGCGCCAAACCAAGCTATCACGCCTCCACCTCTCGTCGTCGCGCCTCCTCGAGTTACGGATCCATCTTCTAACGAGACGACGACGTACAAGGGCCCAATCACTAGAGCTCGAGCCCAGGAATTGAAGACGGCTTTGATGCTAAGGAACGACGGCCCAGAATGATGTCGCCCGAAGGCCCATGTGGCCCAAGTCGCATGACTCCCTCTCCACCGCGCGCCTCTCCACTTCAGCCGGCCCTAGATTCCTCGTCCTCCCCATATATAGTCAAGGGCTGCGCCCCTTGTAATCTTTGAGTTTTGTTTTAAGTTTAGCTTAGCTATACATCCGTCTCTCGACGTGAATTCAGAACTCCACCTTCGTGCAATACATCAGATTGCTCGCCTCTAATTCTTGCTCGTTCTTCGATTGCGCGTAAGAATTGATCCTCGTGATCAGGTTGATCTTGTTTACCATGAGGTTAATATCCTCCGGAAGTTGGTTCAGCGATTGCATTGGCGCTTCGGCTTGCTCATCGTAGTCGGATCGTGAGGGTCAACATCCACTAAATCGAAGTTATCTCCACTCGCCGAAAGATCGGGCACTCTACACCTATCACTTTGCTTATGTGCCTAGTGATCATGTCCTTCATTTAGTGCTAGGATTTCTATTGCGTATTCTTACCTAGTGGTGCTTTGCTTATAGGTGTATTAGGTTCTATGCTTATCCTGCCTATACCTACGTGCGTGCAATAACAACAGTCAGCAGCAGAGATGGTAGGGTCAGGATAGGACAAGGGAAAGGGCAAGATGCCAGAGAAGCCCAGAGGCAAGAAGAGGACCAGGCTAGACCCAGAGTCAGAGAGAGCTAGGAGAGTTCCCAGGCATCTGGATGCCAAAGAGCAGTCACGCAGGACACTAGGGACACGGCTGATCCGAGAACCATCTGGTGAGACTCAGGGACTCCGGAGGAGTACCCAGCAAAGGACAGTGCTTGCCATAGGAGTCACTCCGGCACCTTGGTCGCAGTGTACTCTGGCTTCCCGTCAGGGGAGGTCGTTGAGACCTATGGAGCAGGGATCCTCCAGGCAGCAGGAGGAGTCCGAGGAGGAGGTGTCAGAGGAGGAGACCTCAGAGTCAGGGTGTGAGGAGTCAGAGTCAGAGGAGGAGCAGACAGCACAACCAGAGCAGACAGAACCCCAGAGGTCATCTCACCGGGCAGGAGACCCGAGGTGCACCTGTGCAGTGTGTACTAGGAGGTTGCAGAGACTAGTTGAGGTAGCCGGAGAGCCAGACATACATAAGGTTCCTGCAAAGGACCTTAAGGCACTACGTCTAGTCTCCTTTGAGTAGTGGGTTCCAGTCCCCAGGGATCCCACTGCCGGAGAGAGGTACTGGACAGACCTCTAGAGGAGGATTGGAGAGGGACTCAGACGCTATCTCGCCATGAAGGGAAAGGATAAGATGTTTGTGCCGCAGCAGTATACTACCTACTAGGCCATGAGGAGGGCCACTAGCACTGACATGGAGCAGTACTTCACGTACTTGCCAGGGCTAGCAGAACTAGTTACTGCTCCATACAGGTTCAGAGAGGACATTGTCCTAGAGTTCTATGCTACACTGTGGATAGCCAGAGACCGCTCAGAGTTCTGGTTCTTGTTCAAAGGGCAGCCACAACGTATGACCAGGGGGGATCTCATTGCCAGTTTTGGTGTTCTTGCTTCAGACCATCAGTTCTACAGGAGTGCCCACCCGTCCCTCGAGCCACCTCGCAACCACAGGGAGGGAAGCTACCATCAGACGATATGGTGTTGATTGCTTTTCCACCACCACACACCCTAGGCTTTGAGAGAGGCCCTGCAAGACTCACTGCAGAGGCCAAGATGGTTAGAACGATAGTCACCAGGACTATCATCCCCAGGTCTGGCTACAGAGAGGAGTTCACACTACTTCACCAGTGGGCTGTAGCAGCTATTTTGAGGAGACAGCAGTTTGACATGGCGGATTTACTGATTAGAGAGATGGAGGAGGTTAATTCTGAGAGAGTAGAAGGATGTCACTTGGTCTATGCCCCATACATTTGCTATCTTCTGAGGAGGATGGACATTGTGACAGAGGAGCAGTACGACAGATTCCATGAGGTGACCACTAGCTACGCACCTCAAGTCCCCAAGGGATCGTAGTCCACCTCTAGTCAACAGACGGGAGAGGAGGAGCAGGAGTCACCGCCAGTCGTTCATGAGCAGGTAGCTCATCCAGAGACAGTGATCCCTGAGTCAACCAGCACTGGAGCACCTTCCCAGCCTACGGGATCACAGACAGAGGACACTATCACTATAGCAGCACTAGCAGGACACCTGAGTGAGTTCATTCAGAGCACAACTGAGGATAGACGTCAGATGATGGAGGTTATCAGGGGTCAGGCAGAGCTTCAGCGATAGCAGATGATGATGATAACCACCCTAATAGCACAGATGGCAGAGGTGACTCAAAGGCAGGCAGGTCAGCAGCGAGGACTTTTAGCACTTTTAGAGTTTCAGTAGCTGTCGACCCAGACAGGCCCCTTCACTGCTATGATGACAGCTCAGTCCAGTGGGTTGTCACACTCTGGGGTGTTACTGACAGGGGGAGCAGGACAGACTTTCTCTCTAGTGACTGAGCTATCCCTAGTGTCCGCCTTCTCAGTGTCTGTGTTGTCACCTCACCGACACACTCTTCGACCTCGCAAATGGCAGGTGCCTCCACCTCCTAGATACCAGTCAGGAGTCGGTTCTCAGACATAGTGCACACCACTCGTGCAGACTCTCAGCCAGCCATAGAGGCAGGTACAACTCCACTTTCCACTACTACAGTCAGCACTCTTGCACCTTAGGTAGCAGAGGATCTGGTCCGTCGAGGCTAAACTCAGGAGGACGTGGATGACCTTGCTCTTCTCCAGGCGACTGTTGCCAAGGAGACATCCATAGTCCCACTAGCAGGGTAGGACAGAGGGTCTGAGTCGCCTGTAGACCTTGACTTCTTCGAGCAGTTGGATGCTCAGGTGGCACAGGCTCAGGGAGCACAACAGGATCCAGCACAGGAGCAGCCAGAAGAAGAGCCTTCAGAGGACGTCGCTGCACCACTTCCTTCGACCACGAGCGCGTAGATGTTCACTTTGCTGCTTTTTGGTGCTTGTTGCCAAAGGGGGAGAAGTATCATAGGTCTAGGGTGAGTTGGAGTGTGATCTTGTGTGATCGAGAGTAGCTTGTAGATAGGAGGAGCATACGTGTACATTGGTTTTAAGAGTTAGATACATTTGGATCTTATGTTGATGGAGTTATTCGATGTTCATGGATTTTGATGAGTCATGATTTTCATTCGCTTGTGTTTGACTCATCTTGATCTCACTTGGTTTATTTTCATATACAGTGCTTTATATTCCTTACTTATCCTATATGCTTGTATATGATTCCGTGATGATGATTGCTTGTTCTTAATGATTATGCATTGTCATGCTAACCTGTTGCATATCATCATTCATGTCTTGCATTGCATGTCCTTATGCTTTTATTAAATATCATCACATGACATGCATGCATATCATCTAGAGTGCGCTTTTCTTTCTTATTCCTCTTAGCTCTTGATGATGCTTGTTTGAGTAGGATCTTGTGCGTTTCTCTCATATAATTTTGAGGTTCCTCTCGATCATAGTGTAGCTCTTTTAGCCTTGTTGATAAGATTATGATAAGTAGTGGTTGTCAGCAATCACCAAAAAGGGGGGGACTGTAAGCTTCATAACCATTGATGGAATCCCCAAGGTATTAATGTTTTGGTGATAGATGACAACTATGAAATTGTGGGCTAATATCTATATGAGTGTTGTCTATGTAGGAATCATCTCTAAACTCTGCTACAAATCATATGGCTGATGGTTTCCTTGGCGATTGATGACAATGACCACAAGCATGGAGGCTTGTGAGCTTGATGGAGTCCAAGGGTTGATAGAGATGGATCAAAGTTGAGGACAAGCTATGGAGCAAGTGTTGGGAATACTTGTCTAGTTGTTAGGGCTTTAAGTCCATAGGAAAAACCGGACTATTAAGGGGTCTAGGTCATTTCTCTTAGGTCATGTCTAGTTGGTGATGTGCAAGGTTGCTCGGTGAAATCACAGGCACTAGATGACAGTGGAGAAGCCAAGGAGGTCTTTGGAGAAGCCGGGAAACAAAGTCAAGTGAGGACAACAAGTTTGAGCTTCTGGATGTAGTGACCGGACAGAGGGCTCAGTGGAGACAGACTGTACGGTCACTAGGAGGACAGGAAATCCAGAGAGAAGACTTAGCAAGGAATCTATCTGTGCCAGGGACCATAGAGACCGGATGGTCCGGTCAGTATAGGTGAAACACAGAGAAGAGAGGAAGCAACTCTCTGGAGTCCGACGAGGATGCCCGACGCGTCGGACTTGTCCGATGGGCAGAGAGACTAGACGGTCCGGTCTGCTGACCGAACGGTCCGATCAGTGTAGGAGATCAGGCAGGACAGAAGTGCCAACGGTTCTAGGAAACATTCCAGGAGTGACGGGACGGTCCGGTCAGGCAGAGACCGGGCAGTCCGGTCAGTGCGTCCAGAAACGTGATCTCATGTAGGAACGACTAGCTTGAGGTTGGAAGCCAATATAACTTTGTTGCTAGGGTCTTGGAGACCTCTATTGGACAGGGGAATACCTGAGAGCATTTGGTAAGGTCCAAGAGCAAAAGAGGAAAGCACTAGGAGAGGATATTGGATATCTTGAGAGTGCTTGTGAGAGTAACATGGAGTGATCTTGAACATCTAAGGCTAGGGTGTCCTTGAGGGTGTGATCCAGGTTGTTACTCTTCGTCTATGGTGAGACCTAGATCAGTTAGGTGTCAGTGATCGAGCCTATCATGATTGGTTGTGAAGGCGATCACACGTCTGTACACGGTTTGAGCCCGTCGGTGAAAGGAGCATCGCTAATGAGCGTCCGTGCCGGCTCCGAGAGTCCGGCAAGTTCTCGAGGGAGGCGAGCTTGTGCCTTGGTGACAGAGGTGACGCGCACCGTGTCTTCACTTCGGGAGTGATTGCGGGCTCGTGGGCAAGAACTCCACATTGGTGGCGGGAGGGACTAGGACTCCGGCGGGAGTGGTCCAATGAGGAGTAGGGGAAGGCGCCATCCTTCTGGGACCTCGGGAAAAAATCATGAGCATTCCTTGACCCCCTTTTTACTGTTCTGCATTTGTGTGCTCTAGTTGATAGGGTGACTTGTGGCTTGCATAGGCTAGTGTGTTTAGCTTCCGCATTTTGTTTTGCATCATGAACACTAGCATGCATAGGGTCTTGGCCTACTAGAACTATTAAGGTTGTAACGCTTGTCGGGTTCTAGTGGTGTGAAATTGAAGTATTTGGATTCGTGGTCGGCTACCGATTCAACCCCCCCCCCCCCTCTCAGTAGGGCTTCGGTCCTTTCACTATTGTAGGAGGGGATTTTTTGTGCCATCTCCCTCCCTAGGAGTGATAGTCTTCCTAAAAAGCCTGTTGATGTAGGCAAAGTAGGGAAGCAAATCTGTGATGGTGCCATAATTGCCTTGCTTGCCTGCAGGATACTTATGCCTTAGTCCTCTCGCATCAAGGCGTGTGGCATGGTGAAGTTTGGGATGGTTGGCATCATTTCTCCCAAATCCAAGTAGCCTAGCAAACTATGCATAGCTCACATTGTACCAATGTCCCTCTGTCATCCAGTGCATTTTGCTTGTACCTCCATGATCCTCAACATACAAGGTAGCATAAAATAGGGCGATGACCTTATTATTCCAATTCTTCTGAAAAGCAAGAATGTCCTTCACATGCTTAGCCTTGCACGCAGCAATCACCTGATTAAATATAGGATCATTCTTTATCACCATGTGCGCCCAATCAACCCACTGAGCATTTGCCACTGGAGTGTGCTTCTTAGTCAAGATTACTGACTCATAGAAATCCTGCTGAAAGAAAGTCCAAAACCTGTAGTCAGTGGCCTCTCTAGGAAGTGGTCGAGAATCCTTGGATCTCATTTCTCTCACTAAGTCTGTTTGCCCCTTATAACTCATTTTCTCCCTCCATTCCGGGTTTAGAGGAGCCCAAAAAAAGGGGTGTCCGAGGTGCACATAAGCTATAGGAGTGATCTCATCCACATCAAACTCCTCCTATTCTTCCTCTTCCTCTTCCTCATCACTGTCACCATGAGCGGCTGCATCTCCTGCTGTGCCTGAGCCACCAGCTGTTGTCCTAGGAGCAGCCCTAGGAGCACCACTAGGAGGGATATATGTCTCATCCTCCACATCATCATCATTAGATGACTCATCTTCCTACACTGAATTTGTAGGAGCGTCATCAATGGTCACAGTGCCTCTAGGCAGCCTCCGGACTATTTGCTTTCGTCTCTGATAGATGGTGTCAAATTGTGATCCTTGTCGCGCATCATGCCTTGCTTTCACATTCATCTCCCTTTCCTCATCTGACATACTGACCCTGTGACAGATATGAATGAACCAGGTCTTAGGATACAACAAGGAATGATAAACGGAGGTTTGATTAGAGGTAATAATATGAAAATAGGGGTTCTCTGGAAAAACCGGTGCCACCGGTTTGCCAAACCAGTGCCTCCGGTTTTCACAGAGAAAACCTATGCTCATATCTTTATCTAAAATTCTTCTGGGCAAATTGTAGGCATGCGCAATACATGGAAATGATGATGAAATTTATAGGATAACAAAAATCAACTAAAAACATGACTTAGGGTTTTTCTGTCAAAACCGGATGCTCCGGTTTGGCAAACCGGTGCCACCGGTTTTTCGAGACAAACCCTAGGTCACGAATCTAATTGATTTTTCCATGCATTGAAGGGCAAGTTGCATGGATAGGTTCTAGAACAATCTAGGAGGCATTGTACCATAGGGAAATTTGAATCAACCAAAGGTGCTAAGAGATCGAAACTTGAGACCATAGGTACCTTTGGAGAGGAGAAACTCAAATCCGGAGGTTGAATCAGAGCCTTCGATCTTGGGGTAGAAAGATCCACCCAAGAAATGAAGATCTTCTCGGATAGGACTTGAAATCACCAATGGAGATGATAGGAGGCAGCCACGCGGTTGGTTATGGGAGGAGGAGACCAAATGAGGATGAAGGGATAAGAAATTCACTTGGGCTGGTTAAATCGATAAAACCGGTGCCTCTAGATTTGTCAGGATCTGAACAAAACCAGATTGAGAGGAGATCTTCAATGGACATTGCTTCCAAGCCTTGAGTTCTTTCATTTTCCTTTGTAGATCAAATCCTTGAGATTTATGATGAAGAGTGTGAGATTGACCAAGATTTAGGTTTGATGAAATTTTGGACTTGAGAGAGAAGATTTCACAAATTATGGTTAGCCAACAAACAATCAAGGTGAACAATAACCACAAGTAGCTCGACACGATCACAAGGATCAAGAATCAAATATTTTGAAATCCACCTAGGACAAGATATTATATATATATATATGTCCTATTAAATAGATTTCACTAATTGTGGTTAGCCAACAAACAATCAAGGTGAACAATAACCACAAGTAGCTCGACACGATCACAAGGATCAAGAATCAAATATTTTGAAATCCACCTCGGACAAGATATTATATATATATATATATATTTCCTATTAAATTTTTGAAAAATCTATCTTGACTCACAAAGAGTATGCTTATGAGATTAGTCACACACATACCAAGGCACATCCTACCACATGAATTCTATATGCAGTGATAAGTACAAAGAGAATTTAGGAGACATACCTTTGGTAGCAATTATTCCTTTTCAACTAATGAAAAGAAACATCCAAATTTTCTTGTGCTTATTTTATCTTTTACCATCAATGCCTACACTCCAAAAAATTACACTTGATGCACTTTCAATGGTAGACACTATAATTAGTAGCACAGGATGGAATCTCACACACAGTGACCATCCATTCATAACCAAACAAAAACCACCTCAAGAAATAGTATATATGTTTTCTGTCTAAACCGGTCCCTCCGGTTTAGCAAACCGGTGCCTCCAGTTTTCATAGACAACATATATTGAATTAAATATTAAACTAAGATAGAGAGTTACTCCTTTTTGCTTGATCTCAGCATGAGGCATCATTCATCATAACTTATTCCATATTGAGACTAATCACAAGATAACTCAAGCAAAACATTAGTCTCTTTTAACACAAGATGTAAAAAGAATCTCCCCCTAAATATGTGCAGCAAATATTTTGATTTTTTTTACAATGTGCACATGTTCTATTAGGAACTTGGAGAGGTTCAGATTATATCTTGGTTATGGAGAGGGAGTGATAAACAACATGAATTGAGATAAGTCTAGATATACTCACAACCACATAGGTATGTGTGTTCACTAGTTATTTTCATGTTTGACTTGCATGCTGATTTCCTTTCTCAAGATAGGTCAATTATCAATCTAGATGTTGCCTTGCTATTTTCTCTAGATTAGTTCATCTCCCTAAGCTTTCCAGGACAAACCGGACCCTCCGGTTTGCCAAACCGGTGCCACTGGTTTTTTCTGATTCCTTGTTCCTTCACTTCATCGGATATGTTTGATGGTCATCGGACTTGTCCGATGACACAAAATGGCAGGGGTTCTGGAGTCCGATAAACTTGTCCGATGCATCGGACAAGTCTGGGAAACCGGACCTACCGGTTATGCAAACCGGACTAACCAGTTTTCCTGAATTCTTGATTTTCTTGTTTTTCATTAGATTTTCTTTTCTTCTTGACTCTTGTTGCTTTCTTGGATTCTTGTTTGTGCTCATCCATCCTGAGAAGTATTCACAAAACAAATTTCTCCGAGGGAGATATTAGGTGCACCTCTTTACAAAAGCATTCATGCTTGCATAATTGAGAGCATTTCTCAAGTAATAGCATGAACTAGAGGATTCATTGCTGCAGGAGTAAGGAGTAAAAGATGTTTCGTGATACTTATTCTTTTATTTGATGTCATTGATGTAGATGATATTGAAACATCTCCAGACTTGGCAAGTTTTATGTTATTCCACTATTCTTGTGCATGCCATGTCATCAATGCATCACCTGCAGCTTATGAACACATTCAAGCACATTTTGGTACCCAACGCTTGTTGGGTCCTAGAGAGTTAGTCACACAAGATTTTGGCACCCAAGTTGACTTTGCACTATCAATGGTTGAACTTATCACCTTGATAGCACAAGTGCCATTGTTGACCTTAATAGATACATAATCATTATTGACTAACTTGGAGTTGAGAGCTTGAGTCAAAGGGCAATCCTTACTAAGATGTTCTTTGTTTCGACACGTGTAGCAAGTTTGGTGTTTGATTCTTTTGGAGATGTCTTTGATTTGCCTTTTGATGGTTACATTCTTTCTCATGTGTAATAGCTTAATGGGATGAAGCTTTTCTGCAAAAACCGATTCCTCCGATGTAGCAAACCGGTCCCTCCGGTTTTGGCAGACTTGCTCCATTCTTGTATGTCTTTTTCCTTGCATCCAAAGCATCTTCTCTGAGATAGACTCCTTTGTCTTCTGGAGAGTGTAGGTTGATCATTTTTCTTTGATGGACATTCCGAAGCAAAATGTCCCATTGATGAGCACTCAAAGCACTTGATGTGAAATTTATTATTAGTCTTTTGCTTCTTGCTCTTGTCATGAACTTTCTTTAAGTCAGTGGGAAGGCTTTTGACACATGTGGCTGTTGTCCCCTTCTCAAGCTTCTTCACCATACTATCACGGTTATCTTGAGATGGTTGCACATGGCCTTTGCCTTTCAACCGACTTAAGTCCATGTTCAGCCTCTGAACTTCCCTTTTGAGGTAATCTGATGAGGACATCAACGACATACGAATAATGACGACGGAAGATGGCGCGCCAAACCAAGCTGTCACACCTTCACCTCTCGTCGTCGCGCCTCCTCGAGTTACGGATCCATCTTCTAACGAGACGACGACGTACAAGGGTCCAATCACTAGAGCTTGAGCCCAGGAATTGAAGACGGTTTTGATGCTAAGGAACGACGGCCCAGGATGATGTCGCCCGAAGGCCCACGTGGCCCAAGTCGCACGACTCCCTCTCCACCGCGCGCCTCTCCACTTCAGCCGGCCCTAGATGCCTCGTCCTCCCCCTATATAGTCAAGGGCTGCGCCCCTTGTAATCTTCGAGTTTTGTTTTAAGTTTAGCTTAGCTATACATCCGTCTCTCGACGTGAATTCAGAACTCCACCTTCGTGCAATACATCAGATTGCTCGCCTCTAATTCTTGCTCGTTCTTCGATTGCGCGTAAGAATTGATCCTCGTGATGAGGTTGATCTTGTTTACCACAAGGTTAATATCCTCCGGAAGTTGGTTCAGCGATTGCATTGGCGCTTCGGCTTGCTCGTCGTAGTCGGATCGTGAGGGTCGACATCCACCAAATCGAAGTTATCTCCACTCGCCGAAAGATCGGGCACTCTACACCTATCAAGTGGTATCAGATTCCAGTGTTTCTTGGTGAGTTTTCTCCAAGTCCACATAAACCAGAAACTACAAAAAAAAAGTTTACCCCAGTACGGTTTTGAGCCTTGCACTTTCGTTCAATAATTTGCATTGTTGAGTTTTTGTGCTTTCGCTTTTGATCGTTGCTGGTACACTGTGTTTCATCGTTTTCTTCCTATCATCGTCGTATCCTTCCGCCGTGCCGCGTGTTTTCACCACCACAGTTTGCTTTCTGCCGCATCTGTTTACCCCATCTCGCTTGCCAAATTTTCCCACTGCACCGTGAGTCCGGGTCAATCACTGCCTCGACGATCGAGTCCTACTCGGTTACGTCGTGACCCGCTCGCCTCGCCCTGTGTTTAGTTCTGTTCGGTTTCGTGTGTCCCGTTCGCCTCGCTGATCGAGTCCTACTCGGTTACGTCGTGACCCGCTCGCCTTGCCCTGTGTTTAGTTCTGTTCGGTTTCGTGTGTCCCGCTCGCCTCGCTGATCGAGTCCTACTCGGTTACGTCGTGACCCGCTCGCCTCGCCCCGTGTTTGTTTCAGCTCGGTGTCGTTTGTTCCTACTCTAGAGAGAGAGAGAGAGAAAAAAAGTGCTTGTGCTTAATTGCTTATTTGAGGTCTCATTGTTTATATTTTCAGCAAAAAAGTATTAAAAAAAAGAGAAAAAAAAGAGAAAAAAAGAGAAAAAAAAAGAGAAAAAAAAGAAAAAAAAAGAGAAAAAAAACAAGAGCGGCCGAGTAACACAGGCGACGCGTTCTTGCTGCACTTTGTTTTGATCCTTTTTCCTTCCTCTTGCACTTGTACCGGCAGCAATCTTTTCGCGTTTAGCACCATTATTCAGCTTTGCCGTTATTGTTTGAATTGTGCTAACCCTTGGATTGAGTGCAGCCTCCTAGCCCCACAAATTTTCTACTACGAGCAGGTTTTTGTTTCACCACGCAATCGCTCCACCAATCTTCCACCGGTTTTACCTGTGGTTGCAGTTCACGCTTGCGTGCTTGGTAAGGACGGGTAAGAATTTGATAACAGCTTTTTGATTGAGCTTTTCATCCACCACTCACCTCTCGTTGTAGGATCCCGCTTTTTGTATTGCTTGTGTTTCTATGGCAGAAAACAGCTCGAAGTCGGAGGAGCTCACCCTCTAGGATGTCCAGGCACAGGTAGATGGTCTACAAAACGACATGAAGACGATGCACGAGAGACTTGACTCTACGGTCACTTCGTCGAATGAGCGTTTTGATCAACTGGACCTTGCTGATACGGCTGCCCGCACCACGCTCGCGACGATCATGACTCGTCTTGAGGCCATGTCGACGCAGCTTGGGACCATGACGACGCAGCTCACGGAGTTGCAACATGCACGTGACTACGGCGCCGACACCGAGCAGGATGACGACAATCGCCGTGGTCGTGCTCGTAGGGTACGTGTTCCTATTAATGATTCTTTTGCCAAAATAAAATTTCGTATTCCCACTTTTAATGGCAAATATGATCCGGGTGCTTATCTTGATTGGGAATTAGAGGTTGAACAAAAATTTGCATGCCATGATATTCCTGCTAATTTACAAGTTAAGGCTGCTATTAGTGAATTTACTGAATTTGCTTTACTTTGGTGGCGTGAGTATAGACAAAGATATCCTGATAATATTCCAGCCACTTGGACGGCATTAAAAGCTGCTATGCGTCATCGTTTTGTGCCGTCATATTATGCTAGAGATTTGCTTAATCAAATGCAGCGTTTTCAACAAGGTTCACTTTCTGTAGAGGATTATTATCAAGCTTTGCAAAAGGGTATGATTCGCTGTGGTTTAGTTGAACGGGATGATGCTGCTATGGCTCGCTTTAGGGGTGGGTTAAATCGTGAAATTCAGAATATTCTTGATTATAAGCATTATGATGATATGACCACCTTATTTGAATATGCTTGTAAAGCTGAACGTGAAGTGCAGGATCGACAATCTTCGTCAAGACCTAACATTTTTGTAGGGTCCAAGACGCCTTCAGCTCCACGGTCGACACCTCCTTCCACGTCGCGCGACCACTCCTCGACCACGTCCAAGTCGAGTGCTCCATCCACGGCCAAATCTGCCTCGTTCGTGCCGTCCTCCTCGTCGTCTGGACGAGCTCGTGATATTCAGTGTCACCGTTGCCGAGGATTTGGTCATGTGATACGCGATTGTCCAAATAAACGAACTATGTTGATTCGTGACGACGGTGGGTATTCTTCTGCTAGTGATTCTGAGGATATTCAGCAGACTATGATTGCCACTAATCATGCAGATAATACGGAGCTTCATGTCGACTCTAGTGCCGCCGACAGGTATGCCACTCTTGTTGTGTAGCGTGTTCTTAGTACACAGGTCGTTCAGGATGAAAAGCATCAGCGCCACAACATTTTTCATATCAAAGGCGTTGTGCACGAATGAGCGGTCCGTATAATCATCGATGGTGGCAGTTGCAACAATTTAGCTAGTACGACCTTGGTGGAGCAGTTGTCATTGCCAAGAAGGAAGCATCCAGATCCTTATCACGTTCAATGGCTTAATGATGGCGGCAAAATAAAGGTAACGCGCTCGGTACGTGTTCCTTTCTCTCTTGGCGCCTATTCTGATTTTGTAGATTGTGATGTTGTTCCAATGGAAGCATGCTCTTTGTTGCTTGGCCGTCCTTGGCAATATGATGTCGATAGTGTTCATCATGGTCGCTCCAATTATTATTCCTTCATGTTCAAGGGTCAGAAAATTGTTATTCATCCTATGACACCTGAACAAGTTCTTAAAGATGATATTGCTCGAGCGACAAAAGATGCAAAATTGGTTACATCACCTCCTGTTGCACCTGTTCAATATGAGATCAAATTGAATAACCCTATCTTGCTTGCTACACGTGCTGATTTTGATGAATTACATGATGCTAATCTGCTTTGCTATGCGCTAGTTTGCTCTCGTATGCTTGTTTCACTAGATGAGGCGCCTATGTTGCATATTCCTCCTGCTGTTGCTAACCTTTTGCAGGACTATAAAGATGTTTTTCCTGCTGAATTGCCACCGGGTCTTCCTCCTATTCGTGGCATAGAACATCAGATTGATTTAATTCCAGGCGCACAGCTTCCTAATCGCGCCCCGTACCGCACAAATCCTGAGGAGACGAAAGAAATTCAGCGTCAAGTGCAGGCATTGCTTGATAAAGGTTACATTCGTGAGTCTCTTAGCCCTTGTTCGGTTCCTGTTTTGCTTGTTCCTAAGACAGATGGTTCTTGGCGTATGTGTGTAGATTGTCGTGCAATTAACAATATTACAATTCGTTATCGATATGCTATACCACGCCTTGATGATATGCTTGACGAACTTAGTGGTGCCACAATTTTCTCTAAGGTTGATTTACCTAGTGGTTACCATCAAATAAGAATGAAATTAGGAGATGAATGGAAAACGGCTTTTAAAACTAAATTTGGCTTGTATGAATGGTTGGTTATGCCGTTTGGATTGTCTAATGCTCCTAGCACTTTTATGCGCTTAATGAATGAAGTTCTTCGGTCTTTCATTGGAATATTTGTTGTTGTCTATTTTGATGATATCCTTATATACAGCAAATCCATGAATGAGCATTTAGATCATTTGCGTGCTGTTTTTGATGATTTGCGTGCTGCTCACTTGTTTGGGAACATGGAAAAATGCACTTTTTGCACGCAACGTGTTTCGTTTCTTGGATATGTTGTTACTCCACAGGGCATTGAGGTCGATAGCAGCAAGGTGGACACCATTCAGAGTTGGCCCCAACCGACTATGGTCACACAGGTTCGCAGTTTTCTTGGTCTTGCAGGCTTCTATCGTCGTTTTGTGCGGGATTTCAGTTCTATTGCTGCACCATTACATGAGCTGACCAAGAAGGGTGCGCCATTTGAGTGGGGCGCACCACAAGACGACGCATTCAACACTTTAAAGGAACGGTTAACTCATGCTCCTCTCTTACAATTGCCTAATTTTGATAAAGTGTTTGAATTGGAATGTGATGCTGGTGGAATTGGTTTGGGTGCTGTTTTGTTGCAAGATCATGAACCCATTGCTTATTTTAGTGAGAAGTTAAGTGGTGCTGCTCTTAAATATTCCACTTATGATAAAGAACTTTATGCTTTAGTAAGAACTTTGCAAACATGGCAGCATTATTTATGGCCTCGCGAATTTATTATTCATTCTGATCATGAGGCTTTGAAACATATTAGAACCCAAACTAATCTGAATCGTCGTCATGCTAAATGGGTTGAATTTATTGAATCTTTTCCATACATCATTAAACATAAAAACGGGAAGGAAAATGTGATTGATGATGCTTTGTCTCGTCGTTATATGATGCTGTCCCAATTAGACTTTAAAATCTTTGGTTTGCAAGCTTTGAAAGATCAATATGTGAATGATGCTGATTTTCATAATATTATGATGCATTGTAAGGATGGCAAACCTTGGGGCAAATTTCATATGCAGGATGGGTTCCTGTTTCGTGCTAACAAGCTGTGTATTCCAGCTAGCTCGGTTCGTCTTTTGTTGTTACAGAGGCGCATGGAGGTGGTCTTATGGGTCACTTCGGAGTTTTCAAGACACATGAGGTGTTGGCCGACCATTTCTTTTGGCCACGGATGCGCCGTAATGTTGAGCGCCTTGTTGCACGCTGTACTACATGTCAAAAAGCTAAATCTCGTTTGGCTAATCATGGTTTGTATTTGCCCTTGCCTGTTCCCTCTTCTCCTTGGCATGATATTTCGATGGATTTTGTTTTGGGATTGCCTCGCACTAAGAAGGGGAGGGACAGTATTTTTGTGGTTGTTGATCGTTTCTCTAAAATGGCTCACTTTATACCTTGTCATAAAACTGATGATGCCTCAAATGTTGCTGAATTGTTTTTTAGAAAGATTGTCAGATTGCATGGAATTCCTAAAACAATTGTCTCTGATCGTGATGCTAAGTTTCTTAGTCATTTTTGGCGTTCTCTTTGGAATAAATTAGGAACTAAGCTGCTGTTTAGTACAACTTGTCATCCTCAAACTGATGGGCAAACTGAGGTAGTAAATAGAACTTTATCTGCTATGCTTAGAGCTGTTTTAGATAAAAATTTGAGACGCTGGGAAGATTGTTTACCTCATGTTGAATTTGCTTATAATCGTGCAACACATTCTGCCACTAAGATGTGTCCTTTTGAGGTTGTTTATGGCTATGTTCCTAAGGCGCCTATTGATTTGTTTGCTATTGATGCTGAAGATGAACCACATCTTGATGCTCTTGCTCATATTGATCACATGAAACAATTGCATGAAGAAACACAACACAACATTGCCATTGCTAATAAAAAGTATCAAGTTGCTGGTAGTAAAGGTAGAAAACATATTTCTTTTGAACCTGGTGATTTGGTTTGGTTGCACTTGCGTAAAGATAGATTTCCTACTTTGCGTCGTTCTAAACTGATGCCTCGTGCTGCTGGTCCTTTTAAAGTGCTAACCAAGATTAACGATAATGCTTATGTTCTTGACTTGCCCATGGAGTTTGGTGTTTCCACTAGTTTTAATGTTGCAGATTTGAAACCATACTTGGGTGAGGATGATGAGTTGCCGTCGAGGACGACTTCACTTCAAGAAGGGGAGGATGATGAGGACATCAACGACATACGAATAATGACGACGGAAGATGGCGCGCCAAACCAAGCTGTCACACCTTCACCTCTCGTCGTCGCGCCTCCTCGAGTTACGGATCCATCTTCTAACGAGACGACGACGTACAAGGGCCCAATCACTAGAGCTTGAGCCCAGGAATTGAAGACGGTTTTGATGCTAAGGAACGACGGCCCAGGATGATGTCGCCCGAAGGCCCACGTGGCCCAAGTCGCACGACTCCCTCTCCACCGCGCGCCTCTCCACTTCAGCCGGCCCTAGATGCCTCGTCCTACCCCTATATAGTCAAGGGCTGCGCCCCTTGTAATCTTCGAGTTTTGTTTTAAGTTTAGCTTAGCTATACATCCGTCTCTCGACGTGAATTCAGAACTCCACCTTCGTGCAATACATCAGATTGCTTGCCTCTAATTCTTGCTCGTTCTTCGATTGCGCGTAAGAATTGATCCTCGTGATCAGGTTGATCTTGTTTACCACAAGGTTAATATCCTCCGGAAGTTGGTTCAGCGATTGCATTGGCGCTTCGGCTTGCTCGTCGTAGTCGGATCGTGAGGGTCGACATCCACCAAATCGAAGTTATCTCCACTCGCCGAAAGATCGGGCACTCTACACCTATCTTAATCATTTTCACTTGCAATATGTTCATCACAAGTTTCTACAATTGCTTGCTCATCATATGATGACTTTGCTTGAGAGCAACAAGTGTTAGCACAAGATAAACCAATTGATTGTGTTGTGCATGTGCATGTGTGAGATTGATAGGATTTTACCACAATAAGTGCAACCTTATGAGTTGTCTCTAGCATGGCGCATGAGTCAATGAGCTTCTCATGTGAGCATAGAAGGTCACCATGTCTGTCTTGCACTTTCTTATGCATGCTAGTGAGCTTTTGAAACTCAACCATGATCATTTTATTTGCTTTCTCTATCTGTGTTACATAAGAGGATAGTAGCACTAGTATGATCATTCCTTAATTTGTCAACCTTTTCAACTAAGGATACATGAGACTTTCTTTGTCTCTTGGCCATGAAGCAAAATGATTTTTCATCATCTGAGCATGAGCTTCTTGGTGACATAGACTCTTCATTTGGTCTAAATCTGCAAGTAGGTTCCTCAACTTGATTATTAACAGAAATAGTTTCTGTTCTGCCAAAACCAGTGCAACCGGTTTGGGAAACCGGTACCTCCAGTTTTCCCAGATTGGCAGTTTGAGTCTTTTCTTCTTCATTGTTGGAATCATCACTTCTTTTGTTGGAATCATCATATATTTCTTGAATCCGAATCCACATAGAATGAACACTCTCCAACTTGTATATCTTGTCGAATACATCCCTACTCAATGCACCGAATAAGGCATTGGTAGCTTGGGCTTGGAGATGTAGACATTTTTCTTGTGCTTGTATGGTAGATTCCTATCAATGTTATGAGAAAAAACAACAGCCACAACCCACCAAATTTTGGGACTCATCTCCCAAAAATATGAGATCATTATAGCTTTCCAATTTGCATAATTTGTGCCATTGAAATATGGTGCCTCGTATGAAGGTTGTGAAATGATAGAAAACGAGGTGCTAGAACAACCATAGGGAATTTGACACATTTTACCTTGTGACATAATCGATTCTCCAAGCGATTAGGCCTAATGAGGAGATTAGGCTCTGATACCAATTGAAAGTCCCTGGATGTCGCCTAGAGGGGGGGGGTGAATAGGCATTCTTGAAAAATGAACAAAACTCGCAGCAGAATTAAAACTACCAAAATCAGTTTATCCGGTTTAGCAAACCAGACCCTCCGATTTTGTCAAAGAGCTTGAGATATAACAACTAATGAAGAGAAAGAACCAAGCACTCAAGACAAGAAAGCTATAAAAACAAACACATGAACCACCTCTATTTGATTCACAAAGAATAAACCTCAGAAAACAAACTTCCAAATCGGACACACCGGTTGGGCAAACCGGTTACACCGGGTTTCCTGGAATAGATAGCAATTAAACAAGCAACACACAAACCAGAGGGGCTACACTAGTAGGAACTACACCCAAGAGTAACCAAGACACACACAAACTAGATTCACCAATAGTCTATACAATTGGACAATGACCAAAACCGGTCACATAGAAGACTAGCACAACTACACATGCAACCTATGAATCACAAACAAAAGAAGCAAGAACTTAAGAAAGCAAACCAAATGAAGCACACGGAGAATTGTTTGCTAAAGTTCAGATTCACCCCATGAACCCTACGTCTCCGTCGAGGAAGCTTGAGCTGCTCACAAGGCACACTCCTAGCCAGGTCTCTTTCAACCGCTTTCTCCGATCCACTATCTTTGCTTCTTTCCTTGCGGAGGCAAAGCGGACCTTCAAAAACTTTCCCATGGCTCAGCACAAGCTTGGAAGCTCTAGGGCGACGCCTAGCCGACTAGGAGGTTTCATCTCCAAGAGTAACAAATGCTTCATTGATTTGCAACACAATGCTCAAATGCTCAAGTGTGGGATTTTCTCTTTTGTGCTCTCAATCTCAATCCCTCTCAACCCAATGCTTAGGATTTCTCACAAATCACTCAAACCTCACAAAGAGGTAATGGGAGAGCTCTACAAGGCTTTGGATGTATTTTCTTCGTGCACATAATCAGCTTCCTCCAAAGGAGGTGGGAAGAAAGTATTTATACTTGTCCTCCAAAAACTAGCCGTTACACTGAACTAGTCAAAACCGCTCCCTCCAATTTTCCAAACCGGTACCTCCGGTTTCTTGAACTAGCCGTTAGAGGTTTGAACCCAAACCGGTCCCTCCGGTTTGGTAAACCGGTTACACTAGTTTTCCCTGTCATAGTGAGAGTTAGTGTGAATGTAGGCATTGTCTTTCTCTCATCTCACTTGGGTTTTTCTTTGAGCATTTAGACATCATAACCAAGCCATGTAGCATCCCTCTTGATAGAGCGGCATGCCTAAACTCAAAAATAAAAAACAATTTTTCTTCTTGGGCTTGCATGATAATGAATTTTGCCACTTCCTTTCTTTTATGCTTCATGAGGACAACCACATGTGCTTTTGCTGAGCATCATCACCTAGAGCTTGTGACTTGGAATTTCTTCATTCATAAGATCCATCTCCATCTTTTGGTTCACAAGTCACATTATGTCTTCATGTTCCAATAATGATTGATACTTGGAAATGTATGACCACTTATAGCACTACAAGGTTTCAGGTCTGTCGCAAGGCCGTGAAAACATTGCTACATGGGTATTTTTGTTGCGATAATAAACTATCGCAATGATGTCGTGTCATTGGGAGGTGTCGCAAGTAGTCGCGCTGTGATAGCACATTGCATCGATTTTTTGTATCGTTACGATAGCTGTGGCTTGTTGCAACGACATGTGGCATTGCGTATAGGTGATATGGCAACGACAGCTGCGTTGCAGTAGGACGGATTCACAACTACACACATTGTTGCTATAATGGCTATTGCATCAATGTTGCCTAGTTGCAAATACGCAATATTGCAATGCTCATGAGGTGTAGCAAATGCTGTAATTGCCACGCAGGTGCTCGTCGCGATATCTGACCCAAACTGCAACAACCTCCTCCGCGTTATAGACGTTGAGCTGCAATTGCAACACCGGTCGTGTCATTGCTATAGGCTCACCTGCAATCGCGATCAAAGGACGTGCCATTGCTATACACCCAAACAGAATCGCGATGCCTGTCGTGCCGTTGCTATACGCTCACCTGCAATCACGACGAAAGGACGTGCCGTTGCTATACACCCAAACGGAATCGTGACGCCTATCGTGCCGTTGCTATACGCTCACCTGCAATCGCGACGGAAGGACGTGTTGTTGCTATACGCTCAATTGGAATCACAATGACAAACATGTCGTAGCTATTCGCTAAACTACAATCACAATGACTAACATGCCGTTGCTAAATGCTCAAAGGGAGTCACAATGGCGAACGTATCGTTCCTATACGCTAAACGGGAATCACAACGGCGAATGTATCGTTGCTATACCGCCAAAGGGAATCGCGATGACATACCTGTCGTTGCTACAGGTTTAAAGGGTATCGCATCGGAATAATAGTCGTTGCTATATAGATAGAGGGTATCGCATCAAAATATCAGCCGTGGCAATCTGCGTTTAGTGTATCACAACAAAATGAATAGCGTACATCAATCCAATATTATTGTTAGTTACGTCAATCCAATATTCACTCACACAACCCATTCAAATCCAGAACTGCAATTGTATCCACAGAAATTTCTACATGCGAAAATGATAACAATGATGGGAGAATTCAGGTTGCTTCGCACCTAGGTACTAAGCAATCTTGAACCTTGTATATCACCCCACCAAATCTCAATGTTCCTGCCCAAATAAGAGACATATAGGGTTTCTAGTGAGATGAGAATTAGAGCTTGTGGAGCTATATAGAAATGCATTGATAAAAACTAAGGCAATTATGAATGAAGGTCTATTTCCAGTTCTTACATGCTGATTCCTTTTGCCTCCTCGCGTTCTACTTAGAACTATCAGCTCATTTCGAGATATGAAACTTTTTGATGACTCATGATCACAATATTCCTTTGCCAAATTCTTTGACAGCTTGGTAGGTTTTGGTTTGCGATCCAGAACATTTTCTTTTTGTGTTGTGATAATGCTTCTTGTCTCAATCTAGTATAAAGATGTTGGAATACTGTTAGCTATAATCCAAGCACGACATCATCATGATTGCCATACTTCTTCAAAACCATTACCTGCTCCGGCTCGAGAGTTCGAACAGTGTTATGCACTGGTGTTGCATCAATGTTGTCCTTAGTGTTCCTAGCTTCACGTTCTGTTGTATTGCAACTTATTACATTGTTCGTCCCTTCATTGGTCTCCTCTGCAATTATGCCTTCAGTGGTCCCTAATGCAATGTTGGTTTCATTGTTCTTTACTGTAATGTTGCCATCACCGTTTTCAGTGTTTGTAGCTGCATTTCTCTCTAGTACATTGCTGGTTTGGGGGGTAGCAGCCTGCAAATTACAAAACAGAGAACAAATTATGTAATATGACAAATTTAAAAGCAGCTGAGATTTTGACTATAATCTATGTGAGCAATTTTAGAAACTTTCAGGGGCATTATGAATCTTTAATTGGCAACAAAGCTTGTCAGTGGCGGAGCTAGGCCCAAGCTCTAGGTTGGGCCAAATGCTATCGGGCTGATTTGGGTGGGGTAAAGAAGGAAAAAATGCCAAAAACAGATGCAAAACAATGTATCTTTCGGATCTGAGGATGGGCATGAGAGTGTTACCTCCAGATTGTAGTTTTCTGGAAACATTGCTGGAAACTCTTGCAACAATTTTTCTCATAGTTTGGCCATGAGTCACTCCTCCTCTTCTTCCTTATCGGTAGCTTGCTTTGCAAGAAGCGCTTTTAGTTGCTAAAGCTCAAGCTCTTATTCTTGGACTCTGTCCTTAAGCAGTTGCTTTTTATTTGGATTACGCATGTAACCTTGGCCACGTAACCTGCTTGATTTGGCGCCGATTGTTTCCATGTATGATTGGTGGAAAACACGACCCTCTTTACCACATCCAGATGTGTTACTTCTTGCTTCGTCAGAACCCAATTCAGATGATTCCGCCATATGCAATCTCCTGGCTACATTGCTTTGAGGAAAAGAAACAAATGAATGTGATCAATGTACATAATGTTGCGACAAAAAGTAAATTAGTTCATAAGGTTTATAAAACTCACATAAATACTTTCAGACGTCTCATTTGACCATTGTCCATGCTTCGTGTGAGTAACCTTAAAGAGTTCCATAGGGCCAGGCTCAGCACTAGTTTCTATATCTCTCTACAAATGCAAGCGTATACATCACTAATTATCAGATTAAGTGTTACAAGCAGAGAACAGTCATGACAGTGTTTAGCATTTCCTAACTACACTGAGAGAAAGGCTTCCAACCCATCACATGCATATTTTTCATTTCCTTACGATTTGTAGAATTCTGGCTGCTGATCTTCTACGGAAAGTTAACAATTACAGTTAGGAAACTCAAACTACCACTACAAAACAAAGAAGGTCAGGATTTTCCAATAGTTCAATATGCAGATGATACGCTCCTAATAATGGACAATAAAGCACACTTTCATCCTTGCCTTCTTGGGACTTGCATGGTTACAAGGCCAAAAAAACAAGGTAGTTTGGGAATCAAGAAATTAGCAACACAGAATGATACGCTCCTCGTAATGGAAGCCTCCCAAGACGACAACTCTGAAAGCCCTACTACACACATTTGCTGAATTAACAGGCTTTAGAGAGTAATAGATCACAACAAATCAATCATAGTTGTACTAAATGTCAGCAATGATAGAACGGAGGTTCTGGCTAACACAGTTGGGTGTAATGTGGGAAATTTGCCATTCACATACCTATGATTGCCACTATTTACCATGAAACCAAGATTAGAGGATTTTATCCCACTTGTCCAAACAATTGAGAAAAAGACTCACAAGCACTTCAAATTATCTATCACAAGCAGGCAAACTAGCTAGAAATGGACAATACAACACACATTCATCCATGCCTGCTTGGGACATGCATGGTTACAAGGCCAAAAAAACATGGTAGTTTGGGAATCAAGAAATTAGCAACACAGAATGATACGCTCCTGGTAATGGAAGCCTCCCAAGACGACAGCTCTGAAATCCCTACTACACACATTTGCTGAATTAACAGGCTTTAGAGAGTAATAGATCACAACAAATCAATCATAGTTGTACTAAATGTCAGCAAGGACAGAACGGAGGTCCTGGCTAACACAGTTGGGTGTATTGTGGGAAATTTGCCATTCACATACCTATGATTGCCATTATTTACCACGAAACCAAGATTAGAGGATTTCATCCCACTTGTCCAAACAATTGAGAAAAAGACTCACAAGCACTTCAAACTATCTATCACAAGCAGGCAAACTAGCTAGAAATGGACAATACAACACACATTCATCCCTGCCTGCTTGGGACATGCATGGTTAAAAGGCCAAAAAAACATGGTAGTTTGGGAATCAAGAAATTAGCAACACAGAATGATACGCTCCTGGTAATGGAAGCCTCCCAAGACGACAGCTCTGAAAGCCCTACTACACACATTTGCTGAATTAACAGGATTTAGAGAGTAATAGATCACAACAAATCAATCATAGTTGTACTAATGTCAGCAATGACAGAATGGAGGTCCTAGCTAACACAGTTGGGTGTAATGTGGGAAATTTGCCATTCACATACCTATGATTGCCACTATTTACCACAAAACCAAGATTAGAGGATTTCATCCCACTTGTCCAAACAATTGAGAAAAAGACACACAAGCACTTCAAACTATCTATCACAAGCAGGCAAACTAGCTAGAAATGGACAATACAACACACATTCATCCCTGCCTGCTTGGGACATGCATGGTTAAAAGGCCAAAAAAACATGGTAGTTTGGGAATCAAGAAATTAGCAACACAGAATGATACGCTCCTGGTAATGGAAGCCTCCCAAGACGACAGCTCTGAAAGCCCTACTACACACATTTGCTGAATTAACAGGATTTAGAGAGTAATAGATCACAACAAATCAATCATAGTTGTACTAATGTCAGCAATGACAGAATGGAGGTCCTAGCTAACACAGTTGGGTGTAATGTGGGAAATTTGCCATTCACATACCTATGATTGCCACTATTTACCACAAAACCAAGATTAGAGGATTTCATCCCACTTGTCCAAACAATTGAGAAAAAGACACACAAGTTACATTGGAGGATTTGGACTACAAGAAATGAACACTGTGTTACCTTGAAGTTTGAAGTTCCAAAGTACTTGATTAAATAGTGCTACTCTACAATGTCCAGGTCTTTAGACCTTGTATGCCTTATATGTAGTACTAAAAGTGGATCTGCATCCTTTGTAGCGCTCTTGCGCAACCTTCAATATCTTTTCCTTGGCATCACCAATGTCCTCCATGTCCCATCCTTCCTATTGTAAGCCACTCATGTTAATATATTGTCAACAACTGATAAATGGGTTACAAGGAAATTTACATACCATAATGCTTTCTGTGATGTAATTCTTGATTTCTTCACTTACGTGTTTCCACTGTCCAACTCCAATTATTGGAGTCTTTGTCCATGTAAACGTAACCACTTCATCCACAAATGCACGTCTATTTTTTCCACAGGGACCACCCAAAGTTGGCAAAAATTCAATTTGCATTTTCACAATACTAGCCTTACATCTCCTGGCAAATGCAGCTAGACCTTTCATGGTACCACGACCGACAATCTTGCCATTTCCTAATAATCATAAAACAAATGGCTATGAGATACTATGTCTATACCAAACTACAAGGTTCAGGGGTAATGCTACGACATTAATAATCATATATATATATATATATATATATATATATATATATATATATAACCTTTCGCCTTCTTCTTTATTCTCCTAGCATGACTTGGCCATTCTTTTCCTCCTGATCCGCTGCAACCAGTGCCCTCACCATCTACTTGTGTAGGCTCCCTATAATTTTTATAACACACTGAAACATTGCAAATACTGATGTCTTAGTTAAAGAAAAAAACATGTTTACAGAACAAGAAGTCAGAATGAGAAAAGAGTTACTTATGACCCTTGTCACATCCCTATACCAAAATATAGAGTGTGTCGTACAGGATCGCCTCAGGAGATGATTACCAAGATAACCATACATAGCATACACACATGAACATCCATCATATACAACGATACATCATTAAGTGCGTAATATTACACATTACGAGTTCAAGAGTCACAGCGGAAGCAAACTAAGTTACATTACAATACATATGTTCTTGGTTCGGTACATAAATAAGTGGAGGTGAAAACACGGTACACTTGATGATAGATAGCCTAAGTAAACCATTGCCGGCCCTATGGCAATGGCTCACTCATCTTGGATAGGCGAACTAGGAACCCACTCAATGGTCCACTTCGGTGGTTCCTTACCTTCCCACAGAATCTTGTTACAACAATCACAATAGGTACCCTGAGGGATACCTTAAAGTAACATAAATGGCAAAGCCTGAGTATCTAATATACTCCACAAGACTTACCCGACAAAGGGTTATCTAAAACCGACTCCTAATAGGCAGGGGGCTGACCGAGCTTATTTGGTATTTTGCATAAAAGGCACCTATTAGCTCTATGCTTGCAACTTGATCCTTTAGCCGATATTTAATTGTTGTTGCAGGAAAGTAACTTTAGTTGAACCTGGCTAGCTAGTAAGGTTGTACAAATGTAAAGAACAATACATCATAGCAATATGTAGCCATAGAGTAAATAAAATTCAGAATCATAATCAATCCTCTCTACTTAATTATCATTGTCAACTGCTCGAAACAAGAGGTACTCACAATTCGAATCGATTTACATACTACAGGAGAAAACCCAAGTACACGACATATGCATCATTTAAGAACACGTATGGCCACCGTTTACGAGGTTGCTATAAAGTCGGTCCGGGGCCATCGATCCCGAATACACGTCCCTCCCCGTGATATAGTACTTCGTATCTGAGGCTTAACCCGTGCACTCTCCAGCGATCCTCCAACTCGTGCAACCACTGTGCCATTCACATCACCTCTGGATTGATGAGTGTATCCGTCCAACAATACGGCGTTCAAGTTACTAGGTTTACCAATTCCCATATAAAGGTATGCAGTTGGTACTATTCGATACTTGTTCGCGGAGTTGCAACGACAGGTTCTCACATTTTTAACAAATTTCATCTTTTCATGTGAAGCATAAGTGTATCTAGTGATTCCATAACCTATCGTTGACTCCACTGAATTAAGCATTACATTTTCTAACGAAAGGCTTGGTACATAGACTAACATAGGTCATTGTTTGTCTATGCAAGTGGGTTTCATCCAAGCCCTATACCTAATGCACAATACAATCTCCTTATATTGTGATTAAACAAAAAGGACTCTCAAATAAGTAGGTGTGCACTGGGGCTTGCCTTGGGACTGTTCGAAGTTAGTAGCTTCAACGATGTTTAGTTCAACTTTGGGCTCCTCGTGGTTGCTTGCCTCGGCCTTGTTCCCAGTCTCATTTCCTAGTCGATGTAGTGCAATGCAAAGTAAGGATTTGTATGATGATTCATGGCACTTCCTCAACAAATAAAATTAATGGGATGATGCTCATGCATGAGATGGTATGCTTTCATATGCATTCTGAGCAATCATTTAACTTAAGGGGACAAACTTCTAATTAGGAAAGTATAAGAGAGGGCAATTAATAAGCATATCACCTATAACTCAAATAAAAGCATGGCACAATGGAAAAACATGCCTACTATCATACATGGTAGAAATGAGCATAAGGTATGGTGCCATGAAGATATAATGCAGGACATTATAATTTAAGATTATAGGACAAACATTAAAATTATGAAATACTAGGGTAAGCATTGAGGTTAACAAATTTAAATTAATTAAACTGTTCCTAGAAGGCAACCAAATTCAGGGATTTGTTTAGGGGCACATAAAAGTATAAATATCAATAATGTAAAGTTTTAGAATTAAATTCCAAGCTATTAAATTATAGAAATTCATATACTGTAATTGCAAGAAATGCATATAACCATGAAAATATGCATGAATTAATTATGACCAATTGTCAGAGGGCCACATATGCTATGGTGAGTATGAATGCAAAATTTTGTGATTTCAACATTTACAGGGAATTAATTATGAATTAATTGGCTTTACAAGGGTGTTGTTTGTTTCTATTTTTATTTCAACATTTATCTATAGAAAACCTGATCTTCATGCTAACCATTAGAAAGAACATGTTACAAGGATTCCAAAACATTTTTGTTCACAATTTTTAGTCCTGTATTTCTAGAGATATTGATTTTTCTTTTTAATCAAAAGTTCACTACAAATTACAAAATTACCATCAGGAAGAATTTAAACGGAGCACAGTGCCCGTGAGCGGCGGCGAGATTCACTCATGGGTGCTCGTTTTCATGCTCAGGGTGCGAAGTGAGTCCGGTGGATGGTGGTGTGCGCTCGGGTCGCCGAAGCGTAGCCGACGACGAGCGGTGGCGCCGGGGAACGGTGGCCGGCAGCATGCTCCGTGCACAGAGTGCGAGATGGCAAAACGAAAGGCCCTAGAGCATCACCTTCACGTCATGGTGCTCGGTGTGGTTGAGGACGGGGTTGAGGGAGGCCGGAGGGGGGTCGTCATCGATAGCTCCCCTGTTCTCGGTCAGCGACGGCGACTCCTTTTTCTTCGATTTCGACGAGGATGCTACATGGCGAGAACTGAGTGTGAGCAAGAAGCTTTGCGGTGATCTTGTGCCCTCACCAGTGCAAGGAGTTGAGGGTGGCTCACCTCACTTGACGGCGGCGGCCATGGCGAGACTGGTGGCCAGAAAACAAGGGATTTCCGGTCTCCTAGCTACTCGACGGGGGGAGAAGGGGAGTGCGTGGCTCTGAGGTGATGCAGCGGAATCCTAGACACTGGGCAGGGTGTGGCGCTATTGCTAGGAGGCAAGGGTGCATGCTCGAGCTTCGCCTCGGATAAGGGTGACTGGTGACGGTGAGTGAGGGAGAGAGCGAGAGCGAGCGAGAGAGAGGGGGCAATGGCAGCTCGCCATGCTAGGGAGCAAGGACGCGGTGTAAATGGTGAAGGACGGCCGCTCCACCAACCTCCCGTCCGGCGGCATGGGCGCCGGAGCGCCGTAGAGGCTGCCAGTGGCCCGCTGCCACCGTAGCAAGTTTGAAACTCAACTCCTCTCACCTGATGCTCACTGTTCTAGTCAATTCTAGGTCTTCCCTATTTTTGTTGGAGTAACCAATTTCTGTGAGTGTGTAACAATAAATTTGGGGCAACTTTTGGATATAATGTTTTCTGAGATTATGCCTTTAAAAATTATGAAAAAAATCTTGACTGAACTCTGCTTTCTGCAATTTTCCCCAATTTTTAGGGCTATCAAACCTTTACCAAAAATTCTGGTAAATTCCCTAAAAATCATTCTTGATATGGCCCACTTTAATATGCAAAAACATTGGCACACTTTCATTGAGTTTTGTGATGTTTGTGCAACGCTAGTATTTTGGCAAATTTGGAATTAATTATTTAAATTCCCCTTTTCTTTGGCACATTAATTACTCACATTTTAATTAGCTAGCAATTAGCATTAGGATTAGGTTATTTGCCTTTTTGTGACATGGGATGTCACATCTCTCAGGAGGCCTTTCTCCTTCAGCTATGTAGTGTATGCTGCAATTGAACCATCCCGGTCTACATTGCAAAGATCTTCAAGATACTAACAATAGGACTACATCAAATAGGAGAAAAAATATAGTTTACATGTGGTTTGTGAAGTACAAAAAGAACATGTATACCTATATCACATCCTTGCTTCTGAAGCCAATCTTTGTAAGCATCAACATTCTCATCACCAAGACTATCATCATCATCATCATCATCATCATCATCATCATCATCCTCATCAGACTCGGACTCCCTTACTCGTTTCAGGGGTGTAATGCTAACGTCTCCATTAGCTGATTCATCACATGTTGTCAGTAACATCCTAACTTTCTTCTCGGCACTGATGCAATGAATTAACTTTGCCAAATCATCTAGTAAATCAAATGGCTTGAGACTTGCTGAGCTATTTCCACTTCTCTTCTTGTAGTAGAAGTAGTCCTGCATACTATTCATTGATACAAGGCCTTGAAATGTCAGTTGATCCTCGTCCAGACGACCCCGGTAGGTTTGATGTTCCCTGTTTCTTCTCGTGCATTCGACTGCTAAAGTCCATGTTTCACCACTCAATGGGGGGGGGGGGGGGCTGCGCATGTGTACATAAATACTGTCAATACTAGGGACATCTTGACGTCTAAGCAGTTGTATAAGAGTACTACATATTATAGCAAGTGCAAGTTACTCACCTTTTGCATGCTGGATCAAAGTGATCTGCTTCAACGTCTCGCCGTCATCTCGCTGCAACACGGTTAGTGCTCAGAGCAACGCAGCATAGCAACCAGCTGTCTCTCCTTGTCCACCTCCAAAAGATTATGCAAAAAGATAGCAGCGGCTATGAGTTTTCTCCTTTTGAGATGCCGCTGTGAGTTTTGAGTAGGTGGCTCGGGCCGAACCACATTAATTTAGAGTGGCTGAGTTGAATTAGGCGGGCTCGCGAAAACTTTTCACCCACGCGCACCTAAAGTTTGGAGGGAACATTCCATCTAATAAAAAAATCAAACCTTGCTATAAGTTTCAATCACTTGAAAGTTAAGGAACCTTTCAAGCAGCGCTATTAACCATTTGAGATGTAGTTAACTTCATTAAAAGCACCAATATTAAAGAACTATCGAATGGACATCATGTTGATTAAAAGTTTCTTTGCTTTGAATCATGTGAAAAGAAGTACAGTACATATGTAACAACTTTTGATGCCTTCGTGAAAAAACAGATTAGTATTCAATTATTTGACATTGTTTTGCATAGAACAGTGATTGAAAGCAAGTGATTAGTTTTGAATTATTTGATGTTGTTTTGAGTCAGTTGCTATTAACAAGGGCGAAGCTACCTTGTAGCTAGTGGGTGCAAATGAACCCAGAACAAAATGAAAAATCTGTTGTCACCATATTAGCAGTCAAGAAAACAATGAAAAAATAGCAGCAAGGTTGCAGTAGCAGCACCCCCTTAAGTTTGCCAGGAAACAAAAATGCCCTTAGCTAGCAGCACACCAGAACACATAATACATTAACAAAATTGAAAGACCCGAAGGCCTACCGAGAGGGGGGGGGGGGGGCAGGTGAATCGGTAGCCGACAACGAATCTAAATACTTCAATTTCACACCACTAGAACCCGACAAGCGTTGCAACCTAAACAGTTCTAGTAGGCCAAGACCCTATGCATGCTAGTGTTCATGATGCAAAAAATAATGCGGAAGCTAAACACACTAGCCTATGCAAGCCACAAGTCACCCTATCAACTAGAGCACACAAATGCGGAATAGTAAAGAGGGTGTCAAGGAATGCTCATGATTTTTTCCCGAGGTCTCGGAAGGATGGCGCCTTCCCTACTCCTCGTTGGACCACTCCTACCGGAGTACCGGTCCCTCCTGCCACCAAGTGGAGTTCTCACATAGGAGCTCGCAATTACTCCCGAAGTAAAGACATGGTGTGCATCACCGCTGCCACCGAGGCACAAGCTCGCCTCCCTCGAGAACTTGCCGGACTCCCAGAGCCGGCACGGGCGCTCACTAGGGATGCCCCTTTCACCGGCGGGCTCAAACCGTGTACAAACGTGTGACGGCCTTCACAACCAATCACGATAGGTTCGATTCACCGACACATAACCGGTCTAGGTCTCACCATAGACCAAGAGTAACAACCTAGATCACACCCTCAAAAACACCCTAGCCTTAGATGTGCAAGATCGCTCCTTGTTACTCTCACAAGCACTCTCAAGATATCCAATATCCTCTCCTAGTGCTCTCCTCTTTTCCTCTTGGACCTTACCAAATGCTCTTAGGTATTCCACTGGCCAAGAGAGGTCTCCAAGACCCCAGCAACGAAGTTATATAGGCTTCCAACCTTAAACTCGCCGTTGCTCCACGAAATCAGCTTTCTGGGCCTACTGACCGGACTGTCCGGTCTCTGCCTGACCGGACGTCTGGTCACTGTAGACTCTGGCTCCAACGGCACTGCCCACTGCTGATCTCCTGCTGACCGGACCGTACGGTCAGCTGACTGGACCGTCTGGTCCGTTTCTCTCTCCAGTCCAGAAACATTTCAAACTCAGCTTCCTCTCCATAGCTTGTCCTCAGCTTTGATCCATCTCCATCAACCCGTGGACTCTATCAAGCTCACAAGCCTCCATGCTTGTGGTCATTGTCATCAATCGCCAAGGCAACCATCATCCATATGATTTGTAGTAGATTTTAGAGATGATTCCTACATAGACAACACTCGTGTAGATATTAGCCCATAATTTCATAGTTGTCATCTATCACCAAAACGTTCATACCTTGGGGATCCCATCAATGGTCATGAAGCATACAATCTCCCCTGTTTTGGTGGTTGATGACAACCACTACTTATCATAATCTTATCAATGAACAACAAGGCTAAAAGAGCTAGACTACGATTAAGAGGGACCTCAAAAGTATAAGAGAGAAACATACAAGGTCCTACTCAAATAAGCATCATCAAGAGCTAAAGGAATAAGGAAGAAAAGCGCACTCTAGATGATATGCATGCATGTCTTGTGAAGATATTTAATAAAAGCATAAGGACATGCAATGTAAGACATGAATGATGATATGCAACAAGTTAGCATGACAATGCATAATCATTAAGAACAAGCAATCATCACCATATCAAAATCCACGAACATCAAATAACTCCATCAAAATAAGATCCAAATGTATCTAACTCCCAAAACTAATGTACACGTATGCTCCCCCTAGATATAAGCTACTCTCGATCGCACAGGATCACACTCTAACTCCCCCTAGACCTATGACTACTTCTCCCCATTTTCCAATAAGCACCAAAAAGCAGAAAAGTGATCTTCTACGCGCTCGTGGTTGAAGGAAGAGGTGCAGCGACATCCTCTGAAGGCTCTGCTCCTGGCTACTCTTGTGCTGGATCCTGTTGTGCTCCCTGAGCATCCAACTGCTCAAAGAAGTTAAGGTCTACAGGCGACTTAGACCCTCTGTCCTGCCCTGCTGATGGGACTGTGGATGTCTCCTCGGCAACAGTCGCCTGGAGAAGAGCACGGTCATCCACGTCCTCCTGAGTGTAGCCTCAGCGGACCAGATCCTCTGCTACCTGAGGTGTAAGAGTGCTGACTGTAGCAGTGGAAGGTGGAGCTGTAGCTGTCTCTATGGCTGGCTGAGAGTTTACACGAGTAGTATGCACTATGTCTTATAATAGACTCCTGACTGGTAGCTAGGAGGTGAAAGGTCCTGCCATCTACGAGGTCGAAGAGTGTGTCGGTGAGGTGAACAACGCAGACATTGAGAAGGCGGACACGGGGGAGAGCTGAGTCACTAGAGAGAACGTCTGTCCTGCACCCCCTGTTGGTAACACCCCTGAGTATGACAGCCCACTGGACTGAGCTGTCATCAAAGTAGTGAAGGGGCCTGGCTGAGTCGGCAACTGCTGAAACTATGGAAGTGCTGAAGGTCCTAGCTGCTGACCTGCCTGCCTCTGGGTCAACTCGGTCATCTGTGTCATCAGCGTAATCAACAGCATCATCTGCTGTCTCTGAAGCTTAGCCTTTCCCCTGATGTCCTCCATCACCTGACGTCTATCCTTAGTTGTGCTCTGGATAAACTCACCCAGGCGTCCTGCAAGCGCTGCTATAGTGATAGCGTCCTCTGACTGAGTACCTGTTGGCTGGGGAGGTGCTCCTGTACTGGCTGACTCAGGAACCACCGTCTCTGGATGAGCTGCCTGCTCGTGAGTGACTGGCGATGACTCCTGCTCCTCCTCCCCTGTCTGCTGACTCGAGGCTGACTGCAATCCGCTGGGGACTTGAGGTGCATAGCTGGTGGTCACCTCAGGGAACGCCTCGTACTGCTCCTCTGTCACAAGGCCCATCCTCCTTAGAAGATAGCAAATGTGTGGGGCATAGACCAAGTGACGTACTCCTACTCTCTTAGAAATAACCTCCTCCATATCTCCAATCAGTAGGTCTGCCAGGTCAAACTGCTCTCTCCTCCAAATAGCTGCTACAACCCACTGGTGAAGTAGTGTGAACTCCTCTCTGTAGCCAGACCTGGGGATGATAGTCCTGATGACTATCGCTCTAACCACCTTGGCCTCTGCGGTGAGTCTCACAGGGCCTCTCTCAAAGCCTGGGGTGTGTGGTGGTGGAAAGGCGATCGACACCATGTCGTCTGAAGGTAGCTTCCCTCCCTATGGTCTGCGAGGTGGCTTGAGGGACGGGTAGGCACTCCTGTAGAACTGAAGGTCTGAAGCAAGAAAACCAAAGCTGGCAATGAGATCCCCCCTGGTCACACAATGTGGCTGCCCTCTGAACAAGAACCAGAACTCTGAGCGGTCTCTGGCTATCCACAGTGTAGTGTAGAACTCTAGGACAATGTCCTCTCTGAACCTGTAAGACTCTGTGACCAGCTCTACAAGACCAGACAAGTATGCAAAAGGCTGCTCCATGTCTGTCCCGGTGGCTGTCCTCATGGCCTGGTAGGTAGTATACTGATGCAGCACAAACACCTTATCATTGCTCTTTATGGCGAGATAGCGTCTCAACCCCTCTCCAATCCTCCTGCAGCGAGGTCCCTGGGGACTGGAACCCATTGCTCGAAGGAGACAAGACGAAGAGCCATAAGGTCCTTTGCAGGAACCTTAAGTATGTCCGTCTCCCCAGCTGCCTGAACTAGTCTCTGCAGCATCCTAGTACACACTACACAGGTGCAATGTGGGTCTCCTGCCCGGTGAGCTGACCTCTGGGGACCAGCTGGCTGTGTCTGCTCAGTCTCCTCCTCCAGCTCCTCGGGCTCCTCAGACTCTGAGGTCTCCTCCTCCTCTGACTCCTCCAGGTGCCTGGAGGATCCCTGCTCCGCAGATCTCGACGACCTCCCCTGACGGGAAGTCAGAGTACCCTACGACCACGCTGGCAGTAGCACTCCTATAGCTAAAGGTGCAGTCCTCTACCTCGTACTCCTCCGCAGACCCTGTGTCTCTGTCTCTGTCTGCCCGATGATCAAGCATGATCCGGGTGTCCTGTGTGAGGTCTCGATAGCCTCCAAGTGCTGAGCAACTCTCCTAGCTCTCTCTGACTCTGGGTCTAGCCTGGTCCTCTTCCTGCTCTTCGGCTTCTCTGGCATCTTGCCCTTGCCCTTATCCTGACCAGATCCTACCATCTCTGACTCTGCTGACTGCTGTCACTGCACGCACGTAGGTATAGAAAGGATAAGCATAGAACCTATGTATAAACCTACTTAGCAAGGCACCGCAAGGAAATAATGCGCAATAGAAATCCTAGCACTAAATGAAGGACATGATCACTAAACAAATAAAACAATATAATCAACAGTGATCATCGACTATATGAGGCTGGTGCGAGTCATCTAGTGTGCAGTCAAATAATTGGCAATAAATCTAAATGTAGACTAAACGAGAGACAAACCCTAGGCATGGAATTAACAGACATGCATGGAATTAATTGTAGCTAGGTTGAGCTAATTAACCAACTAATGCAACTAAAGATAGGATTTTTACATCCAATTGCATTAATTAGGTCAACTACTTGAAACTAGGGCATAAGAGGATGAATTGGAGAATGGCACAATACCCTGGGATGTCCCGAAGCCAAAACTGAGAGAAAACACTCGACCGATCGCCTGAAAGAGTGAATTTTTTTTAGGTCGCCGGCAATGGGGGTCGAGAGAAACTGGGAAACTTGTCTTAGGTTTCGGTGGAGTTCGGCTCTGGAGGGTCTGGGCGTGCGCGCGCAAGGAAGAGGCGGCGGCGTGTAGCAGCAATGGCTGGCGGCGAGGTGAGCGGCGGCGGCGATAGCCCTAGGCGGCAGCGCTGGAGCTCAGTGGCGGTGGCTATGCAGGCACGGTGCAAGCAGGTGCAGCAGGGGGCGAGCACGTGCGCGGGGCGAGCGAGGCGTGGTGTCGGCTGTCGGCAGTGAGGCTTGAGCGACGGCGATGATGGCGAGGCGGCGTCAGCGAGAACGACAAGGCGGGGGCGTGGTCTCGGCGTCGGGGGCGGAACAAGGAGGAGACCAAGGTCTCTGACAGAATTTGACCTATGTTAAAAGAGTCACGGACGACCGAGATCTAAAAAGGAACAGATCAACGCTCACAGATTGGGATTGCATCGCGCGATCAAACATAGTGACCGGACAGTACGGTCTCTGGATTGGACGGTATAGTCTGCTCTGGGTTTGCTGGCATCCCATACAGACCGGACGGTTCGGTCACTAGGACCGTTCTGTCCGGTGTTTATGACCAGACTCTCTAGAACACTGTGCATGTGGGCACTGACCGGACTGTACGGTCCGAAGATCGGACTGTACGGTCTCTACCAGAATTTTCGTTGAGTCAAGAAATTTCTTCATTTTCCAATTGCCCTCACTTAACACCAATTAAACACTGCACTTGGAATATGAAGGGAACTCTCAAATACTCCTTTTCAAATAGTGGCACCTTTTGGTCTTATAATTTTTGCAAATGCCAAATGGAAGATTGAGCAAATAAGAACCAAGGCGAATAAGAGCCAAATGGGTATGTATGAGCCTTAGTCCATGAACCGTGCGAGTGGGTTTAACCTCGGAGTTCATAGGAGCTTGCTCAATAGGCATGAAGCATAATCCTTTCCTTTGATCACACTTGTGGAGATGTAATCTCATATAGAGCATGAGGCACAAATATCTCTAAGTAAGACAAGCCTCCTTTGTGTATGATGCATGCAACAAGCATTTTTCATATGCAACAAAAGTAAACATGCCATGTGGATGCAAGAAAAGTTAAACAAGACACAAAGGGAACCTAACAATGTCAAGTTTGAACCCCTCCCAAGCTTACTCACTATAAGCCATACCTTTGGCTTGAGAGAAGCCAAACCACCATCTCAAGCACTCCCTCTTGCTTATAGCTATCTTGAGTGGGTTAGACATTGACCAATTTTTATGTGTTTTTCTTTTAGTTATTTACACATGCATGGATGCAAGGCATACTAGTCACAAAGAAATCCTAATTACCATGCTATGCAAGAGGAAGAAAAACACACTACAACTACCAAGAACTAACACAGTTACCTCCTTTATAAGTAGATATGACGTTGAAGTCCATGTCACTTGTGGTGGACTTCACTTGATTTTCATGTAAGCTCACGGTCCACCACCACCACCATCTTCTAGGTCTTGTTCTTGGGCACCCACTTGTACGTGGTTGACCTCTCAAGATCAACTATGCACTTAGGCACCCATATGCTCTTGACCTTTCTCTTCTTGTTTGGTGGTCCCAAAGCCTTTTCTTTCACCTTGCCATCCTTGATCCTAAAAAGCTTGGAATGGGTGTTCTCATGGAACAAGTTAGCGTTAGGTAAAAAAGTGGAACTCCTCACCAAAGGACAATCCTTGATGGTGTTGCCATCCTTGCAACACCTCTCGCAATAGTAGTCATCGACGAGTAGGGGTTTGACCCATTCGGGTATGGAGTCAGTCGTCCCGATGATGTCTATGGAGGCGGGATATGAGCCAAGTCCACGGTGGGAGACGTTGTTCACAAGATTCCTCCCAACAATCTCCTTGTGGATGGCTCTACCATGTGCAAGTCTCTCAAAGCCGTCCATTACCATTTTCCTCTCTTCCTTGAGCTTGTGATGTTCCTTCAAAACAAAAGGCTCAAGAGAAGAAATCTCATTCGAGGTGGTTAGTTCATCACACATAGTAGAAACATCGCTCATTGATGAACAAGAGGAGGGAGAGGCAAGGTTCTCAACATTGATGGCCTTAAAAGCAATCTCAAGGGCCTCGTACTTATCATGAAACTCTACATGATCACCCTTGAGTTTGTCATAACTCTTGTTTAGGGCCTCATGAGATGTGACAAGGTCCTTGATCTCACTCTCAAGGTCACCAACATGGTCCTTAGCCAACTTATACTCTTTTCTTACCACATCCAACATTTTCGATTTCTTGACGGTTATGTCGCGGGCTTGCTCAAGCATACTCCACAACTCGGCACAGGTATGCTCCTCGTCATCGCTGTCACTACTACTCTCGTCCTCACTCTCCCTGAGGTGGCTCGAGGCCATAAGGCACATGGGAGGTGGAAGGAGAGCTCGTGGTGATGTGGTCTTGATCATGGCTAGGCCAATCACTTCTTCATCACTTGAGGAAGAGGACTCATCACTTGAGTTGTCGCTTGTCCACTCCCCAACAAGAGTGTTGCATGAGAATCTTTTCTTGGAGTCATTGGCTTTGCCTTTGCCCTTGCTCTTGTATTTGTTGAAGAACCTCTTCTTATTTTGCTTGTCTTTTTAGGGTCTTCATCTTCTTCTTCTTCACTTGAATCTTGTGACTTGAATGCTTCTTTCTTGGGCTTTGGGCATTCTCGAACAAAGTGATTCTTTGAGCCACAATTGAAGCACTTGCTCCTGGACTTGGAAGCAAACTTGTTCTTGAAAGTCTTCATCTTCTTCATAAGAAGAGCCAAGTCCTCGGTCAAGTCACCCTCATCATCATCTTCATCATAATCATCATCAGCGACTGCCTTCTTCTTGTTTTTCTTGCTCTTGCTTGATTCTTGCTTGTCAGCCTGTAGAGCAAGGTTGGATGGTTGAGGATCATCCATCCCCAACTAGTAGCTCTCAAAGGTAGTGATCTTTCCAAGTACATCCTTCATGGTCTTAGTCTTGAGGTCACCCTACAAGGTGTATGTGATGATGGCTCATACTTGGGGTCTTTGAAAAGCCTCAAGAATCTTCTGATGACCTCCATAGGCTTGAGCTTGAAATCATCCCCAAGTGCATTGATCTCCTTCACTAGCACATGAAAATGAGAATACACCGTGTTAGCTCTCTCATGTTGTAATCTAGCAAAGTTATCATACTTGTTCTTCAGCACATAGTATCTTTCCTCTTTGACATCACTAGTACCCTCGTGGATACTCTGAATCTCAGTCCAGATATCATGTGCTGTCGAACTCGAGTCCAATCTAGCAAACACATCCTTAGAGCCTTCCAATACCCATAGTTCTCCCCATCGAAAATGGGAACACTCCCCACCTTTCCCGGCATCCTTACTCAAGGTGGTGAAGCCTCAAAGATGAGCACTTGGCTCTGATACCAATTGAAAGGACCGAAGGCATACCGAGAGAGGGGGTGAATCGGTAGTCGACCAAGAATCTAAATACTTCAACTTCACACCACTAGAACTTGACAAGCATTACAACCTAAACAGTTCTAGTAGGCCAAGACCCTATGCATGCTAGTGTTCATGATGCAAAACAAAACACGGAAGCTAAACACACTAGCCTATGCAAGCCACAAGTCACCCTATCAACTAGAGCACACAAATGCAGAATAGTAAACAGGGGGGTCAAGGAATGCTCATGATTTTTTTCCGAGGTCTCCAAAGGATGGCGCCTTCCCCTATTCCTCGTTGGACCACTCCCATCGGAGTCTCAGTCCCTCCTGCCACCAAGTGGAGTTATCGCACACGAGCCCGCAGTCACTCCCGGAGTAAACACACGGTGTGCGTCACCGCTGCCACCAAGGCACAAGCTCGCCTCCCTCAAGAACTTGCCGGACTCCCGGAGCCGGCACGGGCGCTCACTAGCGATGCCCCTTTCACTGACAGGCTTAAACCGTGTACAAACGTGTGACGGCCTTCACAACCAATCATGATAGGCTCGATCACCGACATCTAACCGGTCTAGGTCTCACCATAGACCAAGAGTAACAACCTAGATCACACCCTCAAGGACACCCAAGCCTTAGAAGTGCAAGATCGCTCCTTTTTACTCTCACAAGCACTCTCAAGATATCCAATATCCTCTCCTAGTGCTCTCCTCTTTTCCTCTTGGACCTTACCAAATACTCTCAGGTATTCCACTGGCTAATAGAGATCTCCAAGACCCCAGCAACGAAGTTATATAGGCTTCCAACCTCAAACTAGTCGTTGCTCCACGAAATCAGCTTTCTGGGCCAACTTACCGGACTGTCCGGTCATTGCCTGACCGGACCGTCTGGTCACTGCAGACTCTGGCTCCAATGGCTCTGCCCACTACTGATCTCTTGCTGACCGGACCATCCAGTCTGTTTCTCTCTCCAGTACAGAAACATTTTAGACTCAGCTTTCTCTCTGTCCTGCGCCACTCATACTGACCGGACCGTCCGATCAGTAGACCGGACCGTCCGGTCACTATGAATCCTGGCACAGACACACTCCTCGCTGCTCGTTGTAAGTTCCAGACATCTTCACCTAGTGACCATACAGTCTGGTCACCATTGACCCCTCTATCTGGTCACTATGTCCAGAAGCTGAAACTTGTCATCTTTGCTTGACTTTGTTTCTCGACTTCTTCAAATCGCTCCTTGGCTTCTTCACTGTCATCTAGTGCGTGTGATTTCACCGAGCAACCTTGCACATCACTGACTAGACATGACCTAAGAGAATGACCTAGACCCCCTTGATAGTCCGGTTTTTCCTATGGACCCAAAGTCCTAACAACTAGACAAGTGTTCCCAACACTTGCTCCATAGCTTGTCCTCATCTTTGATCCATCTTCATCAACCCTTGGACTCTATCAAGCTCACAAGCCTCCATGCTTGTGGTCATTATCATCAATCACCAAGGCAACCATCATCCATATGATTTATATTTGAGTTTAGAGATGATTCCTACATAGACAACACTCGTGTAGATATTGGCCCATAATTCCATAGTTGTCATCTATCACCAAAATATTCATACCTTGAGGATCCCATCAATGGTCATGAAGCTTACAAAAATAACGCAGTTCATCCAGTTCAACCACGAGGTCAATAAAACACAATCAGAATTGTTCAACACAAACATACAACTACAAAGAAAATAAAAGCAACGATGACAACGAGACTTGAAACTAGCTACGGGATGAGGAGGGGACGACGAGCATCCACAGAGACGAGCGATGACGACAACGATGGTGATGATGAGGGGACTCATCAGTCGACCCGAGCAATCTTGCGGTGCAGCTCGACGGCGTCGGGCCTCCCCGTGTTGTGGGGGTGGCTGATGAACCGGGACGCATGCATGATGACCGCCATCCCAGAGTCATACTCCTGGTCGTCGTTGCAGAATGGGCACCGGTACCAATACTTGCTAGAGGGGGTGGACCGGGAAGGAACGCGCAATCTGGGGGTGAAGGGGGGCTCTTCGTCGCTACTGTGCTCGGTGGTGGTTTCATCGTCACCGACGGTCGCCTTGATGACCTCCGTCGGCGACGCCTCCTCCTCCTCTGCCACCGAGACGACCACCTCCTTCCCCTTCATGGCTGCCGAGGTGACCTCCTCCTCCTTTGCTGCCGCAGAGGCGACCTCCTTCTCCTCCTCCTCTAAAGCCGGGAGGAACTCCTCGTCCTCCTCTGCTGTCGGGACGACCTCCTCCTCCTTCGCTGCTGCTGAGACGTCCGGGGCCAGAGCGCCGCGGACGCACTTCGGTGAAGGCGACCGCGACTCACCGCGGCGTGCTCCAGCCACGGAACAAGACGAACCACCGTGCTGTAAAGAGTCAATGAACAGTAAAAAATCACTATTCCATAAATTGCGATATATCGACTCAATAACTAATTCAAAGCACAAAATAGTACCGATGTTGGCCTAAAAGAGTCGAGAACTATCAAGAATCGCAGAGATATTCAGCAATTGAAAAACCCCTAAAATTGTACGGAGATGGGCAGGAACATGGGCAGGAACATACCACGGACTCCAGGAGGAGAAGGGTGTGGAGCTTGCGGTTGCCAGCGGTCTCCCTCGAGTGCCCCGTGGGCGCCATGGTGGTTGAGCATGGTGAGCGACGAACGAGGGTTTGAGGTGGTTTGAGCACGACAAAGAATACGAGAACCAAGAGAGTGAAGTGATGGCGGAAACAAGAGTGCGCCCCTGATATGGGCATGAGGTCAAGAGGCGCCTTCTCTCATACTATCACGCTTAACACATTGAAACATGGGGCCGTGAAACATGGTCCCACCTGTCCTTGAGTCCTGAGTAGAACTTCTGTCACACCCGGTTTTAAGGACAAAACCAAGTGCTTTTCATATGTGTGTCCAGGAACAAGTTTCACATATCGATAGTAAGTGCATAACAGTATAACCAATGTCATTATTACAACGTATGATTATTACGTAAAAGATTGTCTTTAAAGACTGAAACGACTCTCAAACTAAATAGAAGCGGAAAACACCATAACACCACAGGCAATCGACCGGGGGCACGCTCGCCTAGTATATAGCAATAAAGGGAAATAGGAAGGGTGAGCACATGCCGTACTCAACAAATGGGGGAAAATATGACATGCAGGCTTAATAGAAGAAAGGCTAACATAATGGTTCATTTGCATAAATGAGCACTACACCTAAGACCTTTTGAATACCACTCTTATTTACTAAGTGAAAAGTTGTCCCAAGTTATCTCATCAAACCAACACTACAGGTTACACCGCCTGTAGCTAACCATAGGTTAAACCGCCCATAAGAAACCACACTACAGGTTACATTGCCTATAGCAAACCATGGGTTAAACCGCCCATAAGAAACTACACTATAGGTTACACCTCCTGTAGCAAACCCAGGGGTTACACCGCCCAAACCAAACTTGGCTACCCACCAAGTTCACCCATAAACAATCCTCCTAAATGTGTGAGGATTCAGGCCGCTCATGACCGTGAGCATGGCTGTTATAACAGTTTGAAGGAGCATGACTAGAGAGTCTTTATGTTGCCCAAATCACACTACCGTAGGTGTGAGGCCAAGAGATCACCACAAGGTCCTTCAAAGAGCTTCCAAGCTTGCAAACAATCCACGCTAGTTTCACCATTGCGGAATTAAACTGTTCCTATAGAAGCCCCCCTTCTGGCGCCGTGGCTAGGAGTGACCATCCATCGCCTGAGTCCGAGAGTAGACCGTCCCATCCTCATCCCTTGACTGCCCGTAAAACTGGGAAGACATCTTGATACTCAACCAAGCCTGCCCATATCAGACCTGTGCTTTGTGCTGCTTTCCTGGGTGGCCGCTCCACAAACTACTCTTGTGATCCCAAGCAGGTACCACCACAATCCCACACTACTGTACCGAGTACACGTGCATACCCGCACCATCATCATCATCCTCCTGCTTAGATCACCTAGGTTCCATGTTGCTAAAAAGGATTACCATCCCTCATGATCATTATGTTCAAGTGAGCCATTAGTCAAGATTAACATTAGACACTTCCAAACTCAATATGGAAAACTAAGCATGATGTACCCATTCTAACATACTACACCAGAACCCAGGCGACAAGGAAATAATATGGAACACGATGATGACACATAGGATTCAATATTAACAAGCATGCATAGAGAATAGAGAGAAATGTAAAACATAGGTTCAATATGCATCAAGGACACTTGCCTGGTTCCCTTTGCTGCTGCTCAAAGTCTTCAAGATGGAGATCCCGAAAGTTCTCTAACAGCGATTCGTCTATTCAACGTCACATCGAAAACACAAGCATATAAACAAACTAAGAAACAACACACCACAATGAAATAGTACGCGTTGCTACGATCGCGTGAGCGCAAGAATCGCCTCAATCCGAGTCACAAGTAAAAAGTTACGAAGGTTTAAAGTTCTAGCGTTAAAAATAATAAATTAGCAAAATATTATGAAACAGTATGAATAATTAATATTAAACACCACGATCACTCTAGTGCAAGAATTTCTCAGTTCCGAGCTACGATTGAAAAGTTATGACGATTTGAAGTTTTCAGGGTTAAAATATAAAAACAGACAAGTTTAGGGTCCTAAAAGTAATTTTAGAAAAGTACAAGGACTAATTTATAAAATATCAGGGTGAAAAATATAATTTATGGAAAATCTATGGACTAAAATATAATTAATATTAAGTCCAGGGTTGTTTATGTAAAAGTACAGGAGTAAAATATAATTAAAAATAAGTATAGGGGTGTTTTGGTAAAATTATAGGACTAAAATATTATTTAGAAAAAGCCTGGGGGCTTTTCTGTAAAAATACAGTCCTGAAAAATAATTATAGAAAAAGTTCTGGAAAATATTTAGGATTAAAATGTAATTTTAATAAAGTGCAAGGGCCTAAACATAAAACTGGCATTAAACCCGGATTTAACTAATTAAAATAAACCCTAAATCCTGTGGACTGGGTCCACGACCTTCGTGAGCCGACGTTGACCCGAGGGTCCACGAGTCCACCGTGGACCGGGGCCATACCCTTTCGGGCCATCTAATCCTGGCCGTCGATCCTAGATCGGACGGCCGGGAGCGGCTCCGGCGAGAGCGGCGGCCCCCGGTGTTATGGGAGGTGGCGGCGGCCATTGGTGCCGTATCGGAGCTTGCCGTGAGGGCGCTCTGACGCGCGGGAGGCGACTGGAAGGGGAGAGGGGAGCGCGGCGGAGGGAGGCGAGCTCACCGAGAGGCGCGCGACGAGGGGAGGAGGCCGGCAGCGGGCGTTCGATGACGGGGAGGCCGGGGGTCGCGGCGGTGGCGCGGTTCGCGGTAGCGGGTGAGACGGTGGCAGCGGTGGAGGCCGAAGGGGCGTGGGACACGGGCCCCTAGGCGGCACCCACCTTTGATAGGGGCGCGGGGCACCCGCCCTTTGATAGGGGCACGGGCCCCTAGGCGGCGTGGAGTGCACGCCAAGGCGACCAAGGCGGGGGTTGGGCCTGATGACGCCTAGGGTTTGGGGGCGCTGGCTGGCGGGCATGCTTGGCCGCCTAGGTAGGCCAAGGCAGGCCGGGGGAGGGGAGTGGCTCGGCCGCACGGGGGGGGGGCATTTCGGCCCAAACCGGGATAGGCTGAGGGGGAGGGAGAAAGAAAGGAGAGGGAGGAGGGGAGAAAAGGAGAGTGGGCCGCGCTGGGGGGGGGGGACTTCGGCCCTGGCTAGAAGAGAGGGGGAAAGAAGGGGGAGGGAGGAGTGGACCGCTGGGGGAGAAAATCGGCCCATGGCCGTGGCAGGCCGGAGAAAGGGGGATAAGAGGGGGGAGAGCTCGGCCTCGGGGAAGCGTTTTCTCTTTTCTTTTCTTTTCTCTTCCCATTCTATTCCTATTTCTCCAAATCCAAAACTATTTACATGATTTTAAAAATAGTTTTGCACGTTATAAAAATCCTAAATGCAACTAATCAACATGAATGCAACAAACAAATATTAAAAAAAACTATTTTTGATTACTTTCTTTAGAAAATAATTTCTTTTCTTAGGAAAATATTAATAACCTAATTAATTCTAGAAAATTTTAAAATATTCAAAATTTTGAAAAATTAGGGTGTTACAACTTCAGCGTATGTCGTAAAAAAATGGAAGGCACAAAGTTTTTCCTTCTTTTATAGTCAAGAAGGCAGAGGCCTCCTTTGGAACGCAGGAATCCAATAACACAGGAATAGGAAAAACAAAGGATTTATTAAGTTCGCCATGCATTGCATTCCTATGGGAATTGAAAACACAGGAAATTTTCCTAGCAAGAGTTTGGTAGCAACACAGGAAAAACACAGGAATCTGAAGAGAGAGATAGACTCATAGGAATTTTACAAGAGGCTGGACCTCTTGCTTATTTTCCTCCAAAACATACATGAAGGAATGCAATGCATAGGAATTTGATAAAATTGAATCCTGCATTACAAAAGCCCTTGTCGGAAAAATTCCTCGTAGGAATTATTTTGATGAGTATTCTATTTCAAATACCACCTAATGCATACAATATTTCCAAACTTTTTTGAGATGAATCCTTCAATCAATGTATGTTGGAGATCGATGGAGGATATATATGACATAGTACTTCTAGTACAATTAAAGGTGAAATGAACACCGCCAATTACAGGTTGCTGTAAAACTTGAACAAGCACATTCTATATGCAGGGAGGCATATAGTCGGTGTAGACACTAGTATATCTCATAGCCAAACACATCTTTATTAGTGAGGTATATAAACATGTGACAAATAGTACCATATAAGGAGTTTGGTCGATAGAGAACAAGATTCAAACTGGATTGTCATGATGCAAGTGGATTCAAACATGTGAAATGGTTGTTTTCCATGTACTTCGTTCCAAATCCGATCCAAACTTCAAACAAATTCTGAAACTTTGGAATGAATGCCTCCATCAATGTATATATTATTTTATGATGGATATACAACATGGTCACTAAAAGCCAAATTTAAGGTGAAATATAATGACTGATCTTAGAATCTGATTTGCCTTTCAATTGGTAATGATCTATAGCATTTTTCCGGCAACATGACATACGTGTGCTATAGCATTTTTTTTGTTTTGTGGAGGTGCATGTCCTCTTTTTAATAACGGTACAGATGTACGTTCATCACTGGGTGTAGCATATTTTTCCTTTACAAAAAATGTGATTAGGACACAAACGACAATAGAGATCAACATATTCTCATAATTAATTAACCTACCTATTTCTCTCTCTAAAAATAAAGGGATGTGATTGAGCAACTCCAAAAGCTCCCCCAAAACTCTCCCTAAAACAAATTAATGGGGGTTAGTCTAAAAACCCATCTCCAATAGTTTCCCAAAATAACTCACAGATTTATTCTCTTCCTAAATTCTCCTCATTTGTAGCTAGAAATGAGGGGGAAATTGGGGGCCCCAATCCTTGTATTTACAAGGGAATTAATGATATTGTGGTCCCAGATATTGACGTGGTCCAATCAAATGTTTTCGTAATCTATTTTTAGGGAGTACTGTTGGAGGAGACAAGAAACCTTATCCCTAATAATTTTAAGGCTGCTCCTAAAAACACTCTTTTAGGATCAATTTTTCGGGGAGCTTATGGAGATGCTCTAGGAGGTTATAGAGGTACCGTAACAGGGCCCAATCTAAGATCAAATCAAGAGCATACTAGGTCGTATCTCTCTACTTTGAGAGAAATTTAGTCAAAGTGCTCATATGGAAGACCTCCGAGATTGCTTCCAATTGAATTTAAAGTAAATGGTGTTTTGAGCTCATGGTCAGAGTGCAACCACTAGGATGGTGCCACCTCACCTCACCTCCATGACATTAGTGTAGTAGGAGTATAGCATTTGAGGGATTCAATTTTTTCCCACAATATACCTACTACTTACAGTAAAATAGTATATTCACTTGGGAATGGGTGCATCTGCACCCACTGCTGTCTACTAGTACTAGTACTACACGTAGCTTCGCTAGTGTTATCGAGTGCTCTACTAACTACTGGACTCCGTAGCCCTGCTCCCTCCAACGGCAATTATGTACTGAGCGCATGCGCATGACTCACGAACCAAGTGAACGCATAAAACTGGATGGAGACCATATGTGAGTTGAACAAGGCAGTACAGGCCTGTGTCCCTCTAATTTTTCCCCCCTTGATTTCTGTGTAGTAGGACGGAGGGTGTAGATCGTCGTATCTTTGTGCTTCGATGAGAAGAAGGATGCCACAATCGTTGTGGTGCCTCAAATGTCATGTCATGGCCAATAGAAATCGGTGCTTGGTTTTTCACTTCTCTCACAGCGTAGGCACCGATGCTTCATACACCATGGGTCCCGCAATGAAGATAAAAATGTGGGTAAAATGAAGAGGAACCGGGTGCTTCTACATGCACCGATGCTTGATTTTTGAGATGAAGCACCATACCTTATAGTGGTAAGCTTCGATGCTTGAAGGAATTATTCCTCTAAGATTCCTTTAGGAAACGATCCACTGTGGGTGAGCTAATGGAAGAGCTCCGGGATCCAGATCGAGGTCAAGATCATGCATTTGTCATTTGGGTAGTACCATAATAAGAGAAATATACACAAGTTCATATAGGTTTTACTAGAATCAAAAGGCCAAATACCAAGAGCACCTAAACATGAATCTCTAATTAAGTTATTCGCAAAAAAAGAATCTCTAATTAAGTTGGCTTCCCCCATCGCAGGCTTTGTGATAAATTTTGACGCGGGCGGCGCCGCTCGCCTTGATTGGAGTCAAGCGACATGAACATTCATAGTCAGCTCCTACTATCATTACCCGGCGTAGGGCCATGAGACCGGAATTGAGCAAAGTCAAGCGATCGGACCAGAGCATATCCAATCACTATATGTTTGATGGTGGTTGTTATATATTACTTTTGCCAAAATAGTGCTAGTAGCCGGGAATCACTGGACTCCATGGATTGAAGATGAAGAAAAGGGACTGTTGTTCAGTTGTCCAATGGCCAATAAAATAGTATATGCAACCGTCTGAAGAAATAAGCAAAACTTGAATACAAAACCTTTATTCTATGAACATATTATTCCTATGTTTTCAAATCTATATATGATCAACTTTATTTTGATTCCTTTAAACAATATATGATCATAAACTTCTTTTTGCATATATTGATTCCTTTAAACAATATATGATCAACTTTATTTGTTTTATTTCTTTTTGTGATACACTTCAAAAACTAAACCTTTGTTCTATTAAAAAAGATTATTCCTATTTTCCATACCAACAATGGTGGTTAGCAATGTAAACAAATATTTATTTTGTATACTTGTTGTACGCCTACATCTCATTATGCACCAAGTACTTATTTATTATAAAAATCATTTTATATAGTGAAAGAATTGAAAATTAATCTTAATAGAATTATCACACAAATGCGCATTCAGCTGTGTAATTAGTTTTATATTTAATCATCGTATTTAGGATTTGAATGATTGATATGACCCCTCTAAAATTTAGACCCCAAGAAATGAATCCCGCCATGGATCCTGAAATACACATGCCACGTCCATTCTTTACCAGGCAAAAATTGCTACAAATGACTTCTCGATGATGGTATTTTCTGTAGAGCACTCCTCAATTCTGGTTTTGCTATAAACCACTCTTCAATGATGGTTATTTGCTAAAACACACTTCAGCTATAATAATCATTTAAGAGAGATAGTACTTTTCAAAGGCCAAATTTTCTAGTGGACATCATTCTTTTGTGGTCTTTGCTATAAGACACTACTACTTAATTATGTAGTTGCTAGAGGACACTCTTTAATTATGGTAATTGGCTAAGAAACACTATAATCATTAGAATATGATGACTTTTGTTGCATGAAGGGGAGAGAAGAGTTTTCTAGTAGAATATGACTGGAGGTGCACACTACTACTGTGTTGTTCCCTACTAAACCCAACCGAAGCACACTCCTCTACGCTCTCAACCCTAACTGTTCATCTCCTCACTGAAACGTCCCATCGGAGATTCAACTTTGTATCCCTAATCTCCCCTGTGATGCCGACAGCCATCCTCTTCAACCTCAGGGGCAGCTATAGCCGCCGATGTTGCCTAAACGCCAGAGGTTCCAGTCACATCACCAGATGCACGACGTATGCGGGCGCTTCTCGCGTAGCGCAGTGAGCGCGGCTTCTCCGTCGGCCACCCACGACTCCTCGGCCCCCATCCCGTTCGACCTCAGCTTCAGCCACCGTGGCGCGCCTCTGCCTCAGCCTGAGACACTGCGCGCCTCGAATGCCACGGACAAAGGGATGGCCCTTACGGAAGCCTCTGTCTCAGCCACCGCGAGCGTGAGGAAGAAAGGGAAGGGAACAACAACACCCCCTGCATCAGCCATCACCACAAATCTTTCTATGCGTACTACTCCTACGTGCTTCACTTGATTAATCTGTTAGAGTAATTAGATAGATTGATTAATGCACTTTCAGATTCATTAATCAATGCAGTTGGAGGCTTAGGCTTATTAATTGTACTGCTAGTTTGTTTATGCTATATGTATCGATCTATGAGTACCCTCTGTTTCACTTGATTAATCTGTTAGTGTAATTAGATAGATTGATGTACTTTTAGTTTTATTTGTACTGGTACTTTGATTTATGCTCCATGTTAATTTTACATGCGTACATTGATTTTGTATCATGCTATCCATTAGAAAATTATGATTATCTCATTTCATCAATCTCTTTATTATAGGTCCTCAAGCCCAATTTCCCCGATGTGCCACCAGGATTTGAAGACAAAAGGAAGAAGAAATCTAAAGAAGTCTTTGATTTTGTTTTTGACGCCGATGTGCCACCAGGACATGAAGTCCAATGTGACATCAGGTTGGAAAAAATGCACATCAAGTTTACGTTCGCTAATGAAAGCCGTGATGTTAGACCTCACGAGGTGTTGTCTTGCAAGGAGGTGATGGTCCTTCCCTATTGATTACAAACACTGATATAGTTCGACATGCTATTATACTTATTAACTATGCGCCTTGTAAAACTTCAGATCATGGCTAGGGCAGAGGATCTTCGGATTATTCTAAGGAAAAAGGTGATGGACACTGTGTACAAGAGTAACAAATAATCAAATTAGCCATGTATGAATGATCTTATCTAGTGTCAGGGTGACTTATGTAATGAATGCCACTTTGTTATTTTGAAATTATGTCGGATGAAACGTACTTATGTAAGGAATGCTTCATTTGTTACATGGTATGGAATGGTATTTCTATGTCATCCCGGAGCCTCAATATATGTTCCCACTGAATGCTTATTAATACTAAGTCTGCTCGATGCTCACTATATTGTAGTATGTCAGAGTAACTAGTGTCTTTTTATGCGAAGGTGATGAAAATTGATCAAGACACATATATGACCTAATAATATCTGATTAAGTACAATCCAGTTAACTGGAATCTCGCATTCGTTCTAGTCAAATTTTTGATGTGGGCAATGACAAAGGTCAACGGCTGGAGATGGAGGAAGGGGGTGGAGGCAGAGTCGTTGGCGATGAGGGCCTGGTGGCGGAGAGCGGCGGCCGTGCGGGCGGTGTGGCATGGCAGCGACGGCGCCACCGCGCCGTCGGTCGAGGGTTAACATAGGCGGTGGAGGAAAGAGAGAGAGGTGAAGCAGCGGTGGAGCGCGGCAGCCATGAGGGCGGTGCGGCGCGGCAGCGAGGGCGGCGCTGCGCCGCTGGTCGGGGGCTATCACCGATGGGGTTAAGGGGTTTGGTTTGCCGGGGCTAATTCAATCCAGCAGACATGGAAGGATTCGGGTGGCTCGGTAGTGGTCGACGGCGAGGCAAGAGGAGAAGAAGGGCTGCACGGTAGGGAAGAGAAGAGGTGGCTGGAGTTTGAAGAAGCAGCTCCCACCGTTGGATCTTGATCCTGCGGCCACAAAATTGGACTGGAGACTTTCCCTATTTTCAGTTAACTGAATCCTAGACAGACCCAATAATATATATACATTCACAAAATAGCATTGGCTAGTTCACCACCACTGGATATACATAGACGAAGATCGACATGCATCAATACTATTCATCATCAGCACACGGAAAGAAAGAAACAAAAAACAAAAGCATCAAACTAGTACTAGTAGTTAACGACTATGAACGGGATGACCCAAGCACTGTGTTGACAATGATCGAGGAGGAAGTTGATCTCTTCTTAAAGATAGACTTGTATCTCGCGTCCTGAGCAATCTGACGGTGCCTCTCAATGTCATCGGGCACCTCAACATTGTCATGGAATAACCGCAATGCGTGCACCAGAACCTCCTCCTTGTAGAACTCCCTATCTTGGCAAACTGGGCACGAGTACAAGGTCTTGTCGTAGGAATAATCCACCTGGTACACGACGCGCGTGCCATCATCGGGGGAGTGGTAGTAGTCGGCGAAGTTGCTGCTGTTGTTGTACTCTTCGTCGCTGTCGTCGTCGGAGGTGGTGTCGTCATCACCGACGGTCGCCTTGACGACCTCCGGCGGCGCCACCTCCTCCTCCTCTGCCGCCACCGGAACGACCTCCTCCTCCTCCTTTGGTGGCGCCAAGACGTCCGGGGCCATAGTGCCACGGACGCGCTTCGGCGAAGGCGAGCGCGACTCGCCGTGGCGTGCTCGAGCCACGGAAGAAGACGAACCACCGGTCAGTAAAGAATCGATGAACAGTAAAAAAAATCCCCATTCCATAAATCACGATATATCGACTCGATAACTAAATCAAAGCACAAAATAGTACCGATGTTGGCCTAAAAGAGTTGAGAACTATCAAGAATCACTGAGATATTGAGTAAATGAAAAACCCCTAAAATTGTATGGAAATCGCGGAACATGGGCAGGAACATACCGCGGACTCCGGGAAGAGAGGGGTGTAGAGGTTGCGGTTACCAGCGGCCTCCCTCGAGTCCCCCATGGGCGCCATGGAAGTTGAGCATGGCGAGCAGCGAGCGAGGGTTTGAGGTGGTTTGAGCGCGGCAAAGAAGGCGAGAAGCAGAAGAGTGGAGTGATGGCAGAAACGGGAGTGCGCCCCTGATATGGGCGTAAGGTCGAGAGGCGCCTTCTCTCATACTAGCACGCTTAACACACTAAAACATGGGACCGTGAAACATGGTCCCACCTATCCTTGAGTCCTGAGTAGAATTCAGCGTATGTCGTAAAAAAAATGGAAGGTAGAAAGTGTTTCCTTTTTTTAGTCTGGAAGGCAGAATGTTGGAATTGATATAACTTCCCTTTGGATTTAAAGGAAAAACAAAGGAAATTTGGAGGATAGGCATTGTAAAGGAATTTTCCCTATACACTCATTTGGCTCATAGGAAAAACAAAAGATACTTTCCATAGGAATGGATTCTTGTGCTTGATTTTGGAGGAATCAAAGCAAGTTTTTTTTTCCGTTGTTTTCATATGGAGCAAGAGAAAGCTATAGATTCCTTTGTTTTTCCTATGAGACTACCAAAAACCTTCTTATCCAAATTCCTATGTTTTCAATTCCTATAGGATTTCAAAAGCACACCATCTCAATTCATATATTTTTCATTATTCCTATGTTTTTCCTGTCCTAGTACATTCATGAGGGGGGGGGGGTGAATGAACGGGGTCGGCAGTTTCTACAACGTGGCCCTACCAGTCAGTATCATGGAATGAATGCCTCCATCAATGTATAATGTTGAATGATGGATAGTATATGACCTTCTAGGAGAAATCCTGCATGTTGTGACAGGAGGCAGACACGCTTCCACCTAAAATGCTCTAGATGGTAACCACGCGGGCCAAACTTTTCTCATGTGTGGAAATCCTTCTAATTAAGTTGGCTCGAGGAATCACGTCATTTGGGTACCATAAGAGAAATATACACAAGTTCTTACAGTATTTTCCCGATTCAAAGGTGCAAATTGCTTCTAATTGAATTTAAAGTAAATGGTGTTTTGAGCTCATGATTGTTTTGACGAGTATTCCATTTCAAATACCACCTACATAGTACAATATTTTCAAACTTTTTTGGGATGAATCCTTCCATCAATATATGTTGGAGATGGAGGATATATATGACATAGTACTTCTAGTACAATTAAAGGTGAAATGAACACCGCCAATTATAGGTTGCTGTAAAACTTGAACAAGCACATTCTATATGCAAGGAGGCGTATGGTCGGTATAGACACGTACTAGTATATCTCCTAACCACCAAACACATCTTTATTAGTGAGGTATATAAACATGTGACAAATAGTACCATAAGGAGTTTGGTTGATAGAGAACAAAATCAAACTGGACTGTTAAGACACAGATGGATATATGTGATAGACAAAAGTTGGTTTAATTGCAAAAACCACCCCATAAGTGAGTAAGAGTTTGAGACTCCCACATGTAAGTCATTTTTTGTTGCAAATACCCACCCACCCATTGCGTTTTATTATAAAAATCACCCAATTTTTACACATGTTTTTTATTTGGAGTAGCCAATAATGTTCTTATAAAAAATACAAAATTTTGAAAATTTAATCTTCATATTTGCCACAAAATGACTTATGGGTGGGAATCTCAAACTCTAACTAACTTATGGGGTGGTTTTTGCAATTAAGCCATAAAAGTTTCATATGAATTGAGAAAAAAGAATCCACTATGGAGCTGGACCATTAATGCACATCAGGAGGACTGTTGCCACTACGTGTGGGCCGGGAGCACTCGCCATCCAGCATGGCACATCCGGACATGAGTGCCAGAGAATGCACCACATGTTGTAATAAGAGGCACACATGCTTCCACCTAAATGCCATGGCAGCTCTAGATGGTATATCCATGCCAGTTGACATATGAGTAGTAAGCCTGTGTGGTTTTTTCCTGGGAGTTGCTGCCTGGCCCAGACAATCAAATCCAAACCAAGGCTGAGAAAATCCAACCCCAGGCTGGTGGAGCTGCCTGCATGCACTGGACACTATTCCTGTGCAGTCATGCAGTCGTGCAGTCACTGGCTGACATGTGGGTCCCATAGCTGCAGGGCCCACATGTCAGCCAGTGACTGCACGACTGCATGACTGTAGAGGATCACGATTCGCATGCACCAGGCAGTTTTCCCCTAGGGTCCTAGTAGCCTTCAATGCACCACTGCCCTATCTCTCTCTGTTCCTGGTAGTAGGAGCATGAAAGTTTCAAGGCATGTGGTCCCTCTCTCTCTCCTTGCTCCCTTTTGCTAGTACTACTAATGAACATCGACCTACAAAATTCCTTTTTTCCCTATGAAGCATCCAAAGACCTGCTCCCTTCGACGGCAATTACGTACTGAGCGCATGTGCATTACTCTCGTCAGCCAGCCTACCTAGTCCCAACGCATGCCTCAGCGATACTGAACGCATGCGCAAGACTCACAAACCCCTGGAAATGAACACAGCTCGCTTCCCCCATCGCAGGCTTTGCGAGGAGAGCCAATAATTTCAACGTGGGCGGTGCCACTTGCCAAGATTCGAGTCAAGCGATGTGACCATTCACAGTCAGCTGCTACTAGTATTACTCAATGCGATGTGATGGAAACGAACACACCTCGTAGGGTTTGCGAGGGGAGCCAGTAATTTTGATGTGGGTGGCGCCGCTCGCCTCGATTCGAGTCAAGCGACGTGACCATTCACAGTCAGCTGCTACTAGTATTACTCAATGCGACGTGGGTAATAGCTGCTAGTTAACATTACTTCGCATAAGCCATGAGACCAGAATTGAGCAAAGTCAAGTGATGAGACCAGGATTGACTAAATTCATGCTATGGATCATTCTTTGGTTAACTGTCAATGAGTTGTGCGTGACGGGAAAACCTCCATGGAGTCCAGATTGATGAGATCCCCATGGCCGCGAGAAAAGCTGCGGAGAGGTAGGAACTTGGGTAGCAGAAGCGAGAAATTTGGGCGCATTAATATATGCACGCATGAAAAAAAGGAATTCTGGCGTCATGCACAGCAAAAGGAAAAAAACACTTGTGCCCTGCACACTCCACGTGCAGTAAACAGAAAATACAAGAACAAAATTATGTACTATGCTGGTGTGCAGCAAGGAATCGAGCTCGCGACCTGTAGTCTAGAGGGTCGAGTAGATAGCCAGTCAAACAACGACTTAATGTTGATAACAATGGACCAGAAACTCTTTTTAATGGCAGGGATGGAAAACCACCATCTAGTCATAGTAGATACATATAAGCGCATGCACATACATCATTCAGTTTGTTTAGGATAGTAGTATCGATCATCGTTTGTTTATTAGTCCACCATCAGAAACCTATTCTCCTGTTTCAGGAATTTGTTAATTAGTTCCTTTAATTTCACTGATGGCGTCCGGGAACGATCGGAGTTGGATGTTGTTGCCACATGGAGATAAGGCTTGGCAGGACGCAGTTGAAAAATTCATTAAAGACACCTTTGAGTGCACTTTTCTTGGAGAGACTATGAAATGTCCATGTAGTAGGTGTGGTTGCAGCAGTAGATTCCATGGAAAATGACGATGATGATTTATTTTGTGTAAATTTGAGTTGCACTACATCTACACATTAATATTGCACATAACTTGTTAGCCAACTAGATAACCAGCATACATCTGACACATGAACTTAGTTCGGAGACATAACCAGCATACATGCAGCTGAAGTTGCATAATACCAGAACCGCCACAAACTGGATATGCATGCACCTACTGATTGCCAATCCACATAAATAACACAATGGCAACAAAGAACACACATAACGCCTTCAGCCCGATCTTCTCCACCTCTGGCTTCCTTACTTCTGCCTTGAGGTCCTCTTTTTCAGATTTCAGAGCATCCACCTTGTCCTCTTCCTTCTTCACTGCCGCCAGCTTCTTCTCCATCGAATCCACTCTAGAGGTTGCCTCACCAAGAGCTTCGTTCAGTGCCGTATTCTTCTTCTTGAAAGACCACATGGCATTGGCAGATCTATGAGCAGTATCTGCAACGAATGCATCATGTCGGCGCTCATACCAACACATGAACACGCAACCTCCAATCTGACGAAGAAATAGGGAGGCCAATAAACCAATCGCGAATTTGAAATCAATTGAATGGGAACAAAACTATACTCACCCGAGCTCTATAGCACTTGAGGTAGCGCCGTCCGGGGTTGTCGTCACTCCACGAGATCCACAGAGCCGCCTTCTGCTGGCAGTCGCAGTACACCGGGGGTTGGTAGTCCAACGGCCCGACGCGGTAAGGGATGGGGGAATGGCGCTTCTCCTTAGGCTCGCCCGAGGATTGGGTCTTGGCGGTGGTCCGCGACGAGCTTGACCTGCCGGCCATGGCACATGCTCAAGCTAGGGTGACACCTCTGCAAGCTCCTCTGTTTATCCGGCCCTACTCATATTTCAAATAGCCACCTCTACAAGCTCCTTTGTTTTTGTTGGATCACTGGAACAGTTGTAATATGATGTATATGCACTCAGATTGTACTTTAACTTGTTTTAATGATGTTCTCAATTATTTTTGCAATAGTTTTGTCCATGTGCACACATCATATTATACTCATCACTGAAATACAAATTCAATTTACACACATTATTTTGTAAGATAAAAAAAGAATTAATAATAATTATGAAACATGTAAACAATATTGTAATAATGCAAACTGAACTAAAACATATATTCAGTGATATTGACATTAATTAGTTGAATGCAAACTGAACTAAACATATATTTAGTGATATTGATATTAATTACTTTATGTACATGTGCACGAAGGTGCTACACACACGCAGCACACACCACACGTATGCGCACGCGCTAGACACACACACACACTTCTTATATGGCTTGATGTTAAATATCTGACAAGGCGTGTACGAGACACAAGCGTCTATAGCTGCATAATCGATGTGCCGCCTAGTCAGGTGCTTATCCCCCCACTTTTTGTGAAACTTACCCTAAGGATGCTTGGCCATTGTCAGACCAAGCATTTTCTGACACACGATCTTGAGTCCAAGTCCGTATGTTGAGGTTTGCTTCAAGTGGTCCCGCGCGGCGTCCTGCAGCTCCGACGTCCTGGCTACACTGATGTTGTGATCAATGGACAGCTGATGGACGTCACCTCCGATCTTCGATCCGAAGAACATGCACCGAGGGCTCTCTAGGAAATCCTTCAGTTCCTTTGGAACTTTGTCGGCGTGGTACACCTGCAAGAGGAGACACCGATATCGATGGTCGCCGTCTGGTATGCCCACATAGATCCGAATGATGGTTGTCTTGTTTGGGTCATTATTCACACGATCGACGCATGGAATGATGAGCCACTCCGTATCCAAACCGAAGAGGAACGACTCTTCATTCGGCCAGACCTCCTCAAGGAACTTGACGATGACGCTGCTATCTGAGGTGACAGTTGTGTCGATGTTATAGTGGAGGAACTTGACATTGACGAAGCATGTCAGCGACGACGGCAGGCGGCAGTTCAGCAGGGCTTGGGAGCGCGAGGCGGCGCTCTCAGAGCGGTGCACCGGATCGCCTGCGGGAGCACGAGGTGGCGAGCGGTAGCGTATGGCAGCGCCGCCGCTGGTCGGAGTGCGCGAGCGTTTCAACAAGCGCGAGGCAGCGTTGCCGCTAGGCGGGTGTGTGGGCGCCATGAATGGGGTGAGGAGCACGGCGGTTCTGGAACTGAACGGGCGGGTGGGTGCCGTGAACGGGGTGCGGTAGTTGTTTCATGGGCACTGAACTGGCGGGTGTGCACTGAACAGGGTGAAGCACTTGTGGAGCAGTGCCTAGAAGACGAAGAGCCCGCGTGCCGGTGCGCATGCATGGTGCGGTTCCCAGAGAACAAAGCCCCTGTCAAGGAAGTTGAACGCGTGGACACAATTGACCTCGGCTTCCATGACCCCTTGCCTTCCATGACCAGCGCATTGACTCCACTTCCGCCTACCGTGAATGACATATGTGTCCAACTCCAAGTGGCCCCATCCGTAAGCGAGTCTGCCTTGGAGGAGCATGCGGGCCCACCATATGTGCGGGTTCCCGTGTATTCATGCTGCCACCAGGCCACAGGCCTGTTCGCGTAGTGGTGGAACTTGACGTCGATGATGCATGTCGGCGTTGATGGCATGCGACGGCTCAGTAGTGCTCAGGAGCACGAGGCGGTGGCGCTCTCACGGTGGAGCGGAGCAGGCCATGCCGCCCAGCCTGCCAAATCAAGAGGCGGCGAGCTGGAGCGCCAGGCGGCGCTATCACGGTGCACCAGAGCACAGCCCGTCGTAATTAGCCTTGACTGCTGGGAGTGGTGTGACGACCACGAATTGACCGTCTCGCCTCTCTATGACGTGTGGGTCGGCCTGTTAGAAGTAGAACCATTCACCGCGGCTGGAAGGCGATGGGATGTGCGAGCCCACCACCACGCTGCACCTCTATGCGCACGTCCATCAGACTCCGCACCTTCCACGTACCTTTGCCTCACTTACACTTTCCTGAACAGTGTGTCCAATGGTCACGGGCCCAACAATCATTTTGTAGTTTACCTTCCGCGTACCCTTGCCTCCCCTTCCTTACCGCGAGGAGTCTTCAGGCCCCTGTTCGTCACTCTCCCAACTTCTCTTGCCTTTCGCCTCCCCCATTCATATATCCTGCTCTAGGAAACCCTTGATGTTTCGTCTCCCTCCCTAACTGTCATCTCTCACCGTACCCCTCCTCCCTCTCTTGTTGTCTTTCAACCGCTCTTCTCTCGTCGTGTCTTTGTCTCCGCTTTCATCTTTTGTGCAAAGGCTATAGAAAGCAGGGTAAAGGAGGTCTTGAGGTCCAGCCGGTCATCATCATGGCCGAGCACGGAGATCCTCCCGTGGCAAAACGCTGCAAATTGGCTTCAAGCTGCCTCGGTGTAGAGGATCTAAAGCAGAAGGATCTGGTCATAACCCAGAGCAATCGTATGTTACCTTTTCCACCCCTTTCTCCATGCATTCAGTTCTAGCGCACGCATGCAATCTCGTTCGATTTCTGCCCTCTCAACCTGGGTGGAATTCGTGCCAGGGCCCGTACCGTAGATTTTGGAGGCCTTGTGCTAAAAGCAAAGTTATAGGCCTTCAGTTGTAGTATATTAATATTATTAAAATTCTTTTTGTCCATTTAATTACGTATTTCTTTGATATTCAATCGTTCATAGTTTCAGCCTTTCAGGCATACATATTGTTGTCATTTGTGAGGAAGACGATCGATAGGGTGGCGCATCGTTTTATTTTTTTTGTGGGCTGCTTTGTGTGCATGGGCTGGTTAATTTGTGGGTGGCCTGTTTGATGTTGAGGCTTAATATAGATCGATAGGAATATACTTTAGGCCATGTTTGGATATAAAGTATTTTTGGAGTTTTTTAAGAATACCACGGTTTAGCAACATACTTTGGTTTTGGGAGGTAGGGAGGTGTTTGGATGTGACAAGTTTTGCAGTTTTAGAAACCATGGTATTGCTAAAAGTGCAAGTATTTTGGAGTTTTAAATACTCTACTCCCCACCTCTTTTTTCTAAACCATGGTTTTGCTTGTCGCTATCTGCTTCTAAAACTATGGTTTCTTAATACTTAATTTGGTTTTGGAAAACTATAACCCCCAAACAGGGCCTAGCATAACTTTCAACCTGCTTTAGTTTTTGTGTTACAATGTTACCAGCTTGGCTTGAATGATGATATGTGCCATTTTCTAGGGTTAGCCAGTGGCGTTCGCTACCTCTTGCTCTATCGGACAGTATTGTCGGATTGGTGAATGGGATTGCAGCCATTAGGCTGATGACTGTTGGAAAGGAAGGACACAAGCAGGTGATGAAGCAGCATGGCTTGATACCTGGTGTCCCTATGCTACTGACGTCGGCATCCACTCTAGAAGGCCAGATAGAAGTGCCAGATGTTCTTTTTGGATCTTTTGGGCGGCATATTATGGGGCAAGGGACGACGATGACCTCATCATCACAGTCAGTTCTTAAGGTGCTGAAGGGACGTAGTTGGTTGGCTGCAAAGGATGACTAGCTCGTCACTATTGATCAGGAGTTCTCCCTGAGCCTGGTCAACCCAATCATGGGCAAGAGTATCCCACTGCCACCGTTGTCATCAAACAGCGATAGAAATGAGGAATTGCTATCTGATTTCATGAAGAATGACGACGCTGGTGGTCGTGGACCTCTGTTCATCGAGCGCGCAGTCCTATGTAAGACACCCAGGCAAGATGGTGGTCCCTTTGTGATCCTTCTGTTCTCTTCAGGAAACATCATGTACCATGAGAAGACTGATGGCATGTGGACGACATTATCAAATACATACTGATTTGCAACAAGATTTGTGGATGCTTCTTACTGGGAAGAGTGGTACATGGTGGCAATTGGTCAATATGGTTCGGTTCCATAAAGTTTTGGGACCTGTCCATGAAGCCCATTATTACTGAATCTCCTAAATGGGTCCAGGGTCCCCCTTATGCTCATCCAGTGTACTCCAGACGCGACCCTGAGGCCACGATGTTTCTTGCGTGGTCAGATCATAACCGGCCTATGGTCATCTAGCCGTGGGGCGAATTTTGGGGACCACCAACCGATAGGCAACTACGGAGCCACCAGTCAGCATGCGGTATAGTGGATGGCGTGGCATTTTATGAGAGAAGAGAAGACGGTGGATAGACGGAGTTGAGAGGTTTGCAGGGTGAATGCTCTGTTTTTCTGGGAGCAAATTATCCATTATGAGAGAAGAGAAGACGGTGGAAGACCATAAGAAATGGTTCCACCATATCTGTATGCTTCGGACCATATGTTTGGAGAAATGGTGAAGATCCCTGCTGGTGATTGCCATGGTCGTGTCAGGCACTATGACATGATCTATTTCACCCGGTGTCGTCGTTATTCCGAACCACCTCTGCAACTGCAAGCCCCTCCCTTTATCCGCCCCTACCCATCTTTCAAGTAGCCACCCCTCCCCCCCCCACCCCCTTTATTGTTATTAGTCTTTGATGTTTAGATTAAGTTTGTTGGGTGGATCACTCTGGAACACTTGCTTGTAAGTAATGATTATGCACTTAGATTGTATTTTATCTTGTGAATGTTTCATGTTTTCTGTTGTTTTAATGATGTTCTCAATTATTATGAGCGAAGTAGGCCAAGTGATCATGTTTAATGTTAACTTAATATATGTTTAGAGAGATCGAATACCCCGTTGCGTGACTTTAGTTTAATGTTCGTTGCGATACCATGAAAATGCAACGACGGACACTTTCGTTGCAATATGTAAGACGCTGTCACAACGGCGTCGACATTCGTTGCTATATTTATACATTGTTGCAATGACAGGCATCTTCGTTGCCATATGTAAGACGCATTCGCAACCACAGCGATATTCGTTGCTATATCCATGCATTATTGCAACGCCAAAAGCTTGTGTTGCAATATGTAAGATGCACTCGCAACCGCATCGATTGTCGTTACTATATCCATGCATGGCTGCAACGACTAACAATTTCATTGCAATATGTTAACACGCTGATGTGAACAAGGGTTCCCGATCTTCCGAAAGGTTCTTGGTAAGTTGATTTGGTCGGAGGCGACACACAATTCGATCCGGCTTCAGAACAGCATGTTCTAAACCCCGCAATCGTAGCACGACGTCTCCTCTGGTTATCAACCGTCCAAAGATGATTGACCTCACCGAGAAGGCTAATCCCTGCCTGCGAATCAAGAACACAAGCAAGAACAACGAAGAATGCAACACAATTACAGATGTATGATTAAACTCTCGAAGTTGGGGTCTCACAAACCGATGAACGGCGAAACTGTTTATGAACAGAATTGATCTAAGCAAAACCCGAACCCTAATGGTGTGGTGGCGGCTGTATATAAAGACCCTAGGATCGTGCAAGACCCTCTGGACGCGCCCCTAATTGGGCTCAACTAGATATAAAGCCCAAAGGCCAAAAATAGGCGACGTAGCACCGACACAGATTCTGGACTCTCTCTTGTTTTGACGATTCCCGATGACTCCGGATGCATTTTGACATGAGGCCAGCGGCATTGGAAAGGTCTTCTCCTTATCTTTCCGTGCATATGTAGAACGTCCAAATCCGACTCCGTATGCGTCCTGGGCGACTGTTTTAGTACAGACTGGTCCTGGGCCCCGAAACAGACTCGAAGTCGGTTTTGATTGGGCCTCCACTTTGGCTTCCAAGCCCTTGCTGGTCCTCCACGTTCCCAACTCCTTCTCCCATCATCTCCTGATCCTCTCCATGATTTCTAATCATAAAATAATCATTAGGTAGCAAACCATTCTCAAAAGTAACATATAGCGAAGAACGTAGGAACGAGCTCACCTCTAAATTTAGTCGTCGTGCACGAGCTCTAGTCATTGGACCTTGCAAGTCCAGATTTGGAGGAGTGTTGTGTGTATCCATAGGAGTGATGTCCTCACCATCCTCCCCCTCTTGAAGTGGAGTCGTCCTTGACTCGAGCTCATCCTCTTCTCCCAAGTATGGTTTCAAATCTAAAATGTTAAAAGTAGGACTAACCCCGAACTCGGGAGGCAACTCAAGTTTGTATGCATTATCATTAATCTTCTCTATTATTTTGAATGGACCATCAGCTCTAGGCATTAGTTTAGACTTTCTCAATTCTAGAAATCTATCCTTCCTTAAGTGTAACCACACTAAATCTCCTACATCAAGCTTTACTTCCTTTCTTCCCTTACTACCAGCAATTTTATTCTTTTCATTCATCTTTTCAATGCTAAGTCTAGTGGTCTCATGCATTTGCAAAATAAATTCAGCACGCTCCTTAGCATCAATATGAACTCTCTCATTAATAGGTAGAGGAAGTATATCAAGTGGAGTACGGGGATCAAAATCATACACTACCTTGAATGGACTTACCTTGGTAGTAGAATGTGTTGCCCGATTATAAGCAAACTCAACATGAGGTAAGCATTCTTCCCATTGCTTCAAATTTTTCTTCAAAATAGCTCGCAACATAGTACCCAAAGTGCGGTTCACAACCTCAGTTTGTCCATCAGTTTGTGGATGACAAGTTGTAGAAAATAACAACTTTGTACCCAACTTATTCCAAAGCGTGCGCCAAAAATGACTCAAGAATTTTGCATCACGATCTCAAACAATAGTAGAAGGCATACCATGCAAACGTACAATTTCTTTGAAAAAAAGATCAGCAATATAACTAGCATCATCAATTTTATGACATGATATAAAGTGTGCCATCTTGGAAAAATGATCCACGATAACAAAAATGCTATCGCTCCCCCTCTTAGTCCTAGGCAGTCCTAAAATAAAGTCCATAGAAATATCCGCCCAAGGAATAGAAGGAACAGGAAGTAGCATGTATAAACCATGTGGATTCAATCGAGACTTAGCTTTTTGACATGTAGTGCAGCGAGCAACAAAACGCTCAACATCTTTCCTCATCCTTGGCCAAAAGAAGTGTGTGGCCAAAATATCCTCTGTCTTCTTAGCACCAAAATGACCCATCAATCCACCTCCATGCGCCTCCTGCAACAACAAAAGACGAACGGAACCAACTGGAATGCATAGGCGGTTAGCTCTAAACAAGAATCCATCATTCAACACAAATTTGTGCCAAGCACGACCTTCTTTACAGTGCAGCAATACATCTTTAAAATCAACATCAGCAACATATTGTTCTTTAATTGCCTCAAGTCCAAAAATTCTACAATCAAGTTGAGACAACAAAGTATATCGCCTAGATAAAGCATCAGCAATCATATTATCCTTCCCTTTCTTATGTTTAATAATATAAGGAAAAGACTCAATAAACTCAACCCATTTAGCATGTCTACGGTTCAAATTGCATTGAGAACGAATATACTTAAGTGATTCATGATCAGAATGAATAACAAATTCTTTGGGCAACAAATAATGACGCCACGTCTCTAAAGAACGTACAAGTGCATATAGTTCCTTATCATACGTGGAATAATTCAAAACAGGCCCAGTAATTTTCTCACTAAAGTATGCAACAGGTTTACCATCTTGCATCAAAACACCACCAATGCCTATACCACTAGCATCACATTCAAGCTCAAAAGTCTTATCAAAATTGGGTAATTGCAGCAATGGTGCATGTGTAAGTTTGTCCTTCAAAGCATCAAAAGACTCATGATGTACCTTACCAAAATGGAAGTCAATGCCCTTCTTTGTCAACTCATGCAATGGTGCAGCAATGGTGCTGAAATCTTTGACAAAGCAGTGGTAGAAACCTGCAAGACCAAGAAAACTCCTCACCTGTGTGATAGTTTTTGGTACAGGCCAGCTCTTTATGGCTTCAATCTTCGCCTCATCCACCTCAATTCCCTGTGGAGTCACAACATAGCCAAGAAAAGAGACTCGATCCGTGCAAAAGGTGCACTTCTCAAGGTTACCAAATAAACGTGCAACTCGCAAAGCATCAAAAACAGCACGCAAATGAATCATATGATCATCCATGGATTTGCTATAAATCAAGATATCATCAAAGTAAACAACCATAAATTTGCCAATAAAAGGTCTTAAAACCTCATTCATCAAACGCATGAAAGTACTGGGTGCATTAGTTAACCCAAAAGGCATTACTAACCACTCATACAACCCGAATTTGGTTTTGAAAGCTGTTTTCCATTCATCTCCAAGTTTCATTCTAACTTGATGGTAGCCACTACGCAAATCAATTTTAGTGAAAATTATAGCACCACATAACTCATCAAGCATGTCGTCTAGCCTAGGAATAGGATGACGATACCTAATAGTAATGTTATTAATGGCTCTACAATCTACACACATACGCCAAGAACCATCTTTCTTAGGAACCAAAAGTACAGGAACAGCACAAGGACTAAGTGATTGACGAACATACCCACGATCCAAAAGGTCTTGGACTTGTCGTTGTATCTCCTTAGTCTTCTCAGGGTTGGTCCTATAAGCAGCACGGTTTGGTAAAGTAGCACCAGGAATCAAATCAATTTGATGCTCAATCCCTCTCAAAGGTGGCAATCCCGGGGGTATCTCAGCTGGGAAAACATCCTCATACTCCTGCAAAAGGTTAGTGACAGCAGGAGGCAAAGCACTAGAAGCAATATCACCAAGCAAAAACAAGGCTTGTTTGCATATCAAAGCATAGCAAATATCATCAGTAAAAATTTCAGCAAGCTCAGATTTTGTGGCAAGACATGAACGACCTTGTAATTTAATTGCAGCACCCTTAGAACTTGAAGAATCATTAACATTACTTGGTGTAGAAGCAGAATTAACAGGTTGCTGAATTTCAGGGCTTTTATTTTTCAAACTAGCAGCTCGTTCTAAATCAGCTTGTACAATTTCAGCAGGGGTCATTAGTAACAAAGTAATTTTAGTTCCTTTATGCATAAAAGTGTACTTATTACTTTTACCATGGTGTACAGCATCATTATCAAATTCCCAAGGTCTACCCAATAAAAGTGAACAAGCTTGCATGGGTACAACATCACAATCAACAGAATCGACATAGGAACCAATGGAAAAAGGAACTCTGCAAGTTTGTGTTACCTTAGCTTTTCCAGAGTCATTTAACCACTGAATGTAGTATGGATGTGGATGTGGGCGTGTGATCAAATCAAGCTTCTTAACCACATCAGAACTCACCAAATTGTTGCAGCTTCCTCCATCAATGATGACACGTGCCCGACGGTTCTTGATGATGAAGAAAATCTGGAACAAGTTATGTCGCTGCATCATCTCGGGCTGCTGGATTTGTGTGCTAAGCACACGCTGCACAATAATATTCATGTAGCCCGTTGTATCTCCGCCTCCAAGGACGAGGTCACCGCTGGCGGCAGCGACATCCTCCTCCTCATCCTCCACATCGGAGGTGCTCATGTAACCGCCATCATCTGTCGCCACATATGCCCGCCTACTTGGGCAATCTTTCTACACATGGCCAAGACCATGGCAGCGGTGGCACTGAATCCCTGTAGTGCGTCCCGTCGAAGCAACAGAGGAGGCACTACTAGCCGGTACCTGCACAGAATTTTTACCTGAGTGCGTAGAAGGGGCAGGGGCTGATCTTGGTGCTGCAGAAACAACACTAGCTGGTGGGGGCGGCCGGAAAGATGGCTTGGGCAGCCCCGAAGTCCCCGTCGGCCGTGGTGGGTAGAAATTCCTAGACTTGCTGTACTCCTCAAAAGCCTGGAAAAGTCCCTGTGATTCTTTCTCTGCAAGCATAGCATACTGGAAACACTGGTTGAGGGTATAAAATTCTTTGTAATCAAGGATGTCCTGAATTTCTTTTCTCAAACCAGAATAAAAGCGGCAAATCTGATCCTCTACTTTTTCAACCACAGCACAATGAATCAAACCCTTCTGAAGCTCACTAAAATACTCCTGAACAGTTTTATCTCCTTGATCTAAACGCTGCAGTTTATTACAAATTTCTCTATAAAAAGAAGGAGGAACAAAACGATCATGCATTTCTACCTTAAGTTCTTCCCAAGTAGTAGGCAAATCGGTTTCAGCAGCTAGACCACTCCACCAAACAATAGCAAAGTACTTAAACTCACTAGTGGCTTGTCTAACTCTATGTTGTTCAGGAACAAGGTGGGCATTAAATTTTTGTTCTACCGTCATTTTCCAAATAAGGTAAGCATCACCATCGTACTGACCCGAAAACGAAGGAATTGAAAACTTAATTTTAGCATACGGATCATCTGGAGCATGGTTACCTTGTGTGCGACGGTTGTGGTTGTGGAAACCACCCATACCTTGAGGGTTATGTTGCAAACGGCGTCGTAACCTTGCGGTCCTTGTAGCTGACCTATCGACAGTGCCATCAGCCTTATACACCGTTGCTTCATCATGATCGTCTTCAACGTCGTTGTTGGTGTCGTTGTTGGTGTTGGTGTTGGTGTTGTTGTTGTTGTTGTTGGTCTTGTGAGCGGTCTCCAATTCGACAACCTGATCGGTTAGCTTAGAGACTCTCTTATCCAACCGCTCAATGCTTTCTCCTAGGTGAAGCTTGGTGACGGCGTCGGTGACAGCCCTGGTGATCGTCTCTGCTAAATCACTCTGAACCGCCTGCAAAGCCTTCTGTAACTGATTTTGGCTCACGCACTCATCCAATTTGGAGGGTGAAGCACCCTCCCCATCGCTTCCTGACATCAGAAACACCAAAACAGGAAACAAAAAGTGAAGGTTATCCCTACAAAACTACTAAGCAGTGGTGCCTCTCAACATAGCAAAAGTAAGCTTCTTGCAAAGCTCTTACAAAGTTCTGAAAACAACAAAGCGAAGGATACCAAGGAGAAGTGTTCCACGATTGCAAGGGTTACCAAATAACCTATGTGCTATCCAGAAGAAGTATGTAGAGCTAGGAAGGCCAAATATATATATATGAGTGGCACACAAATTAAAAACAGATAGTAAAGCTGAATAAGTGCCCAAATAACTTGTCCCTAGTTGTTGGTCTAACTATGTCCTAGAACAGTAGTGATAGCAAAGAAGAAACAAAGAGACAAAGGGACACAGTCGATAACAGGGGGCTTAGTGTAAAACAGCCAAACTCAGAAATTCCAGGGGGCTAGATGGAGCACTAGTAGGAATCCCAAATTTCTTTTTTTTTATTTTATTTTTTTGATATTTTTTTCCAACTCATTAGCAAACAGGAAGAAACCACAAAAAATTTCAGCTCAAACCGAGATAGGACGTGGCCTACAGAAAATCTTGAAGTTTCAGAAAACGTCGGGTTTCAACTTGAATGAATTTTTTCTTTATCTTCCTGATTTTTTTTGAATTTTTTGACGAGGGCACACAGGGCGTAGCCGAATGTGGGTATGCTCAACTTTTCGTCAAGAATCTCCTGTAAAAATTTCAGCCAAAACGGACAACCGAGTGAAAAGTTATGGCTATTTTACCGAAGGGGTGTCGGAATCGGTTATGAAGAACCCGGGGGGTTTGAGTGAAATCCGAGTCGGGCTTGGGGTCGGGTAGGGATTTTTTTGGCGAGGTGGATGCAGCGGAAAGTGGAATTTATGAAAATTGGTCCGAGGTGGTGAGGGTAGGTTTAGGGTGGGATTAGGGTGGGCGTGTTGATCAATCAACCCTAGCACACAAAGCCGACAAAACTGAGGATGGTGAAGGGGATGGCGGCTAGGGTTGCAAGGGAAACACTACTGACGACAAAAACACAAACTAAACCAGCGACTAAACAAGAACTAGGGCACAAACTCAACACTACGGACTCTGAAATTGAAATATGCAAAGGCTAAACACGTGGTTATGAGCGGGGGAATTTTTTTTTTTTTTTGTATTTTCAGTGGACGATAGGAAGAACACGAAAACAAAACTAAAGGGTAGTGTGAACCTGACGGTGCACCTGAAGCTCTGATACCACTTGATGTGAACAAGGGTTCCCGATCTTCCGAAAGGTTCTTGGTAAGTTGATTTGGTCGGAGGCGACACACAATTCAATCCGGCTTCAGAACAGCACGTTCTAAACCCCGCAATCGCAGCACGACGTCTCCTCTGGTTACCAACCGTCCAAAGACGATTGACCTTGCCGAGAAGGCTAATCCCTGCCTGTGCATCAAGAACACAAGCAAGAACAACGAAGAATGCAACACAATTGCAGATGTATGATTAAACTCTCGAAGTTGGGGTCTCACAAACCGATGAACGGTGAAACTGTTTATGAACAGAATTGATCTAAGCAAAACCCGAACCCTAATGGTGCGGTGGCGGCTGTATATAAAGACCCTAGGGTCGTGCAAGACCCTCTGGACGCGCCCCTAATTGGGCTCAACTAGATACAAAGCCCAAAGGCCAAAAATAGGCGACGCAGCACCGACACAGATTCTAGACTCTCTCTTGTTTTGATGATTCCCGATGACTCCGGATGAATTTTGACATGAGGCCGGTGGCATTGGAAAGGTCTTCTCCTTATCTTTCCGTGCATATGTAGAACGTCCAAATCCGAGTCCGTATGCGTCCTGGGTGACTGTTTTAGTACAGACTGGTCCTGGGCCCTGAAACAGACTCGAAGTCGGTTTTGATTGGGCCTCCACTTTGGCTTCCAAGCCCTTGCTGGTCCTCCACGTTCTCAACTCCTTCTCCCATCATCTCCTGATCCTCTCCATGGTTTCTAATCATAAAATAATCATTAGGTAGCAAATCATTCTCAAAAGTAACATATAGCGAAGAACGTAGGAACGAGCTCACCTCTAAATTTAGTCGTCGTGCACGAGCTCTAGTCATTGGACCTTGCAAGTCCAGATTTGGAGGAGTGTTGTGTGTATCCATAGGAGTGATGTCCTCATCACACGCAGTCGCAATCATATAGATTTTTGTTGCTATACCTATGCATCTTATTGCAACACCTCATTATTCTGTTGCGATATGATCCTATTGCAACAACTATAGAAAAGCGTTGCAAAAACATCACGCTAATTACAACGCACACGCATGCGTGGCGATATATCCAATCTATCGCAACCAAAATCACTTTTTGTGGCAATTACCCATATCTATTGCAACAAAAATGACATTGTTGTGATCCTTGTCGTGGTATTAGCCCTGAAACCTTGTAGTGACTGGACTGAGGTTAAAGACGAGCAATGACAATTTTGTAAATAACTCGAAGTTCAAAATGAAAATCTAGGATCTTAAAATACCAACATAAATTTTGTTGGTTTTCTTATTCTGAGATCTATGCATTGAGCATGTTGTTTCCTATGGTATTTTTGTCTATAGGATTTATTGAGTGAAAACTTTAATAAATTCATATGCTTAGTTGTAGATGAAATAGAATGACAAATTAAATTATTTTAGACTCCTCATAACATGTCCTGATAAGAACATATTTTGTTAACCCTAGTTTCTATACATATATTCTGCATGAATTTATTTCTGAAAAACTTATAATTACATTAAATCTAATTTTTATAAACATTTAGAATTTAAACTTGTGCAAAAAAATCATGCTCAACATGATGCATCACCATGAATTTTTCTAGGAATATATCTCCTGTGCATATTTTACTAGAATTTCTTTAGTTAGAAATCTCGTTAAATGCTTTATTAAAGTTTTGCTCATGATATACTTGTGAAACATGGTAATAGTGATGATCATGTATATATATATATATATATATATATATATTATCGAAAGCACATAGTATATATACGATCTCGGGGGTTGGTTTGACCAGCTGGTGGGTGGACTGACCAGCACGTCATTTAGCGGTGTCGTATATATATGATATCAAAATCATATATACATAATTGTAGTATATATACTACTTATGAAAATATATACTCCTATAGTATATATATCCGATCACAGAGGTTGGTTTGACTAGCTGGTGGGTGGACTGACGAGCACATCATTTAGTGGTATCATCATATATGGTTTTAATAGCACGTATATATGATTTTAGTATATATACTATAATTGAAAGTATACTACTCTTGTAGTATATATATGATCACGGAGGTTGGTTTGACCAACGGGTGGTGGACTGATGAGCATGTCATTTAGTGGTATTATTATATACGATATCGAAAGCACATATATACGACTGTAGTATATATATTAATTCTGAAAGTATACTGGTTTTGTAGTATATATACGATCGTGAAGGTTGGTTTGACCAGCTAGTGGTGTACCGAGGACACATGCAGCTGCTGACACAAAAAGATTCCTTGCATGCAGCTACTGATATAAAAGCAGGGGACCAAGTATACGGCTTGGGTGCCACCGTTTGGTCTGCATGCAGCAGAACGTGACCCATCTGGTGGTCAAACCAACCGGCGCGCTAAATAATATTCAACCGACGTGCTGGTCGGTTGGTCCAGCCTGTGAATGTATATTTTGTTTCGCAGTAGTATATCTAACTCCGAAGTAATATACGAGTACAATATATATTCAAATAATCATGTATCTTTCTCTCTCTCCACTATCATTTTGAATCTCGTATTCTCTTTCCTCTTCCTCCTTTCCTCTCGTCCGACAAGATTCACCAGTAGCATCTATATGGATCCGTGCCGGAGAAGCTTGGGGTGCTCATCCTCGGCACTACTCCTCGATGACGGCAGCGATGCCGCCATGCTGGAGGCGCTGCTGCAAGCAGAGAAGGTCAGCGCGTGCGCGGTGGCTGGGCTGACACAGATCGACGAGCGTTGCCGCTTGGAGGCCACCATGTCTTCCCGACGAGATCCATCAACAGCGCCTTGCAGAGGTGACAGTTCTCATCTTTTTCTTTGGCTGGCCGTCCACAGCGTTTTGCACAGGCTCCATCCACCTACACAAGGTACAGATCCGTGTGGAGCTCACAGCTTCGCTTCCCCCCATCCCTCCAGAACTGAATCCCCTTTTTCACCACATCTCTTATTGTCATTTTTTTTTAAAACAATCGTTGTTTTCCTGTATAGATTTGGAGTCCTTTGATGCAAATGGAAGCTCACCGCAGCTGGTGGCGACGCAAGCCATGTCGGTAAGCGCGGGAGGCATGACGGGATGCGACTGCTAGCCACGTCCAGGGGAAGCGCGCTCGGTGACGACACTGACGAGTGGAGACGGGATGCAGCTCCTGCTCGCACGCAAGAAGCTGCTGCTGCTACGTTGCTACTTGCTATCATGCGAGAGGTGAGGACAAAAATTCTGTTTTTTTTTTTTTGTTCATGCTGCGCTGCAGGAGGAGCAGACCAAGCCGATTGCTGAATTCTCGTTGTACTTTGTGCATTATTTTTTTAAGTTTCTTTAGGACTTTTTCTAAGCATGCAACAGATTTCTAGAATTCTAGAAAAAAATGTTTATTGATACTTCAAATGATGAAAATTCTACAACTAATTTTCTTTTGGTGTTCTTGACTTATTCTGAAAAAAAAGTATATGTCATATGTATAATGGTAGTATATTATACATGATTTGATCGTATATATACTTGCAGATCATACAGTATCTCATTTGCATGGCATCATCAATCAAATCTTATGTTTCCACCGAACTCATAGTACATAGCATCTGCACCTATAGTATATTATCTTATAGAGTATATTGACAAGTAGTATATCCATAAATTGGAGATCGTATATCTTGATAACAAATTAATTGTGTATATACTATTGCATAACAATTATACTACATGCAATAAACGACACTGCCATCTTTATATACCATCAATATACTGCCAGTATTTCAATATTGGAAATACTACTCCAGCAATATAAATATATTATCAGTAACATATTATCAGCTATATACTACCAGCAATAAACTACACTGCATAATAGTTATACTATTGCCAAGATATACTATCTCATATAGTATATATACTACCTCTTATAATTCATTTTCTTGTATTTTATGATAGTACATCATATAATCTTAAGTAGTATATATACTACCTCATATAGTGATTTCCCTTTTGTGTCTTCTGTGAGTTAGTGTTAGTATATATACTATCTCTCAGTGGTATATATACTATCTCTTAGTGAGTATACATATTATCTCCTAGTGATATATATACTATCCTCAGTGTATAGTATACATATAGATTAATAGTATATGGTTGTAGTTTATGTTAGTAGTATATACAGCTCATTTGTTTAGTTATCATTAGGTTGATAGTATTTCATTATCAGTATTATTTTAGCTTACAACATAGAAGATTATAGAAATCATATTTATACTACTGAATTAGTATACTGTTGTTTGAGAGCAGTATTTTATAGGTCATGTAAACAAACCATATATGTGTAGATATACTATTGCACTTGTAGTAGAATAGTATTTTTTTTAATGCAATAGTACATCTTTGATGATGTTGTTGTATTTGATAAAAAATCTATTTTATAATAATCTCAAGTAGTATATATACTACCTCACATAGTATATATACTACCTCTTCTAATCCATTTTCTTGTATTTTATGGCAGTACATCTATGATTGTATATTACTTCTCGCTGTTTGTTCTGTAATCTGATGTAGTATATATACTACCTTATAATACATAAATAATTGCTTTTGATTGGGTTTGCTAAACGTTGGTATGGATAGTCGTATATTTTCTTGATTTTTTGCTTCACCTGTGTACATTCAAATTTTGGATGTTGCCTCCCACAACCATTTGATTTTTTTGTTTTGTTGTAGATTTTATTTTAATTTTATTTTCAGATTTAGATCATATACTACTAAATCGGTATACTATTGTTTGAGATCAATATTTTATAGCTCCTATAAACAAACAAGGTAAGTGTATATATATTATTGCATTTGTTATAGAATAATATTTTTTCAATGTAATAGTACATCCATGATAGTATACGAATTATGTTGATGTTGATGTATTTTTTAAAGAATCCATTTTCTTGTAATCTCAAGTAGTATATATATTTACCTCATGTAGTATATATACTACCTCTTGTAATCTATTTTAAGACTAACAATATGCGGGGTAGAGGAGTATTTATACTAATTAATTTTCTTTCACTTCTCTATCAGATTTTGATGCCTAAGTGCGATACTTTTTTGTTTGCGTGCAACTCATAGATCTTGTTCAGTTAAAACTCTCATAGTATTTTAGCATAGTATTTTAACCTTTGTTCTCTTTGAATTCATACTATACTGTGTATTGTAAAGTAGTATATATACTATATGAGATTTTAGGATAGTATTTTATGACAAATGTATATCTCTATGACTGTAAATCTATGTACTTATGAGTATATATTTATATACTCGTGACTATATTTTTTGAAGTGTATACGATGACATTGAGTATATATAAGATCTTGAAGATATATGATCATATAAGATTTCAAAGATATATTACCTCCAAAATATACGCTTCAGTCATATAGAGACAGCGCTAAATGGCGCGCTGCGTGCTGAATATTATTCAGCGCGCCGGTCGGTTTGACCACTAGGCGGGTCGCGTTCTGCTGCATGCACACTGTTGAGCAGCAGACCAAGCGGTGGCACCCAAACCGTGTACTTGGTCCCCTGCTTTTGTGTTAGCAGCTACGTGCAAGGAATCTTTTTATGTTAGCAGCTGCATGTGTCCTTGGTCCACCACTAGCTGGTCAAACCAACCTCCATGATCGTATATATACTACAAGACCAGTATACTTTCATAATTAGTATATAGTCATATATACGTGCTTTCAAAATCGTATATAATAATACCACTAAATGACATGCTCATCAGTCCATCACCCGCTGGTCAAACCAACCTCTGTGATCGTATATATACTACAAGAGTAGTATACTTTTAGAAGTAGTATATATATTATAGTCATATATACGTGCTTTCAAAACCGCATATAATGATACCACTAAATGATGTGCTCGTCAATCCACCCACTAGCTGGTCAAACCAACCTCCGTGATCGGATATATATACTATAGGAGTTTATATTTTTCATGAGTAGTATATATACTACAATCGTATATACATGCTTTTGAGATTGTATATCACGATACCACTTAATGACACGCTCGTTAGTCCACCCACCAACTGGTCAAACCAACAAACGCGTTCGTATATGTACTACATGAGTAGTATATTTTCATGAGTAGTATATATACTACAATCATGTATACATGCTTTCGATATCATATATATACGACACCGCTAAATGACATGTTGGTCAGTCCACCCACCAGCTGGTCAGACCAACCTTCGAGATCATATATATAATATATGAGTAGTATATTTTCATGTGTAGGATATATACTACAGTTGTATATATGTGCTTTCGAGATCATATATATACGACACCGCTAAAAGGCGCGCCAGTCAGTCCACCCACCAGTTGATCAAACCAATCTCTGTGATCATATATTATCTACTGCGATAGTATATTTTCAGGTCAACAAACCAATCCATACTTTCAAGATCATATATTCAGCACGCTGATCGGTTTGAACAGCTGGTGGTCAAACCAACCGGCGCGCTGATATATATATATATATCATTAGTAGATCACCCATGTCCAATAGCGTGATTTTAGTGTTGCTAAATGAATTAAGTGCACTACATGTTTACATAATTCCATTTTAATACAATAAGAAACTTGTACCATGAAATGATATTGCTAAAACATTATAATCTGAAGCATATAGCTTCGAGAACAATGTTGAGGAACGAATATTATTTGATATACTCACTCATCATGTGCATGACATATTGTTGCATTTTCTTTGCATTCTCCTACGTTGACATATTGTTATTGCTATAGGAAACATTGACGTGTCGGAGGATAATCTTCAGAAGGAATCCTCGAATTTCTCGGCACAAGAAGACCCTGACATCACTATTGACCCTGTGGTTATAGCCCAAGGCAAGCCTCGGAGCATTCCCTTGTACTTAATATGTCTTACTTTCAGTAAAATAATTCACTAGATGTCTAGAGGTTGTTTGTGCATTAAGTGTAGGAGTTGAATGAATACCAACCTGCATTACTTGGAAATATCCTATTTTTATTAGATATGGTATACAAGTACAGGTAGTTCGATAGAATAACTGCTATGCTTAGTTCTAGAATCAACAGTATTTTTAGTATGTTGGATAATTAAAATATGTTAATGATATTAGGACTAAATTAATTAATTTGAGACATGGGCGGGCCTCGTAGGTGAAAGGGCGAGGTCAAGTGCCTTTAAGGACTTGTCCAGCAAGGCTGTAGCCCCGTCTGTGTCGACCTAGGACCTGTTCGTTGTCGGCCCTATTGAGCAAGTTTTAAACAGTACTGAATACATGCTAGTATATGGGAACTAGTAAACTGATGTAGCATTGCCATTTGCATGTTGGACGGCACCCAAATTCTTGGTCGTGTGATCTAGTAGGAGTGGACAGATTCCCGAGGTAGTGTGGAATGGCTGCCCACTTGGGACTTTGGACCCGGACCGGCTTGTATGATGTCTTTGCAAAAAGTTGTCATACGTGTTCTTAAATAATGTGTGTGTCGTGTACTTTGGGTTTTCCCATTTGGTGTAAAATAATTGCAATCATTGTCCCTTATAGTAATGAGTATCACTTGTTCAGTGCGTCACAACGTAGTTTAATAAACTCACTAATAATAATAAACATGATGTTTGTATGAATGTTGTAGCTGTTTTAGTAAATCTAAATTTATTATCGATTGCACTTGATTAAATTTAAGATTGCATGTTACATCTTTATAGCTCTATAACTAGTATTAATTGATAGATTCTATAGATAATAATCCATTGCTCAGTTGCTACAACTGTCACTAAATTTATTTTTACACACCTCTGAGCCTATGCATGTCTAGACTAAATATTTATCGGGTAAGACTTGTTGAGCTTAGTAGCTCAGGCTTTGCCTTGTAGTTATTTCTATTTATTTCAGGTAATAATGTTGATGCATTTGAGTTACTAGTGGGTGTCCTTTTCTAGGATATGTCTATTCCAGAGGGTTAGTCTGCTCACTGGGAGACCGACAAGCCACTGCTTGCATGTGTTTGGCTAGGTGATAATCCGTATGGGCTCGGATTCATCACTACCACTTGTATCGTCGAGTTGTATATTTTAGACGCTTAATCACATTATATTCCATGTGTTTTTAAAACTTATCTCTGTATTATTTCCGCTGCACTTAAACTTTGATGTAAAATAAATGATACTCTTTTCTATGCAAATTATACTCTTGATTTGTCATTGTATTATCTTATGTCTGCTTAATCAGCACCTCGAGAACTTTGGTCCAAGGGGGTTGTCACACGATTGCTTCTTGGTTGACGACCGATGGCAAGGGACGGAGAATAAAGAGATGTCGAAACAGAGTGAAGTGCGGGTAGAAAACCCAAGAAAGATTTGCACAAATGTATGAAGATGGCGATGTGTAGAATGGATTCAGATTGAGATTAACTAGTTCAATCACATAGAAAAACAAGAGCCTGTGCAGAAAGCTGCAACAGGGAACTCCGAAACCTCGCTCGAAGATGCAGCGGAAAACAACTATCTGCTTATGGAAAGGGAGAGTGTTGGGGGATCACCTCGTGGGCCACCCTTCGGGGCTTGTCAAAGTCGGGCTACGACCAAGGGTTGAGGCTAACCATCGCTGCCCTCTCACTAACCATAATTTCGAAACGCAGGTTCCCATCAGAGACTCCGAAAGAATCAAGACCCTTCGGCTCAAACAGAAGGCGACGATGCCCGAAGGGTGCGAGTCCCCTTCAAAGGACACCACGGTACCTTCGAAGGGCGAGACCGCGCTAGAGTGGACCCCAGTGCAGCGCACAGAGTGCAGGGTCTCCCCAAAGGTACCAGGCCCATTCGAAGCATGACACTGTGCCTTCGTGAGACAAGACTACGCTCAAGTCCAAAAGCGGGCGAGGCCTGCAGATGGGGACATGTGGCACCAGCACGTGTCGAGGCATGCAGGCCAAGGAGTGGTGCTGGAAGACCTCAAAAGACCATTCTGCCCTTTATGACCATTTTGTATCGAATATTCGTAGAATATAGTAGGTAATTAGGGGTCGAATGGTCATTTGCATATGACCTAAGTACGGGCCTACAAATAGAGCACCCCTACTTGCTTGTAAAGGGAGAATCTTTTTGGGAATACATGGAGAGCATTCGCCACTCTGCTTTGAATCCTTCAAGATTCCTCTTTTCATTCACCTTTTCTGTTCGTGGCACCGGAGCATACGCTTAGTGACACCAACAGTGGCGTTCACTGTGTTGTGAGCTCGTATACTAGCTTACGATGACTCAACTCCACGGATCATTACCTTCGAGTGGCACTCCGCCCCCCCCCCCTCTCCTGAAGTAGCGTTTCGAGAGACCCCCAAGTGACGGATGATCAATCCACTTCGCAAGTAACAAAGGAGAACACCCCCAAAGCCCAACCATCTTAGGCAGATGCGCCCATCGACCCAAAGGACCCGGTACAGCATCCCAAACAACCATCAAGTTCAAACACCCCGTGAAGCAGCACCCCAACCTCAGTGATAGCAGCGCAGGAGTTAGAACTATTAGCCCAAAGAGCCAAACATCTCGAGCAACTCAAGCAGCGGCTGCTGCAAGAGCAACAGCTAAGAAGCAAAGCACTATCGGAGAGAGAGAAAGTCTTGCAAGAGAAGGAGTACATAGCCTAGCTCAGACTCAAGAATCTGCAACTTGCAAAAGAAGTTGAGGAACTCCAAAGAGCCATGGGTAGAGCGAGTCGCCAAGAACCAAATCTAACGCCCGAAACTCATCCATATATCGACCAAGGAGTACCATTTACGCCAAGTCGTCAACCGCTATCCATAGAAGTACTGCCGATTCAAAGGGGAAGCATATCGGGCATAATTGACAAAGACTCACCCCTCTTCGAGGGGTTGCAGAGGGCACCATACCCACCGTAATTCAGGATGATACCGTTGGCTAAGTTCAGGGGGAATTCCAACCCAAGGCAATTCCTCATGAGTTATGAAGCAGCAATCATATCAGCAGAAGGAGATGAGACAACCTTGGCAAAATCATTCGTCTATGCACTCGAAGAGTCGGCACTAAATTGGTATTTTAACCTACCTCCTGGCTCACTGTACATTTGGGAAAACATCAGGGATAACGTGGTAGCAAGTTTTCGAGGGTTCCGCACTATCATGGAGCCATCGCACGAACTACTAAATATAACAAACTCAGCAAGAAAATGAGCTATTACATGATTACTACAGAAGGTTTCTCACCCTTCGGGCTCAAGCACCCAGTGTCACAGAAGAAGCAGCAAGAAGCTCGGTGCTTCGAGGCATGCGAGCATGCCAGATGTCATCTTACTGCGCGTGGACACCCTTGCACACAATGCAGGCACTGTGCATGAAGTTTGAAGAATACAACGGATCTGATGTGGATTACAAAAGGCGCAAGCAAAGCCAGAGCAAAAATCACAATCAACCGCACAATGAAAGTGCTTACCAAGAAAGACAGTACAGAAAATACAAGCAGCCCACCGAGCAGTCGCCATCGTTCATAGGGCACATCGAAGAAGAAAGGCAAGACCACAATAGCAAAGATAGCTGCAACAACGACTACAAAGAAAGTAACTATCGAGGCCGTGGCAGAGGCCGAGGCCCTCAAAACCAAAGCCGGCCAGCCAGAAAACCGTATTGCTTCTACTGTGGAGAAGACAAGTGGCACAAAACTTCGACTTGCCTCAAAGCAAAAGAAATCCAAGAAAGAATCCGAGTAGAAAAGAAAGTCCCATCCTAACCAAAAGCCATCAATTACACATCGCCCAACCCATGGCCCCAACAGCCATATCGACAACTCACACATCTCAACTATCATTACCCAAGCACCCATCACCACCAGCTATACACACCATCCCCATACTTCAACACAAACCATCCAACCCAACCTCCGAGCCAGTATATTCAACCAAGGCAACCAACCCAGCAACCAGAGCCCAGCCAAGAACACCAACTACAAAAGCAATAGCCACAACAATTACCTCGGCCTAAGCCTAAGTCTAACCCAAATCAAGCCACAGCCTTCCCAGTGCAAGGATTCATCAGAATGATATGCAGAGGGTCATCTTCAGACTTTGAGAACAAGAAAAGAAGAAGAGACCACTTCCAATTGGTAAACAGTGTTTTCACAGAAGGGCCCGTCATCAAATCAAAATGGTCTCACATCCCCATCACATTCATAGAATCGGATCTCAATCTCAAAGCTTATCCGCACGTTGACGCATTTGTAATCGAAGCCCACATCCACACTTGGATGGTCCGTAAAGTCCTCGTAGACAATGGCAGCCAAGCAGATATATTGTTCATAAATACCTTCGAATAGACGGGCCTCGGCAAAAGTTCCTTGCAGCCATCAAATATACCACTCATAGGCTTCGGAGGAAAAAGAATCACTCCCATGGGCACAATTTCCCTCCCTGTGTCATTCGGCAACACTGAGAACCCCCAGACGGAGAATGTAACATTGGACGTAGTGGATCTCTGCCACCCATTCAATGTCATATTTGGCCGAGGCACCATCAACACTTTTGAGGCTGTCATCCATGGTGCATATCTATGCATGAAGATTCCAGCAGTCGGAGGGGTCATTACAGTTAGAGGAAACCAGCAGATGGCAAGGGACATAGAACAAGGTTATGCTCCGAGGAAAAGAAACTGTAACAATATACAAGTCTTCAGCCAAGAGCAACTAGAAGAAGAGGAAAGAGCCCAAAAAGCTCGTGAGCAACATATGGCGAATGCAAGAGAAGAAACATGCTGTCTCGACAAAGAGAGAATCACAGTACAACCAGACAAAGAAACCAGAAAAGTACTCCTCGATCAGCAAATCCTCGAGCAGTTCCTCATAATAGGCTCTGGCCTAGATCCCAAAGAAGAAAAAGAATTGCTAGCATTCTTGGGCAAGAACAAAGAAGTATTCGCCTGGTCTTTGGTTGATCTTGAAGGAGTAGACAGAAGCATCATAGAACACAAGTTGGAAATAGACACAAAGATCGGACCAAAGAAGCAAAGGCTTCGAAAAATGTCCGATGAAAAAACTAAGGCCATCAAGGCGGAAGTACAGTGACTCCTCGATGCCTCTATTATTCGTGAACTCAAAACCCCGAGCTGGCTAGCAAACTGTGTAATGGTCAGGAAGAAGAATAGGAAGTGGTGAATGTGTATAGATTTCACCGATCTCAACAAGGCCTGCCCCAAGGATGATTTCCCACTGCTTCGAATCGACAAAATTGTGGACGCAGCGGCAAGAAGCGTGCTGTTGTCTTTGCTTTACTGTTTTTCAGGCTACTATCAGATTTGGCTAAGGAGGGAAGATGAAGAAAAAACAAGTTTTATCACACCCTTCGGCACTTATTATTTTGTAAGAATGCCCGAGGGGTTGAAAAATGCTGGCCCTACATTCTGCTGCATGACTCAGAAAACTTTCCAGTCACAGTTTAGAAAAAGCGTACACACCTATGTGGATGACATCATAATAGCCAGCAAGAAAAAGAGTAATCACATTTTAGACCTGGCCGAAATATTTGCAAACCTCCAAGCGGCAAGGCTAAAGTTAAATCTAGAAAAGTGTGTCTTCGGCATTTGTAAAGGAAAAGTACTTGGTTGCCTAGTGTCAGTCAAAGGCATCGAAGCCAACCCCGACAAAATAAAAGCGATCACTCAAATGCAAGAACCCAAGTGCAGAAAAGATGTGTAGAAACTCACAGGCAGAATGACGACACTGAACCAATTCATATCCAGATCGATCGAGCGAAGCTTGCCCTTCTTCCAAACTCTCTGAGGGGCCCAACCCTTTGAATAGGGCCTAGAGCAGCAGAAAGCCTTCGTCGATCTGAAAAGTTACCTGCAGAAGCAATCGAAGCTCACCAATCCAGAACCAGGGGTTGTTCTGCTTTTGTATGTGGCTGCATCACACTCAACAGTCAGTGCGGTCCTTGTACAGGAAAAGAAAATGGTTAAGATGGTCAAAGGGGAACCGAAGGAACTTCTAGTACAGCTCCCAGTTTACTATGTTAGTGAAGCACTGTCACCCCAGCGGTTACGACTGCACTCGACAAATTGGTCATTCTTCCGAAAGCGAGGCACGAAGGTGATGCAGCCAAATTCCCCCTCGTGTGTCACGCCATCGATCTTTATAAGCTTCGGCTGCTAATGAGCATAGTAGTATTTGCAAAACACCTCAATATCAGGTTTCCCTTGATAACTAAGCATCCCCCAAGCAAATTTGCTAAGTATCACTATCCCACTTGGACAGATATGGTGAAGTTGAACATCGAATCTATCCAACACTTCCCTCACAAAAGATGATCATGAAAAGCGTAGTTCAGCAGTAAAATGCTCTTCAAAGACCACAACCTCGTTTTCCTAAGGGCAAGGAACATCTTCTTGACCGGGCAGCCGAGCCTCGCCAGCAGCAAAGCATCCCAACTTGATGAGGTTCATAACCGTGGCAGCTTTATAGCGGGATCTGCCAAACACAAAGGTTTGAGGCCTCGGCTCCTCGCCTTTCTTGTTTTTCCCTTTCCGACCCTTTTGAGGGCCAGGTGCACCAAGTGGCAGGAGATCGCTAATATCAGCTTCTACACCCTCCAAACACTCCTAATGGGGATCGGAGCTTTGAATCTTGCGGCTTGAGCCAGGGTCCTGAGCTTTAGCGGCAACTCTGTATCCCCCCCTCCCCCCCACACCCCCCCCCCCCCCCGCGCGGATGAAATTCCTCGTCTTCATCCTCGTCCTCATCCTCCTCTTCATTTTTGTCGTCTTCCTCTTCCTCAACTTCAATATCCTTGCTAGTAGCCCGAGGGGGATCCCGAGCCTCGCCCTCAGGACCGGTAGTCAAAGTCTCTTCCAGACTCAGGATGAAGGCAGCGTCCACCTCCGCGTCCATGGTAGCAACCTCAGAATTTGGGGGAGGCCGGCTTCCCTCCGAAGAATCCTCATCAAGTCGAGTAGTTTGTGCAACTCGATCCATATCCTGCTGAAACCAAAATTGAATGATGGAATTGTTGACTTTTGCTAAGCCATATTAATAAATCATTCCCGGCACGGGGCCAGAAACGGTTCACTAATATGTCCCAGAGTCAAGTAGGTAAAATCCGCAAGCGCACGGAGAATACCGCTGTAGCATTTCACCCGGAAGTATTCAGGGTATCGTATTTGTTTATCCCAAAGGAAGGTTATGATCAAGAAGCGTTACTAACATATAAGATCATGTTAACAATTAGCAAGGATATCTAACCAAGACAGGCGGGTATATGATAATAACCGGGTAGTGTGACACACACAGAAGATTCCTACTAAATAAATAAAGTCTAGTGGAGGAAAGACTAGGCTAAGCTACTCCTACTATACATTCCTATACAGTTGCATAGCCTAAGTAGAATACATACAGACCCACACTCAGGTTCAGCAGTCAATAGTATAGCACTTCAGGCACGGACTTACCCCTGCATCCACAGGCGACTTCCGCCAAGAGCCTACGCACTAGCCTAGCGGGGAGGATTTCAAAGGACGGACAGGGCTGTCACCACCTGCCGCCTACCTCAACGAACCAGTAGACTAACGAATAATTGATGCAAATCAGTCACCCAAGTACCATACTTGCATGACCAAAGAGCACTCTGCCCCTCCGCGATTACTATTAACGAGGCAGAGTTACCGTACGAATACGATCACCAAACCCATGCTATACTTTATCAGCTAAAACTAAGCATTGAGACTATAACATATAAACTAGACTATAGTGATGGTATATAACTAGCATGACAATAGTAGTATAATAAATATAAACTACTATCACACAAGTAGACTATACTATCACATATATGGATCACAATATCAAACAAGAAACTCATGACCCAAGCACAACTATATAGAAAAGATATATATATTGATAAGAGCAAAGTCTTACAAAAGGGAAAAGATACAAGAGCCATACCAATTCCAAGTGAAGACTTGGGACTAGAGAGCTCTAGACTCAGCCTAACTCCACTAAAACTCCAAGAACTACTACTAGCAAGAGAGAAATGCTTCTTGTGGTGTGTGTTGAGTGTGAAGGCACACCCTCCTATTTATAGCCTCAATAGGTCGGCAAGGGAGCGTAACCGCCATGGAAGGCATCTCAAACCGTCATCAGGAGTCGCGGAGGAGCCAACACGTGGAAGCCCAGGCGGAGAGGGCGCCCGGCTGGGTCGGCCGACCTGGGGGTGGCCCCTCCTGGCCTGTGCTTTCTCCAGGTGGCTGTCCTGTGAGCCCTGACGTCGGTTTGCGCGGTATTACAGGGAGTTACGTCGGTTAAGTGCTGAAAATGGGCCCTTCAATCCGTGTGACGTCCATGTGGCACTCTCTGATTGGTCGAAAGTGTGTTTTCTTGCCTTTGAGGTGTTTCCTTCACATTTCCTCCTGCATGCACAAAGTTCTCCAAGTACAAGTGGAACTATATTATTGTGCTAAAGCATGCGTGTATGAAATGCCAAATTCTCCTTTATTTGAGTATAGTTGACGGTTGAAAATGGTACTTAACAGCCGTCAACAAACTCCCCCAAGCTTACCCTTTGCTCGTCCCGAAGCAAAGATAAACTTAAGTTGTTGATCAGGAGTTGCTACAATGTCCTACTCCTCAATAATACTATGCGCACAACAAAGTACTCTTCCTAGAATTAAATATATTGGCGCATAACTTACCCATTTACCTCGATCCATGGGGCTTTTACACCTCATTGTCTTGGGCGGTTGAGAGATAGAACAATTGCAGGGCACCAATCACTTGCTCTAGATTCTGCTATGTTGTTCCGGAGGTTTTCAAAAGATTTTGAAAATAAAAACCAAGTTCCTCAAATGATTCTCTCGGATCACTCAATATGTGTATGATTCCTCACCAAGGCAAAGTGTTGCCTATAATCACCTACTTCTAAATAAGGCTTTATGTGGAGCTCAAGGTAGGGATATATGAAGCACTCATGTTCACATAATATTGCTATGTCAAAAGACCGGATCCAAGAAAAACATCAATTCAAACAATCTTGATCAAGATGTGCAAGTGTGTGGAAGAACGGAGGAATGGTGGATGGGAAGAAATAACTCCTTTTTGAATTTTCCTTCTCTCTTTTGGAGTTTCTAGGCTATGGCTACCTTTTGCTTGCTCTCTTTTTTGAGCATTTTTTTTTCTTTTCTTTTTGCATAGCCATAGTCCTAGTTTGCAATGAATACTTTGAGAGAGGAATTTTGCAATGGATATATGGAGTGTTTCTTTGGATGGATAGCGGCTTTCTTCCGGTGTAGAAGAATAGCTCACGGTGGATATGGTGGATATGGTGGATGCTATCTTCTTGATTTAGAAGGATAGCTCATGGCGGTGGATGTGTGTATATGATCTTGATCAAGAAAGCATGAAAAGAGTTCTACTAGGGTCACAACAATTTTGACTAAGCTCAATGTGAAACAAGCAGCATATGTGTAAAGGTTTTCAAATGTAAACACTACATATGGCTGTGGTGGGAATTTCATCATTGAGGAACTTATCAATTTGTCATTTTGAAAAATAAAACTCCGGAATTCAAGCTTTACGTTGAGCAAGATCATAGCAGCCCTATCTATCATATCATACCTCTCAACAACTTAGAACTAGAGAATGCATATGCTACCCACAAGATTCAAGTTCAAGGCAAGATTTACCAACAAACCTAACTCTTGAGAGAGTACTAAGTTGTAAACTAGCATTAGAGAGGAATAAAGGACAGAGCAACTATTCATCATCTCAACATAGGAAAATTATACACATTCATACCGCGCATGAAAAAGGGAAATATTTTTGTTCTTTTTATATTTTGCAAATTTTTATGGATTTTCAGATTTAGCAAATGCAAGAAATAAAGGGAAGGGGAAAGATACAAGTTACCGTGAGAAGGGGGGTCCTCCCCCAAGCTTGTTCTTGCTCATATCTGCTGGTTCGGGTCGTAGCCTTGGGAGCGGAAGAAGGCATCCCAATTGTTCTGATTCTGAGCTATCATCGCGTTCAGCTGGCGGAATTGGTTGTCGCTGAAATTGACGGAGGATGCTTGACTCATGCTTGCACGAGTGCTTTTTCTCCGCTTGATTCCGGCGACTTGCTTCATTTGGTTGAACATGGCTGCACACAAGAACAAACACAAGACAAGAACAAAAACAAGATCGAACAAGTGTTCGGGTGAGCGTTAGTGAAAACGACAAACCCGAGCTTCTCCGAAATTGGTTTTCTTCTCACAACAACTTACAAATGCACTAAAACAGAGGGGAAATATTTTTTTGGGTTTTTGGGGCTGTAGTAAAGTTGAAGAACACGAAATTTTGGGAGAGCAACAAGTGAGCAAAGGAGGGGAGCGAGAGATGAGCTTGGAATGGTGAAGCTCCTCCTTCTGGGCGGTTTTTATAGCCAAGGAAGCAAGATGGCCGTTAGAAAGGGACAGAGCAACGGCCATATAGCCGTTGGGAGAAAGGAGCACAGGAAAAGGTGGGGCCAGGGGGTCGGCCGACCTCACCAGGTCGGCCGACCTGGCAGGTGGGCCTCCTGGCAGCCCCCTTTTTCCTATGTGTTCCCCAACGGCTAGGGGATTTGTCCCCTGCTGCCTTTTTGCTCAAAAAGCTCGACAAAAAATCTTTTCAAAATGGAAAGCCCAAAAACCTATTTTCTAAATTTTCAAAAAATGCAAATGAGTTTTGAAAAATTCCAAGGTGGCTGGAAAAATTCAAAAATGCAGAAATGCAGTGGTCGGGAAAAATCAAAATGTGGTGGAAAGCAAATATGCAATTAAAAGAGCAAATATGGATAACTACCGGTTTAACCTCCCGGCGAGGACTCACCTTTTAAAGTCCGACGAGCGGGACTTTTCTCCGGCGTTCAGCTCGATGAAGCGTTGTCCGGTCCCGGAGATGAAGACACGGATGATGCTTCTTGTTTCATTTGCCACACCTTCTTGGTCTTTGTTGCGGTCGGTGGCTTCTCGGGCTTCGGAGGCTGCGGTTTTGCAGGCTTCACAGCCTGTTTCTTTGCAGACCTCGGAGGTTGCTGCCTTGTGGACTTCGGAGGCTGTTGCTTAATGTGTGACCTTTGCCTCCTTGCCTTCATCAGTTGTTGCTGTGCAACCTTTTCCTTCTCAAGGAAGTTCTTCATGAATGTGATGAGGCTGTCCTTCTTTGGCGGAGTGACCTCCACTTCCTTGATGTTGCTTGGGTTCGGCCCGTACTTGATACGGATCATGTTGCACTGTTCTTTCCGTGGCCGAAAGTCAAACTTCTCCTCCTTGCCATTGATGTGGAAGCGGATTTCTCCGGCTCCTACATCGATGCGAGCATCCGCAGTGCTGAGAAATGGGCGTCCCAGGATGAGCGGTGTGCTCTTCCCGACGTCCATGTCAAGCACTACGAAGTCGACGGGGATGAAGCAATCCCGGATTTTCACCGGAATATCTTCGGCGATCCCCGCCGGATAGCGGACCGTTGAATCGGCCAGCTGCAGCTGCATCGGCGTGGGGGATAGTGTGGTGTAGTTGAGCTTGTCGAAGACATCCTTCGGCATGACGCTCACACTTGCCCCAAGATCACATAAGGCATGGTCGAAGTTCTGTGTCCCGATCGAGCAGGTGATCGTGGGACACCCTGGATCTTTCTTCTTCTCAGGAAGCCGGTTGAGTATAGCAGCGCTACACTCTTCCGTCAGCTTGACAATTTCTGTGGTCGGTAGTGGGCGCTTGTTGCTGATAAGATCCTTGAGGTAGCGAGCGTACGTGGGTACTTGTATCGCATCCAGCAAGGGCACGTTGATGTGCAGCTTCTGGATTACCTCAACGAAGCGTGTGAACTGCTCGTCCACGGTGGGCTTCCTTCTTGTTTCAGGAAACGGCATGAGGTTCGTGTCATAGAACTCATGTGGGGCCGTTTTCTTGGGCGGCAGTTCTTCTTCTTCTGCCGGCTTCTCAGCTGATGTGTCCTTTCCTGCATGGTTAGGGTATGGCGGATCCCGAGTGGACTTACCTCCTCTCGTGGTAACCGCATTAACATTTTCTAAGGGGGTCTCGGGTTGCCCCGGGATTTTCCCCGACTCAGCAGTAGGAACAGCAGCAGCTAACTGAGCTAATTGAGTTTCTATCATTTTATTAAAGCTCAGCTGATTCTTGAGAGCAGAGGAAACACCCTCTATCTTAGTGTGGATGCTCTCAAGAGTCTTATCAGTGGTGGCAAGCTTTTTACTGATGTTATCATTAACCTTAGCTTGACCAAGCACAAGATCTTTCAAGGAGGGCTGATTATAACTGGAATTAAAACCAGAGAAGTTGCCAGAGTTACCTCCTTGGTAGTTGGGACGTGGTGGACCCCAACTTTGACCTCCTTGTGGACGGTAGCCGTTGTTGTTGTTGCCCATGAACATTGCGTCCTCACGGGTCTCAGGGCAGTCATTGCCCGAGTGTCCCGTGTTGCCACAGACCTCGCAAGTCATACGAGCGTCTAGGGCTTTCACTTCTCCATTGGCTTGGTCGTCCATCTTCTTCATGAGAAGGTCAATCTTGGCGGCGAGCATGTCAACCTCCTTGACGGAGTGCATGCCTCGCTGGCGAGGTTGGAGGCGCTCTTCATTCCAACCTTGGTTGGACACCATCTTCTCGATCAAATCTTTTGCCTTGCTCACAGTGAGCGAGAAGAAGGCTCCACCAGCAGCAGCGTCGAGGTGGTCGCGGGCCGACGGAGTAAGCCCGTTGTAGAAGTTCTGGATGATCAGCCAATCATCCATCCCGTGGTGGGGACATGCCAGGATGTACTCCTGGAGCCTCTCCCATGCCTCAGGAATCGACTCCTTCGACTCCTGCTGGAAGCTTGAGATCCTTCCACGGAGGGCATTGGTCTTGCCCAGCGGGAAGAACTTTGCAAGGAACGCAGCTGAACACTTCTCCCAAGTGTTCACAGCTTCAGGGTTTGTGTAGAACCACTGTCTCGCTCTCCCAAGGAGAGAGAACGGGAACAGTCGAAGGCGAACAGTGTCGGGGCTGACGTCCTTCATTTTGAACGTGTTGCAAATCTCCAGGAATTGCTGGAGATGAGCACTAGCGTCCTCATTGGCTTTCCCACAGAATGGGCTAGCCTGCACCATGGTGATGAGACCGGTCTTGATCTCGAAGTTCGCATCTCCCACATTGCCAGCTGGTCCCGTAGGGATGTTGGCAGCGGAGGGAGCGGAGAACTCGCGGAGGGTCTTGTCGGCCATTTGCTCAGAGCTTGATGGTGCGGGAATGACAGGTTCGATTGGCCGAGTCTCCTTACGAGGAGGGGTGAGCCTAGCTCGTGTCCTTCTCAGGAGTGACTCAGGATCTTCAGTGAAGTTTGTCGGCAAGTCGAAACCAGTCATACACTACCCTGTTTTCATACAAAATGCAGAAAACAAAGCAAGGTTAGCCTGCCTAGGAGATAGCCTTAATAATTGCCACACTACTATATACATTAGTAATTTTTCTTAGATCATACGCCTTCCCCGGCAACGGCGCCAGAAATGCTTGTTGACTTTTGCTAAGCCATATTAATAAATCATTCCCGGCACGGGGCCAGAAACGGTTCACTAATATGTCCCAGAGTCAAGTAGGTAAAATCCGCAAGCGCACGGAGAATACCGCTGTAGCATTTCACCCGGAAGTATTCAGGGTATCGTATTTGTTTATCCCAAAGGAAGGTTATGATCAAGAAGCGTTACTAACATATAAGATCATGTTAACAATTAGCAAGGATATCTAACCAAGACAGGCGGGTATATGATAATAACCGGGTAGTGTGACACACACAGAAGATTCCTACTAAATAAATAAAGTCTAGTGGAGGAAAGACTAGGCTAAGCTACTCCTACTATACATTCCTATACAGTTGCATAGCCTAAGTAGAATACATACAGACCCACACTCAGGTTCAGCAGTCAATAGTATAGCACTTCAGGCACGGACTTACCCCTGCATCCACAGGCGACTTCCGCCAAGAGCCTACGCACTAGCCTAGCGGGGAGGATTTCAAAGGACGGACAGGGCTGTCACCACCTGCCGCCTACCTCAACGAACCAGTAGACTAACGAATAATTGATGCAAATCAGTCACCCAAGTACCATACTTGCATGACCAAAGAGCACTCTGCCCCTCCGCGATTACTATTAACGAGGCAGAGTTACCGTACGAATACGATCACCAAACCCATGCTATACTTTATCAGCTAAAACTAAGCATTGAGACTATAACATATAAACTAGACTATAGTGATGGTATATAACTAGCATGACAATAGTAGTATAATAAATATAAACTACTATCACACAAGTAGACTATACTATCACATATATGGATCACAATATCAAACAAGAAACTCATGACCCAAGCACAACTATATAGAAAAGATATATATATTGATAAGAGCAAAGTCTTACAAAAGGGAAAAGATACAAGAGCCATACCAAGTCCAAGTGAAGACTTGGGACTAGAGAGCTCTAGACTCAGCCTAACTCCACTAAAACTCCAAGAACTACTACTAGCAAGAGAGAAATGCTTCTTGTGGTGTGTGTTGAGTGTGAAGGCACACCCTCCTATTTATAGCCTCAATAGGTCGGCAAGGGAGCGTAATCGCCACGGAAGGCATCTCAAACCGTCATCAGGAGTCGCGGAGGAGCCAACACGTGGAAGCCCAGGCGGAGAGGGCGCCCGGCTGGGTCGGCCGACCTGACCAGGTCGGCCGACCTGGGGGTGGCCCCTCCTGGCCTGTGCTTTCTCCAGGTGGCTGTCCTGTGAGCCCTGACGTCGGTTTGCGCGGTATTACAGGGAGTTACGTCGGTTAAGTGCTGAAAATGGGCCCTTCAATCCGTGTGACGTCCATGTGGCACTCTCTGATTGGTCGAAAGTGTGTTTTCTTGCCTTTGAGGTGTTTCCTTCACATTTCCTCCTGCATGCACAAAGTTCTCCAAGTACAAGTGGAACTATATTATTGTGCTAAAGCATGCGTGTATGAAATGCCAAATTCTCCTTTATTTGAGTATAGTTGACGGTTGAAAATGGTACTTAACAGCCGTCAACAGGAATTAACAAAGAGAATACCTATAAACTTTTGAAAAAGCAAAACGAGCTCGGAGGCGTGATCCAGTTCAACCATTATGAAGCATACCTCAGACGGTGCTTTGTAGCAAATCCAACCCTATCTTGCGCAATGATAGCGTGCGAAGCTTTAGCAAAGCAAAGGCAAAAAGAAAGCAAAGTGCAAGAAACCTTCATAAGCAGTAACCCCCCCTACCCCTCGCTTATATAGTCGGGTGAAAATGAACCAGCATTTACTATAGAGGCTTGACAACCGAGAGTGCAGTAATTTAAAGATAAGGACAGAATGCGAACAGCCGCAACACCTAAATTAGCCAAAGATTGCCTTCGAGGGAGTCAGGTGAACTCCTAGAAGAAGATTCGCTCCCAGAAACAGTCACCGTCCGAGTACGAGTCATAATGGCAGGCATCGTGCAAGTTCAAGTATTAGATGAACAGTAAAAATACTTTTCTACTATAGCCACCCTCTTTTTATAGGCAGAGGCCCCAAAAATATCGCTTAAAAATACCAAACCCCATTACAAACCACACTCCGCGCAGCCCAACTTTGATATTCGAAGGGTGGCATTTTGGTAAGAGATCCCATTGGCACGAGGGTTTCGGCCCATCAAAGTTGGACCCACCCCTCGAGGGGCTACTATTGAGGGATCACCTCGTGGGCCACCCTTCAGGGCTTGTCAAAGTCGGGCTACGACCAAGGGTTGAGGCTAACCACCGCTACCCTCTCACTAACCATAATTTTGGCCCTTCGGCTCAAACAGAAGGCAGCGATGCCCGAAGGGTGCGAGTCCCCTTCGAAGGACACCACGGTGGGCGAGACCACACCAGAGTGGACCCCAGTGCAGCGCACGGAGTGCAGGGACTCCCCAAAGGTATTAGGCCCATTCGAAGGATGACACTGTGCCTTCGTGAGACAAGACTACGCTTAAGTCCAAAAGCGGGCGAGGCCTGCAGATGGTGACACGTGGCACCAGGACGTGTCGAGGCGTGCGGGCAAGGAGGGGTGCCGGAAGACCTCAAAAGACCATTCTGCCCTTTAATATCATTTTGTACCGAATATTCATAGAATATAGTTGGTAATCAGGGGTAGAGCATATGACCTAAGTACGGGCCTATAAATAGAGCACCCCTACTTGCTTGTAAAGGGAGAATCTTTTTGGGAATACGTGGAGAGCATTCGCCACTCTTCTTTGAATCCTTCGAGATTCCTCTTTTCATTCACCTTTTCTGTTCGTGGCACCGGAGCATACGCTTAGTGACACCAACAGAGAGGATGCGATTCGGAGTCAGGTACCTTCCAGTTAAGGCGTGCCTACTCCGGCTGGATGTCATCGACAACCATGGTGTTTAGCATGTCAACACTGATAGATCTCTTGGTGAACTCGCGAAGAGGCTCTGGGATGTCCAACTCCGATAAGGAGGATTCGACGGCGGCAATGGATCCCTTCCATCCCTTGATGAGTTTGCGCGGCATGTTGAGCATGGCAATGCAGTGGATCTGGTGCCTTCAACCTAACCCTAACCTTCTCTCACAAGAGCTCGAGGGCTTGGGTGCGGTAGGGATCTACAACAGTGACGGTGATGCAAGTTAACCCTAGAAGCAGAGGAGGCAGAGGAGGCGTGAGGAAGATAAAGCGCTCAAGTGAAATGACAGTGTGGAGTCTGCGTCATCCCGCCTCCGCCCTTTTATACCTTTTGCTTTGACCTAGTCGTGGGGGACCAGATGGACTGTCGTAGGCCGTATAGTGCCAAATTATTTGTTTCTAAAGATTAATTAAAATGGGCAGAAATCTTTTAAACGATTCTTTGCTATCACTGAAAATCTGAGTATTAAACTCGGGGGCTTCTTTGATGAGAAGCTTTATTTAAATTACAAGATATAAACCCCATATTTATGTGATTTGATGATCACAAAGCAGAAGACTTGGTGGTCTTATGGGAATAAGTTTGAAGGCTATGCTGTGATTGATGTCAGTAATTAAAAAGCCAAAACTCAGACTTATGTTATCCGAGTGATGAAAATTATAGGAAAGGCTATATTATGATTGATGTCATTATAGCTTCGTTCTAGGTTATGATTGATGTCATAAACTTTTCTTTGATTTTTACATGATTGATCTCATGATATTTGAATCAAAGGTCACTCGGGCAAGGGTGTATACCACTGCAGCTTTTATAGTCGGTCGGCGCAATTGATGTTGTGCAGATTGAGTGTCAGGTTTGAAGATGAGGAGGTTCACAGCTCAAGCTTGATGGTTTGAGTGAGAATATACCTTATATAAAAACAAAATGTAAAGAGCTAAAATTATTAGACTCTTGCATTATTTGTTAGTATCCAAATTATACAAGAGTTGGGGGCTACACCTGATCAGGTGCACCTAGTCGGCGCACCAGATTTATGAGAAACTTCTTTCAAGAGGTCTTCCCAATTTGTGATTGATTCATATGCTTAATGAAGAGGAATCACTCGGCAAGTCACAGCTCAAAATCAGAAGCACTCGGGGGCAGCTATGGAATACTTACGTTAACGGTATCCATAGCGATGCTATACTCGGACGACAAAGGGATGACCCACTAATATGGGAACCGGCCGAGTCGGCTTGGAGCGCAATGCAATTAGAGATAGAATTACTATGTTTATCTTTGTAGACTATGAGTAGGACTCTTCATGTACCCCTAACGACCGGATATATAAGGCGGCAGGAACCCCCACCGAGGGGCACGATCGCAACACAACATCAATACACTCCACAGAACACAGGACATAGGGATTATACTCTCATCAAGTGGGCCTGAACCTATATAACTCGGCATCTTGTGTCTTAACCATCAAATTCTTGATCCCGATGTAGCCCTATAAATATAATGTCGAGAATAAGTCTCGACAATGCAGCTAGTTCCGCGACTGGTACTTCTGGCATTTAGACATCGTCAGTGGTTGTGGCTGCCCTGGAGGTCAAAGAGAATGGTTGTCGACGTCGCAGGGAAGAATGGGGGTACAAAGATGAATCACCGATGGGACGTTTTGGTGAGGAGATGAACAGTTAGGCTTGAGAGCGTAGAGGCGTGTGCTTCGGTTGGGTTTGTGTTTAGTAGGGAACAACACAGCTGTTTACACCTCCAGTCACTGACTTTGACGCCCTATCTTTTTTTTTGAACTACTTTGACGCCCTGTCAAGACTGATGAGTTACGATAATTTGAATAAATTTGCAATAACGCAAGCAGCTCTTTGTCGTACTCCAAGGCATGCAAGAGGATTCTGTGTAGTTATCATGTAGTACAGCATTGGGGTTGTCTTTGTTACTCAATCAGGGGATGAGAGGTGGCATGCTTTGGCCATCCCCCCATGGTATTCTATATTGTCTCCACTTTGACGATACTTGGGAAAAAGTCAACAAAGTTAAAACTACCCCTTCCCACATATAATATTTTCCTTCAATCCACACATATGTTCACTTTTTGGTTAGTTAATGGTAGACATGCATTTTGTTTAGACATAGACTTTAGTCATGGGTCCAAACATGCACCTCCTAAAATTTAGTTGGCGAATCTTTAGCTGGTAAAACGTTAGTTGGCTAAAATTTATCCAACTAGTGGATCCAAACAGGGCCTAATAGGTGTGGCGTTATATTTTCATGGAACTTGGATAGATGGATGGATCCTGCCACTATCATTGAGGGTCCATTGATCATAGAGCGACCCCTCACTAGAACATGGACAGATCATTGTCAGTTCCTTGCAAAGGGGCCTGGAAACAAGATTTTGGTCATCAGGTAGCATGGAGAGTGCCGTTACCCGGACTCATTCATGCTTGCAATTCTCTACGCACCATGCACTTTGCTCAATTCTGGCCGGTCTCATGGCCCTGTGCGCAGTAATGATAGCAGCTGTGAATATACAAGTCACATCGAGTAATAGTAGCAGTTGCGAATGGTCACGTCGCTTGACTCGAATCGAGGCGAGCGGCACCGCCCACATCGAAATTGACTGACTCCTATTACCCTGTGTTGCCATGGATTCGCCAGCCTGTGAACTTGTGTTTATGTGTTCTTGGTATTTGTCCTTTTGATTCTAGCTATTAAAACCTATGAACTTGTGTATATTTCTCTTATGGTACCCAAATTACATGATTCCTTTTTCCAATATTATTATACAACTAGTATCTGCTATCACATGGATCAATTCACATCATGAAAATCTTTTGATCTTACTTTTATCCGAACCATGCACAAATCCTCCATATAAGCGTGTTTTGCTACATGATGCGCAAACACATTCAGAGTGAAGGACCTAGAAGGCGACCAGAAGGGGGGGGGGGTGAATGTGAGCCAATTAAAATTCTTTTCAAGAACATGGCCTATATCCCAATTACAACCCAAGCCATCCTCTAAACAAATTACCAAGGTTACACACACCAACTTATGATGTACTAACCCTAGAAATGATTAACACCAGCAGAGGAGTATAGCGGAAACAAAAGAGAATAGCCAAACTCAAACCGATGGAAGAAACTCACACAAAACAAGCAGTTCTATCAGAGTATCGGTAGGGCCGATCAGGGCATCGACAGTGTCAATCGGTAGTTGAGACAGAGCATCGGCAGTGCCGATCGAGTCATTAGTAGTGCCGATTGACAACAGAAAGTAGATGAAATTCCAGATCAGGACATCGACAGTGCCCATCAGGATTTTTCCTCCTGCACCGGCGCTGCTGATGGAAAGATCAGCAGTGCCGATCGACCCTCGATAGAACAAAAACTGCTCTCGGGATTTGGCAAAAACATTAGCAAAACCTAACCAAACGGACTCCAAAAATCATGAAACTTGGACAGAAGATGTCTCATGATAAGACATTCCTTCTCCAAGTGGAGTCACACGAAAAGCTCAAGAATTCATCATGAATTTCAGGTTCTATCGAAAGGCCTAGGATTTGAATGTTCTTAAGGAAATCCATGAAATCAAAGGTGCTCTTGCCTAGGATTCAATCAAGGATCGATCAAGGAATGTTTAGGCATGTCCTAGCACCAAGATCCCCCATGAAATTCGTCCCAAAACCCACTCAAAATTGAGATCGAAAATCCCCATGAAAATAGCTCTGAAAATAGAGAAAAAGAGAAATTTGGAATTTAGGGAGAAGAGGAGATCTTGAGCATGAAATTGAATCTCATATGATTGATCCTTGCTTACAAGATTCATGGATAGATGGCTAGGAAGCCACCCTCTTCCTCCCACTATTTGAAAGAGAAAAGTTTGTCTCTCACACACACTTTTCTCTCCTCTAAAACATGAAGTCCTCTCCTAGCACTTTGGAATGAAAACCCAACACAAGGCTAATGAGAAGAGGCTTGCTCTCCCACCAGCCCTATCTCTCCTTATATAGGTCTAGGGTTGTCCTAAAGACCGCACTACCCTTGACCTAGTCCATCTGTTTTTCCTTCGCTCGAGCGCCCTCGGGCCCTTCACATCTTTGATTCGCCTCGATGCAAGCTTCGCGATGGAGCCACGTGCACCTCCAATCGCCACCACCGGTTTTGAGGCTCAAACCGAGAAACCGCTTTGCACGCTTCTCAAAGCGTGACTTCCTGCTTGCTTCCACCGAAACAAGACTTCTTGATCTTGACGTGTGTCACCTTGTCCTACTATCTACCTCATCGGCAAGTCTCTCCTTCTTCTGGCCCATCGGATAGCCTTCACACTTGCACTGACACCTGATTGCCTTTGACTTGGTCAACCCCGCCTCTTGATCAACACCATGGTTTTGAGGCTCAACCGTGAAACTGCCCATGATTCTTGCCACTCCACGTGTATGGTGTGGATCACCCTTGACTTCACCCGTCCTCCTGATCGTCCGGCCCAAGTCCCCAACTTTTTCCTGATCCTCTCGCCGTTGACCGCCAAGTCAACTCCACTGATCTATACATTATGAGACAAGAAAACATATTTTCCTTCTCCTACAACTTCTCCAACACCTTGACCAACTCTGGTTAGTCATAACCATATAACAACATACAAATTCATGCAATTCTCAAATTCCCGCATTTCAACTCAAACACCAAATCAGCCAAAGTCATTTACTCATCACATGTTGCAAACCATGGCACTTATCCATATGGTTTCTCAATCTCCACCTTGATGAGTACATTGACAACACCAAATGCACAAGGACTTGGAATTTAAAATGCGAAACCGAATAAGCACATCCAATTGGCTCAAAGCCAAAGAAAAGGTAAAAACGAGCCATCTAGCAAAATAGGAATCACAAAACCAACAGTTGGCAAAGAAAGGGACGTTAGAACGCAAAGATTGTGAAAAGCGCATGAAAACACTCAAGATCATGATATGCTCCCCCGCAACTTGTGGTAGTTCACATGTAATGCAAAATGAGGTCATCTTAAGTTTCTTAGCATTATTTGTGCATGACCCACTATTTTGTCCCTCTTTGACAATAAACTCATCAAAGAAGCAAAACAAACACACATGCAAGGCATGAAAATGCAAACCTAAGGAGCTTCAACAATTATGCAAACAAGCATTTAACCTTGCTAATAACAAATAAAGAGCTATGAGTGTAAAAGCAATAGCTCACAATCACATAAAGATCAAAAAGACATAACAAGGCATAACACCAAGAGCTATACAAGCTAAGCAAAAAGATTGACTAGCTTAGATAGAATCAAATTAGCTCATCATGAGAAAAGCCGCCACCACATGTGTAAGTACTCCCATCCAAGGCAAAACAGGCATCAAGTGAATCATAAGAATCTAGCCAGTCCCAATCTCAACCAAGGCAACAAGCATTCGCAGAAAATAAGCTCTACAAATCATCACATATGCAACAAAGACTCATAAGAGCATCCACAATGGTGGTGCAAACCGAACCACGATGACGGTTCGGTTCGAGTTCTTTTGGTTCGATCCCCACAATGTGTGTGGGTCCCATAGGCGAGCAAAAAAAATTCTTCTCGTTCTTTCGACTTGTCCTTCGCGCGGCGGGCGTGAAACTTCTGGTTCCCATCTCCCGTTCCCCATTCCCCGCCCCAGCCCCCTCAAATCTGCATCTCATCCGAACAAATCCAGCGACGAATCCATCAAATCTGAGAGAAAGCATGGCGCCCCTATCCTTCCCCGCGGCACCGGCGGCGCAGCCTGGCTCCTCGTGGCACAAGTGGCCTCGCTCCTCACGGCACCAGCAGCACCAAAATATGCATGCCATATCCATAGATCATGTGACGCAACAGCTTCGAGCATAACAGTTGGCACTCCATAACAACCACGAGTATACATTACCTTCCACCCCACAGGACAGTTTTTCCATTCCCAATGCATGCAGTCAATACTCCCCAACATACCAGGAAATCCACGAGCCTCGGCCACATGAAGCAACCTCTGAATGTCTTCAGCTGTCGGCCTCCTTAGGTACTGCTGTCCAAAATTTGCAATGAGACCTTTGCAAAAATGCTTCAAACATTCAATGACAGTGCTTTCAGCTATTTGTAAATTTTCGTCATGCATATCAGCGCATGTTCCATAAGCTAACATTTTCATGGCAACGGTGCATTTGAGTATAGGTGAGAACCCTGCCTTACCAAATGCATCATTTCTTTGCTGGAAAAATGGAGACCACTCACTAAGAGATTGCACAATGCGTAGAAATAGATGTTTCTTCATCATGTACCTTCGACGAAACTGGTCATCGGTGTACATTGGGTTCTCCGAGAAGTAATATTCCTGCAGCCGATTCTCAGCATCTTGACGATCTCTTCTTATGTATTTTCGACGCCTTGTTGTCTGAGTTAATGTATCTTCAACATCTTGCTCTTCAATTTGAGACCTAATCTGATTCACAATCTCAGCCTCAATAGGATCATTGATATACTCCCAAATCTGATGAAATGGGATTACATCAAAGTTGTGGCTATCAAGCTGGGAGTTAAAGTGTGTGGACATGTCTGGAGTGTGTGTGTGTGTGTGTGTTGGCTGAATGTGAGCTCAACATGGAATGAGGGATGGGGAGGAGCCTTCATCCTTTTATAACATCAAGTACTCCAACGGCTAGTTTCAAGATACTTTAACATTCTTGCCATTACAATAATTTCAGTACATAATGGATACATAATCTTGCCATTACAATAATTTCATGAAAGTACATTGATGCTAACAATAATTTAACTAATATTACATAATCAATACATATAGGCTACTCATGTCCATACAGTTCTTCAGACAATTTCAGCACCATCTTCTCATGCACTGACTTTTCAAGCTCACTGTATCTTGAAGTATCCAACTTCAGAAGTTCAGTCAAATGCTTTACTTTTTCCATCTTCACCCTCTCTTTTTGAACTTCCACATGACTAGCTATTGCTTGAGCATGTTCTCATGCAGCAGCAGCCATGTTGTCAATTGATTCTTTTTTCTGGTCTTGCACTAGATTAAACTGTCCCACATTGTCATCTGTCAACTGCTTTTTCTTCCCCTTCTCTTTTCGTTGTGCTTTTGCTTTTTTCTGGCCCATTGGCCAAGGAGGTTCAGCACTGCTTCCTTCATCAGTGTCTTGATTTGAAGAAGAAGTGTAAGCACCAGATGTAGACACCTTATTTCTCTTGTTCATTTCAGTAGCAAGAACATCACGATTAAGCCATTTAGGTTCATCCTTCACTGCATTCCACCAATAGTCATATGCAAATGGCTTGTCTGTTTCCAACAACTTTTTATATTCTGCATGAGCTTTCTCCATGAGTTGTTGATCTGATTGCCCACTCACATATGTATTTCTCATATTGTCCATCATCCATGGAACTTTGAAACAAATGTGTTGACGGTGTTCCAATGGTTCTTGCACTGTATGGCTGTTCTTTTTTGACCTTTTGGAGCACCTATGTTGTATTCTGCAGCAACATCCTTCCAATATTTAGCACTCTTTTTTGAAATACCATCGATTGAGTTAACAGAATTGTACAACCATGCACTAATCAACCTTTCATTATCAGCTTCAGACCAATATTGGCGGCCACCTTTTCTTCCCCCGTCTGGTTCTACATTGCTCCATTCTTCAATAACAGGCCCATTGTTTCTATTCTGTGCACGAATTGATGGAGATGAAGTTGGAGAATATTCATCACCTCTTGAACCACTGCCACCGGCAGCTCCAAACTGAGCAGCCGAACCAACCGGAGATGATGGTCCTTCAGATTGAAAACCACTGAAACTTCCATGGAAAGGAAAACCGTGATACCTTGAAGATTGGAACTGCTGGTAGCCTGCTTGACTTCCAAATGGATAGAAATTTTGTGGAAAGTGAGGCTGAAAGTTGGGGGTAAATTGTTGGGGTGGATAAGTCATTGCAAAGCTAGGTGGGAAACCATGGTTTTGCTGACTGGTTGGGTTTTCAGGGCTTGAACTTGGGATCGAAGAGTTTAGAAGATTTGTGAAACTGGATGTAGATGAGTTTTCCATATTTTCTTGCTTTCAAAGTTGGATCGAAATGTATGTTTGTATGTGTTTGAATGAACATATATAGATGAACAAGCCACACAATGGCTAGCTGGGAGGCAGAGAGGCCAATGGCCATGTGCGGGAGGGCCAACGGCCATATGCAGAAAATAGTATTTTATTGATATGGTGCGGTTTCAACCGAACCAAGTTGAAGGGTCGATTTTACACTCTGACACATATGGTTCGGTAGCTCCAATGTTTATGGTTCGATAAGTTTATCCCACGGTTCGCTTTTCACATACACTACGGATGCTCTAAGGAAAAGAAAAAGGCATTATTATTGTTTGATCCTTATGTAACTTCTAATCCATGCGGAGGGTCGCCCAACTTGGTACGGCAAACATCCCGAGGCTTTGAAGCACAATTTTTTGATTTAGCACTTTTATGTTACTTCTAATCCATGCGGAGGTTCGCACGACTGGGTACAGCAAGCACCCCGAGGCTTGAAAGCATAATTTTCATTTGATCAACTTGACTTGCAAATTAAAAGAAAAAAGCTGAGCATGCCATTGTGGCAAAAGGAACACATGTTCCCACAATGTTCCATCATGAGCTAAATATTTGCAAAGCCATATTTCGCAAACACAAGGTGTCATGGCCAAGATATCCTCTAGACTAGCCTCAACACAAGTTTTAACAAGGATAAAAGCAATTATACACATGGTGACCAAGTTTTGGTAAGATTAGTTCATAAGTTTTACAAAAAGCCAAGTTCACCTTTAAGATTAGTAAGTTGCTTCAGAAAAGAGTCTATGACAGGCCATCTAGAAAATCTAAGCATGAGAGATTACTGTCACATCCACACAACTTAGCTCAAGCTCAATTATAGCAATGAAAAATGCAAGAAAGCATAAGAAGCAAAGCTCATCTACAAATGCATATATTACATATGAGATACAATGCGAAAAGGTAAGATACATATATACAAAGAAGCATCAACTCCGCCTCAAATGATGCAATAGGGATGGCAAACACTAAGTTCCAAATCATCAAACCATAAGAGCAACTAATCTCAAAGCTTCAACAAAGAACAACTCCCCCTTAACCGAGCTAGTCTCCTCCTCAACAAAACAAATGAAGACTCAATTGAAAAGAGGGCAACAAGACTATAGAAAGAGCGCAACTCATGACTCGTGAAAAAGTAAGGGAGGTATTAATATGATGGCATAAGAAGCACAAATCTCAAGAGAGAAGCACATATGCAGATTTTGAAAAGCATGAGAAGATATAGCATAGGTCACTGTTGGCACTTCCCAAGTGCCCCTTTTATATGTGAATATTACCCCCATTAGAGCATAATTGATACTAATTTAGGCCATTTACCTATGATATTGCCTATATATTTGTATATGCGTTGTTTTGGAGCATTATTGTAGAAACAGGTAAAATTGGTGATTAATGCGATGATGGAGAGGACATGAGTACGCCGATCGGCGTAGTCCATGAGCCAATCGGTGCAAGGGTGTTTTGACCCACAGAAGTGACCGAGGCTCATTCCACTTGTTTATGGAAGTTTATTTGTGCAAGACACTTGAAGATATTTGTCTAAGAAGAATTATGGAACTTCAAGAAGATTTATGGAACTCCAAGATCTTAACATGCAGTACAAGACTTTATCTTGAAGGAAAAGGCCCACATGGCAGCTGTGGAAGACAAAGGAACCGACTCGGGGAAGAAATCAGAGAAGACACGACTTGCGCCGATCAGCACAACCGCCTTATTTGCTAGAAACCGAGTCCTTTACGAGTAGAACCCCTATAAATACTTGTAAACCCTCGCCGCAGAAGGAGGAGGCGACAGAGGGACACCAGATCTGTGAGTTAGAGCCATCGGGGCTTGTCCCGTTAGAATAGATCTCTAGTTGAGTTTCAAGAACCATTGGAGTCAAGAGTTGATCCATCAAGGGAGGCCATCTCGACGGGGATGAATCTTACTCTATGTATCTCAAGGATGATTGAATATGTTGATGATGGTTTTGGTGATTTGTCTATCTTGATTCTATAATCATGCATGTGCTTATTCCAATTGCTTAGTTCTAGGCTAAGTAAGTAGATATTATCTTAATCGTGGTGATTAGGATAGTATTCGGACATTGTATTGATTATGATTGCTTGATAATGCCAGTAGTGTGGTTTAGAGGTGACAGCACTAAGCCTGCGCAGCACTATTGGATAGTTGAGTAGGGTAAGATACTCGCGCGATTAAGGGTTTCCTCTCGGCAGCGATGAATCGGGAGCCACTCGAAAAGCAGGGTGGTCTTACTCATTATAGGTTTTCATTGATCTATGTAATTACCCATTATGATGCTATTCAATTAGACTTTCTGGTTATGATCTCACTAGTAGATATCTGGCTACTCACTTACCAGCATAGGTTTACAAGATCTAGAACACTTTGTCTTAGATTCACTGGTGTGCCGATCGGCTCAACCCCTGCGCGCGCAACAACTTTGGCTTAGACTCACCAGCGTGCCGATCGGCTCGACTCCTGCACCGATCGGCACAACCCCAGATTTAATAGATCTCGCGCACTTTGACTTAGTTTCATTAGTGTGCCGATCGGCTCGACTCCTGTGCTGATCGGCGCAATGACAGATTTACTGTCTAACGCACCTTTGCGCTGGCCAGTCTCCCCCTCATGCAACCTGACCTTGACAGTAGCCTTGACTAGATCTTTTACTGTTAACTTTGTTTAATAAATCCCTAAGATGCCAGTGGATTCGATAAACCTTGGAATACTCAATTCAAGGGAAAAAGTGCTACAATCGTACACCATCCTCTTGCGGTATATAAGTGGGTGCGTAGATACGACCAACAAGCTTCCATTTTCTGACGCTGTTGCCGGGGACCATAGCAGGTTTTTAAACATTGTTTGATGTATTAGTGTTTAGTCATTGTGCTTTACTTGTCTCTCTAGTACATATATTCTGTTAAGTGAAACTAACAGGTATGGGCGGTCTTAAGCCAAACAAACCCTCTAATTACGCCGATGATCCAGAAAGACTCTTACACAAGAAGAGAACAGCGGAGAAGAGAAGCAAGTCACTTGGAGATTTGGAAGCAGTCCGCGCAACACCTCGAGTATTATTCACAATAGAAGACTCAGTTCAAGAGCAAGAAGAAGAGGAGATGGCAGAGGTGCCTATGGTTAATCGTCTCAAGCCACAATTGACTAGTATTGTCAAGACAGATTTCCAAGAAGCTCAAGATCAACTTCCGTACCAATTGGAGAGATATGTTGGAATAGTGGCGCAACAACTGTTCACAGGTTCAGAAGATCCCAATCATCACTTGCAACACTTCCTTGAAGTTTGCAGTACATTCAAGATAGCGGGATTGACAGGAGATCAAGCGCGTGTGCGGCTGTTCCCCTTCTCTCTAGTTGGACGCCCCAAGCAGTGGTACAATGGATTGGAAAACACAGTGAAAATGGTGTGGAACACATTAGCAGCTGAATTCTTGGCCAAATACTCCCCCCCCCCGGGTAACACTCAAGCTTTGAAAAATAAGATTCTTAGATTTACACAGAATATTGATGAGAGCATTGGAGAAGCATGGAAAAGATACAATGAGCATATGGATGCATGCCCTCATCATGGTCTGACGGTTGGAGAAGCTATTGAGAAGTTCTACACAGGATTGAATCTTTTGTCACATCAACATTTGGACACCTCAGCTGCAGGATCATTCATGTCAAAAACCCCCATCAAAGCTGAGAATTTGATCAAGTTGTTAGTTGAAAATCAATCATGGGATGGTGAGAGAAGCTCAAGGAATTTGCAACCTTCAAAAGGAGTAGCGAAGAGTGTGATTGAGAAGACTCAGGAAGAATTGATTATAGATCGCCTCGATGCTATTCCTTTGAGGTTGCACAATAATCTTCATATCCCTAAGGAAGAGACACTCAAGCTGGCAGAATCACGCTCAACATGTAGTGAGTGTGGAGAATTTTGTCATGTGTAGAAAGATTGCCCTGAAGAGATGAAGATGTTAGAATATATGAAGAATAGAGGATGGAAGCCCTAATATCAACAACAAAGGAGTTCTTTCTCTCCTAGTTCGTCCATGCAAAACTCTATCCCACTTCGTCTCCAATGTCATGAGTTCTTCCAAGCTCAAGAGAAGACCAACAAGGACAATCAAGCTAGATTCAAGGAGATTGATCGTGTCCTTGAGAGAGTTAATGACAAGGTGATAGAAATTGAGAGCTCCAATGAGCAGATTTTGAAGCATACCAAGATTATGGAGCAACAGATGGGACAGCTATCGCAAGCCATTCAAGGCAATAAGGGGGCTATTCTTGGCAATATGATGTCTGCAGAACAGTTGAAGGCAATAGCTACGCGATTAGGAAAACAAACAGAAGATCCAGAACACTCTGCGGGAGAAAAGAAGACTCGCACCGATCGGCGCGACGACCCTGTCGGAGCCGATCGGCTCCCTGAAAGTGCCGATCGGTGCAAGGAGGATGATGACCTCTCTGGTCTGAAAATGGGCGTGGAGACAGAAGAGCATGGCCCTGCCACATTTCTAGATACTCAACTACTGACGAAAACAGAAAGAGCGCGACAACACAACGAGCAGTTTGCAAGATTCGTCGATATTATGAAAAGGCTTTACATCAATGTCCCTTTTGTTGACGCTATCCAAGTTCCCACCTATGCCAAGTACATTAAGGACATGATGCAAAACAAGAAGTCTCTAGTTTCTGAGGAGGTTGTGAAGGTCACTAAGGAACTAACGGCGACAATCAATGATGTTGCACTAGAGAAGAAACCCGACCCTGGGTCACCAAGCATCAAATGCATGATTGGAACAAGGATGTTTGATAGGTGCTTGTGTGATCTTGGAGCAAGCGTAAGTGTTATGCCCCGTCATATATTCACAAATCTCAATTTACTTGAATTAGAGCCTACGGGTATGTGTCTGGAGTTAGCCGATCAATCGGTACGCTTCCTTGATGGAATTACTGAGGATGTGCCTGTTCAAATTGGAGTTCATATCGTCCCTGTTGATTTTATTGTGCTTGACATGGATTAGAGGATGATGACCCCATTGATCTTAGGCAGACCCTTCTTGAGGACAGCAAAGGCAAGTATTGATGTTGGGAGTGGTAAGATAAGCTTCGATATAAGTGGGACTCCCTACTCTTTCAAGTTTCGCCAAAGGGAGAAGAGTGTCGTGCTATTGATGAAGTGAAGAGATACAAGACACCGTGGCATCGAGGCGTCAAAAGTAATTGGAGGGGATGTATGGGTAGGTCATCCAAGCTATATGAACCATGGAGATAAGATAACCTTGTAGTGTCGCGGTCTCACATCCCGCACCGCGACACTAAGGATTGATTGTTTGCGGGGAGGTTGAGCTCTTTGACCTTTAAATAACTAGAGCACTCTTGGGAGGCAACCCAATGATCAGGGGATTTAGAAGTTATTTAGTGCTTATGGGAGGGTAACCCATTTCATTTAGTTAATTAGTGCTGGCCGGGAGGACAACCCGGTGTTTTTAAAATTTGCTTGCTTGTGAAAAAAATAATCTCCCGAATAAAATAAAAAAAATTACAAAAGTGTGTGCTTAATTCTTGTGTGCTCTTGCATTGTCTGTTCATTCGTGCAAAATTGTGTATATACATACTGTAGACTAACAATGCAGGAATATAAAAAAAAGACCAAAAACATGAAGGAACAGAGCTTGCGCCGATCAGCGCACATCTGCGCCGATCGGCGCAGTATTGCCCAAGTCAGGACAGAAGGCAGACGACGCCCAAAATTGAAGGAGTGCTAAACTAGCACAATAATTTTTGGAGACAGAGCTATTTTCAAGGATAAAGACAACATCTAGCGAAGAAGCGAGGGGCCAGAAGCAAAAACGGACGTCGCGCCAATTGGCGCGAGTCAGCGCCGATCGGCGCATTCACCAGATGAGCCCCGACATGTATGCTAATACTACAGGAACATTGGAGAAGTGGAAATTAGGTGAAAGAGATGAATACAAGGCATTAGAATCAGCGCCGGACCTAAAGACGAGGTGCAAGGGACTTGCGCCGTTCGGCGCCCTACTGCGTCGATCGGCCCGAGTACTCATGATATTCCCAAATGGGCGACAACAACGGCATGCATTGATTTTGAGGAACAGGTATGATTATTATGCAGGTGTGTAGTGCAGGGGAGACACGGAATTGACCAAAGACTAAAAAAGAGACGGCACGCCGATCGGCGCGGGCTCGTGCCGATTGGCACCGCCAACAAGACATCAAGATTCCGTGTTGTTCCCCTGCCAACCAACATGATGTGCCAGGAAGCGACATGAAGGAGGGGAATCAAGCATCAGAGTGGTCAGAGCATTCAGAATTTGAATTGTGCCGATCGGCACTGTATTCGTGCCTATCGGCGCGCTCTCAAATTTTGAAATTTTATGGCGGTTCCTTCTCCTGGAAGTTTCCCACACTATAAAAGGGAGGCTAGGCGCCCCCATTAGGCACACCATCTCGGTAATCTCTCCACCTTCCCCACTACCCACGATCTCGCACACGTTCCGTATTCCTCTCCTCCATCGGCAAGTTGGGCAAGAGGCTGCACCGGGGGAGCAGTTCCGGCAGCAGCAGTGAGTCGAGCGTTAACTCCTCGGCGAGGGGTGGCTCTGACGCTCGCGATGACATGTCGGTGGGTGGTGCATCCACCGACTCGGCGGCGGTGACATATGTGGTCCGCGCCCGCCACTCCGTCTCCGGCGCGTCCCTACCAACAGGGCGTGCTACGAGGAGCCAAACAGCGGCAAGCCGTGGGGTTCCCACATCACCACCACCGCCGGCATTCATGCCACGCACGATAGAGGAGGGCTTCACCCTTCTGAGCGCGGAGGAACAGCGGCACTACCTCGTGGTGGGGAGAAGGTTCGTCCCCAACTTCAACTTGGACGAGACCTTCCTCACCTCGATCGACATGTGGGGGTACTTAAGGAGGATGCTAGACAACCTCGACTGGGTGGATTTCCACCTCCTCCCCATGGGGCCCTCAACGTTCGCGTCCGCGACATCAGCCACACGGTGACCATGGAGGCGGCGGCTCGAGCCTTCGGCTTCAATGCCGACGCCAACGTCGCCGACATCTTGGGACGTGGGGAGCTGGACTCCTTTTGGAGGCGGCTCTCATTCATAGAGGAGATGAAGCGCGGAAACATCCGTAACCCGACCATTCAAGTCTTCTATCAGTGGTTGGCGGCGCGCATAGGCGACAAGGTCGACTCCAGCAACGTCACCGATGCGGACTTGCGGTGGCTCTTCAACGCCATCGTGAGTCCGTCTCATTGCAATCCCATGTCGGTGATGGTGCGGGGTTGGCTTGACAAGAGGGGCAAGGCAAGCAAGAAGTTGGCCTTCGGGGCCTACCTTCAACGCCTTGCAGCCCTCGTCTGCGACAGCGACGGACCGGGAGGGCGCGATGACAAGTGGGAGTGCGCGATGGAGATCGGCGAGAATATGACTCGTGGCAATATTGTCACGGGAAGTGTTCGCGCCGGTTTCCATGTCGGCGGCACCAACGTAAAGCTCCCGTGTGCGGAGCTAGGAGTTTTTCTCCCTCGCAAGCTGGAGGGAGGAAATTGGCTTGAGGAATGTCTCTTGGAGGGGGGCCGAGTTCTCAAGGACCGTCGTGGGCGGGTTCGATAGACGGACACATCTACAGCAGCCAGCGGCGAGTGGGACTCCTGGGGGTCACGCCAGGAGTACCAACAGTACCAGTCAGGGTGGAGCGACGCAGCGGGCGGCTCACAGGCCTCTACGCCGATCGGCGCAGGCAACGCGCCGATCGGCGCACCCTACTGCAGCGCGGGCATTGACTACAGGTACCAAGGGCGTGTACTAGTGGTGCCTCCTGTGCCCGGTGCAGACTTTTTCATGCCCTTGCAGGGGTACCTCGACAACAACATGCACTACATCGAGCACGTGGAGGAGGCCACGTCCCAATGGAGGTACAATCACGATGCGATGGTGGAGGAGTTTGAGCGACTCAAGGTGCGGTGCTATGGCTTCGATTAGCCACCGACTCCACTTTCGGATGACTAGAGTGCCTAGGAGTTGGCACGTGTATCGGTTTCTCGGTTTGCGTTTTCTTTTATCTTTTGCAGTCTTTTTCTTTATTTACTTATGTGTGTGTGAGCGGGTTGGGAAACCATGTATCAGGTGTGTTTACTTTCATGCAAGTGTGTTAGTAGTAGTTTTATTTTCATGCAAGTGTGTTAGTAGTAGTTTTATTTTCATGCAAGTGTGTGCAAAAATCATCATTATGTATTCAAGTTTCGATCTTAATATAATGGTGGCGGTTATGCTCTATTAGGAGTTATTTATTCTTTCTTGAAAAGTGTTGATGAAGATTAAATAGTGTTGAGCATTGAAGAAAATTTCGAACTTACACTTAATGATTATTCGGCAAATATGTCTTATGTGGAGCAATTTTGAGTACCCATGTGCTTCATTTGTGTTGTTCAGTTTGTAATGATAACTTAGTACCAATCTTTTCAAAAATAAATTTTCATGTTGTGAACTTTAGAATTTATTGTTTTTCAAGATCCTTACCTACCAATGCCATATTTTGAACAATATTTATGAACCTTTGATATGTAGATAAACATTAAATTGATGGTTGAGTTCGGTTAGGATTTAATTCTTTTTGGTATGAACTTTATTAAGATGGCAATTCTTTGTGTATATTTTTCTAGCCTTGAAATTACTCATGCAAAAATTCAATTCCGCTGAGTACACTACCATAAACCCAAAACATCTTGTTAAGTATCATTCCTTGACCACATCCTATATTTCTGGCTATATTTAATTCTTGAATAAATATTGAAGCCAGACAAATCAAATACCAACAAATGTTGGTAAATTTGGGTTGAGAGCCGATCGGCGCACCCTGAGCCGATCGGCGCAGCAGAGATGAAAAACAAAACCTCTGCTATTTGCTAAGGGACTAGCAAAATTTTAAGTGTGGGGGGATGGTATATGACATGCTTATTCTCGAAATTCAATATAGCCATGAATCATTCCAACCATGTGCCATCTTCCAAGATCAAATTTTTGCTATGCACATGTCCACATATCCAAAGTCTGAGTCCTTTCTTAAATTTTTTTTTCTTAATTGCCATCTTGATAAGTTTCTATAATTCCAACAAAGAATAATCTCCTAGCTTTACAATATATTATTGATTTATGTTTGCAATCCTTGAATTACCTCACCTAGGTACTCATATAAGCCTTACACTAATATTATTTGATCATTATGATGTAGAATATAGGTTGAGTGATTTGAAAGATGAGTTGTTGCCTTGGATTATTTGGAAGATAGATTCTTTATGTTCACAACAATCTTTTAAGTATTTCTCATGTGTGAAAAAGTTATAATTTATGAATTGGACATGATCTTTTGCTTTGGGGAGAACGTTAAGCTTATGCCCATATTTGATCTATTTTGCTGAATACCAATATGAAATACACCACAATAGAACAATGCTCAACATTTGCTGATTTGAGATATCTTTTATGAAACAAAGAGTATGTTTTTTGATTTTTTTCTTTCTTTTACTTTACTCGGGACGAGCAAAGGTTTAAGTGTGGGGGAACTGTTGGCACTTCCCAAGTGCCCCTTTTATATATGAATATTGCCCTAATTAGAGCATAATTAATACTAATTTAGGCCATTTACCTGTGATATTGCCTATATATTTGTATATGCGTTGTTTTGGAGCTTTATTGTAGAAAAACAGGTAAAATTGGTGATTAATGTGATGATGGAGAGGACAGGAGTCCAGAACAGACGAAAAGCACTGACGAAGCCTAGTGCACCAATCGGCGTAGTCCATGAGCCGATCGGTGCAAGGGTGTTTTGACCCAGAGAAGTGACCGGGGCGTATTCCACATGATTATGGAAGTTTAACTGCGCAAGACACTTGAAGATATTTGTCTAAGAAGAATTATGAAACTTCAAGAAGATTTATGGAACTCCAAGATCTTAACATGAAGTACAAGACTTTATCTCGAAGGAAAAGGCCCACATGACAACTGTGGAAGACAAAGGAACCGACTCGGGGAAGAAATCAGAGAAGACACGGCTTGCACCGATTGGCGCAACCGCCTTATTTGCTAGAAACCGAGTCCTTTACGAGTAGAACCCCTATAAATACTTGTAAACCCTCGCCGCAGAAGGAGGAGGCGATAGAGGGACACCAGATCCATGAGTTAGAGCCACCGGGGCTTGCCCCATTAGAATAGATCTCTGTTTCAAGAACCATTGGAGTCAAGAGTTGATCCGTCAAGGTAGGCCATCTCGACGGGGATGAATTTTACTCTATGTATCTCAAGGATGATTGAATATGTTGATGATGGTTTTGGTGATTTGTCTATCTTGATTCTATAATCATGCATGTGCTTATTCCAATTGCTTAGTTCTAGGCTAAGTAAGTAGATATTATCTTAATCATGGTGATTAGGATAGTATTCGGACATTATACTGATTATGGTTGCTTGATGATGCCAGTAGTGTGGTTTAGCGGTGATAGCACTAAGCCTGCGTAGCACTATTGGATAGTTGAGTAGGGTAAGATACTCACGTGATTAAGGGTTTCCTCTCGGCAGCAATAAATTGGGAGCCGCTCGGAAAGCAGGGTGGTCTTACTCATTATAGGTTTTCATTGATCTATGTAATTACCCATTATGATGCTATTCAATTAGACTTTCTGGTTACGATCTCACTAGTAGATATCTGGCTACTCACTTACCAGCATAGGTTTACAAGATCTGGAACACTTTGGCTTAGATTCACTGGTGTGCCGATCGGCGCAACAACTTTGGCTTAGACTCACCAGTGTGCCGACCGGCTCGACTCCTACGCCGATCGGCACAACCCCAGATTTAATAGATCTCACGCACTTTGACTTAGTTTCATTAGTGTGCCGATCGGCTCGACTCCTACGCCAATCGGCGCAACAACAGATTTACTGTCTCGCGCACCTTTGCGCTGGCCAGTCTCCCCCTCATGCAACCTGACCTTGGCAGTAGCCTTGACTAGATCTTTTACTGTTAACTTTGTTTAATAAATCCCTAAGGTCCCAGTGGATTCGATAAACCTTGGAATACTCAATTCAAGGGAAAAGGTGCTACAATCGTAAACCGTCCTCTTGCGGTATATAAGTGGGTGCATAGATACGACCAACAGTCACATTCGGTAACATGAAGCTGTGATCCAAGATACCAGAGCATATACAAAGCTAGCAAGACACAAGATGAGTGAATCATGATATACACATGCTAGTCAGGAAAGGGTCCAAATAAGAGTGATCTAGGGTAAAACAGAGAACTAAAGCATGATACAAGATATACTTGCCAAGATGAGAAAGTGAGCACATGAACAATCATCTCACCACAAGTAATGTACATGAAGGTAAAAGGGTGAGTGTATGAGAAAGCTCACAGAATAGGTGAAGACATACAAGCCTTTTGGAGGCCATGTAAAAGGGTACGAAGAACCATCACATCTTAATCATGCAAAAGATCAAGATCCATCAACCTCATGTTCTCCATCCCATGTCCCCGAACCTACATATGAGAAGAGACAAGTGCCCCAGTCTTGGATCCTAAAGGGTTAGTAGGCAAATACTTGGGAACCCATGACTTGGACACAAGAGTAATAGATGTACTCAACTTATCATGAGGGTTACCATGATGCAAATTATGGTTCGAATGAGAAGACCTTCAATCACCCTTAGAAGCATGCCGCAAATTAGCAACTCAAGAAGAAAAACGAGTGCAACCATTTGAAACACGACGAGAACCTCTCAAGGGGGCAACACATGAAGAACCAATACAAGCATCATGAGAACGATGTCGTGAACCAATATAACAAGTAGTAGGAGCTTGTCCACGAGCATGTCCTGACCCACAAGAAAAGGAGTCATAGAATCCATCAATAAAGCGATGCCTCGTGCTATGCTCATGAGTGTTCATGCTATGAGAAAAGCTATGATCACCCAAAGAGTAAGAAGCATGAGATCAGAGCATGTTTCTAGCATGACTAAAGCAGAACTCAAATTGATGTCCATCCTTCCCACAATATGAGCAATGGAACAAAGGCCAATGAGGAGGCACGGTTTGAAACAATGAAGCACCACTCTCACTCATGTGAGAAGTCCTTCGGGACATGCAGGAAGAACCAGAAACATTTTTTAACTTTGAATCAAGATTAGGTTCACACATGTCATGAAAAGGATGATGTGTGTTCCTAAAAGCTTTAGCACGCTGATGAGGACATCAACGACATACGAATAATGACGACGGAAGATGGCGCGCCAAACCAAGCTATCACACCTTCACCTCTCGTCGTTGCGCCTCCTCGAGTTACGGATCCATCTTCTAACGAGACGACGACGTACAAGGGCCCAATCACTAGAGCTCGAGCCCAGGAATTGAAGACGGTTTTGATGCTAAGGAATGACGGCCCAGGATGATGTCGCCCGAAGGCCCGCGTGGCCCAAGTCGCACGACTCCCTCTCCACCGCGCGCCTCTCCACTTCAGCCGGCCCTAGATGCCTCGTCCTCCCCCTATATAGTCAAGGGCTGCGCCCCTTGTAATCTTCAAGTTTTGTTTTAAGTTTAGCTTAGCTATACATCCGTCTCTCGACGTGAATTCAGAACTCCACCTTCGTGCAATACATCAGATTGCTCGCCTCTAATTCTTGCTCGTTCTTTGATTGCGCGTAAGAATTGATCCTCGTGATCAGGTTGATCTTGTTTACCACAAGGTTAATATCCTCCGGAAGTTGGTTCAGCGATTGCATTGGCGCTTCGGCTTGCTCGTCGTAGTCGGATCGTGAGGGTCGACATCCATCAAATCGAAGTTATCTCCACTCGCCGAAAGATCGGGCACTCTACACCTATCAAGTGGTATCAGATTCTAGTGTTTCTCGGTGAGTTTTATCCAAGTCCACATAAACCAGAAACTACAAAAAAAAAGTTTACCCCAGTACGATTTTGAGCCTTGCACTTTCGTTCAATAATTTGCGTTGTTGAGTTTTTGTGCTTTCGCTTTTGATCGTTGCTGGTACATTGTGTTTCATCGTTTTCTTCCTATCATCATCGTATCCTTCCGCCGTGCCGCGTGTTTTCACCACCACAGTTTGCTTTCCGCCGCATCTGTTTACCCCGTCTCGCTTGCCAAATTTTCCCACTGCACCGTGAGTCCGGGTCAATCACTGCCTCGACGATCGAGTCCTACTCGGTTACGTCGTGACCCGCTCGCCTCGCCCTGTGTTTAGTTCTGCTCGGTTTCGTTTGTTCCTACTCTAGAGAGAGAGAGAGAGAGAGTATCTTTTTATTACCGTTCTACCCCTGCCTCAAAAAAAAAGTGCTTGTGCTTAATTGCTTATTTGAGGTCTCATTGTTTATATTTTCAGCAAAAAAGTAATAAAAAAAAAGAGAGAAAAAAGAGAAAAAAAAGAGAAAAAAAAGAAAAAAAAAGAGAAAAAAAACAAGAGCGGCCGAGTAACACTGGTGACGCGTTCTTGCTGCACTTTGTTTTGATCATTTTTCCTTCCTCTTGCACTTGTACCGGCAGCAATCTTTTCGCGTTTAGCACCATTATTCAGCTTTGCAGTTATTGTTTGAATTGTGCTAACCCTTGGATTGAGTGCAGCCTCCTAGCCCCACAAATTTTCTACTACGAGCAGGTTTTTGTTTCACCACGCAATCGCTCCACCAATCTTCCACCGGTTTTACCTGTGGTTGCAGTTCACGCTTGCGTGCTTGGTAAGGACGGGTAAGAATTTCATAACAGCTTTTTGATTGAGCTTTTCATCCACCACTCACCTCTCATTGTAGGATCCCGCTTTTTGTATTGCTTGTGTTTCTATGGCAGAAAACAGCTCGAAGTCGGAGGAGCTCACCCTCCAGGATGTCCAGGCACAGGTAGATGGTCTACAAAACGACATGAAGACGATGCACGAGAGACTTGACTCTACGGTCACTTCGTCGAATGAGCGTTTTGATCAACTGGACCTTGCTGATACGGCTGCGCGCACCACGCTCGCGACGATCATGACTCGTCTTGAGGCCATGTCGACGCAGCTTGGGACCATGACGACGCAGCTCACGGAGTTGCAACATGCACGTGACTACGGCGCCGACACCGAGCAGGATGACGACAATCGCCGTGGTCGTGCTCGTAGGGTACGTGTTCCTATTAATGATTCTTTTGCCAAAATAAAATTTCGTATTCCCACTTTTAATGGCAAATATGATCCGGGTGCTTATCTTGATTGGGAATTAGAGGTTGAACAAAAATTTGCATGCCATGATATTCCTGCTAATTTACAAGTTAAGGCTGCTATTAGTGAATTTACTGAATTTGCTTTACTTTGGTGACGTGAGTATAGACAAAGATATCCTGATAATATTCCAGCCACTTGGACGGCATTAAAAGCTGCTATGCGTCATCATTTTGTGCCGTCATATTATGCTAGAGATTTGCTTAATCAAATGCAGCGTTTTCAACAAGGTTCACTTTCTGTAGAGGATTATTATCAAGCTTTGCAAAAGGGTATGATTCGCTGTGGTTTAGTTGAACGGGATGATGCTGCTATGGCTCGCTTTAGGGGTGGGTTAAATCGTGAAATTCAGAATATTCTTGATTATAAGCATTATGATGATATGACCACCTTATTTGAATATGCTTGTAAAGCTGAACGTGAAGTGCAGGATCGACAATCTTCGTCAAGACCTAACATTTTTGTAGGGTCCAAGACGCCTTCAGCTCCACGGTCGACACCTCCTTCCTCGTCGCGCGACCACTCCTCGACCACGTCCAAGTCGAGTGCTCCATCCACGGCCAAATCTGCCTCGTTCGTGCCGTCCTCCTCGTCGTCTGGACGAGCTCGTGATATTCACTGTCACCGTTGCCGAGGATTTGGTCATGTGATACGCGATTGTCCAAATAAACGAACTATGTTGATTCGTGACGACGGTGGGTATTCTTCTGCTAGTGATTCTGAGGATATTCAGCGGACTATGCTTGCCACTAATCATGCAGATAATACGGAGCTTCATGTCGACTCTAGTGCCGCCGACAGGTATGCCACTCTTGTTGTGCAGCGTGTTCTTAGTACACAGGTCGTTCAGGATGAAAAGCATCAGCGCCACAACATTTTTCATATCAAAGGCGTTGTGCAAGAACGAGCGGTCCGTATAATCATCGATGGTGGCAGTTGCAACAATTTGGCTAGTACGACCTTGGTGGAGCAGTTGTCATTGCCAACAAGGAAGCATCCACATCCTTATCACGTTCAATGGCTTAATGATGGCGGCAAAATAAAGGTAACGCGCTCGGTACGTGTTCCTTTCTCTCTTGGCGCCTATTCTGATTTTGTAGATTGTGATGTTGTTCCAATGGAAGCATGCTCTTTGTTGCTTGGCCGTCCTTGGCAATATGATGTCGATAGTGTTCGTCATGGTCGCTCCAATTATTATTCCTTCATGTTCAAGGGTCAGAAAATTGTTATTCATCCTATGACACCTGAACAAGTTCTTAAAGATGATATTGCTCGAGCGACAAAAGCTGCAAAATTGGTTACATCGCCTCCTGTTGCACCTGTTCAATATGAGATCAAATTGAATAACCCTATCTTGCTTGCTACACGTGCTGATTTTGATGAATTACATGATGCTAATCTGCTTTGCTATGCGCTAGTTTGCTCTCGTATGCTTGTTTCACTAGATGAGGCGCCTATGTTGCATATTCCTCCTGCTGTTGCTAACCTTTTGCAGGACTATAAAGATGTTTTTCCTGCTGAATTGCCGTCGGGTCTTCCTCCTATTCATGGCATAGAACATCAGATTGATTTAATTCCAGGCGCATAGCTTCCTAATCGCGCCCCGTACCGCACAAATCCTGAGGAGACGAAAGAAATTCAGCGTCAAGTGCAGGCATTGCTTGATAAAGGTTACATTCGTGAGTCTCTCAGCCCTTGTTCGGTTCCTGTTTTGCTTGTTCCTAAGAAAGATGGTTCTTGGCGTATGTGTGTAGATTGTCGTGCAATTAACAATATTACAATTCGTTATCGATATCCTATACCACGCCTTGATGATATGCTTGATGAACTTAGTGGTGCCACAATTTTCTCTAAGGTTGATTTACGTAGTGGTTACCATCAAATAAGAATGAAATTAGGAGATGAATGGAAAACGGCTTTTAAAACTAAATTTGGCTTGTATGAATGGTTGGTTATGCCGTTTGGATTGTCTAATGCTCCTAGCACTTTTATGCGCTTAATGAATGAAGTTCTTCGGTCTTTCATTGGAATATTTGTTGTTGTCTACTTTGATGATATCCTTATATACAGCAAATCCATGAATGAGCATTTAGATCATTTGCGTGCTGTTTTTGATGCTTTGCGTGCTGCTCACTTGTTTGGGAACATGGAAAAATGCACTTTTTGCACGCAACGTGTTTCGTTTCTTGGATATGTTGTTACTCCACAGGGCATTGAGGTCGATAGCAGCAAGGTGGACGCCATTCAGAGTTGGCCCCAACCGACGACGGTCACACAGGTTCGCAGTTTTCTTGGTCTTGCAGGCTTCTATCGTCGTTTTGTGCGGGATTTCAGTTCTATTGCTGCACCATTACATGAGCTGACCAAGAAGGGTGCGCCATTTGAGTGGGGCGCACCACAAGACGACGCATTCAACACTTTAAAGGAACGGTTAACTCATGCTCCTCTCTTACAATTGCCTAATTTTGATAAAGTGTTTGAATTGGAATGTGATGCTAGTGGAATTGGTTTGGGTGCTGTTTTGTTGCAAGATCATAAACCCATTGCTTATTTTAGTGAGAAGTTAAGTGGTGCTGCTCTTAAATATTCCACTTATGATAAAGAACTTTATGCTTTAGTAAGAACTTTGCAAACATGGCAGCATTATTTATGGCCTCACGAATTTATTATTCATTCTGATCATGAGGCTCTGAAACATATTAGAACCCAAACTAATCTGAATCGTCGTCATGCTAAATGGGTTGAATTTATTGAATCTTTTCCATACATCATTAAACATAAAAACGGGAAGGAAAATGTGATTGCCGATGCTTTGTCTCGTCGTTATATGATGCTGTCCCAATTAGACTTTAAAATCTTTGGTTTGCAAGCTTTGAAAGATCAATATGTGAATGATGCTGATTTTCATGATATTATGATGCATTGTAAGGATGGCAAACCTTGGGGCAAATTTCATATGCAGGATGGGTTCCTGTTTCGTGCTAACAAGCTGTGTATTCCAGCTAGCTCGGTTCGTCTTTTGTTGTTACAGGAGGCGCATGGAGGTGGTCTTATGGGTCACTTCGGAGTTTTCAAGACACATGAGGTGTTGGCCGACCATTTCTTTTGGCCACGGATGCGCCGTGATGTTGAGCGCCTTGTTGCACGCTGTACTACATGTCAAAAAGCTAAATCTCGTTTGGGTAATCATGGTTTGTATATGCCCTTGCCTGTTCCCTCTTCTCCTTGGCATGATATTTCGATGGATTTTGTTTTGGGATTGCCTCGCACTAAGAAGGGGAGGGACAGTATTTTTGTGGTTGTTGATCGTTTCTCTAAAATGGCTCACTTTATACCTTGTCATAAAACTGATGATGCCTCAAATGTTGCTGAATTGTTCTTTAGAGAGATTGTTAGATTGCATGGAATTCCTAAAACAATTGTCTCTGATCGTGTTGCTAAGTTTCTTAGTCATTTTTGGCGTTCTCTTTGGAATAAATTAGGAACTAAGCTGCTGTTTAGTACTACTTGTCATCCTCAAACTGATGGGCAAACTGAGGTAGTAAATAGGACTTTGTCTGCTATGCTTAGAGCTGTTTTAGATAAAAATTTGAGACGTTGGGAAGATTGTTTACCTCATGTTGAATTTGCTTATAATCGTGCTACACATTCTGCCACTAAGATGTGTCCTTTTGAGGTTGTTTATGGCTATGTTCCTAAGGCGCCTATTGATTTGTTTGCTATTGATGCTGAAGATGAACCGCATCTTGATGCTCTTGCTCATATTGATCACATGAAACAATTGCATGAAGAAACACAACACAACATTGCCATTGCTAATAAAAAGTATCAAGTTGCTGGTAGTAAAGGTAGAAAACATATTTTTTTGAACCTGGTGATTTGGTTTGGTTGCACTTGCGTAAAGATAGATTTCCTACTTTGCATCGTTCTAAACTGTGTCTCGTGCTGCTGGTCCTTTTAAAGTGCTAACCAAGATTAACGATAATGCTTATGTTCTTGACTTGCCCATGGAGTTTGGTGTTTCCACTAGTTTTAATGTTGCAGATTTGAAACCATACTTGGGTGAGGATGATGAGTTGCCGTCGAGGACGACTTCACTTCAAGAAGGGGAGGATGATGAGGACATCAACGACATACGAATAATGACGACGGAAGATGGCGCGCCAAACCAAGCTGTCACACCTTCACCTCTTGTTGTCGCGCCTCCTCGAGTTACGGATCCATCTTCTAACGAGACGACAACGTACAAGGGCCCAATCACTAGAGCTCGAGCCCAGGAATTGAAGACGGTTTTGATGCTAAGGAACGACGGCCCAGGATGATGTCGCCCGAAGGCCCGCGTGGCCCAAGTCGCACGACTCCCTCTCCACCGCGCGCCTCTCCACTTCAGCCAGCCCTAGATGCCTCGTCCTCCCCCTATATAGTCAAGGGCTGCGCCCCTTGTAATCTTCGAGTTTTGTTTTAAGTTTAGCTTAGCTATACATCCGTCTCTCGACGTGAATTCAGAACTCCACCTTCGTGCAATACATCAGATTGCTCGCCTCTAATTCTTGCTCGTTCTTCGATTGCGCGTAAGAATTGATCCTCGTGATCAGGTTGATCTTGTTTACCACAAGGTTAATATCCTCCGGAAGTTGGTTCAGCGATTGCATTGGCGCTTCGGCTTGCTCGTCGTAGTCGGATCGTGAGGGTCGACATCCACCAAATCGAAGTTATCTCCACTCGCCGAAAGATCGGGCACTCTACACCTATCACACGCACTCGATGCTCGTGTTTGACACGGCGAAAGCAATACGCAATGACATGCCCATCTTTCTTACGAAAGGTGCAATGGTACTTTTCTTTTGGGGATGGTGTACCATTTGAGCAAGAAGAAGCTTTGTCAATGAAAATCCCTTGAGCAACACTGGAAGAGCCAACAAGCTTAGCACCAGGCAAAGAAGATTTATCCAAAGCAATAGCACAAATGCCAACATCCAAAGATTCATGCTTAACATGAGAAGACTCCAACTCCGATTGCAAAGAAAATGTTTTAGAAACGTCAAGAATGGAGTAAGGGGAATCACATGAATCAAAAGACTTAGCATCTAAATTCTCGCAATACTTGAGCAAAACCTCATTTTGAGATTTGAGGCTCTCACAGGTACACATGGAGCATCTCTCAGTATTTGCATCTCCTTTTCAATGCACTCAGCGTAAGTGGTACGTAAGAGATCATTTTCCTTCTTAAGGCTAGCAGTCATCTTATTGTGCTCAACCAACTTGGCGCTCATATCATCGCGCATTTCCTTTAAAGCCTCAATCTCATTTTTCAAAGCATTACAAGAAGTACAAGACATGGAAGACACAACACTTGTATGCATGTCATGTAAAGCATCATGATTATCATAAGAATCTAGACAAGCATCATCATGCAAAGTAGAGGAATAAATTCTAGATGGCAAAGACTTAATTGCAACAATTTCAGCTCTAGCATTTTCAAGTTGCTCTACACAAGTAGAATAGTCTAGTTTTAGCTTTTCATTTTCAGCAAGCATGCCAACACAAGAAATACAACCTTTTCTAGCCAAGGACATAAGATTGCCGATTTCAACTTGTAACACCCTGATTTTCAAATTTTAGAGTATTTTAAAAAATTTCTAAAAATTAATTAGGTTGTTAACATTTTATTACAAAAATGAATTATTTTCTAAAGGGAACAATCAAATGTAGGTTATTTTTTTTAAAAAAAAGATGTGTGTTGCATTCATGTTGATTAGTTGCATTCAGGACTTTAATGTGTGCAAAATTATTTTCAAAATCGTATAGATTTTGTTTTGGAATTTTGTTTAGAGGAGAGAAGTTAGAGTGAGAAAAATAGAGGAGAAACAAAAGAAAAGAAAACACCTAAGGCCTCTGGGCCGAAACCCCTCTACCCTCAGCCCATCCTACTCTCTCTCTCTCTCTCTCTCTCTCTCCCTCTCTCTTTTCCCTCTCCCTCGGCCTTGGGCCAAATTCCCCACCGAGGCCCAACTCTCCCACTCCCCTCCTTCCCTCCCTACCTCGGCCTGGGCCGAATTCTCAACCACGTAGCCCATTTCTCTCTCCCCTCCTCTCCCACTCTTTCCCGGCCATGGGCCTGGTCACTCCCGCGTGGCCCACTCCCTCCCCCTCTCAGCCTCGGCCCATCTGCACGCCCAGACCCACTCCCACGCCGCCGCCGCCGGGCCCAGCTGCCGCCGCTCTCGGCATGCACGCCATGCCACCCTAGGGGCCCGCGCCCCAATAAATAGGGCGGGACCCTCACCCACGCCGCCTTTCCCCATCCGTCGCCTTGCTCCATGATCGCGTGTCGCCACTGCTCAAAGCCGTCGCCGTCGCCTTTCGCCGTTGTCGCCCGGCCTCCTCCGAGCTTCCCGCCCGCGCACGAGCCCCCGGTGAGACTCCCCTCGCTCCCCTCTCTCTCCCTGTCCAGTCGGCATCGAGAACCATGCTCCAAAGCGCCCATACGATCAATTCCAGTGAGGCCGTCAATGGCGCCACAGCCTTCTTCGTCTCCGGCGACCACCATCTTGCCGGAGCTCCCGATGTTGTCCGATCTAATCAGGATGACCCAGATTAGATCCACCCGTAATCAACCTTGGTCCATGAGCCCGTGGACCTAGTCCACACGATTGAGGCTTTATATTAATTCAATTAATTACTGGATTAATGCCTATTTTCATTTAGGCCCTCGTATTCTATTTAAATAAGATCTTAGCCCTGTTTTTGACAGAAATTTAGGAAAATTGTAATTAGGCCCCTGTACTTTTAATAAATTACATTTTGGTCCCTGGTATTTTCTCAAATTTTATCCTAGCCCTTACATTTTACAATTTAGCCCTTATTCTTTTTTGAAATTACTTTTAGGTCCCTGAAGTTGTCTATTTTTACATTTTAGCCCCTAAAACTTCAAATCTCTGTAACTTTACAACCGTAGTTCCGATCTAAGAAATTCTTACGCCAATGTGATTGTAGTTCTTATCTATTCGTATTGTTTTATAGTTTTTTTTTCTCATTTTACTATTTTAACCCTAAACCATTAAACCTTCGTAACTTTTACTCGTAACTCGAATTTAGGCGATTCTTGCGCTCACGCGATCATAGCAATGTGTACTATTTTATAGTATTACTTTTATTGTGGTTTGGTAGTGTGTGGTGTGTTGTTTCTTAGTTGTTTGTATGCTTGTATTTCTGGTGTGACGTTGAGTAGACGAACCATGGTTAGAAAACTTTCAAGATCTCCATCCCGAAGACTTTGAGCACCAGCAAAGGGAACCAGGCAAGTACTCTTGATGCATTTTGAATCTATGTTTTACATTCCCCTCTATCTCTATGCATGCTTGTTAATACTGAATCTTATGTGTTATTATCCTGTTCCATATTATTCCTTATCGCCTGGGTTATGGTGTAGTATATTAGTATAGGTACGTCATGCTTAGTTGCTATGTCGGGATTGGAAGTGTCTAATATTAATCTTGACTAATGATTTTAGTTGAACATAATCATGAGGGATGGGTAATCCTTTTTAGCAACATGGAACTTAGATGATCCAAGCAGGAGGATGGTGATGATGGTGCGGGTATGCACGTGTACTCGGTATAAAACTGTGGCATTGTGGTAGTAACTACTTGGGATCACAAGGATAGGTTCATGGAACGTGTAACCATGACAATCGCACAAAGCACAGGTCTGATATGGGTAGGCTTGGCCAAGTAGCTAGTTGTCTTCTAGCTTTGCGAGCTCTCGAGGAAAGGGGATGAAGGATGGACTTCCAGACCTAGGGGACAGAACAGTGTAGCTCTTAACCACGGTGCCAGAGGGGGCTTTCGTAGGAAAAGAGTATTTCCATAGTGGTGAAACCTTAGCATGGATTGTTTGCAAGCTGGAGGGCGCTTTTGAAAGACCTTGTGGTGATCTCTTGGCCTCACACCTACAGTAGTGTGATTTGGGCAACATGGAGACATTAGTCATTGCATAGTGACGAAAACACCAACCTGTGGGTAAAGTTGTGGAACCTCTGTAGAGTGTCAAACTGTTATAACAATCATGCTTATGGTCACGAACGGCATCGACCTTTCACATGATTAGGGGAATGGTTGGTTGGATTTGACAGGGTAGTCAGGTTCGGGCAGGGTCCCTGGTGGGATGTTACAGGTAGAGTAGCCTGTATCATTGGTTTGGGCAGAGTAGTCGTGGTTTGCTACAGGTAGAGTAACCTGTAGTGTGGGAACAAGTAGGGTAACCTATAGGAACTTCTCACCTAGTAAATAGGAGTTCTTTTCAAATGGTCTTAGGTATAGATGCTTATTCGACAAATGAACCATTATGTTAGCCTTTCTTCTATAAACCTTGCATGTCAGACTTTCCCCCACTTGCTTAGTACGGCATGTGCTCACCCTTGCTATTTCCCTTTGTTTTTGTATTATAAACTGCTGCTCAGAAGATGATGGAGAGATGGACTACATCGACGAGGACTACTACTAGGTGTGCGTGCCCCCGGTTGATTGCCTGTGGTGTTATGGTGTCTTCCGCTGTTATTTCTCGAGAGAGTCGCTTTTAGTCTTTGAAGACAATTATTTATGTAATAATGATACGTTGTAATAATGATATTGGTTACTTTGTTATTCACTTTATTGTCGATATGTGTGAAACTTATTTCTAGGCACACATATAATAAGCACTTGGTTTTGTCCGTAAAACCGGGTGTGATAGAAGTGGTATCAGAGCCGTGTCAACCGTAGGATGCTAGATTAGTTAGAGTGGTCGTGTTCTAAGGTCTATTTTACAAACTAAAACTATTTTCAAAACTCTTTGGCTTAAAATTATAGTCTTGTTTAGATTCACTTTTGTTATTGGTCTCGTTTTTACCGTTCAATTTACAAAACCCTTTTTACTAATTTGCCTCTCCTATTTCAAAACTGTATAGATGGCCCGTACCAAGAAGACTTCTCATCGGTGCGATCAAAACCCCCATGTCTGGCCTTCACCAGAGCTCGTTCCTCTTGGGTATGAAGAGGAGATTGGGATAGAAGAGGCTGAACAAGAGATGGTGCTACCACCGAGTCCGCCACTTTATCATGACACTCGACTCTTCAAGGATGCAGGAAATAATGCCGGAAGGTTACCTCACATGCTTTGGGAGATGCTACAACAGTTGGGTTACGAGAAGCAACCAGAGTATTGTGGTACCCAAGTGACCCATGAAGGTTCTGAGTCTGCATAGAAGGTTCAATTGCATATTTTATCTCCGAGGCCGCTCAGTGGAACTTTTGAGGTGGAAAGGATTCATGAGGCCATTGCTCCACGGAATTATTTCTCCACTGGGATCTGTGACGCCGCTCGCTAAGCTTGCATGGTCACTCGCTCTTGTTATTGTCAGTATTTAAAGATACAAAGTATGCTTACTTCCCTCAGCGTGTAAGTGGATCTACCTACATTCACGCGGAGCCTATCTGGACAAGGACATGAGAAGTTTAAGAAGCAAGTCACTCTTGCCACGGTGATTTCCAGGGAGTTGGATTCGACAATGGACGAACTAGGGTTTTGGCAGAAGAAATATGAGGATGCAATGAAGACAGCTCGCCAACTCAAGCGATGTCTGTCTGATGACTTGGACCTACCTTCAGAAGAAGAGCTAAAGGATGCGACTCCTTCCTCACCACCTCGCAGAATGGCTAGTCGTGCCCCACCAGCTTACGTCATTCTCAACCTTGATGAGGATTAGGAGGTTTATCCCTTAGTGGCTTCATAGGTGTCGATTAGTGTTATCGAATCGAATAAATGTAATAGTTTTGCGAGAGAGTCTTAGCATTTACACATAATTTTATTTGGTTTGCTTGTTTGATTTGGTGTGATGAGTGTGGTTTGGATTTTTTTTTTATAATAAGTGCCGATATGATGCAATACCTGTCTTGCAACCACATTGTTATATTATACTTTTACTTTTATTTTAATAAAGATTAGTTAATTTAGGATATCTCTTTATCTATCTCTTTTGTTTCACACCTCTTCCCTGCTTCTCCTTATGTAACACCCTACTTTTCGCAATTTCTAAAAAATGGCAATTATTAACATTTTAGCAATTAGTTAAATAGCCTAGGACAAATTATTTTTCTAAAATAATTAATAAACTTGTTACAATTGCATAGCATGTCATTGTCCAGGTAGAATTTATTTGCATTGCGCATTTAGTTTAATCCTTAAATAGTTACCAGGAAATAAGAATAGAAAATAGGAGAGAAAAGAATTAGAAAAGGAAAAGAAAATAGAAAACCCGAGCTTGGGCCAAGATCCCCATTCTGGCCCACCCCAGAACCTCCCTCTCCCCCCCCCCCACTCTTCCCCTCTCCGGCCACCAGCCCACGAGGCCTCGGCCCAACAACCCATGCCAACCCCCTAGAGCCGAAGGCGCCCTACCGAAACCGGCCACCCTCTCCCCTTTCTCAGTCTCACCGATAGGTGGACTTGTCCTGTCATCCCCGACCTCCAGCCGGAATCCCCGCCCTTTCCTTCCTCTGCCTACCCGATTCAAATCCCGCCGCGCGCGCTTGCTCCCGCGCCCTGCTAACACCGCGTCCGTTATCACCGCACGTCCCGTGATCGCAGCCCAGTTTTCCCCCGTCAAGCCCCCCTCCCCCCCCCCCCCCCCCCGGCTCCGAATTTTGGAAAATGGCGAGATTGCCGGCCTCTGTTTCCCGGCCGAATCCCGGCAACCGTACCCTCCCCTCTTTGTAAAGCTGACGCCCTCCCTAGAACCCATTCCTCGCCGCGCTCGACCTCTCTCCTCGTCTGCCTCGCTCTAGCGCTGCCACGTGCGAGTTCTTCGCCATCTCCAATAAGAGCTCCGCAGCCGCTAGGATTCCTCCCCTCTGAAGCATAATCTTTGTAGTCATTGCATTCACATATTGTTTTTCCACTATTGCATGGTTGTGTATTGATTTTGTATGCAATTGCATGTGCTGGTATTGTCACGCTTAAGGATGAATATACGCAAGGATCAATGTACGAGGATCTCCAAGAGCAAGATTTCAAAGTGGTTGAACAACAACACGCGCAGGACGAAGGCAAGTGTCCTTGATGCATTTTGTACCTGTTGTGAATGTTACTTTAGGATTGCATGCTTGTGTTAAATGATTGGGAACCTATTGTTAGGGTTTACTAGTATTGTTCTATCTTGTCCTTGTCACCTGGAACTAGAGTTTTATTTATCAATGGGTAGACATGCTTAGTTGCTTACTGGGTTGTTGGGACCAATTTATTGTTGACTAATGAACAATATCACGTGGGGAATGATTGGTAATTCTTTTAGCAACATGGACTTAGGGATCTATGTAAGCCGGATGGAATGGATGTGGTGCTGTGGGCACATGGTTGGTTGTGGTAGGCTTGTTGTAGATCCTAGGAACCAGTTCTTGGAGCGATAACCCAAGAAAACAATGTCATCACAAGACCGATATGGGTAAGGCTTGGCCTAGTAATTAGGTGTTCTCCCAGTGTCAGTGCAGCATGTGGTGGAGCGGGGAATGGAAATCAAGAGAACTGTCCTTGTATCCGAATGGCTCAAGAGGGGGCTCCTGGGGTGATGAGCTGCTTGTTGATGGGCTATCACTTATGGACGGGAGTGGAACCTTAGTGGCTAGCATGTACTGGGAGACCCTTTGGAAAAGCCTTGTAGTGAAACCCTGCCACACACCAAAGGAAGTGTGTAATATGGGTCGCGTCCACAGGCACAAAGGGAATCACGACTTGTGGGTAAAGTGGTACAAACTCTACAGGTATCAAACTGTCATGACAGTTGTGCTCACGGTCACGAGCGGCCTGGAGTCCTCACAAGATTAGTTGGTGGTTTATGGATGGTTATGGTTGGGATTGGCGGATGGGATTGGACTTGGCTTGGATAGGACCCTATGGATTGATGGTTGGGATGACCCCACTTAGTAAATAGGATGCTTAGGTTAATTAAAAGCTCATGCAATAAACCCCTATAAGCCTTTTGTCTATAGCCCCATGTCATCTTTTCCCCCAGTTGCTGAGTATGACACGTACTCACCCTTGCTATACCCATGTTGCTGCTCAGCCACAGGAGAAGGTTGGAACCACTATGAAGACGATGGAGGCGAGTACTAGGCGATGGTCCACCAGTCAGTGCCTGTGGAGTCTTGGGACGTCTACTCTAGTTTATTTTCGCTGCATTGATGTACTTTTCTTTTAGACATATGGGTCCTTTTGTAATAAAGATACGGTGTAATAATTAAAGGATATGGATATTTATTCTGTTTACCATAAATGATGTACCATATGTGTGTGTAAATTGATCCTAGGCACACGTACGGCTGCAGCCGTTTTGCTTCTTAAAATGGGTGTGACAGAAGTGGTATCAGAGCCATATCGACTATAGGACGTCAGCCTAGTTAGAAATGGATGCATTTAGGGATACAATTTTGTTTAAACATATACAAACTATTTTGAAAAAAAATGATTTTTATTTCTTATTTTGTTATTTTGTTTTACATTGTGTTTACTTTTCAGATTTCTTTTAACCATTGCTTATCCATACCTTGTTATTTCAAAAATGTAGATGGCCCGTACCAAGAAGACCGCTCGTAAGGCTACATCTGGAGTTCACTGTGGACGCCTTGCCCCTAGGCGTGTTCTAAAGGAAGCAAGTGAGGAGGTAACTCAACCAGAATGTGAGGAGGCCCCGCTAAGTGACGAGGAGCTTCCAGAGGCACCTGAAGAGGAAGAGCCTGAAGAACATGAGCAAGAAGAAGATCCTGACGAGCCCCAAGAGGAAGAAGACCCTAAAGAACCGAAGGACCTTGAAAATCCTGAAGATGGTGACTCAGAGGATGAGGACAAGGACCCCGTTGTCCGTCAGGCTGAGAAATACTGCTCTTTTGGACAAGAGGGCGAGCCTTTCTCCAAGACCCTACGGGATCTACTTGAGAGGATTGGCGTCACCAACGGGCCACAGTACTTCCTCAAGAAGGTGGATCGCCCCAACTGTGAAGAGTGGATAGTAGAAGTCAACGTCTACAATGGAGACCGCGTCATAGCTACTCACCGGGGCTCCACTCATAGGGATACTCATACCAAGATCAACCACATCCTTCTCCTTGAGGCCATCCTTATCAACCTCAGCCTTTTCGCTTTGCTTCTTGGCATCCTCGATAGCAATTCCTCACATCTCAAAACCTAAGGACAAAGACATATGAGAGCGTGCACTTGGTGCCATTGTAAAAGCACCGTCAAAGTTAGCAAATAGCCAAACCAAGAAAAAGCATTTTCTCAATGTCGCCTTCGGATCACAAAGTTGGTTAAGGTCAACTAGTGATCAACCAGCTCTGATACCAATTGAAGGACCGAGAAGATGACCAGAGGGGGGGTGAATGGGAGCCAATTAAATTTCTTCTCAAGAACTTGGCCTATGTCCCAATTACAACACAAGCCATCCTCTAAACAAATTATCAAGGTTATCACACCAACTTCTGATGTGCTAACCATAGAAATGATTAACACCAGCAGAGGAGTATAGCGGAAATAAAAGAGAACAGCCAAGCTCAAACCGATGGAAGAAACTCACACAAAATACGCAATTCTGTCAGAGTATCGGCAGCGCCGATCAGGGCATCGGCTGTCGCAACCCTATACCAAAGTATAGAGTGTGCCATACAGGATCGCCTCGGGAGATGATTAACAAAGTAACCATACATAGTGTTCACACATAAACATCCATCATTTACAAGGATACATCATTAAGTGCATACCATTACAAGTTCCAGAGTCACTACGGAAGCAAATTTAGCTACCCTACCATACCCATATTCTTGGTTCAGATTACATAATTATGCGGAGGCGAAAAGTACGACAAAACACGACGTAGAACCTAAGTAAACCATGCCGGCCCTAGGGCGATGGCACACTCATCTTGATTAGGGGAGCTGGGGACCCATTCAATGGTCCAGTTCTGGGGCTCCTTGATGAGGACATCAACGACATACGAATAATGACGACGGAAGATGGCGCGCCAAACCAAGCTGTCACACCTCCACCTCTCGTCGTCGCGCCTCCTCGAGTTACGGATCCATCTTCTAACGAGACGACGACGTACAAGGGCCCAATCACTAGAGCTCGAGCCCAGGAATTGAAGACGGTTTTGATGCTAAGGAACGACGGCCCAGGATGATGTCGCCTGAAGGCCCACGTGGCCCAAGTCGCACGACTCCCTCTCCACCGCGCGCCTCTCCACTTCAGCCGGCCCTAGATGCCTCGTCCTCCCCCTAAATAGTCAAGGGCTGCGCCCCTTGTAATCTTCGAGTTTTGTTTTAAGTTTAGCTTAGCTATACATCCGTCTCTCGACGTGAATTCAGAACTCCACCTTCGTGCAATACATCAGATTGCTCGCCTCTAATTCTTGCTCGTTCTTCGATTGCGCGTAAGAATTGATCCTCGTGATCAGGTTGATCTTGTTTACCACAAGGTTAATATCCTCCGGAAGTTGGTTCAGCGATTGCATTGGCGCTTCGGCTTGCTCGTCGTAGTCGGATCGTGAGGGTCGACATCCACCAAATCGAAGTTATCTCCACTCGCCGAAAGATCGGGCACTCTACACCTATCAAGTGGTATCAGATTCCAGTGTTTCTCGGTGAGTTTTATCCAAGTCCACATAAACCAGAAACTACAAAAAAAAAAGTTTACCCCAGTACGGTTTTGAGCCTTGCACTTTCGTTCAATAATTTGCGTTGTTGAGTTTTTATGCTTTCGCTTTTGATCGTTGCTGGTACACTGTGTTTCATCGTTTTCTTCCTATCATCGTCGTATCCTTCCGCCGTGCCGCGTGTTTTCACCACCACAGTTTGCTTTCCGCCGCATCTGTTTACCCCGTCTCGCTTGCCAAATTTTCCCACTGCACCGTGAGTCCGGGTCAATCACTGCCTCGACGATCGAGTCCTACTCGGTTACGTCGTGACCCGCTCGCCTCGCCCTATGTTTAGTTCCATTCGGTTTCGTGTGTCCCGTTCGCCTCGCTGATCGAGTCCTACTCGGTTACGTCGTGACCCGCTCGCCTCGCCCTGTGTTTAGTTCTGTTCGGTTTCGTGTGTCCCGCTCGCCTCGCTGATCGAGTCCTACTCGGTTACGTCGTGACCCACTCGCCTCGCTGATCGAGTCCTACTCGGTTACGTCGTGACCCGCTCGCCTCGTCCTGTGTTTGTTTCTGCTCGGTTTCGTTTGTTCCTACTCTAGAGAGAGAGAGAGAGAGTATCTTTTTATTACCGTTCTACCCCTGCCTCAAAAAAAAAGTGCTTGTGCTTAATTGCTTATTTGAGGTCTCATTGTTTATATTTTCAGCAAAAAGTATTAAAAAAAAGAGAAAAAGAAAGAAAAAAAAGAAAAAAAAGAGAAAAAAAAAGAAAGAAAAAAAACAGAAAAAAAAAGAGCGGCCGAGCAACACAGGCGACGCGTTCTTGCTGCACTTTGTTTTGATCCTTTTTCCTTCCTCTTGCACTTGTACCGGCAGCAATCTTTTCGCGTTTAGCACCATTATTCAGCTTTGCAGTTATTGTTTGAATTGTGCTAACCCTTGGATTGAGTGCAGCCTCCTAGCCCCACAAATTTTCTACTACAAGCAGGTTTGTGTTTCACCACGCAATCGCTCCACCAATCTTCCACCGGTTTTACCTGTGGTTGCAGTTCACGCTTGCGTGCTTGGTAAGGACGGGTAAGGATTTGATAACAGCTTTTTGATTGAGCTTTTCATCCACCACTCACCTCTCGTTGTAGGATTTCGCTTTTTGTATTGCTTGTGTTTCTATGGCAGAAAACAGCTCGAAGTCGGAGGAGCTCACCCTCCAGGATGTCCAGGCACAGGTAGATGGTCTACAAAACGACATGAAGACGATGCACGAGAGACTTGACTCTACGGTCACTTCGTCGAATGAGCGTTTTGATCAACTGGACCTTGCTGATACGGCTATCCGCACCACGCTCGCGACGATCATGACTCGTCTTGAGGCCATGTCGACGCAGCTTGGGACCATGATGACGTAGCTCACGGAGTTGCAACATGCACGTGACTACGGCGCCGACACCGAGCAGGACGACGACAATCGCCGTGGTCATGCTCGTAGGGTACGTGTTCCTATTAATGATTCTTTTGCCAAAATAAAATTTTGTATTCCCACTTTTAATGGCAAATATGATCCGGGTGCTTATCTTGATTGGGAATTAGAGGTTGAACAAAAATTTGCATGCCATGATATTCCTGCTAATTTACAAGTTAAGGCTGCTATTAGTGAATTTACTGAATTTGCTTTACTTTGGTGGCGTGAGTATAGACAAAGATATCCTGATAATATTCCAGCCACTTGGACGGCATTAAAAGCTGCTATGCGTCATCGTTTTGTGCCGTCATATTATGCTAGAGATTTGCTTAATCAAATGCAGCGTTTTCAACAAGGTTCACTTTCTGTAGAGGATTATTATCAAGCTTTGCAAAAGGGTATGATTCGCTGTGGTTTAGTTGAACTGGATGATGCTGCTATGGCTCGCTTTAGGGGTGGGTTAAATCGTGAAATTCAGAATATTCTTGATTATAAGCATTATGATGATATGACCACCTTATTTGAATATGCTTGTAAAGCTGAACGTGAAGTGCAGGATCGACAATCTTTGTCAAGACCTAACATTTTTGTAGGGTCCAAGACGCCTTCAGCTCCACGGTCGACACCTCCTTCCACGTCGCGCGACCACTCCTCGACCACGTCCAAGTCGAGTGCTCCATCCACGGCCAAATCTGCCTCGTTCGTGCCGTTCTCCTCGTCGTCTGGACGAGCTCGTGATATTCACTGTCACCGTTGCCGAGGATTTGGTCATGTGATACGCGATTGTCCAAATAAACGAACTATGTTGATTCGTGACGACGGTGGGTATTCTTCTGCTAGTGATTCTGAGGATATTCAGCAGACTATGCTTGCCACTAATCATGCAGATAATACGGAGCTTCATGTCGACTCTAGTGCCGCCGACAGGTATGCCACTCTTGTTGTGCAGCGTGTTCTTAGTACACAGGTCATTCAGGATGAAAAGCATCAGCGCCACAACATTTTTCATATCAAAGGCGTTGTGCAAGAACGAGCGGTCCGTATAATCATCGATGGTGGCAGTTGCAACAATTTGGCTAGTACGACCTTGGTGGAGCAGTTGTCATTGCCAACAAGGAAGCATCCACATCCTTATCACGTTCAATGGCTTAATGATGGCGGCAAAATAAAGGTAACGCGCTCGGTACGTGTTCCTTTCTCTCTTGGCGCCTATTCTGATTTTGTAGATTGTGATGTTGTTCCAATGGAAGCATGCTCTTTGTTGCCTGGCCGTCCTTGGCAATATGATGTCGATAGTGTTCGTCATGGTCGCTCCAATTATTATTCCTTCATGTTCAAGGGTCAGAAAATTGTTATTCATCCTATGACACCTGAACAAGTTCTTAAAGATGATATTGCTCAAGCGAAAAAAGCTGCAAAATTGGTTACATCGCCTCCTGTTGCACCTGTTCAATATGAGATCAAATTGAATAACCCTATCTTGCTTGCTACACGTGCTGATTTTGATGAATTACATGATGCTAATCTGCTTTGCTATGCGCTAGTTTGCTCTCGTATGCTTGTTTCACTAGATGAGGCGCCTATGTTGCATATTCCTCCTGCTGTTGCTAACCTTTTGCAGGACTATAAAGATGTTTTTCCTGCTGAATTGCCGTCGGGTCTTCCTCCTATTCATGGCATAGAACATCAGATTGATTTAATTCCAGGCGCACAGCTTCCTAATCGCGCCCCGTACCGCACAAATCCTGAGGAGACGAAAGAAATTCAGCGTCAAGTGCAGGCATTGCTTGATAAAGGTTACATTCGTGAGTCTCTCAGCCCTTGTTCGGTTCCTGTTTTGCTTGTTCCTAAGAAAGATGGTTCTTGGCGTATGTGTGTAGATTGTCGTGCAATTAACAATATTACAATTCGTTATCGATATCCTATACCACGCCTTGATGATATGCTTGATGAACTTAGTGGTGCCACAATTTTCTCTAAGGTTGATTTACGTAGTGGTTACCATCAAATAAGAATGAAATTAGGAGATGAATGGAAAACGGCTTTTAAAACTAAATTTGGCTTGTATGAATGGTTGGTTATGCCGTTTGGATTGTCTAATGCTCCTAGCACTTTTATGCGCTTAATGAATGAAGTTCTTCGGTCTTTCATTGGAATATTTGTTGTTGTCTACTTTGATGATATCCTTATATACAGCAAATCCATGAATGAGCATTTAGATCATTTGCGTGCTGTTTTTGATGCTTTGCGTGCTGCTCACTTGTTTGGGAACATGGAAAAATGCACTTTTTGCACGCAACGTGTTTCGTTTCTTGGATATGTTGTTACTCCACAGGGCATTGAGGTCGATAGCAGCAAGGTGGACGCCATTCAGAGTTGGCCCCAACCGACGACGGTCACACAGGTTCGCAGTTTTCTTGGTCTTGCAGGCTTCTATCGTCGTTTTGTGCGGGATTTCAGTTCTATTGCTGCACCATTACATGAGCTGACCAAGAAGGGTGCGCCATTTGAGTGGGGCGCACCACAAGACGACGCATTCAACACTTTAAAGGAACGGTTAACTCATGCTCCTCTCTTACAATTGCCTAATTTTGATAAAGTGTTTGAATTGGAATATGATGCTAGTGGAATTGGTTTGGGTGCTGTTTTGTTGCAAGATCATAAACCCATTGCTTATTTTAGTGAGAAGTTAAGTGGTGCTGCTCTTAAATATTCCACTTATGATAAAGAACTTTATGCTTTAGTAAGAACTTTGCAAACATGGCAGCATTATTTATGGCCTCGCAAATTTATTATTCATTCTGATCATGAGGCTTTGAAACATATTAGAACCCAAACTAATCTGAATCGTCGTCATGCTAAATGGGTTGAATTTATTGAATCTTTTCCATACATCATTAAACATAAAAATGGGAAGGAAAATGTGATTGCCGATGCTTTGTCTCGTCGTTATATGATGCTGTCCCAATTAGACTTTAAAATCTTTGGTTTGCAAGCTTTGAAAGATCAATATGTGAATGATGCTGATTTTCATGATATTATGATGCATTGTAAGGATGGCAAACCTTGGGGCAAATTTCATATGCAGGATGGGTTCCTGTTTCGTGCTAACAAGCTGTGTATTCCAGCTAGCTCGGTTCGTCTTTTGTTGTTACAGGAGGCGCATGGAGGTGGTCTTATGGGTCACTTCAGAGTTTTCAAGACACATGAGGTGTTGGCCGACCATTTCTTTTGGCCACGGATGCGCCGTGATGTTGAGCGCCTTGTTGCACGCTGTACTACATGTCAAAAAGCTAAATCTCATTTGGGTAATCATGGTTTGTATATGCCCTTGCCTGTTCCCTCTTCTCCTTGGCATGATATTTCGATGGGTTTTGTTTTAGGATTGCCTCGCACTAAGAAGGGGAGGGACAGTATTTTTGTGGTTGTTGATCGTTTCTCTAAAATGGCTCACTTTATACCTTGTCATAAAACTGATGATGCCTCAAATGTTGCTGAATTGTTCTTTAGAGAGATTGTTAGATTGCATGGAATTCCTAAAACAATTGTCTCTGATCGTGATGCTAAGTTTCTTAGTCATTTTTGGCGTTCTCTTTGGAATAAATTAGGAACTAAGCTGCTGTTTAGTACTACTTGTCATCCTCAAACTGATGGGCAAACTGAGGTAGTAAATAGAACTTTGTCTGCTATGCTTAGAGCTGTTTTAGATAAAAATTTGAGACGTTGGGAAGATTGTTTACCTCATGTTGAATTTGCTTATAATCGTGCTACACATTCTGCCACTAAGATGTGTCCTTTTGAGGTTGTTTATGGCTATGTTCCTAAGGCGCCTATTGATTTGTTTGCTATTGATGCTGAAGATGAACCACATCTTGATGCTCTTGCTCATATTGATCACATGAAACAATTGCATGAAGAAACACAACACAACATTGCCATTGCTAATAAAAAGTATCAAGTTGCTGGTAGTAAAGGTAGAAAACATATTTCTTTTGAACCTGGTGATTTGGTTTGGTTGCACTTGCGTAAAGATAGATTTCCTACTTTGCGTCATTCTAAACTGATGCCTTGTGCTGCTGGTCCTTTTAAAGTGCTAACCAAGATTAACGATAATGCTTATGTTCTTGACTTGCCCATGGAGTTTGGTGTTTCCACTAGTTTTAATGTTGCAGATTTGAAACCATACTTGGGTGAGGATGATGAGTTGCCGTCAAGGACGACTTCACTTCAAGAAGGGGAGGATGATGAGGACATCAACGACATACGAATAATGACGACGGAAGATGGCGCGCCAAACCAAGCTGTCACACCTCCACCTCTCGTCGTCGCGCCTCTTCGTGTTACGGATCCATCTTCTAACGAGACGACGACGTACAAGGGCCCAATCACTAGAGCTCGAGCCCAGGAATTGAAGACGGTTTTGATGCTAAGGAACGACGGCCCAGGATGATGTCGCCCGAAGGCCCACGTGGCCCAAGTCGCACGACTCCCTCTCCACCGCGCGCCTCTCCACTTCAGGTGGCCCTAGATGCCTCGTCCTCTCCCTATATAGTCAAGGGCTGCACCCCTTGTAATCTTCGAGTTTTATTTTAAGTTTAGCTTAGCTATACATCCGTCTCTCGACGTGAATTCAGAACTCCACCTTCGTGCAATACATCAGATTGCTCGCCTCTAATTCTTGCTCGTTCTTCGATTGCGCGTAAGAATTGATCCTCGTGATCAGGTTGATCTTGTTTACCACAAGGTTAATATCCTCCGGAAGTTGGTTCAGCGATTGCATTGGCGCTTCGGCTTGCTCGTCGTAGTCGGATCGTGAGGGTCGACATCCACCAAATCGAAGTTATCTCCACTCGCCGAAAGATCGGGCACTCTACACCTATCACTCCTCACCTTCCCACACAACTTTGTTACAACAGTCACAATAAGTAGCTTGAGGAACACCTGAAACCACATAATCGCAAAGCTTGAGTATCTAGCAAACTCCGCAAGAATTACCCGTCCAAAGGTTTACTAAAACCGACTCCTAATATGCAGGGGGCTGACTGGCTCATTTGATATTTGCATAAAAACACCTATTAATTCTATGCTGCAATGTTTATTCTTTAACCAAGATTTTAATTGCTTGTTGCAGAAAATTAACTGTAGTTCAACCTAGCTAGCTGCTAAGACTGTACAAATATAAAGAACAATACAACATAGCAATATGTAGCCGCAGAGTAAATAAATTTCAGCAGCATAACCGAACTCCTCTACTTAAAGTATCATTGCCACTGCTCGAACAAGAGGTACTCCTAACCGCGAGGGACGGCAATTCGAATCGATTTAAATCCTGCACGAGAATAACCCAAGTGCACGACATACGCATCATTTAAGAACACGTATGGCCACCATTCATGAGATTGCGATAAAGTCGATCCGGGGCCATCGATCCTGAGTACACGTCCTCCCCGCGATACAGTACTTCGTATCCGAGGCTTAACCCATGCACTCTCCAACGGTCTTCAACCCGTGCATCCACCGTGCCATTCACATCACCTCTGGATCGATGAGTAATACTGTCCAACAATATGGCGCCCAAGTTACTAGGTTTACCAATTCCCATATAAAGGTATGCACTTGGTACTGTTCAATACTTGTCCGTGGAGTTGCAATGATAGGTTCTCAAATTTTAACCAATTTCATTCTTCATGTGAATCATGATTGAATCAAGTGATCCATAGCCTACCATTGACTCCACTAATTTAAGCCTAGCAGTTGCTAACGAAAAGGCTTACTACATAACTAATTATAGGTCATAGTTTGTTTATGCACGCGGGTTTCCATCCAAGACCTATACCTAATGCACAATACAATATTCCTATATTGTGACAAAATAGAAGGACTCGGAAATCAATAGGTGTGCACCGGGGCTTGCCTTGGGAGGGATCGTAGTTAGAGTTTTCGACGAGGTTTAGCTCAACTTTGGGCTCCTCGGGGTTGCTTGTCACGGCCTTGCTCCCGGTCTCGCTTCCTAGTCAATGCAGTGCAATGCACGGTAAGGAATTGGACGATGATTCGCGGCCCTTCCTCAATAAATAGAATTGACGGAATGATGCTCATGCATGAGATGATATGCTTGCATAACACTCTAGGCAACTACTTAATTTAAGGGGACAAACTTCTAATTAGGAAAGTATGAGGCATTGCAGTTAATAAGCATATCACCCACATCTCAAATGAAAGCATACCTCTGGTGCTAGGAAATTAGCAAGGTATTATTTTATCGGTGTGCTAAGGCCCACTTAGCAGACATGCAAAGCCTCTTAACTAAATTCCTATCAGGGATTCATTTCCAATTATAATGATTATGTAAGGGAATATAGAAACTTTATATTGCAAAGTTAAACACTAGCATGTATCTCCTTACTTAATCCCCTAAAAGTTGACATGCACACTTTTAAATATAACCCTAAACCGATCTAGATATGTATAAGCTACTTATGAAACATGAGCATACAATGGAGAATAGTAAACTTACTGCAAGTCAAGGTTAACATGTTGTATGAACAGTCCCAAAGATGAATTTATCCCTAATAATAACTATATGCATATATAAGGCAATATTTACATTGAAATTTTTCTAAGCTAATTATCGAATGAGCAAATTAACAGCAAAAGGCATATCAATGGTGCCCACAATTTTTACATGGGATTTTACAGACATGTAGAAATGCCCAAAGAACTGGAGTACTAAATTTCATGATTAAAATCCTACCCAAGAATTTATATAAATTCATTTACTGAAAATAGAGATTATGCAATAACACTAAAAATTTGCATAAAATGAAAATGTGCTTCTGCAGAAATTTTAGAGATGCCATGATATGCTTACAGAACAACTTTCATAATTTTACCATTTATATATTTTTAGTTATGAATTTAATACTCTTAGCAAGGTTCTAAGTTTGGTGATTTAATTTAATTAACCTATTTCATAACTTTGGTGCTCATCCATTTTTTCTAGTAGAGGGGAATTTTAGGAGTCAGACAAAATTAGTTTCACATTTTTCCCCTTTTTATTTTTCAAGTTACTGAATTTTGAAGATTTAAATAGAGTTCACCCTTATTTACAACTCTGCCATTCACCGATTTGAAATCGGCTCCCCACGCGCGCGCGCGCGCCCGCTTGACTCGCCGGAGCGCGGTCGGAGCTCGCTGGGGAAGGGGAAGGAGGGGTCGGGGGTGGGCGACGGCTGGACCAAATCGGTCGGCGCGTTGCGGGGGCACAGTTGGTGGGGTCGGAGGGAGGGGCTCACCGGGAATCCTGCCGGCGACGAGGAGCGGCGGCAGAGGAAACTCCGGCGGCATCGCGCGTCGTGCACCGAGGGAGAGAGAGGTCGCGTGTTGGTTGCCGAGCTTCACCGAGAGTTGCAGGTGGCCGGCATCGAGGAAGTAGCCGAGTAGGGAGGCCGGAGGAGGGTTCTCGTTGACGAGGTGGACGAATCCCGACGGCGGCAGCTCTTCTCCTTGTCGATTCCAGCGAGGTTGCTGCGACAAAGAGGGAGCGGGTCAGTGGCACGCTAGTGGAGATGCTTGCGCACCGATTTGAGGAAAAAGGAGGGAACGGGGGGCTGCCTAAGTGGATCTCAACGCGATGGCGGCCATGGCGGAGGGAAACAGGGGCGGCGCTCGATTTTCACCGCTGCTTTTATCGGTGATGGAGATGGGGGGTGTTGGGGTGTTCCTGAAGCGACGAGAGAGAGCAGAGGAGGTGTGGGAGAGTGCAAGCGTCGGGAGAGTGGGGGAATAGCCTTGCTGCTGGAGAGAGAGAGAGGGATCGGGGGGGTGAGCTGGCCGGAGGAGAGTGGCTCGTCGGTGGAGGGGCTTTCAAGGCTACGCCGGTGGCACAGCAATGGGCAGGCGGAGCAGTGGCTGGGATGGGCAGAAGAGAGGAGGTGATCGGTGGCCGACGGGGGGGGGGGGGGGGGGGGGTACGGCGGTGTCGATCGGTGAGTGGACCAAGGACAGTGAAAGCGGTTGACCCCTTTTGACTGGAACAGTGCTCTGTATTCTGCTAAATTCTCTAAGTTTTGTTGCTTTAATCTTCATGCCAATTTTTGTGCATGTCCAGAAAACCATATCCTCCAGCTTTTCTTTTGGGACCACGTCGCAATTTCTGCTGGAGAATTTATTTAAAATCCTTGAACAGAGGTACTTTTATCTGCACTTAGGGAATTTTTAAGGGTATTAAACCTTTACCAAAAATTCTGATAAATTCCCCAAACTTCATTCTTGACATGTTCTGCTAGAATATGCAAAAATATTGGCACACTTTCATTGAGTTTTGTAAAGGTTTTGAAATGCTATAAATTGGCCAAATTGTGGATTTTAATCAATTAAATTTATTTCCCTTATTTCTTTGGCACTTTAATCATTTGAAATTTTTAATTAGCCAGCAATTTAACATTAGGATTAGCTTAATCAACTTTTTGTGACATGGGATGTCACAGCACTCCCCCCTTAAAAGAAATCTTGCCCCGAGATTTGTAACTGGATGAACAAAAGAGGGAGGGCGTGGGTGTTTACCGGATTTGCGAGGTCAAGAACTCGGGGAAGTTGGTTTTCAGAAACTCCTCTTGCTCCCAAGTGGCTTCATCTTCGGTATGATTGCTGCATTGCACTTTGTAGAAGGTGATGGTGCGATGGCGCGTTACCCGGTCCTTTTGATCAATGATTCAGACGGGGTATTCAGGCTAGGAGAGGTCTGCTTCCAATTGTTCGGTGTCGGAAATGACCACGTCGATCAGAGGCTTTAAACACTTCTTGAGTTGGGACACGTGGAAGACGTTGTGCACCCGCTCAAGATTTTCCGGTAATTTCAATCGATAAGCAACGGCGCTATGCTTCTCCGTGATCAGAAAGGGTCCGATGTAGCATGGTGCTAAACTACCCTTGATTCCAAAACGAGATATACCCTTGTTGGGAGAAACTCGAAGATAGACATGATCTCCCTTTTCGAACTCCAATGGGCGTCTCCTTTTGTTGGCATAGCTTATCTGACGGGATTGTGCTGCTTTCATGTTAGCTTGAATTTGCCGCACCTTCTCTTCGGCTTGGATGACAAGGTTTGGACCAAAATTAATTCTTGGGTGCAGTTGCTCCCAAAAATGAGCAATAAACTGGGGACCTCGATCAGAGATAATAGTCTTGGGCACACCGTGCAAACATAGGATTCTTGCGACGTAGAGCTCGGCATACTTCTTGGTCGAGTAGGTCATATGGACGGGAATAAAAATGAGCAGATTTTGTCAACCTATCCACGATAACCCATATGGAATCATGCTTCTTGGGGGTGAGGGGTAACCCAACAATAAAATCCATAGCAATATCCTCCCATTTCCAAGCGGAGATTTTTAATGGCTGCAAAAGACCGGCTTTCCTCAAATGGTGGGCCTTCACGCGCTGGCAAGTATCGCACTCGGAAACATAACGAGCGACTTCTCATTTCATGCGCGTCCACCAAAACTTTTCCTTTAACCCACGGTACATCTTGTTGCTGCCGGGGTGTATGGAGTATTTGGACAACTGAGCCTCATCCATAATTTTCTTCCTTAATTCCTCCTTCTTCGGAACAACAAGTCGATTGTTGAACCATAGCACTCCATCTTCGTCCTGTCGGAAACATGTAGCTTCATGTTTGCGTATCTTTTGTCGAATGTGTTCCATTCCCTTGTCTTCCTTTTGGGCCTCAACAATTTCGTCGCGAAGGGTAGGAATAAGAGCTAGATTATACAAGGATCCAAATGGAATGATATGAAGACTTGGTTCGCTTGAATCTGAATTCGGGCAAGCTTCTGTACAACAAACAATTGCGTGATTGCATTGATCCCTACGACTCAGGGCGTCGGCAACCACGTTGGCTTTTCCGGGGTGATAATGAATTTCTAATTCATAATCCTTGATTAATTCTAACTATCTACGTTGCCTCATATTCAATTCTTCTTGCGTGAATATATACTTGAGACTTTTGTGGTCGGTGTAGAGATTGACAAGGTTACCAAGCAGGTAATGGTGCCAGATTTTTAAGGCTAGGACAACGGATGCCAACTCTAAATCATGAGTGGGATAATTTTGCTCATGCTTTCAGAGCTGTCGGGAGGCATAGGCAATGACACGGCCTTCTTGCATAAGCACACAACCCAACCCGGTGCCGGATGCATCACAGTAGACATCGAACGGTTTGGTAATATCGGGTTGAGCCAAAACCGGGGCAGTTGTCAAATGCTCCTTGGGTGACCGGAAGGCTTCCTCACATGCACTACTCCACTTAAACTTAGCATCTTTTTCCAGCAGCTTCGTCATAGGCTTGGCAATGCTTGAGAAGTTGGGAATAAATTTCTGATAATATCCGGCAAGACCAAGGAAGCTACGAATTTGCTTGACCGATTTCGGAGCTTTCCAATTCAGCACATCTTCTACCTTGGTAGGATCGATGGCTACTCCTTCCGCTGAAATGATATGACCCAAGAATGGAACCTGCTTTAGCCAAAATTCACACTTGCTAAATTTGGCGTAAAGTTGGTGATCTCGGAGTCGTTGCAGAACAATGCGGAGATGTTCGGCGTGTTCTTCCTCGGATTTGGAGTAGATAAGGATGTCGTCAATGAACACAACCACGAACTTATCCAACTCTGGCATGAACACGGAATTCATCAAATACATGAAGTGGGCTGGAGCATTGGTGAGACCAAAAGACATGACCAGGTATTCGAAAAGGCCATATCGTGTGGAGAAAGCAGTTTTTGGAATGTCTTCGGCACGGATCTTTATTTGGTGGTAACCGGATCGGAGGTCAATCTTGGAGAAAACTTTAGCACCAACAAGTTGATCAAAGAGAATATCAATTTGATGTAGAGGGTAATTGTTCTTGATGGTTACGGCATTCAAAGGCCTGTAGTCAACACACAGACGTAAGGTCTTGTCTTTCTTCTTCACAAGGAGGGCAGGACATCCCCAGGGGGATGAACTCAGTCGGATGTAACCCTTGTCCATAAGCTCTTGTAATTGCTCTTTTAATTCTGCTAACTCATTCGGAGCCATTTTGTACGGCCTACGAGAGATAGGCGACGTACCGGGTAGAAGTTCGATTTTAAACTCGACATCTTTGTCCGGAGGCATTCCCGGTAAATCATCTGGGAACACGTCAGAAAAGTCACGTACCACTGGGATATCCTCTAGCTTTTTCCCTTCAACATGATACACTTGAGGAGTGGACAATCTGGGACACGGCAATCGGGGAATAGACGAGCCATAGAGGGGTGAGTTCAAGTGGACTTCCCGGGATTCAATGTGCAAGACGGCTCTATGTTTAGTCATCCATCTCATACCCAGAATACCATCTAAGATGATTAACGAAGCGGGGTACATGTTGCCTGCTAACTTAAGTGGCACTCTTCTCAACTCGAGGTGAGTCCTTATTTTCCCACCGGGGGATGTGATGATGTACGGGGTTCCCGTAGTGGTGGGGGTGATTTTCAGATGATTCACACATGCTTGACTAATAAAATCATGCGTTGCTCCTGAATCAAAAAGAACCATAGCAGCGTGTTGGTTGATCGAGAACATACCCGCGAGAACGGGCTCCCCAACTTGAATCTCTTCGACCGTGGTATAATTGACTCGGCCATTCTTGTGAGTAGGGGTAGAAGACTGGGGACGATTCCCATAGTTGTCGTGGTTGTTGCCGCTGCTGTGGTGGTGGTTGTTGTTCCCGGAAGTGTTGGAGTTGTTGTTGTTTCCCTGGTTGCACTTCAGGAAACGGCACTCCTTGGCAAAGTGACCGGTTTGGCCACAGTTGTAACACGGCTGTGAGGAGTTGTGCTTCACAACTTGATTAGTCTGCTGCGGAGGGCGGGAACCAGAGGAGGGCTGCTGGTTGCCTCCATGGGAATGAAAGTGCTGCTGCGAGTAGCTCGGACGAGATCCTCCTCCCGACGGTACCGCAGTTCGAAACTTCTGTCCAGTCGGGGAGGTGATTGCCAGCCTGTACTTGGGCGGCGCGGAGCCGGACGAACTTCCCATAGCACGCTTCCTCTTCTTGTCCTCTTTGTTAGCACGGATGGCATCTTCTTGCACAATGGCGGCACTCATCAGGTCGTTGAACGTGCCTGCAGTAACTTATGCCAAACGGTCCTGCAGCTTAGGGGTAAGGCCCGAGCGGAAACAATCCTTCTTCTTTTCGTCCATATCGGCGTGATACGAAGCATACTGAGTCAAGTAATTGAACTTCCATGTGTACTCTTGCATGGTTCCCGAGACTTGCTTCAGCTTGACAAACTCTTGCAGCTTGCGCTTCATGAGACTAGCGGGAATGTGGTGTGCACGAAAAGTGGTGCAGAATTCCAGCCAAGTGACTTGGTGGCCAGGGGCAAGAGCAGGGTGTAGCTCGCCCACCAAGCACTTGCGGAACCACGGAGTTGCTGCGCGGCGAAGAGGGGCTTCTGGTGGTCGGTGCAGTGGAGCAGAGCAAGCTTCAATTCCAAAGTGCGAATGAAATTATCCGCTTCTAGCGGGTCACTGGCTTCTCCGAAGGTGGGTGGATGAGTTGCCCAAAAGTCACTGCAGGAGGATTCACGAGGCTGCTGCGGTGGTGGTCCGGGAGCTCCGTGGCGATTCATGTTCTCCATGAACATGCGAAACATCTCGTTCTGATTGTGGATGAGCTGCTCCATAGGCGTCATGGGCAGAGCATTGGGTGGCGGCTGGTTTCCACCCACGTTGGAGGCACCAGGAGCATCACAGAGGTTCTCTCCACCGCGGCGAGTTTGCACCATCTGCCATAGGAGTAAAACATGTTAGCCCGATCATCACCTGAGACAATATGATAATACGGCTATAACATAGTGACAAAATAAAATTTCATATTGCTCATAAACGGAAATGTTGACAGGGAACGGTGCAGGTCACAAGAGGTAACTTGGATTCCATTGGTTCCAACACCATAGGCAATATACTTATGATAAAAACCATGGATACATGCAACGCAACTTCCGATACATGGCAAGCCTTAGGTTACATCACTACAAACACGACAACAACACGATCTTGGATAGCTTAGGTTACAACTTCACTTAGCGCTACCAACACTATCCACACACGAGCACAAAGTCTCACGAGATTCCACCCTACACAACATACTACTCCTCATTCACTCGGGTGGCTACTACCATCGGACTCCCACTCCATGTCACCCGGTCCAGGGGGTGCCTCCTAGTCAACACCGGAGTCACCGTCCTCACTCAAGTCGGCGTCGTCTGGGGGAATCACCGCGAGTGGCACGGGTGGCTGGGCATTAAGGACAGCGTTTAGCTGGGCATTGGCAACTTGAGAATGCCCAATGAGTTGTTCAACTGTGCGATGATGACGTGAGCATCGTTGAGGTTCCCTTCCATGACATCCCTCGCATCTTGGGCTTCTTCACGTTGAGCTTGGAGTTCGCTTTGCTCCTCCGAGAGAGCGTCAATCTGACCTTGAAGAGAGTAGATCTCCTCTTGGGCAGCAGTGAGTTGAGCATTACGCTGGTTCAGTTGCTCCTGCAACTGGTCGCTAGCACCGCCCTCGATGATGAGTTGAGCGTCATGGAGCTGCTCAAAAAGATCCGCCCGCTCCAACTCGCTAGTGTGCAGTTTGTCCTCGAGGACCGCAATTTTAGCGTCGCGAGGAGCGAGCTGGGCATCACGGGCAGCAAGTGCGGACTGCAGCGCCTCACGCTCTCGTTCCAACTCGAGAACGCATGCGGAAAGGTGCTTGGGGTCCTTCGTGAGCTTGTCATCAACCATCTGTCGGAATAAGTTTTGCAAGGGTGAGTCAAAACTTAATATCCCACTAAGTACACATGCCCACATAGCATAAGGGTTGATGGGTAAAGGAAGAGACACAAAGTGCCCGATCCGTTTGACGAAAGACAAGGCAGTCCTGCGGTTGACAAAGTAAACTCGTAGGGACGAGCAAAAACACGTAGCTTCTGGACAAAATTAAACTTTTGACCTTTTACAAAAGTTGTGGAGGAGTTTATTATCTTTCCAATGCATACTCCCACATCTCCATCCGATAACATCTCTGGGAGTTATGATTATCCAAAAACAGAGGACAAAAGTGAAGCCACTTCTGAAATTCCGAAAAGACTCACTGTTTTTGCCAAATTCGACCCATTTCCAGATTTTTATGAGACAAACCCACTATACCAAACTTGTAGGAAAAAACATTAGCTTTCCAACAGGTACTCATTCACCTTTGTCGGATTAAAATTGAGGAAGTTATGCTCATTTTATTAGGACGGACTTTTCTGGCAGAGTTTGATTTCTTCCCGATTAAATTCAAACTTTCGTTTTAAGTGCCATAGGGATTCAAAATTGCCCGGGGTTTGATTATTTCACATGTTTGTGATGTTTGTGACTTTTCACATGATTTGGTAAGAATAAATGCATGTGGTATGCATGAATGCCAAATGCTCAATATGCCGATTTCCTACGTCCTCACAAAGGAAAACTTGACCGAATATATAGATCGATCCATTCGATGGCACGCACACCTCTCACACGTTTCTAAGCGAACTACACGCGGTTAGTGTACCTACAATAGATCCATTCCAGAAATAATACATCAAATTTAAAAGAAACAAGCTAAAATAACAATGACAGTTTATGTCCAGGTATTTGCCCACCCGGAAGGCAGCCGATATTTAAGCGCAATCGGTCCGCGCATCAAACAAAGCCTAGGTCTTTGCCCACCCGGAAGGCGTTCGGTGTTTATTGCGCAACCGATCTGCGCACGGGCACATACCTTCGGGGAAGAATCCGTAGATGCAGTAATTTAAACAAACATAACCCAGGGTTAGCCTTGCCATCTACTAGTAAAATCCTTATATGGGCACTACTAGTTCGTACCTCACCGTATGGCGTAAAATGGGTTGTTTAAGTTTTTAAATGTTCATCGGTGTGGTGCTTATCCCGAATCGGCTCTGATACCAGCTGTCACAACCCTATACCAAAGTATAGAGTGTGCCGTACAGGATCGCCTCGGGAGATGATTAACAAAGTAACCATACATAGCGTTCACACATGAACATCCATCATTTACAAGGATACATCATTAAGTGCATAGCATTACAAGTTCCAGAGTCACTGCGGAAGCAAATTTAGCTACACTACCATACCCATATTCTTGGTTAAGATTACATAATTATGCGGAGGCGAAAAGTACGACAAAACACGACGTAGAACCTAAGTAAACCATGCCGGCCCTAGGGCGATGGCTCACTCATCTTGATTAGGGGAGCTGGGGACCCATTCAATGGTCCAGTTCTAGGGCTCCTCACCTTCCCATACAACTTTGTTACAACAGTCACAATAAGTAGCTTGAGGAACACCTGAAACCACATAATCGCAAAGCCTGAGTATCTAGCATACTCCGCAAGACTTACCCGTCCAAAGGTTTACTAAAACCAACTCCTAATATGCAGGGGGCTGACCGGCTCATTTGATATTTGCATAAAAGCACCTATTAATTCTATGCTATGATGTTTATTCTTTAACCAAGATTTTAATTGCTTGTTGCAGAAAATTAACTGTAGTTGAACCTAGCTAGATGCTAAGACTGTACAAATATAAAGAAAAATACAACATAGCAATATGTAGCCGCAGAGTAAATAAATTTCAGCAGCATAACCGAACTCCTCTACTTAAAGTATCATTGCCACTGCTCGAACAAGAGGTACTCATAACCGCGAGGAACGGCAATTCAAATCGATTTAAATCCTGCAGGAGAATAACCCAAGTGCACGACATACGCATAATTTAAGAACACGTATGGCCACCGTTCACGAGATTGCGATAAAGTCGATCCGGGGCCATCGATTCCGAGTACACGTCCTCCCCGTGATACAGTACTTTGTATCCGAGGCTTAACCCGTGCACTCTCCAGCGGTCCTCAACCCATGCATCCACCGTGCCATTGACATCACCTCTAGATCGATGAGTAATACCGTCCAACAATACGGCGTCCAAGTTACTAGGTTTACCAATTCCCATATAAAGGTATGCACTTGGTACTGTTCAATACTTGTCCACGGAGTTGCAATGATAGGTTCTCAAATTTTAACCAATTTCATTCTTCATGTGAATCACGATTGAATCAAGTGATCCATAGCCTACCATTGACACCACTAATTTAAGCCTAGCAGTTGCTAACAAAAAGGCTTACTACGTAACTAATTATAGGTCATAGTTTGTTTATGCACGCGGGTTTCCATCCAAGCCCTATACCTAATGCACAATACAATATTCCTATATTGTGACAAAATAGAAGGACTCGGAAATCAATAGGTGTGCACCGGGGCTTGCCTTGGGAGTGATCGTAGTTAGAGTTTTCGACGAGGTTTAGCTCAACTTCGGGCTCCTCGGGGTTGCTTGTCACGGCCTTGCTCCCGGTCTCGCTTCCTAGTCAATGCAGTGCAATGCACGGTAAGGAATTGGACGATGATTCACGGCACTTCCTTAATAAATAGAATTGACAGAATGATGCTCATGCATGAGATGATATGCTTGCATAACACTCTGGGCAACTACTTAATTTAAGGGGACAAACTTCTAATTAGGAAAGTATGAGGCATTGCAGTTAATAAGCATATCACCCACATCTCAAATGAAAGCATACCTCGGTGCTAGGAAATTAGCAAGGTATTTTTTTATCGGTGTGCTAAGGCCCACTTAGCAGACATGCAAAGCCTCTTAACTAAATTCCTATCAGGGATTCATTTCCAATTATAATGATTATGTAAGGGAATATAGAAACTTTATATTGCAAAGTTAAACACCAGCATGTATCTCCTAACTTAATCCCCTAAAAGTTGACGTGCACACTTTTAAATATAACCCTAAACCGATCTAGATATGTATAAGCTACTTATGAAACATGAGCATACAATGGAGAATAGTAAACTTACTGCAAGTCAAGGTTAACATGTTGTATGAACAGTCCCAAAGATGAATTTATCCCTAATAATAACTATATGCATATATAAGGCAATATTTACATTGAAATTTTTCTAAGCTAATTATCGAATGAGCCAATTAACAGCAACAAGCATATCTATGGTGCCCACAATTTTTACATGGGATTTTACAGACATGTAGAAATGCCCAAAGAACTGGAGTACTAAATTTCATGATTAAAATCCTACCCAGGAATTTATATAAATTCATTTACTGAAAATGGAGATTATGCAATAACACTAAAAATTTGCATAAAAATGGAAATGTGCTTCTGCAAAAATTTTAGAGATGCCATGATATGCTTACAGAACAATTTTCATAATTTTACCATTTATAGATTTTTACTTATGAATTTAATACTCTTAGCAAGGTTCTAACTTTGGTGATTTAATTTAATTACCTTATTTCATAACTTTGGTGCTCATCTTGTTTTTCTGGTAGAGGGGAATTTTAGGAGTCAAACAAAATTAGTTTCACATTTTTCCCCTTTTTATTTTTCAAGTTATTGAATTTTGAAGATTTAAATAGAGTTCACCCTTATTTACAACTCTTCCATTCACCGATTTGAAATCGGCTCCCCCCGCCCGCCCCCCCCCCCCCGCGCGCGCCCGCTTGACTCGCCAAAGCGCGGTTGGAGCTCGCTGGGGAAGGGGAAGGAGGGGTGGAGGGTGGGCGGCGGCTGGACCAAATCGGTCGGCGCGTTGCGGGGGCTCGGTTGGTGGGGTCGGAGGGTGGGGCTCACCGGGAATCCTTCCGGCGACGAGGAGCGGCGGCAGAGGAAACTCCGGCGGCGTCGCGCGTTGTGCACCGAGGGAGAGAGAGGTCACGCATTGGTCGCCGAGCTTCACCGAGAGTCGCAGGTGGCCAGCGTTGAGGAAGTAGCCGAGGAGGAAGGCCGGAGGAGTGTTCTCGTCGGCGAGGTGGACGAATCCCGACGGCGGCAGCTCTTCTCTTTGTCGATTCCGATGAGGTTGCTGCGACAAAGAGGGAGCGGGTTAGGGGCACGCTAGTGGAGATGCTTGCGCACCGATTTGAGGAAAAAGGAGGGAACAGGGGGCTGCCTAAGTGGAGCTCATCGCGATGGCGGCCATGGCGGATGGAAACAGGACGGCGCTCGATTTTCGCTGCTGCTTTTACCGGCGATGGAGATGGGGGGTGTTGGGGTTCCTGGAGCGACGAGAGAGAGCAAAGGGAGGTGTGGGAGAGTACAAGCACCGGGAGAGTGGGGGAATAGCCTTGCCGCTGTGGCGCTTATAGCCGAGAGAGAGAGGGATCGGGGGGGGGGTGAGCTGGCCGGAGGAGAGTGGCTCGTCAGTGGAGGGGCTTTCAAGGCTGCGCTGGTGGCACAGCAACGGGCAGGCGGAGCAGTGGCCAGGATGGGCAGGAGAGAGGAGGTGATTAGTGGCCGGCGGGAGGGGGGGTACGGCGGTGTCGATCGGTGAGTGGACCAAGGACAGAGAAGGCGGTTGACCCCTTTTGACTGGAACAGTGCTCTATATTCTGCTAAATTCTATAAGTTTCGTTGCTTTAATCTTCATGCCAATTTTTGTGCATGTCCAGAAAACCATATCCTCCAACTTTGCTTTTGGGGCCATGTCGAAATTCCTGTTGGAGAATTTATGAAAAATCCTAGAACAGAGGTACTTTTATCTGCACTTAGGGAATTTTTAAAAGTATTAAAACTTTACCAAAATTTCTGATAAATTCTCCAAAATTCATTCTTGACATGTTCTACTGGAATGTGCAAAACTATTGGCACACTTTCATTGAGTTTTGTAAAGGTTTTGAAATGCTATTAATTGGCCAAATTGTGGATTTTAATCAATTAAATTTATTTCCCTTATTTCTTTGGCACTTTAATCATTTGAAATTTTTAATTAGCCAGCAATTTAACATTAGGGTTAGCTTAGTCAACTTTTTGTGACATGGGATGTCACATCGGCAGTGTCAATTGGTAGTTGAGACACAGCATCGGCAGTGCCGATCGTGTCGTCGGTGGTGCCGATTGAAAACAGAAAGTAGATGAAATTCTCGATCAGGTTATCGGCAGTGCCAATCAGGATTTTTCCTCCCGCACCGGCAGTGCTAATGGAAAGATCGGTAGTGCCGATCGACCCTCGATAGAATAGAAACTGCTCTCGGGATTTGGCAAAAAAAATTAGTAAAATCTAATCAAACGAACTCCAAAAATCATGAAACTTGGACAGAAGATGTCTCATGATAGGACATTTCTTCTCCAACTGGAATCACACGAAAAGCTCAAGAATTCATCACAAATTTCATGTTCTACCGAAAAGCCTAGGGTTTGAATGTTCTTGAGGAAATCCATGAAATCAAAGGTACTCTTGCCTAGGATTCAATCAAGGATCCATCAAGGAATGTTTAGGCATGTCCTAGCACCAAAATCCCCAAAGAAATTCGTCCCAAAACCCACTCAAAATTGAGATCGAAAATCCCCACAAAAATAGCTCCAAAAATAGAGAAAAAGAGAAATTCAGGATTTAGGGAGAAGAGAAGATCTTGAGCACGAAATTGAATCTCATATCATTGATCCTTGCTTACAAGATTCATGGATACATGGCTAGAAAGCCACCCTCTTCCTCCCACTATTTGGAAGAGAAACGTTTGTCTCTCACACACACTTTTCTCTCCTCTAAAACATGAAGTCCTCTCCAAGCACTTTGGAATGAAAACCTAACACAAGGCTAATGGGAAGACGCTTGCTCTCCCACCAGCCCTACCCCTCTTTATATAGGCCTAAGATTGTCCTAAAGACCACACTACCCTTGACCTACATAACATTGCCACCTACCACCAAGGACAAACTTGTCCATCTCTTTTTCCTTCGCCCGAACGCCCTCGGGCCCTTCACATCTTTGCTTCGCCTCGGCACAAGCTTCGTGATGATGCCACGTGCACCTCCAATCGCTGCCACCAGTTTTGAGGCCCAAACCAAGAAACCTCCTTGCATGCTTCTCAAAGCGTGACTTCCTGCTTGCTTCCACCAAAACAAGACTTCTCGATCTTGACGTGTGTCACCTCGTCCCGCGATCTTCCTCGTCACCAAGTCTACCCTGCTTCTGGTCCATCGGACAGTCTTCATACTTGCACCGATACCCGATTGCCTTTGACTTGGTCAACCCTACCGTCTTGATCCACACCACGGTTTTGAGGCTCAACCGTGAAACCGCCCGTGATTCTTGCCTCTCCACGTGTACGGTGTGGATCACCCTTGACTTCACCCGGCCTCCTGATCGTTCGGCCCCAAGTCCCCAACTTGTGACCGATCCTCTCATCGTTGACCGCCAAGTCGACTCCATTGACCTACACATCATGTGACAAGAAAACACATTTTCCTTCTCCAACACCTTGACCAACTCTGGTTAGTCATAACCATAAACAACGCACAAACTCATGCAATTCTCAAATTCCCGCATTTCAACTCAAACACCAAATCAGCCAAAGTCATTTACTCATCACATGTTGCAAACCATGGCACTTATCCACATGGTTTCTCACAGAGATCTAACGAAATGCACAATCTCAATCTCGATCCTGGAGCTCTTCCATTTAGGCCAGTCTCAGTGCATAGTTTCATCTCGCACATTTCAATAGTACCACGTCAGCTTTAGAATATTTATCTTATACATGAAATGGTCTTTCTCACTGCACAACTTCATTACACAATTATTTCATGACTAGGATTGGTCAATGCATGTTAGGATGAAACTTTATGCTCTCAATGGTAATTTCAATTGAGTTTCATGCATATGAAATAGTGCTAAATGAGTTCATCCCTATGAAACTCATTTGCCTAGTTTCATATCAATTACTCTGACATGTCATCACTTTTGCTAATATGACACATCATTTAATGCAAATAAAACCCCCACTGAGATTGGCCAGACATTGGCATCCTTGTTCAAAGCACAAAGATACAATCTATCCCCTCCGTCCTACACAGAAACCAAGGAAAAGAATCAGGTTGTGTGTGTTCACATGGTTCGTGAACCACGCATGGCAAGATCGCTGATCCATGCGTTCGAACTAGGTACGCTGGCTGACAAGTCATGCGCATGTGCTCAGTAATTGCCGTCGGAGGGACCAGGGCTAGATAGTAGAGCACTCGATAACACTGGCAAAGCTACAGAGTACTTCCCTCCATCCATGTATATAGTGCGTATTATAGCTCCTACCACAGAGACCAACAAAAAAACTATCGTTTATAACTCTGCATGCAACTCTGAGGCACTCGCTTCATTTACTGGACAAAATAGCCATGCTATAATTAATTTGCATGCCAATTTCACATCGCAACTCTGAGGCACTCGCTTCATATATTGGACAAAATAGCCATGCTATAAATTAATTTGCATGCCAATTTCACATCGTGGCAGCATCCTCAAGCCAACCACCATGCGCTAAGTAATCTCCATGCAATCCAACCTCGTCGTCTCCTACATGCACGCGGCTGGCGCTTATTCACTTCTGCTCAAGACCAACGGCAACACACAAATAACTAGGAGCCCAACCGTAATGCGCACAATATTTGTGGAAAACTCGTTGATGCATACTTATACGCCTTGTATATGTGAACGGAGGAAAGTTGTATGTACTACTAGTAGAAGGTTATGGGTGCAGTGCAGATGCACCCACGCCAAATTAAATAATCAACTATAGCTCTTTGATTTTTACCACGTATGCACCCCCTAGGCTGACTCCAACAACAAGAGGCAACTGGGTGAGCCAAATCCAGCTTTTCCTCATGTGTACAGTGACTAAAAAAAGCATTTTTTTTATGATGACTCCAATAGTCTGAGAGGTAAATCCCACCATGCACTGATGCCCTCATAGATTTTACTACTAGGAGAGAGGAAATCCAACTTCTCACCTCTCTCCTCACAATGCAAAATGCCTACTCGTTTGCCTCTTCTATTGGAGCTTGGTTTGGTGATACACAGTGTAAATTGAGATGCATATTTGGCCCTATTTTAATTGCATACTATTGGGCAATGGTTGTACGATTGACCCTATTTTATTGCATATTTGGCCTTATTTTTACATGGAATAGGGTGAATCATGCAATTCGTTTCCAAAAACCAGGGTCAAATGTGCAAACCCTAAAAAAGAGGGTCCAACTTGCAATTGGACTTGAAAATAGGGTCATTGGCGTAATTGTCTGATGTAGAAACAAGCAAAGAGAGAAATTATCATATTGCCCCTAATAAATGTAGCTTTCCCTTCTCAGAATACCACTTACTTTAAGTTCAATTGGAAGTAATTTGCACATTTGGATGTTTTAACAAAAAATGTTATTATGAAGCCCTCCATATATGGCCCATTAATATGTGGGGTCCGGTAGTTGACGTCGGATTGTTCACGGTTCACCTGTTTCTTCCTCAGTTCCTCTTCTTGTTGTTGTTTTGTCTTTTTCATTAGTAATAAAAACCTTTGAACTTGTACAGATTTCTCATATGGTGTCTGAATCACTTGATTCTTTTTTCTGAATTCATATGAATTTTTTATCTATCGCATAGACCCATTTGCATCATGATAGACCAGTTTGATTTTGTTCGCTTTCAACCAAACTCCTTATGGTATTATTTGTCATATATTTATATAGCTCACTAATAAAGATGTGTTTGGCTATGAGATATAGTGTCTATACCAACCATACGCCTCACTGCATATAGAATGTGTTTGTTCAAGTTTTACAGCAACCTGTAATTGGCGGTGTTCATTTCACCTTTAATTGTACTAGACGTACTATGTCATATATCCTCCATCTCCAATATATATTGATGAAAGCATTCATCCCAAACAGCTTGAAAATATTGTATGTAGGTGGTATTTGAAATGGAATACTCGTCATAACAACCATGAGCTCAAAACACCATTTACTTTGGAAGCAATTTGCACATTTGAATTCGGAAAAATTCTAATTACGTGTTCTTTTAATTAGGAAAAATGTAATTTAAAGCTATGTCGTGAGTCACCTGCATGCCCTGGGGCCGACAATCCATTTGGAAGCACTTTGCACATTTGGTTTTTTTTAAAAAAAAGAAGAGTTATTATTATGAAGCCCTCTCCATATATGTATGATTGTGTTTTGTGAGATGATGTGTGCAAACATGTTCTGAGATCTAACCAATGCACAATCTTGATCTCGATCCTAGAGCTCTTCTATATAAGCACTTTGACTCACTTTCTCAATGCAGAGAGATAGGTCCTCTTGATTTGATCTTACATTGGGCCCTGTTACGGTACCTCTATCACCTCCTAATAAGAGGTAAGACTTCAATTCAATCACATCCCTTGATTTCTTGAGAGAGAAATAGGAAAGGTAATGATGAGAATATGTTGATCTATATCCATTCCAACGTTCTGCTTTCCTGACTAAAAAATCATATATAAATTATTTACAAAAAAATATGAACTATATTCTTTTGTATAGTGATAGATATCATCTATGATTATACAAAATTTTATCTATGAATTCAAATGGTGCAAAGAGAAACAGAAAAAAAGAAATTTGCATAAGGGGGTAGATTGCACCAACTTAAACTATTTAGGGGACTAAATTGAACCAAGATTTTGTTTGGGGACTAATATGAACAAAATGGATTGCTCAGGGGAGTAAAATGGACTTTTCCTAAAAAGAAAAACTTCCTGCCTTCCATTTTTTTACGACATACGCTGAAGTTCTACTCAACATACCCTGACAAGTGGGCTCGAATTTACACGGTCCCGTGTTTCAGTGTGTTAGCATATCAGACACCAAGCGTGCTAGCTTGACTTCACGCCCATATCAGGGGCACACTCCCGTTTGCGCCATCACTCCACTCTCCCACTTCGTCTTCTTCGCCGCCGACCTCAAACCCTCGCTCTCGCCGCTTGCCACTCGCCACACTCAACTGCCATGGCACCCACGGGGGACTCGAGGGAGGCCGCTGGCAACCACAACCTCAGCACCCCTCTATTCTCGGCATCCACGGTATGTTCCTGCCCATGTTCCACGATTTCCGTACAATTTTAGAGGTTTTTTGTTTGCTCAATATATCCATGATTCTCGATAGATCTCGACTGTTTTAGCGAGTATCGGCACTATTTGTGCTTCGATTTAATTATCGAGTCGTTATATCACAATTTATCGAATGGGGATTTTTTACTGTTCATTGACTCTTTATAGGTCGGCAGTTCGTCTTCTTCTGTGGCTCGAGCACGCCGCGGCGAGTCACGCTCGCCTTTGCCAAAGCACGTCCAAAATGCTCTGCCCCGGTCATCGCGACGGTAGTGCAGGAGGAGGAGGTGGTGGCCGTCCCGGTGGCAACAAAAGAGGAGGAGTTCGTCCCGGCAGCAGCGAAGGAGGAGGAGGAAGAGGTCATCCCGGCAGCGGCAGAGGAGGAGGAGGTCGTCATGGCGACAGCAAAGGAGGAGGTGGTGGTCATCACGGCGGCAGCAAAGGTGGAGGAGGAGGAGGAGGAGGAGGAGGTTGTCCCAACGGTGGTAAAGGAGGAGGAGGAGTTGCCGCCGAAGGAGGTCATCAAGGCGATTGTTCCTTACTGGCGCACCCCTCTGGCAAGTGCTGGTACCGGTGCCTGCTCTGCAAAGACGACCAGGAGTACGACTCCATGATGGCGGCCGTCATGCATGCGTCCCAGTTCGACAGCAACCCCGACAACGCGGGAAGGCCCGATGCCGTCGAGCTGCACTGCAAGATTGGCTAGGTGGACTGATGAGTCCCCTCGTCATCATCGTTGTCGCTTGCCTTTGTGGATGCTCGTCGTCCCCTCATCATCATTTAGCTAGTTTCAAGTCTCGTTGTCGTGGTCACTTGTTTTTTTCTTTCTTTGTAGTATATTTGTGTTGAACACCTCTGATTGTTTTTTATTCACCTCGTGGTTGAACTGGATGAACTGCGTTATTTTGTGAATGTAATTTGTGTTTTGATTATCATCCCCTCGTTGCCGATGTATGTTTGGGTCAGGATTGGTGTTTTACATATTTAATGGTGGCGAAGCTAGAGCAAAATCTAGAGGAAGCGATGCCTAGCTAGAGCAAAATCAACGGTCAGAACAAAATTAAGGGGGTAAAGCTAGCTAAGGGCCTGTATGTTTCCTGGCAAAATTCACGGGGTGCTTCTACTGCTACCTAGCTGCAGTTTTTCAGTGTTTTCTTGGGTGATAATATGGTGAAAAATATAGGATTACAACTGATTTTTCATTTTGGTGTGGGTGCATTTGCACCCACTAGCTACAAGGTAGCTTCGCCCATGTTTAATTTTGTTTTGCAAGTAATTCAAAACAACACCAAATGATTCAAAACTAATCAGTTGCTTCCAATCACACTGTTCTGAGCAAAACAATGTCAAGTAATTCAAAACTAATCTCTTTTTCACAAAGCCATCAAAAGTTTTTCCATATGTACTTGTTAGCGCTGCTTGAAAGGTTTTAGCAGTTATTAGTGGTTATTAGCATCAAGTAAGTTTTTATTACTCTCAAATAGTTATTAACATTGTTTAAAAGATTCCTTAACTTTCAAACGACTGAAACATAGCAAGGTTCGAGTTTTTATTACTAGATGGAACATTCCCCTCCAAATTTTTGGCGCGCGTGGGTGAATTTTTTCCATGAACCCGCCGAATTCAACTCAACAATTTCGAATTAATGTGGTTCGGTCACCAGACCACCTATCCAAAACTCAAAGCGGCATCTCAAAAGGAGAAAACTCACAACCGCTGCTACCATTTTGCATAATCTGTTGGAGGCGAACAAGGAGAGACAGCTGGTTGCTACATGGCGTTGCTCTGAGCACTAACCACGCGACTTCTTCAACCATGACTATCTCCAACGGTGAAGCAGATCACATTGATCCATCATGCGAAAAAGGAGTAACTTGCACTAAGGTTTATTACTTGCACTTGCTACAGTACGTACTAGTACTCATCCTTACATGTAATATTTTCCTTAAACCCACACATATGTTCACTTTTTGGTTAGTTAATAAGCGGCAGACATGTCCACATTTTGTTTAGCAAAAGACTTTAGTCATGGATCCAAACATGCACCTTGTACTAAAGTTTAGCCAACTAGAGGATCCAAACAGGGTCGTATACACTAGCTTAGATGTCAAGATGCCCCTAGTATTGACAGTATTTTTGTACACATGCGCAGCCCTCCCCCCCTCCCCCCCCCCCCCCCCCCCCCGCCCCCCTCCATTGACTAGTGAAAGATGGACTGTAGTAGTCGAATGTCGTGGAAGAAAAAAGGAACATCAAACCTTTCGAGCTACTCTAGGCAAGGATGAACTGACATTCCAAGCCTTCATATCTATCAAACAACATCTTCATTATAGAATGCGGGACTACTTGTACTACAAGAAAAGAAGTGGAAATAGCTCAGCAACTCTTGAACCATTGGATTTCCAAGATGATCTGGAATAGATGCTTGATTGCATGGCTGCCGAGAAGAAAGTCAGGATGTTATTGACAACATGTGATCAAGCAGATAATCGAAACGTTAGCATTACACCGCTGAAACGATTGAGGGAGTCAAAGTCTGATGATGATGTGGTTGTGACTGTGTCTTATAGTAAAGGCATCATTGCAGAGGAGACCAATGAAGGGACGATCAATGTAAGTAGCAATACAACAGAACGTGAAGCTAGGAACACTAAGGATAACATTGATGCAACACCAGTGCATAACAGTGTTCGAACACCTGAGCCAGAGCAAGTAATGGTTTTGAACAAGCATGGCAATCATGATGATGTTGTGCATGGATTATAGCTAGCAATGTTCCAACATCTTTATACTAGATTGAGACAAGAAGCATTATCACAACACAAAAAGAAAATGTTCAACCTAATCCCAAATAAAAATCTACCAAGCTATCAAAGAATTTGGTGAATGAATATCGTGATCATGAGTCATCAAGAAGTTTCATTACTGCAGGATCGCTGTTAGCTCAATCTAGAACACGAGCAGCAGCCAAAAGGAAGTAGCAGCATGTAAGAACTAGAAATTGGCCATCATTCATATTGGTGTTAATTTTTATCAATGCGTTCCTATATAGCTCTACCAGCTGTAATTCTCATCTCACTAGAAACCTTATATGTTTTTCTGATTTCGGCAGGACATTTGATCTTTGGCGGGGCAATATATAAGGTTTAGGATTGCTTAGTACCTATGTGCGAAGCAACCGTCATTCTCCTTTTATTGTCATCATTTTGGCATGCACAAATTTTTGTGGATACAATTGGACCTCTTGATTTGAATGCATTGTATGAGTGAATATTGGGTTGTTGTATGTAACAATAATATTGAATTGATGTACACTATTCATTTCATTGTGATACAATAAACGCAGATTGCCACGACTAATATTTCGATGCGATACACTCTATCTGTATAGCAGCGTCTAGTATTTCGATGCGATACCCTCTCTATATATAGCAGGGACTATTTTTCCGATGCTATACCCATTAAACTTGTAGCAATGACAGGTACGTCGTCGCGACTCCCTTTGTCCGTATAGCAACGGCAGATACGTTGTCGCGATTCCCTTTGAGCGTATAGCAACGGCACGCTCATCATTGCGATTGCGGTTTAGCATATAGAAGCGGCAGGTACGTCATCACGATTCCCTTTGAGCGTATAGCAATGATGCGCTTGTCATTGCGACTGTAGTTTAGTGTATAGCTACGACACATTCATCGTCGTGATTCCAGTTGAGCATATAGCAACGATACATTCGTCGTCATGATTCTAGTTGACCGTCTAGCAATGACACATTTTTCATTGTGATTCCAATTGAGCGTATAGCAATGGCACTACCAGTGTTGCGATTGCAGCTCAACTATAGCAACAAGGATCAGATGGTTCCAGTAGAGTGTCACATATCATGATGAGCACCTGCATGGCAATTGCGGGTATCGCTACACTTCACGAACGTTGCAATATCACGTATTTGCAATGGCTACATTGATGCAATAGTCATTATAGCAATGATGAGCGTAGTTGTGAATCCATTTACTACAACGCAATCATCGTTGCCATCTCATCTACACGCAACGCCACTATTGATGGTCGTTAAATACCAATTCCAACCGTCAATATAACCACAAATAAGGGAAGACTTAGCATTTCCTACACGCATTTTAGCTAGGATTAATAAGATTCCACTTGTCTTTGGAGAATTATGTGCATGCAGAGAATATATATAAAAGGAGTGGAGAAATGGAGCAAGATCTGTGAAATAACATTCCAACAATGGGAGAGCGCCAACCAGACTCCCCACGGATCAATGACATGGCTACACAGGATTGCATCAGAGAACATTGACTCAAATCAGAAGAGGACCCACTTGTCTACCACCCAGAGAAAGCACAAGGCCATAAGGCCCAGGGCCAGGTCGGCCGACCTCCCCCCCCCCCCCCCCCCCCCCGGTCACCCGACCTGGTCTTGAGGCCTTTTCGGACGGGCCTCCACGTGGTGCTTCCTTAGTGAATTCGTGAAGTTGGTGCATGGCGGTTCCGTGGCGGTTACTTCTCAGTACCGACTTATGGCCCCTATAAATAAAGGGTAGTGCCTCCCACTCCAACACACACCAAGAAGAATCCATTCTATAGCATTACACTTAGTCCTTAAGTCCTAGTGGAGTTTAGGATAAAGGAGATCTATCTTGAGGTCCTTGACCTAGTCTTGGACTGTTGGGTATAGTTCCACACTATCCCTCTCTAGTAAGACTTGTTCCTTTGATTAACTGAATTATCTTCTTTACTTCTTGTGCTTAATTTATAGTAGTGTGATAGTCATGTGCCTTTTAGATGGTTGTTCCCTAGTTATGTTTGGTTTCTCTATGCTTCACATACTTATGCTAGTCAGTCTATGCTTTTGCACTTGTTCAATGCCATATTGTGGTTAGACATTTAGTCCATGACTTGTTAATCCATAGGGTTAATGTTATGTGTGCTATAGTCTTTAACTTGATGATCCGTAGGGTCGAAGTTATGCATGTCTTAGCCCTTGACTTGTTGATCCATATGGTCGGAGTTATGCATTCTCTAGTAGTTGACTCGTTGATCTGTCGGGTTAGAGTTAAGTGTACTCTTATTTCTAGACTTGTTGGTCCGACGGGCCAAAGTCCCATGGGAATTATTTAGCAATGTAAGCATGGTGCTTAGGTTGGTAGTGCTTAGTTGCCCCATGAACAGGAATAGGTGTGGTGGTAAGGACTTAATTGCCATTTGCCGCGTGTCTTAGTAAAGGATTGCCTGCAGGTGGTGACAGCCCTACTGTGCTTATTAATCCTCCCTGTCTCGACTTGGCATAGGACTTAGGCTTGTATGTGTTGCATGTATCTAACCTATAGCCATGAGTATAGAAGTACATAGGGACCCATCTTAACTCTTCCTAACCCACTTAACCTAGACTTTGGACTAATGTTAGATTGGATTGTTCTATGTGTCACTACCCACTATCATTTATTATCCTTACCCCTACCTATGACTTTGGTATATTATTACTTATATGGTTATGAACATGCTCTCTCTTGATTGTCGTCTTCCCTTGGGAGAACTATAAATGACAACCATTGGAGTAATCCATTGGTGAAATGCTACAACGCGATGTTCATGCGCTTGCGGATTTAACTTGCCCACACTAACCATCTGTTGAGTTCTACCAACAAGTAGTTCTGGCACCTTGCCCAGGTCTATTTATTTGGTGTGACTTAGCAGATGTCAACAGCCACATGTCGTTGCAACAAGCCATAGCTACCGCAACGCTACAAAAAAGCGATGTAGTATGCTATCTCATCGGTTGCAATTGCGATACCAAACGTTTGCATGAAAATTAAAATCAACTTAAGTAGGCTTGTGGAAACTCCTAAAATTAAAACATGACTCAGATTGGTAAGATTTGCATGATTTTATTCTTATGTCATGCCCGTTGCTTTTGTCAACTATTCATTAGGAACCCATGCATCCTAAATAATTGATTGTTGTGATATGGTAGACTTTAGAAATTCTTTGCTTCATGTGACTAATCACCCTTGGAAATTTTTGAAGATATAAAATCTATAAAGTCTACTCCTCATGTGGTTTAAAATTACCTACCAGAGCCATATGATGTTCTAAATGAATAAACATATTGCATATGCTACTTGATGCTTTCATTGAACTTTGTCAAATTGTTGTGAACATCAGCAGTTGCTCATTATGCTTTATGTCCTAAGTCATGTGAACACCCCATGTCATCATCCACAGAATAAAGGACTCCATCATTTCAATTGCTCTCTATCCAAGAAGGAATATGGCTATCACAAAATACAGAGAAAAAGTTAATGCTCCATGAAGAGCTTGATAAAAAAGAAAGAGAGAGATAGCATATGCCCCCTGAATAAAAGAGAAGCATGAAAAAGTGCCCATTGTTCATTCCATCAATGTGCACATGCTTAGCCATAATTCATGATTTGCTTCCTGTCCTCGGATCCAGTTTTTGACTTGGTGATACATGAAACACAAGTATGCCTCAATTTTCTCTACCCTGAGCTACACAAAAAGACAATTTGTAGAAGTAGGAAAAGAGGCAAGTTGCAATGCCCTGGTGAGGAAAATACAACCACTTGAGCGATCGAGAGAAATCATATGAGGAGTAAGACTCAGTTTTTATTTTGCAAAATATTTAAAAAACCCAAGGGTGTGCCACTAACATGAGCAGGAATCTCCTGAAGTCAAGACCGTTCGAACTCTCAATTATCCAAGGTATGCATGCTAGCCACTTCACATGACACAAGTACAAGTATGATATAGAAATATGAGTGTGTTATCTCTGTTCAATCAAAGTCCATGTTTCACCTTAGTACTTGCTTTCACTCGGGATGAGTAAAAGGCTAAGTGTGGGGGAGTTGTTGACGGTCCTTAAATACCAAATTTCACCATCAAATACCTGCATTAAAGAGCTGAAATGATTAACCAACATAGTGGTAGGATCTTTCAAAGCTTCATCTATTTTGGTTAGTTTTCCATTTGATACAAAAGAATAGTGTTCACAAAATGAGGCAAGTCTTGATCTTGTTTGAACACCTTTGCGTATATCACCAACAATTTGATCAACCAGATGATCTTTTGCAATAGAATTATGAATCTTAAGTTGAGCATTTATATCTTGAGGAGTACTTGAGGAATCTTCATTTTCAGATTGGATTGTAACATTTTCATCTCCATCCTTATTGCTAGATTGACCATGATCATTTGAAGTAGGTGAAGAGGATGGTACCTGAAATATTGATGTACTCATATCATCGTCTTCTCATCCTTGGGTTTAGTATCATCAATGGTCATATTCTTCATAGCTTTTCTCAATCCCTCATCTCCTACATCATCGAAATTTTCTTGTTCTTGTTGGGAGCTATTTGTTTCATCAAACTCAACGTCACTTGACTCTTCCATAATTCCAGAATTTTTATTGAATACTCGATAAGCTTTGCTATTTCAAGAATATCCAAGTAAAAATCCTTCATCAAATTTACTTTGGAATTTAGACAATCTTGAGCCTTTTCTTAATATATAACATTTGCAACCAAACACCCAAAAATATGATATATTTGGCTTTCTTCCCACTAGCAATTCATATGGAGTCTTTTTCAACAATTGATGGCAATATAATCTATTTGAGGCATGACAAGCAGTGTTGATAGCTTTAGCCAAAAAATTGACCAAAACATTATATTCTGAAAGCATTGACCTTGCCATATCTATAAAGGTTCTATTTTTCCTTTCAACCACATCATTTTGTTCTGGAGTGTACTTTGCTGAAAATTCATGTTTAATTCCCTTTTCTTCACAATATTCATCAACTTTGTAATTCTTGAACTTGGTGCCATTGTCACTTCTAATTTTCTTGATGTTGAACACAAATTCAATTTTAGATCTTTTTGCAAAGTTCTTGAATATGTTGAATACATTTGATTTGTCATGTAGAAAGAATACCCATGTATGTCTTGAGAAGTCATCCACAATAACAAGACAATAGCTATTTCCACCAATGCTTCTATATGTGGTTGGTCCTAATAAATCCATATGTAGCAACTCCAATGGTCTTGAAGTAGACATAACACTTTTTCAAGGATGAGAACTTCCAACTTGTTTTTTGGATTGACAAGCACTACATAATTTATCTTTTTCAAATATCAGATCTTGCAATCCAATTACTAGATCATGCTTCATAAGACGGTTCAATTGTTTCATTCCAACATGACCCAGCCTTCTATGCCACAACCATCCTTTTGATGCTTTGGTTAATAAACAAGTGCTCAAGTTAGCATCTTTTGATGAGAAATCCACAAGGTAAAGATTTCAATACCGAAATCCTTTGAAAATCTACTCATTGTTCTTGATGCTAGTAATGACGACATCTTTTGGAGAGAAAATGCAGGTGAGTCCAAGATCACATAATTGAGCAACCGATAGCAAGTTAAAGCTCAATGATTCAACTAACAACACATTATAGATAGATAGATCATTTAAGATGGCAATTTTTTCCAATCCTTTCACTTTCCATTTGTTGTTATCTCCAAATGTAATCTTGTCAAATTCTGAACCTTCATTATTCATTGAGGTGAACATACTTCCATTTCCAGTCCTGTGTTGAGAACAACCACTATCAAGCACCCAATGATGTCCACCGAATTTATAATTCACCTACAAAATAAAATTAGTTTCTTTTAGGTACCCAACCTTGCTTGGATCCTTGGAGGTTAGTGACCAAGGCTTTTGGCACCTAAATACTTCTTTTCTTTGCACCAACTTTTGGCAAGGTAGTTTTTGTGTTTTGAACATGCATCTTATTTTTACCAACAAACTTGGCATAAACAGCGCCATTAGAAGATTTAGTAAGAACATAAGAAGCATCCATATCCCTAAACATCACATTCTTCCTTCCGGTACAATCCTTTTCCAGATGCCTGGTATTTTTGCATTTAGAGCAATACAAACCATTCTCTTTTATGAAAGCGGTTTTCTTTTCAACAAAGGCACTTTTATTTTTCTTAGGGATGAAACCAAGTCCCTCATGCTTGAGAGTGAACCTTTGACACTCCCACATTTTGTTAAAAACATTTTTGCCCTTGTGACAATTCACAAGAGCTTTAACAAGAGAGTCTACGGTCTCACGCAAGTCATCATTTTCAACAATAAGCAAAGGATCACATATACTTGACATATTTTTCTATGAATCAGTTTTAGAAGAGCATGGTATAGCCAATAAATCATCACATGAAGTTGATATGCTAGAAGTACTAACTTTATTCATACTAGGCACACAATCAATCATATCACAAGTAATTCCAACATCTTGTTTTTCAATATGAGTATCTTGAGCTTCCTTAAGTTCCTCATGAGCCTCCTTTAGATTTTCATGAGAGATCTTTAGCTCCTCATAAGACTCATGTAGTGAAGCATATTTCTTTTTCAATTCTTTATACAATTTCTTAGTCTTGCCTAGAGATTCATCAAGCACACTTACCATATCAACAAGATCATCATAAGAAAATGTATCATCATCATCACATACCTTGGGTTCTCCTTTTGGCATGAAGCACATATGTGAGTCAAATAGATAAGGAGCTTCCTTGATGGCAATGCTTGCAAGTCATGCTTTGGAGGACTTATTCTCATTATCGCTATCTTCATTTTTAGAATCCGAACTTGCATCCGAATCCCATTCAACTAGATAAGCTTTGCCATCTTTCTTGTTGAACACTTTCTTGTAATTCTTTTTCTTCCCTTTGCTATACTTTTCATCATCTTTCTTTTTCTTGCAATTTGTAGAGATATGTCCCATGTCTCCACATTCAAAACATTTCTTGTTTGCAAAAGGATTTTTGCTTGATGATCTTCAGTCTCCTTTCTTCTTCACAAATTTCTTGAATCTTCTTACCATCAAAGCAATTTCCTCATCAGTACTTTCACCTTCATCATCACTATCCACTTTTGATGCTTTGGCCTTGAATGCAATATTCTTCTTGCTACTTTCACATTGATCACCATGAAACTCTAGCTGTGATTCCTTGAAAATGTCATGAGTGAGAATTTCTCCCAAGAATTGTGAGGGAGTGATCTTTGTCAAGTCTGACCTCACTAGCATGGTGACAATTGTTTCATATTTAGGCGCAAAACTCTAAGAAACTTGTGAGAGATATCAACATTTTCAACCTTAAATTCAAGGTCCTTGAGCTCATTCACAATATGTATCAACCGATAAAAGCTTGATTTCAAGTTTTTGTTTGGAGGTAAAGCAAAATTCTCAAATTTTCCTTTGCAAATGAATAGCTTGGCACCTTTGACCATACTTGTGCTGTCATGAGCCTCAATGAGAGCTTGTCAAACCTCATAAGTTGTGGTAAGTTTGCACACTCTATGATACTCTTCTTTGCACAATGCTCGAATGAGCACATTCATTGCTTGAGCATTGTCCTTCATATTTTCTCGGTCTGTAGGTGTGAGCTCTTGTGGATTAATCACGACAAAACCAACATCCACAACATTCCACACAGAGTGACCCATAGCTTGAAAATGAATTTTCATGCATGTTTTCCAATAATCAAAGCCTGACCCATCAAAGTACGGAGCGTGACCGACGTTGACATTGTTGCTAGCCATTATCCTACTCTCGGATGATTAAATACTTGCTAAAAAGGGAGTACTTGCTCTGATACCACTTGTAGGATCTAGGATACCGACTAGAGGGGGATGAATAGGCGGTTTTTGACAATTTATAACCTGCAAAAACTAAATGCAGAAATAATACAATAATAATACTAGCAGGAAATAAAGGCAACACCTATGTTGAGGACTAAGGTTTGCAAGTCTAGGTGATATACATCATTGTGATCTCTAGGAATGTAAAAACAAGTAAAAAAACAAGGGAGAGAGACACAATCTTATCCCGTGGTCTCGGTGACTTGCCGATCACCCCTAATCCACGTTGAGGTGGATTCAAGCCTTTGACTTGCTTCTCTATCAAGTGTACACTTCTCCAACGAGAAAGGCTCACACAAGAGTAACTTAATCTTAAGCCAAATCAATCCCTTGAACCTCTCCAAACCTCGGTTTACTAAAGTTACCCTTTGCCGCTCCGGTGAGGCGAGTACAACACCTCTTACAAGAACACCGGGCCTCCTTCACACTCTTCTTGAAGGGCTCATGGTTTCCACGCCACCAAGCCGACTAGGAGGCAGCAACCTCCAAGAGTAACAAGTCGATGTCGCTTGCTTGATGAACAACTAGTGCCACAAAGCTTGAATCACTCAAGAACACGCACTAGAATCTCACACACTTGCAATGGATCAATGGAAGCTTCTGTGAGAGAGGAGAAACCTCAAATAGCTCAACAATATATCTCAAGGTGTCAAGAGAGCTCAAATGCACGAGAGGAGTGGGTATATATAGCCAAGGCATAAAAAACTAGTTGTTACAACTTTCTGCGCACCTGGCGGTCAGACCGCAGCTCCCTGGCTATCAAACCGCTAGTAGCCCAACGGCTAGGCTGGTCGAGGATTCAAATCTCTGACTGGCTCACGGTCAGACCGGGCACACCCGGCAGTTAAACCGCGTGAGGCTGGCGGTCAGACCGACCTCACCTAGCGGTCAGACCGCCACAAGGGTGAAAAACCTAGACCTTACTGGACATTTGTAGTCAGACCGCCAGCAGGTCACACTCAGACCGCTATCAGGTCGCGGTCAGACCGCCTCTTGGCCTCGGTCAGACCGCCATCGCAAACGACAGGATTTTTCAAGGAAGTTTTTGTGGGGTTTTTCCATCAATGATTTTCAGGGAATGTTGGACCTTTTTCAACAAGGATATTCAAGGAAATTTTGGAGTATTCAAAAAGATTTTGCATCGAATATTTGGAGGTGTACTTTGACAAGGAGATTGGATAAATGAATTCTCACAAAGTGGCAACTAAATATTCATCAAGTTACTAAAGCATCGACCCTTCTTAATACTTTGGCAACTATACTAGCAATCCGATCATTTTCTCCTCTAATCACCTTATGACCGGTAAAATAGAAAACCTATATTTATACCTCTGCCTTGTGCCGCCTTGTTCATCTTCATTGAAATATGTCCATATGAATTGATCATCTTTGAAATATAATAAGCCACAATTCTTCATTAATTACCAAAACCCTTAAACTAGGGCCTAGATACTTCACCCGAGCCACTGGCAGACACTATTCAAGGTTCAATGGAGGTCACGGCAGTAGTTCAAGTCGAGGCTCTGCCAGTTGCCGTCGAGCCTCCGCAAGCTAAGTCCATAATCTCAAAGACTATTACTGGTTTTGATAAAGACCCAAAGGACCCATAGACGAAGGTGAACATTAATAAGTACTTGGCCGGAATGAAATAGCAATTAGTAGCCATTGGTAGAACCATCCTGCAAGATCCTCGAGACATTTTGTCCTACAAGGATAATATTTTTGACAACCCTAACGACAATGTGGACTACCCAAAATTCATATTTGGTAAGCCACTTGTATTAAAAAAAATATGTACAAGAATTTACCGTGGAAGATGTGGAAGTTGCACGATACATGATGGCATCGAAGGAAGGGGTCGACACGATCACTTGTAAGATTCCATCGATGATGTTCAACGAACCAGGCGAAGAACAAATATTACCCCTATTTTCTAAAGATGTTCACACAATATTTCAGCTAGGCAAGATGGACATCACCTTCATAACCTTGTGGTGCGTGTAAGTGCAGCTTTCGTTCTCCTTCATATTTCGAAGCACATGTGAATATATGTTCTTATGCTTGTTTTTTTTAGGATGAATTCGTTCTTCCAAAAAAAAAGAAGGTTGATAGAAAAGATTGGGAGACCGCCTACCTCAACCCGAACCGCATCAACCAAAGCTCGATCAGCCCAATGATTAATGAGGTTGAGCACCCGGATGTTCATTGCTATCTCAAGGAGGTCCAAAGTTGACCTACAAGCAAAGAGAAACAAGCACAAAACAAAGACACAAACAACAAACAAAACAAACAAGGCTATACATACAAGAGACAAGCTTTAGGGTTACTCATGTGAAGTTTGAAAGATCGAGAACTTTGACTTCTCCCCTTAGCTTGTTGAAGGTCTTCTCGTCGAGTGGCTTGGTGAAGATATCCACCAATTATTCATGAGTCCGCACACTCACCAGCTCAATATTCTTTTTCTCAACATGGTCCCTTATGAAATTATGCTTGACTTGAATATGCTTTGCATGACCATGATCTCTAGTTTTGAGGGCCATTTTGATTGCCACTTCACTATCACAATATAATGGCATTTGAGTGAAGTTGAGGCCATAGTCCGAGAGAGTTTGCCTCATGTAGAGAAGTTGTGCACAACAAGCTCCTGCTGCCATATACTCCGCTTCGGCTGTAGATAGATCTTCCAAGAAAATGGCAACCTCTCGATGTACTCTTCCTATTCACTTTGCATCCCGTGAAGTCCGAGTCCGAATACCCAAGTAACTCAAAGCTTGTTCCTCTAGGATACCATAATCCCATGGTAGGTGTGTACTTTAGGTATCTCAATATTCTCTTTATGGCCTTCAAGTGGGACTCCTTTGGATTTGCTTGATAGCGTGCACACAAGCACACACTAAACATGATGTCTGGTCTTGAGGCGGTGAGATAGAGCAAGGACCCAATCATTGATCTATAGAGCTTGGGGTTCACCAGTTTACCCTTTGCATCATCATCCAAGGGTTTGCTAGTTGCCATAGGTCTATGCAAGGGCTTGCAATTTTCCATGTTGAATCTCTTGAGAAGATCCTTGGTATACTTCTCTTGATAGATGAAGTTCCCTTCTTGATGTGAACAAGGGTTCCCGATCTTCCGAAAGGTTCTTGGTAAGTTGATTTGGTCGGAGGCGACACACAAATTGATCCGGCTTCAGAACAGCACGTTCTAAACCCTGCAATCACAGCACGACGTCTCCTCTGGTTATCAACCGTCCAAGGACGATTGACCTCGCCGAGAAGACTAATCCCGGCCTGCGAATCAAGAACACAAGCAAGAACAACAAAGCAAGCAACCAATTTGCAGATGAATGATTAAGCTCACGAAGTTGGGGTCTCACAAACCGATGAACCGCGACACTGTTTATGAACAGAATTGATCTAAGCAAAACCCAAATCCTAATGGTGCGGTGGCAGCTGTATATGAAGACCCTAGGGTCGTGCAAGACCCTCTAGATGCGCCCCTAATTGGGCTCAACTAGATACAAAGCCCAAATGCCAAAAATAGGCGACGCAGCACCGACACAGATTCTGGACCCTCTCTTGTTTTGATGCTTCCCGATGACTCCGGATGAATTTTGACATGAGGCTGGCGGCATTGGAAAGGTCTTCTCCTTATCTTTCGATGCATATGTAGAACGTCCAAATCTGAGTCCATATGCGTCCTGGGCGACCGTTTTAGTGCAGACTGGTCCTGTGCCCCGAAACAGACTCGAAGTCGGTTTTGATTGGGCCTCCACCTTGGCTTCCAAGCCCTTGCTGGTCCTCCACGTTCCCAACTCCTTCTCCCATCATCTCCTGGTCCTCTCCATGGTTCCTAATCATAAAATAATCATTAGGTAGCAAACCATTCTCAAAAGTAACATATAGCAAAGAACATAGGAACGAGTTCACCTCTAAATTTAGTCGTCTTGTACAAGCTCTAGTCATTGGACCTTGCAAGTCTAGAATTGGAGAAGTGTTGTGTGTATCCATAGGAGTGATGTCCTCATCACTTCTCTTAATTGTTTGACTTGAAAACCAAGGAACACATGCAACTCTCCAATCATTGTCATTTGAAATTCCCTAGCCCTCATCTCCCAGAAGTCTTCATTGAACATCTCATTGGTTGCCCCATAGATGATATCATCCACATAGATTTGGCACACAAAGAGGTCCTTCCCAACATGCCTTGTGAACAAGGTGTTGTCAATGCTTCCAATGGTGAATCCATTCTTGAGTAGAAAATTCTTCAAATGTTCATACCATGCCCTTGGTGCTTGCTTGAGACCATAGAGAGCTTTCTTCAATTTGTACACAAGTATTGGATTTTTAGGGTCCTCAAACCCCAGAGGTTGTTCCACATAGACTTTCTCATTGATCTCTCCATTCAAGAAGGCACTTTTCACATCCATTTGATAGAGCTTGAAGCCATTATATGATGCATAAGCAAGCAAGATCCGGATTGCCTCAAGACGAGCCACGGGAGCAAATGTTTCTTCAAAGTCAATGCCCGCCACTTGAGAATATCTCTTAGCCACTAGACGAGCCTTATTCTTGACAATTGCCCCTTTCTCATCTTGCTTATTCTTGAAGACCCACTTGGTGCCAACCACATTATGATTCTTGGGCCTTTCCACTAACTTCCATACTTTGCATCTCTGAAAGTTGTTCAATTCTTCTTGCATGGCAATAACCCACTTGTGATCATTCATTGCCTCTTCCATTGTTGTGGGCTTAATCATAGAGACGAAGGAGAAGTTCTCAATTGCAACATTTGCCTCATCATCATTTTATTCACTCATATAGTTGGGCTTGTATTGATTCCTCCTTATCCTAACTCCTTGAGATGGACTCCCAATGATCAAGTCACGTGAGTGATCCGTGTTGATGGCCTTGGGTCTAGGGCGGCGTTCTTCTTGAGTGGGAGGAGCTCTAGGTGAAATATCTTGTGCATCATGGATTGCTCGCTCTCTTGAGATATTGAGTGTTTTGGATTCTTAGAGAGGTGGGAGAGTCACTCTTATGCTCTATTGTTTTGGACTTTGAGCTTGAAGTGGATGGGAGGGTATCTTGTGAAGAGCTTGGAGAAGTAGCTTGTGGTGAAGTATGTGGGGAGGCTTGTGGCTCACTTCTCACTTGGGTTTCCTCATCACTTGGTGGGTGAACTCTCATTGAATTTTGGGAGGAGCTAGAAAGTGTACTTGTGGCATTTTGGGTTGGTTCTTGTAACTCGGAGGAAGAGGCTGGTTGAGGTGGTGGAGTAGAGGGCTCATCAATATCATTGTCATTGCCCTCATGGGGTAAAACCTTGCCCACGGGCATGTTCCTCAAAGCTTCCCTCATAGTCTCATCTCTAATGTTCACTTCATGAAATTCATCTCCCTTCTGAGAACCATTTGACTCATCAAATTGCACATCATAGGATTCTTCCACACAACTTATGGCTGAGTTGTAGACCCTATATGCCTTAGAAGTTCCTAAGTATCCAACAAGAATGCCTTCATCAGTTCTGCTCTCAAATTTCCCTGGCTTTCTCCTCTTCTTGAGAATGTAGCACTTGCAGCCAAAGACTCAGAAATAGGAAACATTAGGTTTCCATCCCACCAATAGCTCATATGGTGTCTTTTTCAACAACCGGTGGAGATAGACATGGTTGGAGGTGTAGCAGGTTGTGTTGATTGCCTCCGCCCAAAACCTCTCATGAGTACCATACTCATCTAGCATTGCACAAGCTAGAGTGATGAGTGTCTTGTTCTTCCTCTCCACTACTCCATTCTGCTCTAGAGTATATGTAGCGGAGAATTCATGCTTGATCCCTTTCTTGTCACAATACTCCTCCACTGTTGTGTTCTTGAACTCAGTCCCATTGTCACTCCTTATCTTCACAATGCTAGCCTTGAACTCATTCTTTGCCCTCCTAGCAAACTTTCTGAAGATATCACTGGCTTGAGATTTGTCCACAAGAAAGAAGATCCAAGTGTATATCGTGAAATCATCAACAATCACCAAGCAATAGAGATTGCCTCCCAGACTCTTGTAATGTGTTGGCCCAAACAAGTCCATGTGCAAGAGCTCCAGAGGATGAGATGTAGACATGAAAGACTTGGTGGGATGTGAAGATGCAACTTGCTTTCTAGCCTGACAAGCAATGCACAGTTTGTCCTTCTCAAAGGTCACATCCTTGATTCCTTCAACCAGATTCCTCTTGACCACTTTTCTAAGCTGATTCATTCCAACATGTGACAGTCTTCTATGCCACAACCATCCCTTAGTTGCCTTAGTGAAGAGGCAAGTACTTGGTGGCATGTTACTTGATTTAAAGTCCGTGACATACAAGTTCTCATGCCTCACTCCATAAAATACTAGCCCTTTCTCTGAATTTTCAATCATTGCACCATCCTCATGAAATGTGCACTTGAAACTCATGTCACAGAGTTGACCAATAGACAGGAGGTTGAAGTTGAGGGTTTCCACAATAAGACCTTGGAGAGATGGAGGTCCTCAGTAATGGCCACCTTGCCTGATCCTCTGCCTCTCCCTTTTGAGTTATCCCCAAAAGTCATCTTCTCACTGTCTTCGTCTTCATCAATGTTGGTGAACATGGTTGGCTTCCCGGTCATGTGTTGGGTGCACCCACTGTCAAGAATCCAATGAGTACCTCCACTCTTGTAGTTGACCCTGGTGGTAGCCATAAGACAAGCACTAGAGGAAGAAGGGTTAGTATCCAAGGAATTACTTGATTGACTAGCACTAACCTCATCACGTCGAGCAATAAGTCCATCCTCATAGATAGGGATTCTTGCAATCCCTTCTCGAAGTCTCCTTCTGATGGGATAGTGAGGAGCACAATACCTCCAATGTCCATGACCATCCCCCATGTGCACATTGTCGAGGTCGATATAATAATGGGAAGGACCATAGAGGCCAGTGATGTGCTCAAGCACATGTCCCACTTGTGAGTGGAGCACAAGTATCATCTCCATTGCCCTCTTAATTGAGAGCTCATGTCTTCTGTTGACTACCTCCTCAAGTAAGAAACCCCTCTCAGGAGTTGTGATTTGCAAGAGGAGTCTATCAATCACTTCATATGATGGGATCCTCCGAAGACCTCTGAATGAGTTTATCCTACACACAAGATCATAAATACTTAAGAGGGTATCATAAAGGTCATCATTCGGATTTCTCACAAATTCACCAAGTTGAAAGATGAGATCCTGTTGGTGAGCTCGACAAAGATGCCAAAGTCGATCTTGTGGCGGAAGAGGTGGAGGCGTCAGAGCCGTAGTGGTGAGATTGATCATCTCCAATGATCGTGTGAGCATTGTTGTTGGCGCTTCCCCTACACCAATGTGTGGTCCACCCGAAGTGCTTGAAGTAGAACTTGGAATGACACTTGGGGTAGAGCTTGATGAAGCGTCTGATGAAGAGCTTGGTGTAGGTCTTGATCTGACGGGGTTGTAGAAGCCGTTGCAAGGCAATCTTGTGGAGGGATCGAAGAAGTTTGAGCTCGAAGCTACTTGTTTCCCTTTTCTTGAGGATGCTCCATTGTCTGTCTTGGAAGTCTTCTCCCCAGTCCAGCTTGCGGTGATCTTCTCATCATCAAAGAGCAACCCAATCACATCCTCGACGGAGAGACCCTTCTCCATGATGAGATCAAGGGTTATGTAGAGGAGCTTGCTGCTAGGGAGCAAGGTGAGGATCTTCTCGACTATCATAATCTTGGGAAGCTCAAAAGTAGTAGTGCCAATCCTATCCATAATACCTCACAAGCAAATAAGAGAGTCAAGTAAGTCCTCATTCTCATTAGCATGAAAAGTAAAGAACTCCTCAACAAGTGAATCACTAGAATGATCAATAAAAGACTCACAAGCATCATCAGTACTAGTCACACTAGAAGAGCAAGCAAGATCAAGAGAGCCAACATCATCAATCATCACATTAGGCACACTAGAAGAGCAACCTATCAAATTATCACTAGTAGAATCTAGGCACTCACTAGAACTAGGCACATCCACACAATCATCATCATATACATAATCATCGGTAAAGGTATTGGCAAAGTCCATAAGTGTGTCCATCAACTCATCCGGAATCATGGCATTTAGGTAGATTTTCAAGCGATTCTTCCATAAACCATGACCCGGCCCCGAATGGATGACATCCCAACTCAATACGGTCACTAGTTAAGGCGGTTAAGCCCTATGATGAGCACTTGGTTCTGATACCACTTGAAAGGATCGAGTGACTGAGAGGGGGGTGAATCGGGAACTCAAACTATGTACCTAATTCGCCAATTCCTAAAATCGACCACTTAAACAACTCCTACATAATTCTAGTGGTGATCACACTAACAAGATAATCCTATGAAAGGAAAGACAACCTAAGCATACTAGTGGATCACACACGAGGCACACAACTCCTATGCAAGCTAGTAATCAAAGAACACGTGGAAGCACATAACAAGCTAGCAAAGGAGCCTACTCATGCAAAGCTACTAGATCATCAAGAACATGGAAGGCACACAAGCATGAGTAGCATGATACATACTAGGGTGATCAATCAAGCTAAAGCAACTCTTATACATGCTAGTGATCAAGTGTAAGCTAAGCACAACTAGCAAGTAGAGAAGTCTATTCATGCAAGTCTACAAGCAATCAACTAGAGCATGGTAAGCATACAAGCATGAATAGCACAGTATGTAAATGCGAAAAGTAATGCATCAAAGTAAGGAGTAGAGTAAGATATGGCTCATGATTTTTTTTTCCCGAGGTCTCGGAAGGATGACGCCTTCCCCTACTCCTCTTTGGACCACTCCCACTGGAGTCCCGGTCCCTCCCGCCACCAATGTGGAGTTCTCTCCCACGAGCCCGCAATCACTCCCGGAGTGAAGACATGGTGCACATCACTGCTGCCACCAAGGCACAAGCTCGCCTCTCTCAAGAACTTGCCGGACTTCCCGAGCCGACACGGATGCTCACTAGCGATGCCCCTTTCACCGGCGGGCTCAAACCGTGTACAAACATGTGATGGCCTTCACAACCAATCACGATAGGCTCGATCACCGACACCTAACCGGTCTAGGTCTCACCATAGACCAAGAGTAACAACCTAGATCACACCCTCAAGGACACCTAGCCTTATATATGCAAGATCACTCCATGTTACTCTCACTAGCACTCTCAAGATATGCAATATCTCCTCCTAGTGCTCTCCTCTTTTCCTCTTGGACCTTATCAAATGCTCTCAGGTATTTCATTGGCCAAGAGAGGTCTCCAAGACCCCAGCAACGAAGTTATATAGGCTTCCAACCTCCAACTAGCCGTTGCTCTATGAAATCAGCTTTCTGGGCCTACTGACCGGACTGTCCGGTCACTGCCTGACCGGACCATCCGGTCAGTACAATCCTCAGCACCAACGGCTCTGCCCTGCTGAAATCCTGTACTGACCGGACCGTACGGTCAGTTGACCGGACCATTCGGTTTGTTTCTCTCTCCAGTCCAGAAACATTTCGGCTCCTGCTTCCTCGCTGCTCAGAATCATCTTGTATAGACCGAACCGTCCGGTCTCTACAGGCTCGACTCTAGCAGTTTCCTTGCTGAGTGTTCTCTCTGGATTGTTCTCTCCTCTGTTGACCGTACAGTCTGGTCGCTCCTTGACCGATTGTCCGGTCTCTCTGTCCAGAAGCTGAAACTCCTCGTCCTCGCTTGATTTTGTTTCCCGGCTTCTCCGAACAGCTCCTTGGCTTCTCCACTGTCACCTAGTGCCTGTGATTTCACCGAGCAACCTTGCACATCACCGACTAGACATGACCTAAGAGAACTGACCTAGACCCCCTTGATAGTCCGGTTTTTCCTATGGACTCTAAGCCCTAACAACTAGACAAGTGTTCCCAACACTTGCTCCATAGCTTGTCCTTTGCTCTCCATCAACCCTTGGACTCCATCAAGCTCACAAGCGTCCATGCTTGCGGTCATTATCATCAATCACCAAGGCCGCCGTCAACAATCATCATAGAGTAGAAGAGGTTTCCTACAGGAACAACACTCGTGTAGACATTAGTCACATTTCATGTTTGTCATTAATTACCAAAACATTCATACCTTGGGGTGATCTCAATGGTCATGATCCTTACAAAACTTCAAGTAAGTTAGACGACTTTTGTCTTTGTCATGTATCCTATGTTAAAGTTAAATGCAATAATAAGTAACTTTTTATTAGCATTGTTGTAGTGAGCATTGGATCTGTCTCCGTATCTTTTCCAAAAAAGGGTATCTTCTGGCGCTAGATAGGCTTGACTATGACAATAAGTTGTACAGTGACATTCTGGAACTCATAGATCGGTAAGAAATTAGTCTATGTATGTATGATTTGATGAAGTTAATATCATCTAATGATATGCTTTTGTTGATCGTTCAGTGCTTACGAGAAATATGTCGAAGCGAGAGGCCATGCCATCCTACACGGAAAAAGAACATGTACTTTTATTATAGATTTTGGGTAAGATTTATATGCATCACATACATGTCGGTATCGTACTATCCATACATATAATTATCATAAGTATAACTCTCTATTTCTTAGTGCTATATGCAAATACAAGAAAGTGTGCATTGTGGCTACTAAACGTGTGTGTTCTCGTGTAGCACTTCAACTTACCCGACCCATGTCATTGAGGAGTCCAATAAAAAGGTAAGTTGATTTTGTTTATGTCTATTTTACTTTATTATTGATTTTTAATATCTTATATTAGCATACTCTACTCCATGTGACACAAAAAAGCTACAAGAAAAAAGGCATAATGGAAGTGTTTTGATTTGAAGGGTTTATGAGCAACAAAGCATAGGGCGCTTTGTGAGTGGGCTGGTTTCAAACAACCATATGAGTCCAAGGAGCCGAAGCAAGTTGATGACTACATAAGACATGAATTTGGATGCTGAAATATAGTCTTGGGTCACTGTGCCTATACTCTGTATATTGTGATTTCTGTATACTGGAATACTATAAATATCGTCAACATCTTCAACCGGCGCTAATGTTGCGTAACGTAGTGGCGGTTGAAGATGTCAGCCGCCGTTAAAGAACTATGATAATAGCAGTCATTGACATCTTCAACTGTCGCTAAAAAGTCCTTTGTAGCGGCGGTTTGTTTCTTTCTCAGGTCACCCGCCGCTACAAACGTGTATTTGTAGCTACGGCTGCGTTGTGGCGGAATGGTCTGTCCGGCGCTTCAGTGGTCTCTCAACTGCCGCTATAGGCCCTATTTATGATAGTGATAGCACGTATTAAAATTTTCTAATTATCCTTAAAATCAAACTGCACAACGCAGCAATAATTGATTCTCCTTTTGTTTTAAAACCATTAGATAAAAAGCATGTGGCGTATGAAAACTCACAATTTTTTTATACAAAATTTATATTTTTATTATAATGCTTAATAATTAATAAGGATTAAGTGTAACTTTAGTCCCTCAACTATCACCGCGATTTAATTTCGGTCACTCACCTTTTATACCGAACATATTTAGTCCCTCGTCTCTTCAAACCATTTACTTAATGCCCCTAAGTGGTTTCTAGGGTGGTTTTGTATACGTAATGTGCTGACTCATTCTACTTACTGATCCCATGTGGCTTTCTCATTTACATACTCACGATTGTCTTGATCGTTCAGTTCTCTATCTGATTCTCCCTCTTTATAAACCCTAACTAGCAGACACAGAGACACTTGTTGCTGCATGTTGCTGTTGGCCACCACACTACAATTTGTTGGTTCCATATAGCCCATGCAAACGGAGTTAGATTGCATTGTTGCCTTCTGTATTATCATGTCAAATTTTTGTTGCCGTAGCAACGGGCATTCACAAAGTAGTACATGAAATGGCAAAGATATACCGCAGGCTCACCGCAACATCAACAATAAGTGATGTAGCAATAATAGAATAGTAATCCAAAATAAATAGGAACTGCAGTATAAAATCACACTTGCAGTGGCGGAGGCAGCTCAAGGATCCTTTTTGCATGAGAAATTTTACTCCACGGAATCATTAAAAGTGCTACTGTCTGGTTCAACTCCCGACATGTACATTGGAATTGATAGCAACGAGAGGTCTGATAACAAATATCGCTGCCCTGACCTTAAGCAGGAAAGTAATGTTGCCCACGTCAGATCACAACTAAACATATGTTGTACAACTATACACAAAATAACGGGCCACAGGACAATCCTTCAAAGCAGTAGACTATTGTGATCATAGCGCAAACTCAGTGGTGCTTGCCATTTCTTCTGGGACCAGGCTTGGCATAGGAGGGGGCACATAAGGCTCAAAGAGTGTGACACTCGGGTTTCCATCAAACTGTAATATATTGGCAGCTCGCTCGAATTCCTCACGGAGTATTTTGATGGTAAACTTGTCAACAACTCGACCAAGATCATGAGAGATCTCGAAAGGATCTTCAATGCATATGAGATGCCTGTCATTTCCGACCCGCCTCGTCCAGTCCTTTCTTTCCTTGCTGAAACAAGTGAACAAAACAATAAGACAAAAAAATTTACACAATAATGAAAGAGGAGACTTATTTTGTTTACTGTACATGGTTAGCTGTTATAATTCAATTCAATAGCCATGACTTCGGACATGGGAGAAGAGATAATATTACCAGACTGATTGCAATGAATATTTGGCTGCATAATATACTATGTGCATAGTTTGAGTTACGCTTCTCTTTCTTTCAAAGAAAAGGTACAATCAGATCATGGCCATAGTTTTATAAACACTTATATCTTATATATATCCTGTGGTGGGGATGAATTTCAAATGAAAAACAGGAGACGTAAGTTTGGCACATGGAGAGGCCTTTCTGGGACAAAATCACAGTTTAGCATGATACAACATACCTAATGATCCTCCCTGTACGAATTGATATGACATCTCTTGTGTAATCATGCTCATACGCCCAGTAATGGAAAAAAGCCCAAAGAAGCCTTGATACAGTATCCTTATTGTGAGCACCATAGTTATTAAGCTTGTCCACTTCATCAAAGTAAGCACAGGTATTGTCATCCACAGTAACATAGTATGTTGCCTCCATTTCCTGACTCTCAAGACACTATCAGTTAGTTCACAAATAAATAATACAGAGAACAGATAAATCAAACAGAAAACATTTAGACATTTACAATAGATTATCTTCTTGCCAAATGAAATAATGAATTTTCATAAGCAAAAGTACTGCAGTTTAGGATCACAACTGTAAATTGCGTAATCAAAGAATGGAACTTAAAAAGGATGCAAGCCTTTGGCAAGCAACTAATAAAAACAAAAAACAATACAGCAATACAAATGTATTGCAATAAATTTCATGTTTTATATGAATCGTTTCTAAGCATTCATACTTAAGTGCAAGAAAGTCATTACAGTGCAATTTAGTTATCCAAAATACAAAAATGACAGACAGAAAGATCTAAGGCATAATGAAGCATTAATATGGCATAAGAACAAGAGTAGATAATGTGCCTAGAAAGGGTGTGGCAGAAGCAATATATGGCATTCCTACAAATCCACAAAAAAAAAAATTCGATGCATAGAAACAGATATTTGTTTCTTGATCCTCCTTGTTAAGTATATTAACATTAGTGTTTCATACAAACTGCTGTTTACATACTTCATAGAATGAAAATGCCATACAAGACCGTCTAGCTCACTATTAACTATTAAGTCTGAAACGCATAAGATTCAGAACTTATAACCTCAGCTGTGTTACAATAATATATAATATGGTGATAAAGTGAAAAATTCTTGACAGATATAAAAGGAAGACAAATATAAGAATGCAGCTGATATATGTACAAGAGATGCAGCATAACTCAGCACCTGCAGACATGGGAGTATTCTTCGCAGTTGTAGGAGGTGGATGCACATTATTACATATCTGAATGAGAAGAAAGTAAATAAATTCAGACTGTGATCATGTAAACATGAGCTCACAACATGATACATTTTTTGAATAACATGAAACTCACGCATAGCTCGAAAGTGTTCCTTGGTAGGTTTCATTTACACGACGAGACTTAGCCCAATGCTTCACAATGAATGCCAACTGACGTAGCCTTCTATCAATTAGTGCATAATCTTTCAGAAGTTTCGTGTTAACAACTGCTAAAAGATTATTGACACATATATCACAGGAAAGCCCTGTTTCTGGGTCCATAAGCTTCACTATCGGGACCCTTGCTCGAGTTAATGCCTACATTTATCATCAATTTGAGTCAGAAATTCAGTAGATATGTTCAAATTTCAAAGAGTAAAATGCATGACCGGCCCTTAAACTTGTCCGGGGGTGTCATCTAGGTCCCCAAACTCTGAATTTGCACATTCAGGTCCCTAAGCTTACTATGTGCTTCACTTGAGATCCAAATCACCACAATTAGCTTTGATCTGCATATTTAATGCCTTCATTACAACCATGCCACTTAAGCGTAGAAATTCATCATTTGTGTAACTAACTTAGTTATTGTTGTTGTAACTATCTAAGCTCATACTAAAGTTGAAAGATCATGTCAGAACTAGAAAATTATGGACTTTTTAAGGAAGCATAAAGAGTTTGTTTAGTTTTTTCTTGTCTTTTTGGGTGGGGCAAAGAGTAATAGAAGTGATAATATTGTTAAAATTGATGAAATGGATATCACAACAATATCATGAAGTAAGTGAAGAGCAAAGTCATTAAGAAAGAAAAAAGGGTTTATAATATTTCAGTGCCCAAAGTGCATCATTCAGTCTGGGAGTACCCTTCTTTTGGCACGGACTGTAAGTATCTGAATTAGTGCTAACTAGAGACATTTAACTACGAATGAACAACTTGGCAAGTTTAGGGACGTAGATATGCAAATTAAGAGTTTGGGGACCTAGATGGCATCCCCAAACAAGTTTGAGGGCCGGCCAAGCGCTTTACTCAATTTCAAACTACATCAGAGTGGTTCTCAATAAGAGCATTTTGACATAAAAATTGATACAGAAAAAGATGGGGTTTTGGGGGTTGGTGTATGCAACCGCACATAAAGGCCACAATCCTTTTCAATCTAAGAGAAAGCTTTGGAAGATATTACATGCTACATCAGCATGTTGTTTAGGAGTCCTCTCATCACACTACAGATTATGAAAGTAAACAACTTACCTGAATATTCTGAAGATTACCAGCTTCAAGAATGTCTGCCAATTTCAATATAATATCGACCTTGCTCATTTCCTTGGCATCAATAGACAGACAAAGATCAATATCACTATTTGAAAAGCCGAAGGAATTGGCACATGATCCATAGAGGAATAGCTTCGAATCAGGCCATTCCTGATTTATTAGCCTGCTAAGAGTTGTGCACAACTGCCTCTGCTTTGTAATTTCCTCATCTGAGGGCACCAATGAATCGAAAATTGACAAGAAGCTAGGTGTAAATTTATCAATGTCATACCGACATGACCTGTTTCTTCTCTGGAGTCTTATTCGTTGGCTTGATACATGATGCCCTCTAGAAAAATCTGACCTGAAATCCTGCAAGTAAAAAGGAGTTTGCTAAAGTTAACAGAACCTTGCTGGTTTATAGAAATTGCAAAAATTAGTTATTAGAGTACAAGTGGCAGCTGTAGCAGGCAGCGTTCCTGCTAACGCAACTGGGGCACTGGGCAGCAATATAGCTTAAGTACAAACTTGAACCTACTAGTGCAAAAGTACAACCTGTTCCATTGTTCCACACATGGTTTGCACACAACTGCTCACTCGATGTGGCAAACAGCTGTGCTTATTTAATAGCATTACCAACTTACATATGCAAATCGACTTTACCAAAGGATTGTAAAAAGTTAGAACATAACATGGTTAGGCTTAAAATTTTTCATTTGAGCATCAGCTCATAGATCTTCTTTTATTTAGGTCTTACAAGGGTATATTCACATGTGATCAGTGCAATTAAGTCATCGAATTGAGTTTCCATACAATATTTGCCCTTTGAGCTTGAACTCAAATGGCTTGTCATTCAAAGCTAAAATACAATACAAGCGAAGACAGCATGTCATGTAGGGCCCATGCGCTGGAGCAACACAGGCCACCCGTGCACTGTCTATGCACGGTTACTGTTCACATGAACAATACCCCATGGTAGACACGGCCTAGGTTAGGGACCGTTAGTTAAGATAGTATTAGGTTTAGTCATTTCCTTGATTCCACAGATTAGTTTCTTAAGGGCCAAATCATTCCATCTATATAAAGCTGGGATTGTATCTCTTCTCATTAAGCAAGAACTATAACAATAGTTCTTAGTATCTCCCCTATCTCTGCCTCTGTGGTGCAGCAGCCGCTAGTCAGCATGGTTGCACCACTTGTGTTCAGGACCACCTAAAGTATGCTCATGACATAGCACCACTACGAGCGTTCTTAAACATGAACATAATGTATATCAAAATAATATTTGCATCATCAAAGAAATTTTTTCATTTTACTGAGAAATGTGCCATAGGTTCATAATAATTCTTTGAAAAGACAGTTTATTACACTATACTATAAGACTGACTTCCCATACTTAACTTGATGTAACAAAAGCTCAATCTTTGGAGGGACCAAAATTGTTCATATAAATACCAGTGAAATAATCATGAAAAAAAAGAGTAGTGTGCTCTTGGTGTGAAGAAGTCATGTTCAACCTTAGTGTCTTTAAGCTGTATTGCACAATCAACATTGTCTATTACTTGTTCTGAGTTATGATTTTCCAACCGAGCAACGAATTCTTTTTTTCTTTGACGTGAATAGCAACAAATTCTTGATCCCAGACATAAAAGAAAAAAAAGATTCAGGCTATTCTTGAAGGATCCTGAGGGCCGAACATTGAAAGATATGCTTGGCTAAAGTAGACATGCTGTGGATATTGACATAGAGAACAGAGTGCAACAATAATAGCTTAACAAATAGTTTACATAACTGTACTCATGTACCAGACCTAGCACTAAAATTGAAGTAGACATCCACTGCTTTTCAATAAATAATACAGCCATGGGAAACGCAATATTGAGTCCACTACAATTTCTGTAGATCACATAAAAATTAGGCATGATTCTCATCAGTTGTGCAGGCAAGAGATGGAAATACTTGGGATCTGCGCACAGGACAAACTGATCCACCACATTTGAGCAACAATTAAAAGCTACATAGACAGATATGGGCAGGACCAGCTGAATTAGGCATGAAATGCAAAATGTAAAACAAAAACTAGATACATTTAATTAGAACTAAATTTTTTACACATAGGACAAAATGCTAAATTTACCTTACTCCTTAAGCTAGTTTTTTGCAATTCCATTCCCTTGGCCCCGCCATCGCCACTAATCACCAAACTTTCCGTCAACTGATCAATCATAACATCATGCTCCTTGCCATCATCATCTTCATCATACTGCCCAACAAACCTACTCTCACTCTTCTGGTTTGATAGTTCAGACTTCTTTACCGCTGCTACCACCTCACCATCCACTACATGCCTCAGACCTAATTCCCTAATTCCAGCATGGTCCAAACCATTCCTAACATCCACAGGGACTGAACTGCCAGCAGGTTTCACATTCATCGGTGTCTTACCGTACATATCATACAGCTTTCCTGAAGCGTGGCCTTTTCCCTCCCTGTTCCCTTGCCACCTTATCTCCCTTTGTTCCATGTTCTCTAAGCGTGCATTTAGATGTCCGAGGCCTCTAGGAAACATACTGGTTCCTCTGATCTGAGGCGTGTGCTGATCTCCACGAAGTGTCCTACCACCTATGCTCTTGTGCGGTTCTAAAGGCATCATGTCAAACAGTCTATTAGCATTCATATCAGGCAGCGCGCTTGACAAGCAGTGACCCTGCCGCTGTTCCCTATGCATCATCCCAGTAGAATCACGGCCAGCGGTTACTACCATAAACTGATCTCCATGCGGATTTCGGCCAAGAATACCAAATGCCCCCTGACCGGATTCGGTGGTCCACAGCTCTTTATTCAGCGCTTTACCATCGAAACCTCTAGGTCGATGCTGGTTTTGCTCCCTGATCAGCGTTCCCCCAAACGCATTGTGCAGTTCGCTGTTGTCGGCAGATTGATGCAACACCTTACCGAAACCAGGAGGCGGCGCCCCTGGCCGGGGCCTATCCGCCCTGACCGCATCCGCAGCTCCAAATCCTCCACCGCCTCGCGCCGCTCTTGGATCCACAGACGGCGCGAATCGGGGATCAGGGAAGAGGAGCCGCTGCTGCGCCTGCGGAGCGGAGGGGGTGGGCCACGCGAAGATGCCCCCTTGCACTTGCTGTGAGGCGGGGAAGAGTGGCCCCACGGTGGCCACGGCAGGGTCGACGAAGATGTGGTGAGACGACTCCGATGGCGCGCCGGGGGCCGGGGCGGAGGTGCAGCGCGCGTGGGGAGGAGGGTTTTCGAGGAGATGTAGGAGGAAGCGACCGTCGAGAGACGATGGCGACGTCGACGGGAGGCTGGCGGCTGAAGAGGTGGCTGACCGGTGGGGGCCGCCGCCGCCGCCGCCGCCGCCGGAAGAGGAAGACATCGAGGAAAGACGAAGGGGGTTTGGTGGCTGGCGATATTTTTCGTGCTTGATTTTTCTTAGTTTTCCTGCCACTTTGGGTGTGTTGATTTCTTTGCTCTAAATTTTAAAGGACTTGCTAATTTTCAGTCGACAGTTATCTTCTAGAGTTATTAGATCTAGATCTAATAGTTTATAATTATTATATAGATAATTTTATAAAAGAAAAATTAAAACATAAAATAACAAATCATTGACTGAAAGGTTTTAGCTGATTGAAAGCTAGAAAACATGAAATTTTAATGGTGTGATATCAATCATTTAAACGTTAAATGTATGAATTAAATATAAAATTAATTATACAGTTGGATGTAATTTATGAGATAAATCTATTAAGTTTAATTAAATTATTATTAGAAGATGTTTACTATAACATCATATTATCTAATCATGGTTTAATTAATTTTAATAAATTTATCTAATCATTTAGAGGGTGAGTTATGAATTGAGTTTTATGAGTAATCTATATTTAGTATTTTTAATTAGTATCTCAATATTCGATAGGATAAGCCTAAAAATTAGTCGGCGGGAAATGAACACACCCTTTATCGATTTTGTGCTTTTGCTCGTAATGAAACAGGCTTCCTTTCTCAGTTCGTTTTTATTTTCTAAGATATGGTAAAGTATCAACTTTGGCTCACTGAGCTACCGAGCAACACTTTCTTCTGGCGTAATAAATAATTGATATAGTCACGATCACAATAGTTTGGATGAAAAGATATTAACAGCAAATTCTATTACTAAATTTCATCCATGATCGTATAAAAATTAGCATAGCCATCATCTCAACTTTCTGTTTTTATTTTATCCTTGTCCTTCGAATCCAATGAGTCAGTACCTAAATATTTTAATCAGTATTTTTTATCAAAAACAACATTATTTCTTTTAAGTCAAATAGCTTAATATATAAGAGAAGCTCACACTAGTAGTTGTTGTTTAAGATTTCTCTTCTACTCCATTAAGTCAATCATCAAATATATGATCAATGCTTTATGCCAGTTTCAACCCAGGACAAAAATGCACTAGATTCCAAATAAATCTAGCATATTCATAATTGAAGATAGATGATGGATAGTCTCATCTGGAAGAAAGAAATAACATTTTTTACTATCACTATAATTTCTTCTTACTAACTTATCTTTTGTTAAAATCATTCCCTTATATAAGTACCATATGAAATTCTTTGTTTTAAGCGGCATTTTTAGCTTTCATAATATAGTATTTCTCTTCACAATTTCACTATTAATCACCGCCATATACATAGAGTGCACTGAGAATTGACTCATCCAATGTGGCTTCCATTTAAACACATTATGAGTATTGTTTAATCTATATGCACGATTTTCAATACCAACTAATTCCATAATCTAAGATTATTATCATCTAATGATCTACGAAAAGAAATATTAAATGGCAAGTAGTAAAAACTGAGGTAATAGTATTATATAATGTATGATATTATTGTATAAAGGAAGAGTTATCAATCCATTTATGCTCCCAAAACTTAAGTTATTCTCCATCATTTAATTGAAAGGACCCATATATAAGGAATAGATCCTTTACTTTCATAAGCTATGACCAAGAATGAGAATCACCGGGTTTTCTCCCTACCTTTCGTATTGTTTTGTTCTTAAGATACTTATTCCGTAATAATTTTTGCCACATCCTATCCTTATTTACCAATTTAAACAATCACTTGCTTAATAAACATTGGTTATGTATCAATATATTATTAATTCCCAGCTCCTTTGTTCTTTAAACTACATATCACTATAAGAAATTTGACATTCTACAACGTTTATAGAGTGATATTTAGTAAAAATATTGCGGAGCAATCCGTTTTACGATATTTCACTCAATTTAGCGACGAAGACTTCAAGTGTATTACAATAGCCATATAGAAATCATCGCAAATTAAGACAATGTCATATTACGACGAACTATTATGTGTTACAAGAGGTAAACTAGTAACGTCGCAATTTTATGACGCTAGTAAATCATTGTAATTAAGAACTATCGTCACTAAATATTTTAGTTTATTTTTTTAGAACCTATAAATTATTTTAGTGTCAAAGTAAAATATTGTTATACAAAAAACCACCTTTTATATAAGAAATCATAAAGTAATAAAATATTATTTATTATATAATATATCTTATAGTTTGTTTCATGAATTCTATTATACATTAGATTTATTTTTAAATAACTAAAAAGTATAAATTAGAATAAAATTTTATTTTATTAATGATGCATTTTTTTTGAAGAAATTTGAAAGAACAGAATGGTAATGTGCTGAGGCAGAAAAAAAAAGAGTAAAGGTCAGCTACGTGGTCCAAACGCACCCAATTAATCTGCATATTTGCTCATTAGCAGTTAACAGATTTTTTGCTTTTGCCTCATACATATTTTCAGAACAATGAAAACGTAATGTTGAAACAATAGAAATATACTGTTGGAACAATACAAATGTACTGTTAGAATTGACTGTATTGCTCTTGGTTATTTTCAACTCCCCGTTCGTTCTTCCTCATCGCGACTCGCACGACGGTCGCGCGGCGCTTGGCAGCGATTCACAGGACGGTCGCGCGCCGCCGCCGTGGGACCTTCCCCACCACATGTGTGACCTTCTTCCTCACCGCAATGCCGTCTCCCCCATTCGAATCGAATCCCCTTCCATCCTCGCACGTTCCTCCTCTCTTGACCCCAAAATCCCCAATCTAGAACCCTTTAGGTCTTCAAGAATGGCGGCGGCGGCGGCAGAGGATGGGTGGGAGGGAACAACAGTCGAAGTTGATGCGGCTCACTGGAAAGAGGAGGGTGAGTAGCAGCTGGAGCTCAATCAATGGCGCGCTCATGTTGCGGCACTCAAGAAAATCCCTGGCAGAGCAACCGTCGCGGCTGCAGCGGCGATAGGGAGAGAGGCCTGCCGCTTGGGTGGCTTCGACGGAATCCTTCCTGCCATGCAGTGCTGCACTTGGACGCTCCACGCTCGACCATGGCGCTTGTGGCCTCGCAGAATGCTACGGGTGGGACAGAAACAAGCATCTCCAAGCTGAACATTGGTGGTCATGGTCCAACCTGGCCGGTGTCCTCATCATCCTCGCGCACGCCGATGCCATTTTCTTCACAATCATGCAGGTTGGTCAATTCTCACTTTCTATGCTCACCAAGTGTTCGATATATTGTCAAACTCACCTTCTTTTTAGTCCCTGTTATTAATTGACATTTGGAATTTGGTGAAATTCAGAAAATCAATTAGCTTCTGTGAAGTATAATAAATATCTCAGGTAGAGATCATACTTTGAGGTACTGAATGTATGTTGCTTCTCCAGAGTTAAGATCATTGAATGTTAGAGCCAATGTCAGGGCTTCTCCAGAGTTGGTGGCGGAAATCATTTTGTGCAAATCTTCATATAGAGTGTTCTGCTAATCTGATAATTGAAGGTGAAAACTCATAAACTGCTGAATTTATTGCATGCACCGAGCAGAAGAAACAAAATCAAGTAACTCCTTTTTGTTTACAGTTTACAATCAGGTCATTTCAAACTGTCTTAAGTGCAAAACTGTCAAACTCTTAGTCATTTGCGCCAAAAGATGATTGAAAATGATGTAGCAGATGCTTCAGCAGCCTTTTGTTTTTTCCTTTTTGAGTACTTTCTAAGTGTCGACGTGACACATTCACAGGACAAACATCTGTTTCACCAGAATGAAGTTATTTGTCACTAAATGAGTTTTTGCTCATCTCCCCTCTAATCCATAGTCAAGGTCACTGAGTTATTTAGAGAGCTTCAAAGTAAAAAAAAAAGAGTATATGCAACAGGTAAAAGAAACTGACCCTGTAGTTCAGTGTTTGGGCACACTGACTTAAGCACTCGTGCAAATAGATGTATGCATAGCATAGATAGTGTATCTTATTAAGAAGCTAGACAATACCTCTGTACATATGGGATCAATAAATACTTAGACTAACCTTTGACGATATGCCATTTCTCTAGCGTTCTCCTAAGCCAACCTTCTTTTGTACATTATATAGCTCCGTCAATGTTAGTTCCTTTGTTGAAGGGTTGCTGCCTGTTAGAAAACCCTACTTATCCTGCTAAAATTCAGTATTATACAGGACAAATCATAATTTAACTTAGAAATTAGAACCATGATATACCAAACTGATTAAAGATTCCAAGGTTAAACCTTCATCCTTTCGATTTTTTTTACTATTTCTTACAACAGTCATGATTTTAATGTTTCTCCAGAGCTATGCAAGGAAGACAAAGTTGTAACAAGAGGAAATCACCTTGTTCCAACATTATGATGTTCAGATCTCCGTTGAGCAGGATGATTCTTTCTCCAAGGCTAGGAACACCACATGCACCTTCTCCCAGGTTGGTGCTTGAATCCTCTCTACCTGTTTACTGTGTTGTTGCATGAACTGGTTACAGTAGTTATATGAACATATTTGGTGTATGAATAGTCTATAATTGGTGCTAATTTATTTCTGCAAGTGTAGGGCAACAAGCAAGAAGAGGACATCTCCTTCAGTTACTACTTATGGAGGTCGAAGAGTGTTAACAGAAATTGATTTGAATGTGTCGCCTTGTGAAGAAAGAAACATTATTGATTTGAATGTTTCACCTTGCGAAGAAAGAGACACCATTGATTTGAATGCAGAACCTCATGAATTGGAAGAACCAAATACAGAAATGGAAGAAGAGAATGTGGAGCCAGTACAACTTCAGGGTGCTCAACAACGTAGGACAGAAGTTCCTTTGGGCATACGGAAAGCTGTTTTTGAAGCATTGCTCGCAAGATCGAAGAGTGGCTACTTGAAAGGGCATGAGACTAGAGAGGTCTCTGCACAATTCTCAGTGCATGTTCGCACGGTGCAACGTATATACAATCCCTCCAATACAAGACCAGTTCAAACACAATTGAAGAGCTTGTTGCAGCGGTTGATAAGGTAAAATGCAACTTTTTTTATCATTGATTTCTCTGTTGTACTTCTTTTACCTTGTGGCTTGTGTGCTAGATACGAAAATTAACTGATATCTTGATATAATGGATCAGACATTCCAAGATTACCCCCCATCCCTAGCAAATCAAATGTTCTTAACTCTCCATGGTTGCTTTAAAGAAGTTATGAAAATCGTTGGTGGAAACGGGTACAATGTTCCACACATACGTAAAGGCATGCTCAAGAGGAAAGTTGTTCTCCCTGTGCAACTAAGTTGCAAAACAACATTGGTGGAAGAGGCAATTGCTAAATTGAACGAATGATAGTCCATGTAAGAAGAGGAAAGGGCTTCTCCTTGTGTAGTCTGATTTGTTTTCAGAGAGTACTGAATGTATGTGGTTTGTTTGTTCAAGGATTTCAGCTCATTCACATGTCAAGAAACAAGTGTCTATTTCAGCAATCTGCAGATTAATCATTTGAGAGTAACACTGAAATTTATTGTTGCAGATTGTGAGAGTTATGAGCTTTGAAACTCTAATCACTTGTGTAGCTGACTTTATGTCTGAATATACCATTTGTGGATTCATGTGATGATTAATCAGATCTCTATATGATCGGGGCAGTTTCTGAATTTTCTTGTGTCTCACTCTCTTAGTTCTATTTTTGCAACAGCACTTGAAATATGTTGCTTTGTGTTCTTGTGATAACCATTGCAGTAACAGATTGCTGATTTTTAAAGAAATGTGATGAAATGATGCCAGTCTTGTTATAGTAATGACTTGTGACATGAATTTAGTTTTACAAGATCTATTTTATCTCTAGTGTTCCTTACAATGTTCAATAGTAGTCCTGCTCTTTGTCAGATTAATTTAAAGGAATAGAACTGCACAAATTGGCTTCATAGGTTTGAACTTTTTTCAGCACCATAGAAATTAGAGTCTTGTTTCAGTTTTTTTTGAACCAATGCCTTTTTTCAGTAGAACACTAGCAAATGAAAACAAATGAGACTACACAGCGCTGCACCAGGTGTAAATGAATTGGCTGCAACAGACACAAGACATGACCAACTTGATCCTTCTGTTGTTCATGTGAAGAACAAATTTTACTACTGTACGCACACAATGCTTTCATTCCCTTGTCAGTATTTCAATTGCTCTGATCAAAGAGTACATAATCGGTGAGTAGTTTCTTGGTGTGCATCTGGGGAAAACTGGCCTCCATGGTGAGCAGCAGTGCCCAGCGACGGCATTGGGGCTCTGCCAATTCCAGCACGGTGAGTAGCAGTCTACCAAATCCAATTCCATGGCGGTGAAGCAGCGAAGCCCATCCAGCGAAAACCTCGCCGGCGCCGGCGCCGCCGCCGCTTCACCTGCCAACGACCACCTCGCCGGAGAAGAGGAGCTTTGAAGGACAGAGCTGAAGCTATGGAAGCCGCTAGTCGATGGTGGCGTGGGCAAGCGTAGGAGAAGAGGGCGCGCAAAGATTGACAGTCGGAGTGGTGAAAGTTGCGCGTCGACGGTGGCGGCCGGCCATGCTCGACTAGGGCAAGCTTCGACGTGGTTGATTGACGGCGGTTCACCCGACAGAGGCGTCGACGGTGGCGGCCGGCCATGCTCGACTAGGGCAAGCTCCGGCGCGGTTGATTGACGGCGGTCCACCCGACGGAGGCGGAAGCTGGCAGCCACGTCGGCGCCGCCCGCGCCCGCTCCCGAGGCCGCCCTGTGCCGGCGAGCGAGGAGGCAGCCACCCGGTCTCCATCAACGGCATCGGCGCCGCCCCGCGCCCCTTGCGCTGCCCTCCTCCGGCCCCCTCCGCATTGCCCCTCCTTTGCCCCCCCCCCTCCGCGTGCCTCTATGCCTGTGCGGAACTCGCCTTCCTCCCGCTTGGCATGGACTAGCCCGGCGACACCGACGCGGGTGAGGTCGAGGAGGCGGAGAAGATGCAGGGGTAAATATGGAACGACAATTTTTCGTTGAACTATAACGACAAGAATAAAAAACATTCTGACTTGAACTAGGACGACAGGAAAAGAAAAACGGAGGGAGTATATATTTTGCAATCTCCATGAGAGATGAGAAACTGGACATTTACTTGAATTTGGTCTCTCATCACCAGGGGAGGATGATAGTGAACTAATTCTTTTGTCATTTCTTAGTTTGTGTTACAATCACTGTTTTGACAATAGAACTGCTATGATCAACAGGGCATCATCGGTAGCTAACAATGAATAATTGACATAGAACTAGGAAAAATAAGAAATAACTATTTGCTTGCAAATGATTATTTACTTTATTAGTGCGCAAGTGTATCTGCTATGAATTGATTGCTTCAAAAATGTTATTTGTTCAACCAATGCTGCTTGAATGTGTTGTACAAAAAAGACTTCAGTCAGCTGTGAAATGAGTCCTCACATATGTATCAATCTATTTTTGCCATGCATATAATCCATTAAATTTATACTCATGAAGCTTTCATTTGCACACTGCCATTTGGAGACATGCTCAATTTTATAGTACTCCTTTTAGATAGCCTCTCAAGCAAAATGATTTACTCCAATGTTTTTTTTTTGCCTGAACCAATTTGATTTCATTGATGGGCACACTGGTATCCATGTTTCTTATGTTTTATCTTATATATTCTTCCAACCATTATTTGCAATGGATATTTTGTTGTTAAGATCCAATTTTTTTTATATATCAGGGACTGCATGTGAAGTCAGCAAGTAATGGATTTCATCCACAGACGCATAAAATTACAGGGTCAGACAATAAGATCTTATTGTCTTTTTTTCTTTGAATAAGATTCAATATTATCTTGCTTATTGTCTTTTTTTCTTTGAATAAGATTCAAGATAATATTGAATCTTAATAAAAGCTCAATTCTTTTATTAAGATTCAATATTATCTTGATCTTATTGTCTTTTTTTCTTTGAATAAGATCAAGATAATATTGAATCTTAATAATTAAGTTATCTACTATAGATGATTTTAAATTTTATCTATTAGTATAATGTTTATAGTTTATTTTTTTATAAGCCCGTAGCAACGCATGAGCATTTTACTAGTAATCTATTTAAATCCGAATCGTGTCACATACAGGACTAGGGACAGCGCCTGGACTTAGCGTGGATGCTTTTGCCTCGCGCAGTTCCGTCGCCGGCGCCACTGTAAAAAACATAAAACGAAAAAAACAAAGATCTTGATGTCCGTAAGGTTTGACCAAGCACCTTCATGGTTCAATGCGAAGGCCATAACCAGTGAGCTACCAACAATTTTATGTGAAGTAAGAAACTTATTTTACTTAAATGTTCATAAAATTAGAAAAATATATTTTTGTTACCAAATTGTTTTGATTTTTTTTTCTAATGGATAGACTGCGTTTCTGTAGAAAAATGCTGTTTTGAAAAAAAAAACATATAAAACAACGAAGGACTGCTTTCTCTCTTACTCTTGACCCATATTGACCTAACTCAACCAGTCGGCCCAATATGTCGAAAATACGACCCTCGCACGGCCTGGCCTGCTGCTATCAGGCCATGCCAAGCCCAAGAACGACCCAACTACACCGAAAATCACAAATTCTTTTCATTGTAAGGAATACAGTTTTCAGCATTCCCAGGCATACGTATCCCTTAGCAAAAAGCGTACTATTATAGTTTAAACTGATTCTTTTTATAAGTGTAACATGGATGAAAATAGGTTGAAAATTATTCCAAAATTAGACTAAATTAAAAAGGACATATTACACGTGCACACCAAATTTGAGTTCCAAAATCATAGTATTTTGAGTGTAGCGAAAACAACAAATGAAAAGTCACTTTTTTGCCTTTTTGAATCTTCAAAGATATTTTGAATTTTGAACTCAATTTTGGTGTGATTCTGCTACAAGGCAACACCAACATCCAGAATTTTTTGTTGAATTTTTTTCATCTGTTTACATCAATGTGTGCTCAAATTTTACTCAATGACCTTTGAGTTAGGAGCTTTTGAGAGAGACTATGGTGAAACTGAACTTACATGAGTGCAAGTTTTTTCTAAATAATATATACACAAACATTCTATTCATATATATAAAATATACATATCCACATGAAAATTCATTTGAAAATTCAAATTCTTTGTAGGTTTACAAAGAAGTGAAGAGAATGTTTAATAGTGACCACTATTGAATTGCTTGATCAGAACAAAATGAAACTAAAAAATTATGAAGAAAATGCATTCAAATACTAGAGCACATCTTTCTGAGATTATAGAAAAAAATCAATGCATTTGTACTTTATTTTGGACAACATATTTATTTATTTACATTTTAACCATTTTTATTTCATAGTAGAAATAGTCTTTTCTATCTGTGGACCGCAATATTGCCCGTTTTTGAAATTTTTTCAGCAACTTAAAGTTGCCTAGACAGGGGGGGGGGGGTGAATAGGCATATCTAAAAATCCTATGAAATTGGACTTAAAAAAATTTATTAGACTGACCGGCAGTGCCGGTGATGGTGATCGGCAGTGTCGATGGCTATTGCTGATAGGCGATCGGCAGTGCCGATGGATGAACAGACAGTCGTGTGAAATCTAGGTTTAAGTGGTTTCGCAGTTACTATGTGATAATTGACTACAACAGTAGAATAAAAAGAACACTATGATAATAGGAAATAACAAAACAAAGGTTACTCAAGTAGATCTAGCAATTTAAGCAAATACAAGAACAAACCCTAGGTAATGAGTAGTTAAACAATAAGTAAATAAAAGAGCACACGGAGACATAAGATTTGTTACCGAAGTTTAGGCTCATAAAGAGTCCCATGTCTCCGTTGAGAAATCCACAACGGACCGGGTCTCTTTCAACCTTATTCTCACTCAAGCGACCACAAAGATCAACCTCGAGTTCTCCACTAGCAAATCCGTTGCGGGATGGGTGATACAAACTTACCGAGGCGTCACCATACAAGTTGGGAGCTCTATGGGCACCTCTAACCATCTAGGAGCAAAGCTCCTAGAGTAACAAGCACAAGTTACAAAGATGATTAAATCGAATGCTCAAGAGTGGAGGGGTGCTCTTTTCACTAGGAATCAATGGCTCACTCAAACCCTAGCTCAAGGAATGAAGCTTGGACTTGGAGAGGGAGAGTGAGGAGAGTGAAGCTCAAAAGTGCCAAATGATTTTCGGGTTGGAGAGTGAGGGCACGAAGTGGGGTGAGAGCCTTTTATACAAGGGGCTCAAAAAGAGCCGTTGGCCTGTCTGGACGCCCCGCACCGGCTCTGTCGATCAAGCCATCAGCACTGTCGGCAGGATTTTTGACACACTGTCATAGATCTGCAGCCAAGGATTCGGCCCACACCCGTACTGTCGATCAAGACATGGACACTGCCGATGAGGTAGCCACAGAGAAGACAAGTGATCTCTAGAGACCTTGACCGGAACTGCCGATCAAGAAGACCGGCACTGCCAATCGCAGTCAGCCAGAGAGCCCGAGGGGTGACAGTCTCTGTGGAGAGGGGATCGGCACTGCTGATCAGGGGATCGGCACTGCCGATGAGCTACAGGCTGAGCCAGACAGAAAGAGTGGCTCTCTGGTAGAACTGACCGACACTGCCGATCAGGGTGATCGGCACTGCCGATGAGCTACAGCCAGCGAGAACAACCTTCTCTGGATGGAGCGACCGACACTGTCGATGAGGCCATCGACACTACCGATGATGACAAGACAGAAACAAGAGAAGTGTCTAGGCATCACAGCACCTCTGGAGAGGGGATTGACACTGCCGGTGAGGACCACTGGCACTGCCGATGAAGGCAAAAACAGAGGGCGACAGAAATGGAATTTATGGGAAATTTGAACATTTGACTTTACCAAATTTGTAAATTATACCCCTCTTAATAGTACGATTTATCTATACTCAAGATTAGAAATAAAAACAACATGAATCCTTCATTCTTGAGTGAATTTTGGACTTTCAACTTGAGGCAAATGACCATCTTCTTTTCTCTTTCTGTTTCAATGCATTTCATTCATCAATTGAGATAGTCATCTACACACATACTCAATGAAAGCAATAGTCCATTCTTAATTGTATTGACGCCAATCACTAAAACAAAATTAGGGGCCTAGATGCACTTTTAATCTCTCCCTTTTTGGTGATTGATGACAATACAACTAGATTTTATAGAAATGTGCAATAAATTTCATTTTGTGATTAAAAGAGATGTGGAGCTCCTTCTAAGTGTGTGCATATGAGAAATAATAATCAATGAGTAAAAATGCACATATTTAAAGAAAAGTGTGAGAGCTCCCCCTAACACCGTGCATGTGAGACAATTTGCAAAAATTAAGCATAAGACATGAGACAATGCATATGACAAGTATGTTCACACAAATGCATCTAGAAAGTGAAAACCAACAATACATCATCACACGGGACATGAATAGCACAATAAATTATAAAGCATAAATAGAGGGTTTTACAAGCACGCAAAAATTAAAGAGTTTTACAAACCACAAGCAAGCAAGTACAAATTGTCCATCACTCTCACAACTCACAAAATAAAAACTAACAAGAAAACTAACTGAACAAATCAAATCTTCTCCCCCTTTGGCATCACAACACCAATAAGAGAAAAAGAACCACCTCAAGCCTCACTCATCCGTGGAGGCATCATCGTCGTCCTCATCATCATCCTGAGCCTCCTGGACAACCTGTGTAGCCTGAGTGTAGATACCCTAGGGATCATCATAAGTACTCATGTCCGGCAGAGGAGTGAACTGAACTGGAGGTGGAAGCTCAACACTGGTGGTGGCGGCGATGGTCCTCATATCGGTCTGCATCTAAGAGTGAGCCTGCTGCTGCTCTCTAACTGCCACTGCTGTGTCCCAACATATGCAAAACATAAACCTGATGGCTCAGGAGATCTTCGAAGATCGATGGCGAGGGGGAGGGGCAGCACTAGGGTCGGCTGCCTCTCCCACTGCTGCTGCTGAACTCTGAGGCACATCTGCAGCTGGAGGGGTGCCACCGTGGGGAGGAGACGCAATAAGAGGAAACTTCTTCAGCATGACTGAGGGATGCTTGTGACCACAAATGAACTGACAGCCCACAACACGCAGAATCATCTTCATGATGTAAGGAGCATAGATCAAAGAGGCCTTACTGGTATAGGAGTTGTAGAGAATCTCTGTCCACATGAACTCAAACACACTAAAAGGCTCTGCTCCCTCTCTCATAGCAAACATCAAGGTCTTGGTGGAACTAAGAATGTGAGTATGATCCCCCACCTTAGGAGTCAAGGTCACCCTGAGCATGTTGTTGAGAACCCGAAAATATGGCTTCATGTCATGATATGAACCAAACTCAACACCATGCTTGGGGTCAGCATACCTAGCATCATACTTAAAACCCCACTCACTGTCCTCCTGAGGATCAAACACTATGGCCTTCACCTTCTCATTATCTGAGTCATCAAATCCAAGAATGTGAGCGAAGTTGAAATAGTTGATACTAAACCTGTTCCCCTCAATGGTCCAGTGCATCTTGGAATCCATCTGATTTTTCTCATCCTACTCAACCCACAAAGTAGAGTAGAACTGGGCAATGATCTTATCGTTCCAGTGCTGGTACATGCCCATGATAGCAGTCAAGTTTCTCCTATCACACTCTGCTCGGATCAGCTCAAAAGTGGGATCATTGGCTGCTTCCATCCGCTGCCAGTCAATGCACTTCATGGGAACAACTCTGTGAGTAGTCTTCTTGAGAATGTTCCTGTACCAGGACACCCGAGTCAAGTCCCAAAATCTGATATCTGAAATCCCTGGATGCTTGGGCTGGGTCCAGGGGTTGGTATGCCTGTACTCCTTCATCTCATCCCTGGACAGAGGTACAGGGATCCTGAAGTCCTCAGATACCTGAGGTGCAATATCTGATAAGTGATAGAGGAGCGAAGAGGTCCAGGCTGAGGCTGATAGACCTCATCTTCAGACTCCTCACCCTCTGCATCACTCTCCTCCTCCTGCTGCTCACTCTGCTCTTCCTCTTCTGCCTCCTTTGACTCTTCCTCCTCCTTACTAGGAGAAGGTTGCCGTGGTGGAAGAGCCTTTCCTTTGCCCTTGCCACGCCCAAGGCCAACACCATGGGAGGTGGTTTGGCTATAGTCACCGCCTCGGCCTCGCTTGCCTCCCCCACCACGACGAGCAATAGGGGAGACGGCGGGATCAAAGTCCTCGTCCGAATCACTGGGAGTGCCCAGATGCTTCTGTCGCTTGCCACCTGCCATCTGTCAAGGAGAGAAGAAGTGGTGTGAAAAGATTGCAACAAAAACAATACTGAACTGCTCTCTAGTTTGTTCTGATCGGCAGTGCCGGTGGAAGCCATCGACAGTGCCGGTGGGTCAAATAGAAAGCAGCCCGAGTGAAACTGCTCTCTGGTTGGCCCAACTGGCAGTGCCGATGACTGACATCGGCAGTGCCGATCAGTTCAAACCGACTGCTGCAATGGTCACTTAGGGTTTCTAGATCTCTCAATCGGCAGCGCCGGTGGGGGCCATCGGCAGTGCCGACCGAGGGAGAATCAAACTCTAAATCCACTAAAAATTGAGATTTAGCCACTAAAACTTTACCAAATTGCATGGGTGACTAAACTACTCCTAGATGAATATCTCTATCAAGTGAAATTACACAAAAACATGAGGCATTGCAAGATTCAAAAGATAGAGATTTTCAAAAATACCTTCAAAAAGGTCCTTCAAATCCGGGAGGAGATGGAGGAGGGAAGGCCTAGGAGATGATTTGATCCACTCCCCGCTTGATTCCATGAAGATTAGCAAGTTTTTGAGTGGATTGACTTGGGTTAGGGTTAGAGAGGAGAGAGGGGCGAGTTGGGTCTGGAAACTGAGAAGAGGGCTCGGTCTCGTGAGGGGACCGAGTCAATTTCAAACTTCTGGACCCCGCATCGGCAGTGCCGGTGCGGATCAACGCACAGATCCAGTCCCCCATCGGCAGTGCCAGTGGTGAGCAACAGCAGTGCCGATGAGGGCTGTCCGAGGGACAAAAATCCCAGATAGAGGGCTCTCTCTGTTGGACACTTTATCGGCAGTGTCGATGAAGGCACCAGTAGTGCCGATCCTCTGAAGATCAGACAGGACAGAGGAAAGGAGAGGGGAATTTTCAAAATAATCTTTTGATGGACAGGGGGAGATCTTGACATCCTATGATCAGCCAACAATCAACATCTCATAACAATGACCATATTTTGACAAGATTTGATCTAGAGATCAAAACTTAGCACCAATAGCAAAAATAATAGATTTTTTGACATAAAGCAATGATTTTTGCAATAATGAAACAATCACCATTCAGATGTGCACATCATGTTCATCACATTGCTAGAGTCAAGAATATTTAGTTCACTCCTAAGATAGTAAAATCTTTTCTCATCTAGGGGCTTGGTGAATAAATCGGCTAGTTGATCTTTGGTTCGCATATGACTAACTTCTATATCCCCCTTTATAGAATTATCTCTCAAGAAGTGGTGGCGAATATCTATATGCTTTGTGCGTGAATGCTCAACGGGGTTATAAGCAAGCTTTATAGCACTCTCATTATCACATAGGAGAGGAACACGACTTAATTTGTAATCGTAGTCCCTTAGAGTTTGTCTCATCCAAAGTAGTTGTGCACCACAACTACCAGCTGCAACATACTTCGCTTCGACCGTGGAAAGTGCAACGGAATTTTGTTTCTTGGATGACATCACTAGAGACCTACCCAAAAATTAGCATGTCTCGGAGGTGCTCTTTCTATCTACCTTATCCCCGGCATAATCCGCATCGGAATAGCCTAATAGGTTGAACTTTGAACTCTTGGGGTATCAAAGCCCTAGGTTGGGTGTGTGAACCAAATATCTCAATATCCTCTTAACGGCCACCATGTGACACTTCATAGGAGCGGCTTGAAAACGTGCACACATACACACACTAAGCATGATGTCGGACCTAGATGCACAAAGATAAAGCAAAGAGCCTATTATGGAGCGATATACCTTTTGATCAACGGGTTTATCCTTTTTGTTGAGGTCGAGGTGGCCATTTGTTGGCATGGGAGTTTTGATGGGTTTTGCCTTGTCCATGTCAAATTTGTTCAATAAGTCTTGTGTGTACTTTGCTTGACATATGAAGGTGCCCTCATTGAGTTGCTTCACTTGGAAGCCTAGAAATAATGGACATCTTGAACCTCTTGGTCATTATCTTGCTAAATTCATCATAAAAGGTTTGGTTAGTAGAACCAAATATAATGTCATCGACATATATTTGGCATACAAAGATATCATCACCAAAACGCTTAGTGAAGAGGGTTGCATCGGCCTTGCCAATGACAAAACCCTTTTTAATAAGGAAATCCCTAAGGCATTCATACCATGCTCTTGGGGCTTGCTTAAGCCCATAGAGCGCCTTATGGAGTTTATAAATATGGTTAGGATAATTAGGGCCTTCAAAGCCCGGTGGTTGCTCCACATATACCTCTTCCTTGATTGGCCCATTTAGGAATGCACTTTTCACATCCATTTGGTACAACTTAAAATCATGGTGAGTAGCAAAAGCAAGTAATATTCTAATAGATTCAAGTCGTGCTACGGGGGCATAAGTTTCATCAAAATCCAAATCTTCCACTTATGAATACCCCTTTGCCACGAGCCTTGCCTTGTTTCTTGTCAAAACACCATCTTCATTTTTTTTTTGTTGCGGAACACCCATTTGTTGCCCACAACATTCTTGTTCTTTGGCCTTTCCTCCAATGTCCACACTTCATTTCTTGTGAAGTTGTTCAATTCTTCGTGCATGGCCATCACCCAATCCGAATCCTCAAGTGCTTATTCTACCCTAAATGGCTCCATAGAAGAGATAAAAGAGTAATGTTCACAAAAATTACTAACTCGAGATCTAGTGATTACCCCCTTATCAATATCTCCAAGAATTTGCTCAACGGGGTGATCACGTTGTACATTTTGATGCACTCTTGAGTGTGGTGGATGTGAGCTTTCTTGACCACCATCTTTATCAACCTTTTCATCATGTCTTTGAGAATCATTACTTGATGCTTGTTCATGATCCACAACATTTTGATCTTGACCACTTGCGTGATCTATTCCTTCATTCTCATGATGTTGGTTTTGCCTTGAGGGAGAGGGTTGATTTTCAATACTTGATGTTTCTTATGGTCTCACATCACCAATGACCATCCTTTTTATTGCATTTCTAGGAGCTTCATCATCTACATCATCATTAATAACTTGCTCCCCTTGAGAGCCATTAGATTCATCAAATGTCACATCACGTGAAATTTCAACACAAACGGTGGTTTTGTTGAACACACGATAGGCATGAACATTCGACTCATAACCAAGCAAGAAACCTTCATCAACTTTTGGAGCAAACTTAGAAGTCTTGGGTTTCTTGTTTAGCATAAAGCATTTGCTCCCAAAAACACGAAAATAGGAAATATTAGGCTTGTTACTAGTTAGTAGCTCATATGGTGTTTTCTTCAATAGTCAATGGAGATACAACCGGTTGGAGGCATGGCATGCGGTGTTGACGGCTTCGGCCCAAAAATGGTCGGACGTCTTGTATTCATCAAGCATTGTTCTTGCCATCTCAATGAGCGTGCGGTTCTTTCTTTTAGCCATCCCATTTTGTTGAGGGGAGTAGGGTGCCGAAAATTCATGCTTGATGCCTTCTTCCACAAGATACTCTTCAACTTGAGTGTTCTTGAATTCAGTGTTGTTGTCACTCCTTATTTTCTTGATCTTGACTTCATATTCATCTTGTTCTCTTTTCATGAATGTCTTGAGCACATATTTTACTTCACCTTTATCATGCAAAAACAATACTCACATGAAGTGAGATAAAGTCATCAACAATTACAAGGCCATATTTGTTACCACTAATACTTATGTAGGAGATCGGGCCAAAGAGGTCCATGTGCAACATCTCCAATAGCCTTGTGGTGGTCATCACATTCTTGGAGGGGTGTGATGCTCCAACTTGTTTTCCCGCTTGGCATGCACTATAAATTTTATCATTCTCAAAGCAAACATCGGTTAGTCCTATGATATGGCCGTCTTTTTAAGTTTGTGAAAATTTCTCATACCAACATGGGCTAGCCTTCTATGCCACAACCACCCTATGTTGGACTTCGCTAATAAGCATGTACCAAATCTAGCTTCATTCGTGGAGAAGTCCACAACATAAAGCTTTCCTTTAAGCACACCCTTAAAAGCAATCGAGCCATCACTCCTCTTATAGACGGTCGCACCACATTCGTTGAACAAACAATCATAGCCTATTTTACAAAATTGCGAAATGGATAAAAGATTGAAGTCAACGTGATCAACAAGCATAACCTTAGAAAGAGAATATGAAGGAGTGAGAGGGACTTTACCATAACCTAGTACTTGTCCCGTTCCATTGTCACCAAATATGATGTACTCATTTTTGTTGTGACTTGGCTCGAATGACTTGAACATCTTTTTGTCTCCGGTCATATGATTGGTGCATCCACTATCAATCACCCAACTTGACCCTCCAGAGATATAGTCCTACAAAACAAATTAAGCTTTGTTTTTAGGTACCTAAATTTGCTTGGGTCCTTTCACATTAGTTACAAGCACTTTGGACACCCACACATAAGTCTTTGGCCTCTTGTTGCGTGGCCCAACATATTTAGCAAAGACACGACCATGCATGTTTCTCATGAGCACATAAGAGGCATCAAAATTATGAAAGAGTGCACATGAGATGTTAGGCACATTAGCATGAAAATCATTAACAAAAGAAGTTTGGTTAGTTTCATTGTTCTTGGCTTGCTTCTTTTGATAAGATCCTTCCTTGGTGAACTTGAGGAATTCCTTCCCTTTCTTGTTCTCCCTAGCATTGTGCTTAGCACCCACAACATAACCAATGCCATCCATGACATGTGGCATTCTAGTATATGAGTATGCACCTCTTGCATACTTTTCCTTCTCATCATCAACAATATTTTTTTCATGTTGTATTTTGCTTTCAAGAGCCTTTACTTGCTTGTTCAAATCATCAATCAATTTAACATTAGTAGCACAAGCATCAACATCAATATTATAGCATCTATCACATCCCTTGCTCGTGGAAGCATGAGAGGAATTCTTTGAGGAGGATGTGAAAGTTAAAAGAATCCTATATTGTTCTTCAAGAGACTTATGAGTCTTTTCCAAATCCTCATACTTCTCTTGAAGTTCATCTTTAGTGCTCTTAACATTCTCACAAGTATTCTCAATTTTAGTGAGAGACATAGTTAAGTCATTATTTTTCTTTCTCTCTTCTTCTAGGAGCTTCTCTAATTCAAGGTTTCTTTTCTTTTCAAGAATAAGCAAGTCTTCTTGTTTCTCAAGTAGCTCCTCTTGCCTATCATTTTCTTCCTTCTGTTTTTCAAGTAATTCCATAAATTCAAGCATTTTAGGAAGTGAAGCATTAACATCATCATCATCATCACTACTACTAGCATAAGAGGAATGCTTGTGTTTAGATTTTATTATCTTCGATCCTTTTGCCATGAAGCACTTGTGAGTGTTGTCATCATCATCATCATCACTCAAGCTCCCAAATAGAGAAGTGTTGGTGGGAGTGACGTCAATGGCAAGTGTAGCAATGCCTCCCTCATCCGAGTCGGATTCGAAGGAGGAAGATGATAAAGAGGATGAGTCATCGGAATTCCATTCTTGGCCAATGTGAGCTTCACCTCTTCTATGCTTCTTATACTTCTTGTCTTTCTTGTGATGTTTGTCCTTCCTTCTTTTTTCCTTGTTCTTCTTCTTTGGACATTCTGCAATGAAATGTTCTTCATCACCGCATTCATAGCATGTTCTCTTTGACTTTCTTGCTTTGCCTTTATCATGGCTTTTCTTCTTATAGCCATCTTTCTTAAGGAATGACTTGAATCTTCTCACAAGTAAAGCCATCTCATCATCACTATCTTCATCACTAGAGTCAACCACTTTCTTCTTCTTTCTCTCTTGCTTTTCTCGTGTAGCATTGAGTGCTACATTATTTTTGTCACCATTTGCTCCCTCAATTTGCTTGATCAAGGCATTTATCTTGTTGGCTTAGTCATTTTGTTGCTTTTGGGAAAGAAGCTTCCTGAGCACTTTATCGGTGGAGAATATTTTGAAGTTGTCCTTCTCTCTAATGTTTGAGCAAATGTTGCTATCCCATGGTCTCAATGCTTGTAGTAGTCTCCTGTTGATATCCAAGTCGGTCATTCTAGCTCCTAGTGCTGTTCTTTGATTCACAATTCTCATGAGCCTATCATGAACTTCTTTTGGGCCTTCTCCCGGACCCATGATGAACAAGATGAACTTATTTTGTAATTCTTCAAGTCTTGCATCTTTAACGGAATCAATGCCCTTATAGATAACCTCAAGTTTTCTCCATAGTTGGTTGACATTCTTTATTCCGGCTACCTTGTCATACTCGATGGTACTAAGTGCGAAAACAATTGCACTAGAAGCCACGACATTGCGATGAATGTTGATTTGATCCTTGCGGGTTGGTGTTGACGGTTGTTAAGTACCATTTTTTAACCGTCAACTATACTCAAATAAAGGAGAATTTGGCATTTCATACACGCATGCTTTAGCACAATAATATAGTTCCACTTGTACTTGGAGAACTTTGTGCATGCAGGAGGAAATGTGAAGGAAACACCTCAAAAGGCAAGAAAACACACTTTCGACCAATCAGAGAGTGCCACACGGACGTCACACGGATTGAAGGGCCCATTTTCAGCACTTAACCGACGTAACTCCCTGTAATACCGCGCAAACCGACGTCAGGGCCCACAGGACAGCCACCTGGAGAAAGCACAGGCCAGGAGGGGCCACCCCCAGGTCGGCCGACCTGGTCAGGTCGGCCGACCCAGCCGGGCGCCCTCTCCGCCTGGGCTTCCACGTGTTGGCTCCTCCGCGACTCCTGATGACGGTTTGAGATGCCTTCCGTGGCGGTTACGCTCCCTTGCCGACCTATTGAGGCTATAAATAGGAGGGTGTGCCTTCACACTCAACACACACCACAAGAAGCATTTCTCTCTTGCTAGTAGTAGTTCTTGGAGTTTTAGTGGAGTTAGGCTGAGTCTAGAGCTCTCTAGTCCCAAGTCTTCACTTGGAATTGGTATGGCTCTTGTATCTTTTTCCTTTTGTAAGACTTTGCTCTTATCAATATATATATATTTTCTATATAGTTGTGCTTGGGTCATGAGTTTCTTGTTTGATATTGTGATCCATATATGTGATAGTATAGTCTACTTGTGTGATAGTAGTTTATATTTATTATACTACTATTGTCATGCTAGTTATATACCGTCACTATAGTCTAGTTTATATGTTATAGTCTCTATGCTTAGTTTTAGCTGATAAAGTATAGCATGGGTTTGGTGATCATATTCGTACGGTAGCTCTGCCTCGTTAATAGTAATCGCGGAGGGGCAGAGTGCTCTTTGGTCATGCAAGTATGGTACTTGGGTGACTGATTTGCATCAATTATTCGTTAGTCTACTGGTTCGTTGAGGTAGGCGGCAGGTGGTGACAGCCCTGTCCGTCCTTTGAAATCCTCCCCGCTAGGCTAGTGCGTAGGCTCTTGGCGGAAGTCGCCTGTGGATGCAGGGGTAAGTCCGTGCCTGAAGTGCTATACTATTGACTGCTGAACCTGAGTGTGAGTCTGTATGTATTCTACTTAGGCTATGCAACTGTATAGGAATGTATAGTAGGAGTAGCTTAGCCTAGTCTTTCCTCCACTAGACTTTATTTATTTAGTAGGAATCTTCTGTGTGTGTCACACTACCCGGTTATTATCATGTACCCGCCTGTCTTGGTTAGATATCCTTGCTAATTGTTAACATGATCTTATATGTTAGTAACGCTTCTTGATCATAACCTTCCTTTGGGATAAACAAATACGATACCCTGAATACTTCCGGGTGAAATGCTACAGCGGAGAATCGCTTGCGGATTTTACCTACTTGACTCTGGGACATATTAGTGAACCGTTTCTGGCCCCGTGCCGGGAATGATTTATTAATATGGCTTAGCAAAAGTCAACAAGCATTTCTGGCGCCGTTGCCGGGGATGATTTATTAATATGGCTTAGCAAAAGTCAACAAGCATTTCTGGCGCCGTTGCCGGGGAAGGCGTATGATTCAAGAAAAATTACTAATGTATATAGTAGTGTTGCAATTATTAAGGCTATCTCCTAAGCAGGTTAACCTTGCTTTGTTTTCTGCATTTTGTATGAAAACAGGGTAGTGTATGACTGGTTTCGACTTGCCGACAAACTTCACTGAAGATCCTGAGTCACTCCTGAGAAGGACACGAGCTAGGCTCACCCCTCCTCGTAAGGAGACTCGGCCAATCGAACCTGTCATTCCCGCACCATCAAGCTCTGAGCAAATGGCCGACAAGACCCTCCGCGAGTTCTCTGCTCCCTCCGCTACCAACATCCCTACGGGACCAGCTGGCAATGTGGGAGATGCGAACTTCGAGATCAAGACCGGTCTCATCACCATGGTGCAGGCTAGCCCATTCTGTGGGAAAGCCAATGAGGACGCTAGTGCTCATCTCCAGCAATTCCTGGAGATTTGCAACACGTTCAAAAAGAAGGACAGCCTCATCACATTCATGAAGAACTTCCTTGAGAAGGAAAAGGTGGCACAGCAACAACTGATGAAGGCAAGGGGGCAAAGGTCACACATTAAGCAACAGCCTCCGAAGTCCACAAGGCAGCAACCTCCGAGGTCTGCAAAGAAACACGCTGTGAAGCCTGCAAAACCGCAGCCTCCGAAGCCCGAGAAGCCACCGACCGCAACAAAGACCAAGAAGGTGTGGCGAACGAAACAAGAAGCATCATCCGTGTCTTCATCTCCGGGACCGGACAACGCTTCATCGAGCTGAACGCCGGAGAAAAGTCCCGCTCGTTGGACTTTAAAAGGTGAGTCCTCGCCGGGAGGTTAAACCGGTAGTTATCCATATTTGCTCTTTTAATTGCATATTTGCTTTCCACCACATTTTGATTTTTTCCGACCACTGCATTTCTGCATTTTTGAATTTTTCCAGCCACCTTGGAATTTTTCAAAACTCATTTGCATTTTTGAAAATTTAGAAAATAGGTTTTTGGGCTTTCCATTTTGAAAAGATTTTTTGTCGAGCTTTTTGAGCAAAAAGGCAGCAGGGGACAAATCCCCTAGCCGTTGGGGAACACATAGGAAAAAGGGGGCTGCCAGGAGGCCCACCTGCCAGGTCGGCCGACCTGGTGGGGTCGGCCGACCCCCTGGCCCCACCTTTTCCTGTGCTCCTTTCTCCCAACGGCTATATGGCCGTTGCTCTGTCCCTTTCTAACGGCCATCTTGCTGCCTTGGCTATAAAAACCGCCCAGGAGGAGGAGCTTCACCATTCCAAGCTCATCTTTCACTCCCCTCCTTTGTTCACTTGTTGCTCTCTCAAAATTTCGTGTTCTTCAATTTTACTACAGCCCCAAAAACCCCAAAAAAAAAAATATTTCCCCTCTGTTTTAGTGCATTTGCAAGTTGTTGTGAGAAGAAAACCAATTTCGGAGAAGCTCGGGTTTGTCGTTTTCACTAACGCTCACCCGAACACTTGTTCGATCTTGTTTTTGTTCTTGTCTTGTGTTTGTTCTTGTGTGCAGCCATGTTCAAACGAATGAAGCAAGTCGCCGGAATCAAGCGGAGAAAAAGCACTCGTGCAAGCACGAGTCAAGCATCCTCCGTCGAGCTCACACCAAGTCCGGGGCATGGTGACCCCGAAGCTGAAATTCCGGAGGAAAGGCCGGCCTTGCTCATCACCGAGGAGCATCTCGACATCAAGGATGACCGCGAGGGCCAAGCCATCACGCTCATGAGAGAACGGCCATTCGCCCACACCCGACGCTTCGATCCGGACTTCCTCGAGAAAATAGGTATGAGAGAAGAATTTGCCTCTATTTTTCGCACTATGGGTTGGCTAAATTTCGTAGAAGTAGATGAGCCGGGTTCTCGTTTGCTTACTATGCAGTTTTTATGCACCCTTAGAAAGTATGATGAAGGCATTTCTTTTCGCTTGTTTGGGCAAGAGCGCTTGGTCACATGGGGTGATCTTCATGCTATGCTAGGTCTAAATCCTAAATGTAGGCTAGACTTAGATAAAGCGCTAAAGGGGTTCCATAAAGAAAGTTTTTGGAAAAAGATTTCCGGAAACGAGTGGGGTCCCAAGCCTAGAACAAGTGCCATCCATAATCCTACACTTAGATTTATGCATGTGTGGTTGGCTATGACCTTGTTTCCTCGAGGTGACATTAGGGTTGTCCGGCAAGATGAATTGAAAATACTTTATGCCATGGTTAAGAAAATTAGGGTGTCACCCGCGGAATGCATGATTGATCAATGGTTAGACAATATAAAGTTGACAGGACCAATTGAGTGCACCTCTTTAGTTACTCGCATTGCGCAGAAGTGTGGTCTGCTTGAGAATGTTCATGTTGAATATTTGACGGTAGATAGAGAATTTCTAGGCGAGGACTATTTTGTGCAAGGACATACTTTGAAACATGGTCCAAATAATACCTTGATCTATCACTTTCCCGGGTATACAAATGAATTCCCGTTACCTAACCCGGGTCTTCGTTTGTATCACTGTCGGGCACTAACCCTCCCACTTGAGCCAGTGGGAGAAGTTCGCAGGCATAGTGTTTCAGGGTGACCGACACGTTCCCGTAGGCATATGGAGCCTACACCGGAGTTTCACACTCCGACCGGAGATCCGGTATGGGAGCAGCCCCCGCCACAGGACGAGGCGGGTGCATCAACATGGCAGGCCGGAGCATGGGAATCTCAGTACGATTACCCCATGCAGACGTCATCAAGTTCAAGCGGACCGCCATCCTTTGCCACTCGGTCATTCTCATCCCGTGGGTTCCGTGAACTCAACTATGGGATGGCCGAGTTGACAAGGAGGGTGAACGACATTGATTTGCGCACCGAGAGCATGCAACAAACTCTCACGCAACATGTCACCGACACCCAGCAATGGCAGAATTTCAGCGACAACCAATTCCGCCAGCTGAACGCGATGATGGCTCAGAATCAGAACAATTGGGATGCCTTCTTCCGCTCCCAAGGCTACGACCCGAACCAGTAGATATGAGCAAGAACAAGCTTGGGGGAGGACCCCCCTTCTCACGGTAACTTGTATCTTTCCCCTTCCCTTTATTTCTTGCATTTGCTAAATCTAAAAATCCATAAAAATTTGCAAAACATAAAAAGAACAAAAATATTTCCCTTTTTCATGCGCGGTATGAATGTGTATAATTTTCCTATGTTGAGATGATGAATAGTTGCTCTGTCCTTTATTCCTCTCTAAAGCTAGTTTACAACTTAGTACTCTCTCAAGAGTTAGGTAAATCTTGCCTTGAACTTGAATCTTGTGGGTAGCATATGCATTCTCTAGTTCTAAGTTGTTGAGAGGTATGATATGATAGATAGGGCTGCTATGATCTTGCTCAACGTAAAGCTTGAATTCCGGAGTTTTATTTTTCAAAATGACAAATTGATAAGTTCCTCAATGATGAAATTCCCACCACAGCCATATGTAGTGTTTACATTTGAAAACCTTTACACATATGCTGCTTGTTTCACATTGAGCTTAGTCAAAATTGTTGTGACCCTAGTAGAACTCTTTTCATGCTTTCTTGATCAAGATCATATACACACATCCACCGCCATGAGCTATCCTTCTAAATCAAGAAGATAGCATCCACCATATCCACCATATCCACCGTGAGCTATTCTTCTACACCGGAAGAAAGCCACTATCCATCCATCCATCCAAAGAAACACTCCATATATCCATTACAAAATTCCTCTCTCAAAGTATTCATTGCAAACTAGGACTATGGCTACGCAAAAAGAAAAGAAAAAAAAATGCTCAAAAAAGAGAGCAAGCAAAAGGTAGCCATAGCCTAGAAACTCCAAAAGAGAGAAGGAAAATTCAAAAAGGAGTTATTTCTTCCCATCCACCATTCCTCCGTTCTCCCACACACTTGCACATCTTGATTAAGATTGTTTGAATTGATGTTTTTCTTGGATCCGGTCTTTTGACATAGCAATATTATGTGAACATGAGTGCTTCATATATCCCTACCTTGAGCTCCACATAAAGCCTTATTTAGAAGTAGGTGATTATAGGCAACACTTTGCCTCGGTGAGGAATCATACACATATTGAGTGATCCGAGAGAATCATTTGAGGAACTTGGTTTTTATTTTCAAAATCTTTTGAAAACCTCCGGAACAACATAGCGGAATCTAGAGCAAGTGATTGGTGCCCTGAAATTGTTCTATCTCTCAACCGCCCAAGACAATGAGGTGTAAAAGCCCCATGGATCAAGGTAAATGGGTAAGTTATGCGCCAATATATTTAATTCTAGGAAGAGTACTTTGTTGTGCGCATAATATTATTGAGGAGTAGGACATTGTAGCAACTCCTGATCAACAACTTAAGTTTATCTTTGCTTCGGGACGAGCAAAGGGTAAGCTTGGGGGAGTTTGTTGACGGCTGTTAAGTACCATTTTTTAACCGTCAACTATACTCAAATAAAGGAGAATTTGGCATTTCATACACGCATGCTTTAGCACAATAATATAGTTCCACTTGTACTTGGAGAACTTTGTGCATGCAGGAGGAAATGTGAAGGAAACACCTCAAAAGGCAAGAAAACACACTTTCGACCAATCAGAGAGTGCCACACGGACGTCACACGGATTGAAGGGCCCATTTTCAGCACTTAACCGACGTAACTCCCTGTAATACCGCGCAAACCGACGTCAGGGCCCACAGGACAGCCACCTGGAGAAAGCACAGGCCAGGAGGGGCCACCTCCAGGTCGGCCGACCTGGTCAGGTCGGCCGACCCAGCCGGGCGCCCTCTCCGCCTGGGCTTCCACGTGTTGGCTCCTCCGCGACTCCTGATGACGGTTTGAGATGCCTTCCGTGGCGGTTACGCTCCCTTGCCGACCTATTGAGGCTATAAATAGGAGGGTGTGCCTTCACACTCAACACACACCACAAGAAGCATTTCTCTCTTGCTAGTAGTAGTTCTTGGAGTTTTAGTGGAGTTAGGCTGAGTCTAGAGCTCTCTAGTCCCAAGTCTTCACTTGGAATTGGTATGGCTCTTGTATCTTTTCCCTTTTGTAAGACTTTGCTCTTATTAATATATATATATTTTCTATATAGTTGTGCTTGGGTCATGAGTTTCTTGTTTGATATTGTGATCCATATATGTGATAGTATAGTCTACTTGTGTGATAGTAGTTTATATTTATTATACTACTATTGTCATGCTAGTTATATACCGTCACTATAGTCTAGTTTATATGTTATAGTCTCTATGCTTAGTTTTAGCTGATAAAGTATAGCATGGGTTTGGTGATCGTATTCGTACGGTAGCTCTGCCTCGTTAATAGTAATCGCGGAGGGGCAGAGTGCTCTTTGGTCATGCAAGTATGGTACTTGGGTGACTGATTTGCATCAATTATTCGTTAGTCTACTGGTTCGTTGAGGTAGGCGGCAGGTGGTGACAGCCCTGTCCGTCCTTTGAAATCCTCCCCGCTAGGCTAGTGCGTAGGCTCTTGGCGGAAGTCGCCTGTGGATGCAGGGGTAAGTCCGTGCCTGAAGTGCTATACTATTGACTGCGGAACCTGAGTGTGAGTCTGTATGTATTCTACTTAGGCTATGCAACTGTATAGGAATGTATAGTAGGAGTAGCTTAGCCTAGTCTTTCCTCCACTAGACTTTATTTATTTAGTAGGAATCTTCTGTGTGTGTCACACTACCCGGTTATTATCATGTACCCGCCTGTCTTGGTTAGATATCCTTGCTAATTGTTAACATGATCTTATATGTTAGTAACGCTTCTTGATCATAACCTTCCTTTGGGATAAACAAATACGATACCCTGAATACTTCCGGGTGAAATGCTACAGCGGTATTCTCCGTGCGCTTGCGGATTTTACCTACTTGACTCTGGGACATATTAGTGAACCGTTTCTGGCCCCGTGCCGGGAATGATTTATTAATATGGCTTAGCAAAAGTCAACAGTTGGATTGTCTCTATTTTCCCACAAGAAACCATTCTCGGTTATACTTGCAACATGAGGACTCATGGATTCCAAATACATCATCACCTTGCATTTCCAATGATCATAAAATTGTCCATCAAAGTAGAGGAGTCTACCGGACCCTTGCCCAATGCGATCTTCTTTGAGATCATCATAATCAAACATGACATTGTTATAGGTTTTTGGTAGCCCATCTTTATCAATACCTTCAGTCCTTGGATTTTCTCCAAATACATCATCCTCGGTCCCTGCTCCGGATGTTCCACTAGGTGGAATTTTCTTTCCCTTTGTCATCTTTTTTCAAGAGGTTAAGCCTTCAAGAAGATACTGCTCTGATACCAATTGAAAGTTGCCTAGAGGGGGGGGGGAGGGTGAATAGGCAAATCTAAAAGTCCTGCAAAATTGGACTTAACCAAATTTATTAGACTGACCGGCAGTGCCGGTGATGGTGATCGGCAGTGCCGATGGCTACTGCTGATGGGCGATCGACAATGCCGATGGATGAACAGATAGTCATGTGAAATCTAGGTTTAAGTGGTTTCGCGGTTACTATGTGATAATTGACTACAATAGTAGAATAAAAGGAACACTATGATAATAAGAAATAACCAAACAAGGGCTACTCAAGTAGATCTAGCAATTTAAGCAAATACAAGAACAAATCCTACGTAATGAGTAAATAACAAGTAAATAAAAGAGCACATGGAGACACAAGTTTTGTTACCGAAGTTTGGGCTCATAAAGAGCCCTACGTCTCCGTTGAGAAGTCCACAAAGGATTAGGTCTCTTTCAACCTTATTCTCACTCAAGCAACCACAAAGATCGAGCTCGAGTTCTCCACTAGCAAATCCCTTGCGGGATGAGTGATACAAACTTCCAGAGGCGTCACCACACAAGTTGGGAGCTCTACGGCACCTCTAACCATCTAGGAGCAAAGCTCCAAGAGTAACAAGCACAAGTTACAATGATGATTAAATCGAATGCTCAAGAGTGGAGGGGTGCTCTTTTCACTAGGAATCAATGGCTCACTCAAACCCTAGCTCAAGGAATGAAGCTTGGACTTGGAGAGGGAGAGTGAGGAGAGTGAAGCTCAAAAGTGCCAAATGATTTTCGGATTGGAGAGTGAGGGCACGAAGTGGGGTGAGAGCCTTTTATACAAGGGGCTCAAAAAGAGTCGTTGGCCTGTCTGGACGCCCTGCACCAACACTGTCGATCGAGCCATCGGCACTGTCGGTAGGATTTCTGACACACTGTCATAGATCTGTAGGCAATGATTCAGCCCGTACCGGCATTACCGATCAAGACATCGGCACTGCCGACGAGGCAGCCATAGAGAAGACAAGTGATCTCTGGAGACCTTGACCGGCACTGCCGATCAAGAAGACCGGCATTGTCGATCGCAGTCAGCCAGAGAACCCGAGGGGTGACAGTCTTTGTCAAGAGGGGACCGGCACTGCCGATGAGCTACATGCTAAGCCAGACAGAAAGAATGGCTCTCTGGTAGAACTGACCGGCACTGCCGATCAGGCCGATTGGCACTGCCGATCAGGGCGATCGGCATTGTCGATGAGCTACAGCCAGAGAGCCAAAGAGAACAATCTTCTCTGGATGGAGCGACCGGCACTGCAGATGAGGCCACCGGCACTGCCGATGATGATATGACAGAAGCTAGAGAAGTGTCTGGACATCACAGCGCCTCTGCGATAGGGGATCGGCACTGCCGGTGAGGACCACCGGCACTGCCGATGAAGGCAAAAATAGAGGACGACAGAAATGGAATTTATAGGAAATTTGAGCATTTGACTTTACCAAATTTGTAAATTATACCCCTCTTAATAGTACGGTTTACCTATACTCAAGATTAGAAATAAAAACAACATGAATCCTTCATTCTTGAGTGAACTTTGGACTTTCAACTTGAGGCAAATGACCATCTTCTTTTCTCTTTTTGTTTCAATGCATTTCATTCATCAATTGAGATAGTCATCTACACACATACTCAATGAAAATATTAGTCCATTCTTAATTGTATTGACACCAATCACCAAAACAAAATTAGGAGCCTAGATGCACTTTCAGCAGCCCTTTGCTAACTCGGCCCATATAACTCTTCTCTTACTATATAGGGTAAATTCCTTCAGTGCCATTGTAAACTCTCCTGATCCCTTGAAAACCACCGCAAAAACTCAAATCCCTTCGTTGCCACACTTCTTAAACTTATTCCCGATGCATGACACCGCGCCCAGTTCCGTTCACGGGAGAGAATAACGGAGCAAGGAAAAGACCACTTTGCCCTTATGGTCGTCTGTTGCCTGTGAAATTTGATGGCGCGAATCCCTTGTATGCCATGGCCCGTTTTGGAGGGAAGAGGAGGGAAAAAGTGTCGGGAAAAATTCTAGATCTGGGCTATATAAGCAGGGACGGCCTGAGGAAGATGTTGCACGGTTGCTTCCCCTCTTCCTATTTCTCACCATGTCACAACTCTCTTCATCTTCTAGGCTGAACAAGCGGCAGATCCTTGAAGGAGTATGGCGCATCAGTTGTCCGAACTGCCATGTTCGTGCCAACGTGAATGTTGCTGAGACCCTGTGGAACTATGGTAGGATCTTCCACAAGTGTCCAAGGTTCTTAGTAAGTGGAGCAAATTTTTCGTTCATGATTTTGTTCTTCGGCGCCCTTTGTTCTTTGCTCAAATATGTTTCACACTTGTTCTTTGTAATATATAGGTTGCGGGTTGTCAGTTTTACCAATGGGATGATGAGATGGATGCACCTGAACCGGCTCATCCAAGAGGTTGAGTTCATCTAGGAGGTCTAGATGCAGAAAGAGTGATGCAAAAGTTGAACTTTTTGGAGAAGCTACTAGTAGCCACCATTGTGCTACTATTGTACTTAGCTTTTTGGAAGTAGATGTATGCCTGTGTTCATGTATCCAATTTGTACCATTTGAATGAATCAATGAAGCAATGAATGAATACTAGTAATTCTGTTGCCAGAACCAACTTAAACTAAACGACATGGTTTAAAATGACATCTTACATAGTTCAACCATCAATGGTTTGTAACATCAGTGAACAACATAGGGAACTAGAATCAGTTTTCAAAAGGTCACAGATAGCCACTAAAACAGTCTCACACTAGTAATCAAGTACAAGTTTGATTTTGCTCCTTGTGTATTTGGCAGGACTATCTGGCAAGACTTGGCTAACTGCCTTCCGCTTCTTTGGTGTTGTCTCGATAGCTTCTTGCTTATTCTGCTTCTTGCTTGTCACCTTCTTTTTGCGCTTTCCTGTAGAAGGTGCAACACTCCCTTGCTGACTTGTATCTTCGGCATGTGGCGCCACAGTAAGAGCTAGAGGTCCTGGTGGAGTCTCCAAGGTATTTGAGTCAGCAGCAGAACTTGGCCTACAAAAAGGGGACATTAGCATGTTTTGACAGTAGTAATTTTACATGGAATTTATACTTGTTATTTGTGGCTTACATGATGGAAGACACAGATTGACTTGTTGATTTAGTTTTCTTCCCCTTCATTTTGGATGGCCCAGCTACAAGTGCCTTTGCCTTTGCTTTCTGCTTCCTTTCTTCCTTGACCTTTGCTGCAATTTCAGCTAATGCAGCCTTAGCTTCTGGATCTGCATCCTTACAGGTCTACCAATGGTGCCCATAACACTTGCAAATTTTGCATTGATGAGCACTGCCCCTTCTCTTCTTTGTTGCACCTGGTTCAAGTGATCCCTTGATCCTTTGAGTTCTGGGTCGGCCAGCTACCCTTGCAAGCAGAGGTGGATGCATAAAAAAGCCATGTGTACTCTTGGGCCATTGCTTTTTATTAGTCAAAGCTGGTACCATTCCCTCATATGCTGCTTTGAACTTCTCTACAGAATAGTAGCTATCCACATAGTTGTCAAATGGTTCTTCTCTAAGAGAAGTAATGAAGGCAATGGCATGCAGGCATGGTTTACCTGTTGCCTGCCACTCTCTACATGTGCAAGTCTTCATCTGCAAATCAACAATATACCTGAAATATTCAAGCTCTCTAGTAAAAGTCCAATGCTTCCCAGTTACCTCAGCTCTGTGCTCACCACTCCTTACTATCATGTAGTTCAACTTGTGGCTCTTTGTATTCAACTCTAGTATAATATGAGGTAATATGACACCTCTTAACTTGTTGGCAAGGAGTGGTGAGGAATGTACTATCTATAGCAAGATATGGTCGACATCCCCTAAGAAAGCTATCAATACAAGCTTTGAATGCTACAAACATCCTTCTGAAATAAACCTTTTCCCCAACTGTGTGAGTCTCAATTATCACCACACTACCAGGGCTCCACTTTTCAACCTCAGCTTTGAATTGGAATAGAGTATCAAAGTTGTCTTCCCACTTACCATAAACCTTGTCCAGAGCAAGTTGTTTGCCTACATGGACCCTCTTGTAGTTCACCTCAATGTGGTACTTCTCTAAGATTCTTCGTTGTAGTTCCTTAGCTCCAAGTGAAGAATCTTCTCCAACCCAATCCATCACCTTCTCACAGATCCAAAACTTTGTAGCATGCTTCATCTTGTTGCTCCTTTGCCTGCTACCACAGTTGTGAGGTTTTGGGTTGACCTTCACCTGCAATGAGAAAAAAAATGAAGCCATAAAAACATTTTGAGCAAAAATCATGATCATTGTAGTAACTAACAAATGGAACAACACTGACCTGTATGGTAACATTATCTTGAAGTAAAGAGGCATGAAGTCTCCACTTGCATCCTCTACGTTTGGCTGCACAATATGCTCTAACTCTCTCAGTATCTATTTTTTCTATGTTGAACTCAAATTCTTTGTGATAATGCAACCCTAAATGTATAATATCTAGGTAAGTAGCTCCAACATGCATAGGTGGGTCATCCTTGTCATAAGCAACATGTGGTATGTCAGTTGGCACAAAATCTGCAACAACCTTGTCTTTGTCTGGGTCATAATCACTGCCTTCGGCTTCCTCATCTTCTGAGTCCCAATCTTCTGCTTCCTCAGCTTCTGAGTCCCCATCTTCTACTTCCTCGTCCTCATCAGCATCACTGTCATCATCAGGAACATCTGGACCATACATGCCTTCTTCATTCACTCCAACATGTTCAAACATTGGGAAAGGATTTGCAAGGTATGTGTTCTTAACTATAACTGCTTCCTTGGATGGTTTAGGTGAACTAGGTGCTGTTGTTTTTGGGCTAGCTTAGGAAGGAGCCTGAATAGAGGGTGTATAGGGATCTGACATTGCACTGCCCTCACCTTTCTCTGACATGTCTCTAGGCATAGGCACACTCTCAGCAACACTCATAGGAACAAAAGAAACGTTAAGCTCTATGTATTTGGAGTGAGCAAAAATATCAAACATTATCATCAAATCTTGATCAGTCCCCACTGCCACATACTTCTTTTCGGCACCATGAAAATAATTCATGCTCACTTTCTCATTATGCCCCCATGGGTGACTCTCATGAAGTTCGTCTGTGAAATCCTTGTAGTTAGCACGATCAGCATCCAAATATGTGATGAGTGTGGAAACACCAGTTCTATCAGACTGCGTGCAAAGATATCGCAATTTTATTTTGTAGGTTCTGGACGGGTCCATCCTGAAGATTGGATGAACAAACACTACATTAGGTATAATGTAGTGTCAAATCGTGATGCACCAACAATGGATCCCCAACAAAAACCTAACCCTAACCGACTCCAAATTCGTGATGCAAACAAAACTGAACATCATAGGAGAGAGGCTAGATGCAAACATACCCTTCTTGAATCTCCGAGGGATCCACCCGCGAGAGCTTTGCCTAGGATCAAGGCGACGAATCCATCCCAGGAGCAACCCCTGAGCCACTCGGTGGCTTCAAGAGTCTGTCTTCTCACAAGCTTCACATCCACTGCCTCATGGCTCTCTTACACCATAGATCTAGTGTGGGGGAGGCGAATCTTACTGAGTTGTGGTGAAGGAGAAGGGGATTTGATGGTCGTCGCCACTCATCACAGGAACCAGCCGCCCGCCGCTCTGCTTCGATCGATGGAAGGGGAATAGATGGGTGGAGCCACTTACCAGACTGTCAAGGTGTCCCCACTACACAGCCAAACCAAGATACAGGGGCAACTTGGACATTACAAAAAAAGAACCTAACAGAGACCAACAAAGATGAATGGACTAGGTGCGGTGTCATGCATCAGGAATAAGTTTAAGAAGTGTGGCATCGAAGGAATTAGAGTTTTTGCGGTGGCTTTCAAGGGATGGGGAGAGTTTACAATGGCATCGAAGGAATTTACCCTACTATATAAGCCTCGTCAGAAGCCATATCTCGCTCCTTCTCTCTTCACCAGTCGCCACCGCCGCTCTCTTTCTTCTCTCTGCCCCTCCCCATGCGGAAATGCCTCCTTCCCCACGCATCTTCTCCTACTCTCCACGGGTTAGGGCAGACAAGCAGGTGCGAGCATGGCGCAGCACTGGGCCTGTGCGGCTGCCTTTCGAGAGCTCGCGCTGCGCGGCGGTGGAGCCCCAGATCCGCTACTCCCTGTTCTCGATCTGGTAGGGATCTCGTTGTAGATTGCCATGGCCGGCCACATCCTCGGCGTCACCAAGGAGAACCCCGCTGCTGCCAACAGCGCAGAGGTCACGGGCTCGCGCGCTTCGCCGTCGACGAGCACAACATGCGCCAGGTCAGTGGTACCTGCACCTTTCCCCTCCCCTCCCCTCCCCTCTGCTAGCTGCGCGTTGCCCCGTCTCACCATGAATTCTGCCCAGGCACACTGCACAAGTTGTAAATGTCCAAGGTTGTGGTGGCGCGGCTCATCAAGGGAACCACGACTCCTGCATAAGTTGTTTCTTCAAGCTCCGACAGTCACACGAGCTGGCTACGACAGAGGCAAGCTCGCAAATTTGATGTAGTCGACGATTGCCCTTATCCTGTACGTTGTCCTTGCCTATTTTAACTGTACTCTGTATTTATTTGATTAGTGTAGTTTACTAGGAAAGCATGCGCGCTTCGCTGCGCTCATTTAAGTCTTGATATCCAATCTGTGAAGTCTTGAAAATAATTTTAAAATTAGTTATTCACCAAATAATTTATAAGACTATTAAATGTTTTCTATAATTGACTTATGACCATGAGTGGGGCAATAAAGAGCAAACCGTCACTACAATTTGATTTTCTCTCTTCTTCGTTCTTTCACTGGCATGCACAAAGAAATCAATGTGGAGAATGAAATAATTTAAGCTCTAATTAATGTCAATTATGAGGACCGTTTTATAGTTTGGCAAAGGGCTGAGGACCTATTTAGAAAATTGATTTTGCATGCTGAAAGGTGCGATGTATCCGGATGGAATATCCGGTGGCCCTCTTGCTACCTCAGCTTCTAAACAATTTTTTTTTTCTTTATTTGCATCCATCGCTGGCACACGCTCACACAACCCCTTTGCCACGCGGCCAAAGCCTCTGTTGCTCATGGACAGCTGCTCTATCTCCAAAAGAAAGCGACCGCCCCTTCTACCTGCTGTTGCGCCGCTGCTACTGCTGCGCGCTCTCTTGCTCCATCGCTCAGTTGCTCCGCGAGCCTCCTACTGCTTCTGCTCTACCTCTCGCTCCATTTCTCACCATGCATATCAGAAGCAGCAGGTATCCTTCTCTTCGTTGTGCTCCACAACTCCGGCACATTCTCTCCTGCTCTCTTCCAAGTGGGCAAGCTCTAGATCCAGCTGGCCTTCATTTCATCCACAACTTTCTCAATTCCCTTTTCTATCTTCAGATGCATATGAGCTAAGCTACATGTGAAGAGCCTTGCATCAAAACCAGGTTCAGCAATGGGAACAACCGTGGCAAGGGTAGGATTCCGGCCTGACAGATTCACGCATGCGCGGATCGACGCAGGCAACTGTCCTCCTGCTCCCTCCAGTCCCTCCACCCCGCGCTGCTGTGTGACTGTGTCGGTGAAGGAGGGAGGAGAGAAGCAAGCCCGTGGAGCGGCGGCAAATAGGCGGCTTGTCACGTGGGCCGGGCCGCTAGGTGGAGCGATGAGGAGGCAGGCAGAAGAGGCTCACACATGAGCCGGTTGTTCGATGAGAGGCAGAGAAGCAGCCACGACAGCCGGACGAACCGAACACACGATGAAATGGGGACACGGCAGTCTGTAACCATGTCCACGACAGTCAAAATTGTTGGAGATATGCCTAATAAACAATACGGATTTGATCCGTATGTGAGGGTCATACGGAGGATATTGATCCGTGAGGAATTAGTTTATTAATGGGTCAACTAGTCAAGGCCCATTAGAAGGGTCTATTTAAGTGGAGTAGGGGCTTAAGGCGCAGGTGATTCTACCAGTTCTTAACCCTAGCCGCCATGCTCCTCTTTCTCGCCCACAAAACCCTAACCGTGTTGCCGGTGCTAGCACGCCGCGCACGGTGTTCTAACCCTGTACGTGTGGATATCGCGAGGAGGCGCTGCTGCTGCTGCGGTGCCGACGTCTGGACTAGAAGGAGACGATTGACGTGATCGACTACTTCCTCTACACCGACGCGCGACTACGTTGGATCGAGCTGCTCCAACATTCGCTTCCGCTCCGCCTGCGCGTCTAGTGGTAACGATCCATGATCCTCTCTTGCAAGGTTTCCTGGTTGAACGGTAAAAATTATTATATGCTATCGTAGCCTACCCGTTCCCCAACAGTGGTATCAGAGCCGACCTTGTGTAGTTTGTGATCTAGATCTTGTGCATATAGTTGATATGTTGATGTACTAGATGAGATCTATTACATGTTTTTGTGTTCGGATTGATTAGATCAATCATGATAGGGAGGTTCACAAGGTAATGGACGGATAGCAATACATGCATCATTGATTTATTTGTGTTCCTTCTCCGTGCGCGCGCGACTTGTCCCTACCGGCTGGAATCACCATCGGGACTAATTGCGTGCGCCAGTAGAGGAGCCAATAGTATCATAATCATGTACCGCAGTCTACTCATGAAAACCTAATGGAAAACTAAGCCATTGTGAATGACTCAAAATCGGGCAAATATGATTTTTCCGATAGGATTTCCATTACGATTTTATAGACCGCCGTACGGACACGCCTAGATTGTTACAACCCTTTTTGGCCACATGTTAGCATTCGCTTCTCGTCTAACTTGTTTTTGCAGAGAATGTTGTGAATGGTATGGCCCAAAAGATGCATGTGATGTATATATGTGATTTGCATGGCTTGCGTGCCATGATTAATTACAGCTGGGTTGAGGCTGTCATATTATTGTATAACGGCCTGCGTGTCGACCTGTGATGCTTGATATTCTCATGTAATTTATTACTAGCTATTAGTTGTAGTAGCTAAGTGTTAGTTCATGGAGGCCTCAAGCATGATGGTTGAAGGGACGGGAGACATGGCGATGACAATGGAGATGGAGATCACCAATTGAAAGGGGTCATATTATTTCACAGTTAATATGATTGCCTGTGATGATGTTCCTATCATCCTATTCTTTCATGTGTTATTTATATTAGATATGATTAACATGCTAGAATAGGTTCTCTCAAGAAAAATTAAATTATATGCCCTTCCAATAGCTGCACCTATTAAAATTATGATCGTTGTATGGTAGGTCTACCAAAGTAGAGTACCTCAACTATCTTAATTATTAGGATAAATGTCGGACATTTATATGCATAGTATTGGTTTAATTAACAAAGCTATCAAAACGGTTTTGGGCTTTAGGGCATGGTGTTGGCGCCGGGGCATGTGATGCCACCCAACAAACAAGAGTCACATAGGGATGTGATTAGCAAAGTGTTGCTTACCTATGTCACTAGATTTCTAGCGGTGATGCCAAAGCTCACTAGGATCTAAGTTGAATATGGATCTTGAACCAATATGTGTCGTTTTGAGGGAAAACGGTTCCAAGCATATAGTGGAATAATAAACTTTTGTTAAAATATTTATAAGAGTTTTATATTTACATAGTGCTTATATTTGCATATTTTCTGTTATAGATCATGGCACCAACCGCTAGTAACACTTTCAATTTGCGCTCAATTCTTGAAAAAGAAAAGCTTAGTGGAACAAACTTTATTGATTGGTATCGCAACTTGAGAATTGTTCTCAAGCAAGAGAAAAAGGAATATGTTCTAGAGCTCCGCTATCCTGATGATCTGCCAGAAAATGCTACTGCCACTCAGAAAAGGGAGTATGAGAAACATACCAATGATGCTGTTGATGTTAGCTGTCTCATGCTTGCCACTATGTCCTCTGAGCTTCAGAAGCAATATGAGAACGCGGTATGATTGAGGGACTTCGTGGCATGTTTGAGAACCAAGCAAGGTCTGAGAGGTACAACATCTCAAAGTCCTTGTTTGCGTGCAGGCTAGCTGAAAACGGTTCTGTCAGTCCTCATGTGATCAAGATGATTGGTTACATTGAGAATCTGGAGAAACTTGGTGCTGCTCTACACCTTGATTTGGCCACAGATGTGATTCTCCAGTCGCTTCCTGCAAGCTATGAGCCTTTCATTTTGAACTTTCAAATGAATAGCTTAGAGAAGACATTGGCTGAGTTGCATGGGATGCTTAAGACAGCTGAGGCAAGCATCAAAAAATCTGGTCCAAGTCAAGTTAACTTGGTTCAAAAGGATAGCAAGAAACGAAAGCGCAAGACTAAGGCTAAGGCTACAGATGAGATCTCTAGCACTAAGCCTAAGCATACAGCAGCTCCTAAGCCTAAACCGGCGGGTAGTGATCCTTGTTTTCACTGCAAGAAACCCGGTCATTGGAAGAGGAATTGCAAGCTTTATTTGGAAGAGCTGAAGAAGAAGGGTGGAGACACTTCTAATTCAGGTATCAATGTTATTGAAATTAATAATGTTGCTACATGTCCTTATGATTCATGGGTATTTGATACCGGATCGATGATTCATACTTGCAAATCGTTGCAGGGGCTTAAAGAAGCAAGGAAATGTGCAAAGGGTGAGGTGGATGCTCGCGTCGGCAATGGTGCAAAGGTTGCTGCGTTGACCGTCGGAACTTATCCACTTTCATTACCATCAGGATTAGTTTTGGAGTTAAATAATTGTTATTATATTCCCGCCTTAGGCAAAAACATTATTTCTTCAAAATGTTTGGAGGAAGATGATGGTTATGAGGTCATAATAAGGAACAAGTGTTGTTCCATTTATTTGAATAATATTCTCTATGGTAATTGCCCATTGGTGAATGGATTATATTACTTAGATCTTGAGAATAAGCCTATTTATAACATTGATGCGAAAAGGCTCAAGCCTAATGATTTGAATCCCACGTATACTTGGCATTGTCGTTTAGGTCATATAAATGAGAAGCGCATAAAGAAGCTCCATACAGATGGTCTTCTAAGTTCTTTTGATTTTGAATCAATTGATACATGTGAGTCTTGTTTACTTGGCAAAATGACTAAGTCGCCTTTCACAGGAAATAGTGAGAGGGCGAGTGAACTATTGGGACTTGTACATACGGATGTATGTGGACCAATTAGTTGCACAGCTAGAGGTGGTTTTCAGTACTTCATAACTTTTACCGACGACTTTAGTAGATATGGTTACATCTACTTAATGAGGCATAAGTCTGAATCCTTTAAAAGAACAAACACGTACTACGGCGTTATCACCTTATTCAGGACATCGTCGCTCGAGGTGATGTAAAGATATGCAAGGTACACACGGACTCAAACATCGCTGATCCGTTGACAAAACCTCTCTCTCAGCCCAAGCATGAGGCATATATGAGATCCATGGGTATTAGATATCTGCATGATTAATGTATGAGAGATTGTGTAATGTCTATGTTTATATGTGATTGAATAAAGTGTTATTGTGTTCTATGGATAATAATTATTGCATTGATTGACAAGTGCATGACTTGTTTGTGAAACTCATTGTTCTTTCATAATATTATCCTAAATGATCCCTAGTTCCTTATCATTGTGTTGGACAATAATGATTCATGGACTAGCACATGTATTGGTTGATGATCATGTTTCACAGATCATTGATATGGAGATATCAAATCAATAATGTGGACACATGTTGGAGAACATAGTGTTGGACTGACCCACTAATAGACTTTGCTGAGATGTTATTGTTGTGCCATCAGTTGTTGTCTTGTATGATGTACCTTTGGGATCCTTAGACCTGAGATTGTCATTGATTCCCAGAATGTGTAATAGCATATTTAGGGATTACCAAACGCTATTCCGTAACTGGGTAGTTACAATGGTAATTTTCGGGTATGCTATGAAACATGTCGTGGGGTGTGAGCGGTCAAGATGGAATTTGCCCCTCCTAATAACAGGAGAGATATCTCTGGGCCCCTCGAGTTAGATGGATTTGGAAGTGTATGGCCATGCCAATGTGATTAAAAGTTAATCATAATGACTAAAAGTTAGTCATGATAAATCCACTAGACGTTCGAGTTAATGATCGAGCTATTATAGGGATGGCACGTATCTCGCCTTAAAGCTTGACTGATATCGTGAGGCAAAGGGATCGCTGACTGCGTATGTCAAAGGTTCAACCGATATGATCTTTATGTGTACACGAGAATCAGTATGTGCTGCTAGGTGCCGCTATTGATTTATGATTTGAAAAATGGTTTTCACATCATTGTCGTGTACATGTGAACCTAACGGGTCACACACTTAACGGGTTGGAACATCGCTTGTCTATGTGATTGTCTCTAGTGCAAGTGGGAGATTATTGGAGATATGCCTAAGAGACAATACGGATTTGATCCGTATGTGAGGGTCATACGGATATTGATCCGTGAGGAATTAGTCCACTAATGGGCCAACTAGTCGAGGCCCATTAGAAGGGTCTATTTAAGTGGAGGAGGGGCTTAAGGCGCAGGTGATTCTACCAGTCCTTAACCCTAGCCGCCGTGCTCCTCTTTCTCGCCCACAAAACCCTAACCGTGTTGCCGGTGCTAGCACGCCGCGCACGGTGTTCTAACCCCGTACGTGTGGATACCGCGAGGAGGCGCTGCTGCTGCTGCGGTGCCGACGGCTGGACTAGAAGGAGACGATTGACGTGATCGACTACTTCCTCTACACCGACGCGCGACTACGTTGGATCGAGCTGCTCCAACATTCGCTTCCGCTCCGCCTGCGCGTCTAGTGGTAACGATCCATGATCCTCTCTTGCAAGGTTTCCTGGTTGAACGGTAGAAATTATTATATGCTATCGTAGCCTACCCGTTCCCTAACAAAAATTCTCTGGGAGCTGTAATTCCTTCCCCTGTATGCTTACTAATATATGGATTTGCCTCTTTATTGCAGCCATATATATCTATACAGGAGTCTGCATATAATTTCTGTATTTGCATGTAGCTAAAGGATTGAGACATGTAGCCAGAATAGTAGTATTAATTAAGCCAACCTGCTGTTATGTGTTTCAGAAAATTCAATAGACATCATTGTTCATATTTATTTCATGACTGTTCTGTTTTTTCAGTTTATGGACTGCTGTTTATTTCAAGTTATTACAAATAATTGTAAAGCTCAGTGGCTTTTGCATAGACAAAAACTGATGATCAACGTCAATTCCTATCTCCAAAATTGATTCAAGGACTTCAAGAATGTGAACAGCATGCAGCTCGGCTAGAAAAAGAAGGTTGGCTGGTCGCAAAGAGTATGGAGCTTGGTTAGGAAATCTAGTGAATGTGTTAACCTGATGATTTGGTGTTGTACTGTACGCCATCTTAATTGGAATATGTTTAATTACTGTTATTGGGTCGATTGTGTTTGAAGGCTATCTTCTAAATTAATCTATATCAATATATAAAGAAGGAGAGGATCGCCATCCCACCCCTTCAACCCTTAACCCGTCGTCATCTGTATACCGTTGGATTTCAATCCAACATTTCTGGTTAACCCGTCACTCCCTCGCCGATCGGCGCCGACAAGTGGGACCCACACAACCTGGCCACTCCCCCGCCCGCCCTAATTCCCCGACTCTATTCTGCGCTGCTCTACCTCCTCTCCCCTCCTCTCCTTCGCGCGCGCCACCGCCGCCGCCGCGAGCTCCTCCGCTCGAGCCCCTCCCTCTCCGCTCCTCCGCGCGCGCCGCAGCCGCGAGCCCCTCATCCTCCGCTCCTCCACGTGCCCTTCTGCTCCTCCGCGCTGTGGCTCTTGCCGGCCGTGCTCTCCGAATCGGCGAGGCCACCGGCGGCCAGATCTGGATCAGCGCCGCTCCCGACGCTGGCTCCACTGTGGAGAATCGGAAGAAGAAGGGCAGTTTTTTTTCGGAGGTGAGCGTCGCCGCCTTCCTCCCCTGTTCTGTTTGCTCACTCGCTCTCTCTCACTCTCTCTCTCTCTCTCTCATTCATCCCCAAATACGATTTACAAATGGAATTTTTGATTTGGTTGTCAGGGTGAGGAAGGATGAATCTGACAACGGCGGAGATCCACCGCACCTCCCCATTGCCATTCGCCAGTGCCTGCAACAGCTAAGCTCTCCCTCTCTCTCCCTCTCTCTGATATGATTTTGATTTGGTTGTGCAGACTGTGATGGAATGGATTGTGCAAGAAATGTTTAGCATAACCTGCGATGTGTTTTACACAAAAAAAACCTGCGATGTTTAATAGTCTTTTGTAATTAAACTTTTAACTCTCCCTTCTTGTTGTTTGAAAAAACTGACTCAGATCTTGCTACATTATTTGGGAGCTTGCCTAATTCTGATCACAGGAGAATCAAATCTTTAGCATAACCTAAATCTGACCTGTTTCGCTGAATGATGAAATTTAGCACACGGTATAATAAAGCTTGCCTAATTCTGATTTTGTTGATAACTTTTTGACAATTTCAGATAACTTGCCTCCCCTCTGCTGCTACCTCTGCCCTCCCGCTCCACATATCCAGTGGGGTGAACTGCCCCACGGCCAGATTCAGTCACTTCCCGGTACTCCTTTGTTAACAGGTCAGATTCAGACACTTCCCGGTACTCCTCTGTTTTCAAAGTGCCTATCTACCTCATTCCTGCTTTATTGTTTCAATGTATGTGCAATAAATTCGAAATATTGTTTAATTATATCAGTTATATCAGTCTGTTTAATTATAATGCTACAATGTCCTTAACTAGGATCTGTATATCCAATATTTTCAATCACAATAAATAATAGCATTTGTTTTTCTAATTTTAACTGATAGATTTTGGAACAATATGATATGTTCTTTTTATCTGTGCTTATCCATTATTTTCTTTGCAGTTTGTCAAGCAAAAACTGCTGAATTCAAGTTCTTCAAAAAATTGTGTCAGCAATCAGGCCATAGGTCACATTCCTGCAAAAATCCATTGGACCAAATGTTTCCAAACAAAAGCAAGGTACGGGAACAGGTTTATATACACCTTCTTTGTTTTTGTTTTTTTGTTGGTGTCTCTTTGAACTTTACATTGACCCACAGTGGATCTTTGTATAAACTTCCTGTATTATTGTTCGCGGCTTGTAGAATTGCATAACGTGATTCCGGTCAGTAAGGTCTCTGTCCAGAGAAATACAGAGTTCTATGATGTCCCCCCTGTTACGCCTTCTAAGAATGAGGAAATCATCATGTTACTCTTCCAACATAAAATTGCTGTTGCTGATATTTTACCATGTTCAAGCTACACATTCTGTAAATTTTCTTGCCATCTATCTGCCTTTTTTTGACAAATTTGGCCATCTATTATGTTATTTCTAAATTTTTCTAATAATGAACTGTCACATGAGCAGTGGGTCTGATATTGATGTAGATGCAATAAAAATGCCCTACCTATGTAGCATAGGTACATGTGGTATTCCGTCCATGCTTTTGATGTAGCTGTCCCATCAAAGACCAACTACTGATTTTTATGTAACTGGTGAAAACTAAATCACTAGATTATCACTTGAAATGTATGTGCTTAGCAATAGCAGATTAAGCAATAAATTCGAAATATTATGGATTACATATTCCAGCCAGTAGAGGTGACATGGCAAGAATAGGCCAATTGGGCTGTGGAAGCCATGGGGATCGAAGGAAGTTAATGGGAGGTTGTCGAGCTCCTCCTGACCCGTCTCGGTCTCAGGCAGGCCCTCCTCCAACACCAGCGGCTATGGCAGTCCCCAGCTCCAAGTATCACATCAGTTCTGGAGCTACTTCTGGATGGTGCCTCCATTGCTACTTCTGGAGCTGCAGACAAGTATGATCACCAGCAACGCCCTTTATTATGATGTTTCTAATTTGTTTCATTGATGTAACATCTATCCTTCAATTTCTGCAAAAATAATGTCAGTAGTATTTCCAATAACACCGTTTCAAATATTCTTTTGGGTGATGTTGAACACATCATTTTCATACTTTTTGGCAACACAAAGATGTACTGTACAGTGAGCACTTTCATTATGTTGAACTAACTTATTTAAAAATCCATATTTGTAGTGGCAGTGGCTCGGCTAGATCGTTGGTGATCTCTTTTGGTCTGAAGGATCGTTCTCAGGTAATAGCTGGATTACTTTCCTTTCTATTACTACATCTATTTACTGTTATATTTGGCGGTCTTTCCATCAGCCCGTGTTGATTTCTTTGTCAAAATGTTTCTCAAGAAAAGTAGTCTGAACTGTCATACCTGTATTGGTTACAACTTGTGTTTTTTATCCAAACCCCAAGAAAATGGCACATGAAACTTTAGTAGTTGGCCTATAGTAAAACATGCTATCAGCATACTTCTCATAATTTTTGAGCTAGAATCATTAATTTTCTGATGCAATTTTATAATTTTGAAGGGAACATTAAAGGATATAGTTGCGGCCATCATGGGAACTGCCTATGGTGATGAAAATACACTGACCTGGGCTAATGGGCAGCCCATCAACAGTTATGCTGACTTACAACATTGGCGCTTGGGGTTAGAGGACGCTCCCATTTACAAAATTCTGTAAATCCTTTCTTTAAACTGATGGCTACCTCTGTTTTTATGTGTAATCCTGCAGCTTGGATGCCTGGTTCTTGATACATTCAGTTAGATGGCATGGCTACTCTCCACATTGCTACCTCAACCCAGCACAGGTATGACAAAGTCCTTTCTTTAAGCTGATGGCTACCTCTATTTTTATGTGTAGAAAGTCTGAGAATGTTGATGTGGTTAATCCGAAATCATGCATGTGTTTTCTAGACTAACCCACGAATGCATCCTTTTGGATGATCATTCATGTCTGCTGTGTTAGCAAACGTATCCTACTACCACTTATTTTGTTTTAAAATTGAAGGACGAACATAAGTAAATGTTCCAGATTCTATAACTCTCTAAATGATTTTCATGTTGAAGCAGTTTGTGGTGATAGTTTTGATCACACGATGATGGAGGGCCGACTATTTCAGTTATAAATGAAGTTAGAGTGTTTGGATACAAGGTAGAGATGATGCTTGACATGTTTATAGCTACATCATCTCTAAAAATGTTTTTACAGTAGTTTTTTTGTTACTAGATTTACTGATTACTGTAAAATATGTTAAAATTAATAAGATATGCATTACTTTTAGTTTTGGCTAATTGATTTTATAGTTTACCTTGACTGTCCTTTTTGTAATTTGTAATAATATTTGTTCAATAATATGTGATGTTGTTGGTCATTGTTATAAGAAACTATTTTCTTTTGTGGTAAGCCAAAGATAATCCTTAATTACTACTGATGTGGCAACAGTTATGTACATGGGAATTGTATTCCCATTTATTTGCCAAGATGTGCATTCAATAATTTGGACTTTCATTTGTTTCTATCTTAAACAGTGTTGTTTACTGTTAAAACCAGACAACCCAGACTCAAATACTATGTTAATTCTGAAAACAGACCTATGAAATATTTGGGGCCATTCAATAATCTGGTGCATCTTTGTTGCTGGTATTGTGTTTATCTTTGTCACTGGTTTGTCAGAAATTGTCCATAGAATTTTCACGTCGTTAGGAAGTAGTAAGCAAGCTGACCATCTTACAAGTTGCTGCTAGCTTGCAGAATCTTCAATTATAAGACATGTCATTGTAGCTAAAGGAGTGAGTTTTGTGGCAGGTTTGATTCATTCTTTTTTTTTTTTTTTTGACCAAGCAGCTTATGTGATCCACTTAAAGATCTTTTTTGTCGTTTTAAGAAGCCAAGAGAAGTGTGAACTGACCTCATTGCCAGCTAGCTACTGCTAAGATGCCGAATGAGATGCAACTTTGCAGGTATTGAGGTGCGCATTCTAAAGCTGATAAGACAACGGTCATTGATGTATCATTTAACAATTTTGTTTTTAAATTGAAGGACGAACATAAGTAAATGGTCCAGATTTTTTACTCCCTAAATGATTTTCATGTTGAAGCAGTTTGTGATGACAGTTCTGATCACATGATGATGGAGAGCCAACTATTTCAGTTATAAATGAAAGTGGGTGCTTTGATACAAGATAGAGATGATGCTTGACATGTTTGGAGCTACATCATTTCTATAAATTTTTCTACAGTAGCTTTACTGTTACTGATTCGCTGATTACTGTAAATACCAGATTGCTTCTATCTTAGTGCTATGTACCTCGATTATAACCCTTTCTAATAAAGAAGCATATTTTTTACGTGCCACTCTTTCGATTTGTTCAGTTTATTTTTTATGCTCGCCCACTTGTAAGTGAATATCTAGAAAAATGAATACCATAAAAGAAAAATGGTGTAGACTATCCTCATAGTACTTTCAATTTTTTTTTTTTTGTCTTAGATCGTTACAACATGAACTTACATATAATATATTCTCTTTGAATCTCTACCGGAGACTACCGATTGACTTGTTGATATATAGTGAAATGTTTTTAAACTCTAGCAACACACGGGTACTCAACTAGTGAATTAATAAATGTTTACGTTGGCTACAGAATTGGGCTGGCATATTAAATATTTTTTATGTGGATCAACAAAATCAATATTTTTCATTGAAAAAGGCTGAACCCAGTCGTAGTTGGCTCGACCCAGTTCTATATGGTTCGGTCGGGAGTCCTACATGCGTTTGACCCATATTTATAAATGGGTCTAGCCCACAATGCTATGTGGATCTGGCCCATAGAGAGACATGGGCTTGGCCAGTTATATTGTGGCGTCCCGTCCCTTCGGGATGACCAGGACCGTGTACAGGAGAACACTCGACTAAGCGAGTTACAACACACATACATTCTAACAAGTCCAAATATATTACAACATGGTATAATACAACCAGATTTTTAAAAAGAATAGACAAGAGTTTGTAGCAGAGAAACATTTATTATAACAAGTTTTACAAACTCAACAGAAGTTTGATCATTGTTTCAGAACCAGGTTTAAAACCACGTCTCTCTATATCACTCTGATAGACACGCCTTGGTTTTTATTCTTCCGGAGATGGGATGTGTTTCCACTGAAGAAAAACTTCCCTCCGGCAATTGCCCTTCCTCTGGCATGCCTTCTGCCCATCCATAGGAGCTTGGCTTCCCACCTAACAAAATAAATAAGTCGAACAAACCCTGAGTATCTAATATACTCCGCAAGACTGACCCGTCAACGTGGCTCGCTAAGGCCGACACCTAGAATGCTTAGGCCTTTGGCGTGTGGGTTGACTTAGACTTGCGAAAAACAACACCTACTAGTGGATATCTACTTCAAATTTTAGCTCAAGATTATGTTCATTAATAATAAGGTTTGCATCCTCTAACTATTATAATCAAAATTTATCAAGCCATTCTAAATAATTTTAAATAATCCTTCTTCTTCTCGTTACTCTCGATTATCTCCGTTCGCGCCAAGTGAACAAACGGTACTCATTGCTGCGAGGAACAGCGATTCGAATCAATTTTCTACCAGCTGGGTAAAACCCGACTACATGACATATACGCACCACATTGGTCGTATATGACAACTTTTTCCACTAACCCCAACCAGAGGTCGATCCGTTTCCAACTTCCCCGGGAATATGGAGATCCCACTGGATACCCGTCCCAGACGTTATCCATGGGCGACCACCATTTCCCTCCCGTGAGACTTCAATCTCACTAACAGCTAGAAAAAGAAAGTTGGCTACGTCCTACCACTGAGGTAGTTAGGGTACATCAGCTTACTGGGTCCCATAAACCAGCATGTAGATGGTACTGTTCAATACTTGTTCACGGAGCCGCCAATGGTTTGGTCCTATTTTGACACAGACGGGGCTACCACCTTGCAAGACCCAGTCTTTGCCCTTTCCTCTACGGGGCCCGTCCGGTCTCATCATCATCATCAACTTTCATTTATTTTCTCAAAGGTCTCAAACAACTTAAAGCCTCCATGCTTTAAGATCATCCTATGCAGTGCTACCGACAATCCTACGACATAAGCGTAGCGCCTATCATGCTAACTGTACCTATATAGGGTAAAAACATCATAGGATACGGTAGTGATGCAGGTGGGTGTCAATCAATTCCTAGAACCTAATGCAAAAGCATGACTCGACTGACTGTGATAAAAGAAAGAATTTAAAAACATAGGTGGAATGCACCGGGGCTTGCCTTGGGTTTCGTCCGGTGTGACGATTCAAGTGCGGGGGCGGTCTCGACAATTACCACATCGGGCCCACAGTCAGTAGACGGCTCGACGATCTCGGGTCCTATACGATTCGTCGACACGTCGCAAGTTAGTATCAGCGATGCATGAAATATGACATGCAATGCATTGAAAATAATGATTCAATAAAATATTTAGACTAAGAATTTTAATTACTCTTGTCTGAAGTATTTCCTTCAAAATAAGAGTAATTAAATCCATTAATGACAAGGGTTTAGCATGTTTTAATTCAAAGTAATAACCCTTAATTACCCCATTTAAACTTAAAATAAATTCATTAACAAAATAAATATTAACTTAGAAAATAAACTAATTAACAATTGAAAGATAATTCACAAGCTTAATTAAATACTTAAAAATCATATAAAATAAATATTAAATTTTATTTCATAAAGTGGTAGAGGAATTTATTTGGAACCTAACAAAATTATTTCCAAGATTTTAGGAAGCCTAATTATTTACTAGGTTTTATTTAAACTCTGGAATTAATTTTAAATGAAAAGCCTCAGAAAGGAAAAAGAAATCAAAACTTGATTTCGGCCTTATGGGCCTCGGGCAGCCCACCTACTGCTGGACCGAGCCTAGCAACATAGCAGCGGGGTGCGGGAGCACGGCCCAGCCACGCGGTGGCCCATCCGGGGCGGGACTTGGCCCAGCGACGTGAGCACGCGGGCTTTCGCGCACGCGACGGTGGCTTGGCCTGCCGGCCCATTGTGCGGCCACGGCCTAGCAGCCTGGGAGCCTTCGGCTTGCCCCCGCGCGCGCGCGCACGGCAGCACGGCCACGCAGCCGCGGCGGGTTGGCGTGCTCCCAGGGCTCGGCTCGGCCAGTTACGGCAACGAAGAAGCGGTGGTGCGCGGAAAATAGCAGAGGAGAAGGGTACGACGGTGATTGCTCACCGAAGCAAAGGCGACGGCGAGCGGCGGCGGATTTGGGGCTCGGCGACGGCGGCGGCAATTAGCAATCCTCGATGAGAAAGAAGTTCTGGGCGGTGATGGGGGAGTTATCGGAGTAGTCGTTATGACGATTTGGAGTTGCGGGGAAGGCTGGGAGGTGGTCGGCAGCAGAGAGCAGGCACGACGGGCGGTGGCAGGAGAGAAAGAGAGGAGGCGAGAGAAGCTGAGCGCGAGAGAGAAGAGAAGGAGAAAATTGGAGTCGGTAAAAACTCTCCCCGAGTGACAGCGGTGACGGCGGGCCCCGCTTGTAGCGCTGTGTGGCGCTTCCTGCACTCGCGCTCGCGCCAGCGCTGCCCGAGCACGGGCGGTGCGCGGTGGTGAGAGTCGGAGGCTGACGGGTGGGGCCGGCGGGTCCCACCGACAGTAAAGGTAATTTTTTTAAAACATAGAAATGTCACAATCCTCCCCCCTTAAAGGAATCTCATCCCGAGATTCAAAAACGTACCGCATTAAGTAGTCGCAGCTTGGAGAAACGCTGGATAGTTTGCTTTGAGAAACTCTTCTTGCTCCCATGTAGCTTCTGCTTCTGAGTGATTGCTCCATTGGATTTTGTAAAACTTGGTAGTTCTCTGTCTTGTCACCCGATCCTTTGTATCAATGATTCTAATTGGATACTCGTCGTAAGTTAAATCTGGCTGTAGTTGTTCTACTTCTTTAATAACAACATCTGTCGGTGCCTTCAGACACTTCTTTAGTTGAGAAACATGAAAGACGTTATGAACTCCGGATAGATACGTAGGCAATTCCAGTCGATAAGCTACGGGTCCACATTGTTCTTGAATAACAAAAGGTCCGATATATCGTGGTGCCAACTTTCCTTTGACTCCGAATTGTTGAACTCCTTTTGTGGGAGAGATTCGCAAATACACCTGATCTCCAACGTCGAATACTAACTTCCTCCGCCTTTTATTTGTATAGCTGAGTTGTGGAGATTTTGCCCGCTTCAAGTTTTGTTGGATCATGCGTACTTGTTCTTCCGCTTCTTGTACTATATCGGGTCCAAAAATTATTCTTTCACCACTTTCAGACCAATTCAATGGTGTGCGACAACTTCGTCCATACAAAGCCTGAAATTGTGACATTCCAATACTCTCTTGATAGCTATTATTGTAAGAGAATTCTGCCAAAGGTAAACATTTTTCCCAATCTTTGCTGTATGTTAACACACAAGCTCGGAGCATATGTTCTAGATACTGATTGATTCGCTCCGTTTGCCCATCTGTCTGCGGATGGTAAGCTGAACTCCGAATCAATTGTGTTCCAAGAGACTTATGTGTTTGTTCCCAAAATCTAGATATAAATTGGGCTCCTCTATTTGAGATTATAGTCTTTGGTATTCCATGCAAGCAAAGAATACGAGATATATATAGCTCGGCATATTTTTTCCACAATATACTGGGTATGTACTGGGATGAAATGAGTAGACTTGGTTAGTCTATCAACAATGACCCAAATGGAGTTGTGCTTTCGTGGACTTAGTGGCAGACCGACAATAAAGTCCATACTAATATCTTCCCATTTCCAGGCAGGAATGCTTAAAGGTTGAAGGGGTCCTGCTTGTTTTAAATGATCAGCCTTTACTCGTCGACAAGTATCGCATTCATTGACGTACTTTGCTATTTCTCTTTTCATCCTTGTCCACCAAAATCTCTGCTTCGAGTCCTGATACATTTTATTCGTTCCGGGATGAATAGAATATTTGGAAGTGTGAGCTTCATCCAAAATTTTCTTACGAAGATTAAAGTCCTTAGGAACTACTCTTCTATTCTTGAACCAGACAATGCCTTCATTATCTTCTCTGAAGCATGTTATATCTCTAGTCTTTATCCGCTTCCTTATATGTTGTATACCCATATCCTTCTTTTTGGCTGTCATAATATCTTCTCGAATTGTGGAAACAAGTGCCAGGTTAGTTAGTACCCCATATGGAATAATACGAAGATCCGATTCACTCATTTCTCCTTTTAGTCCCTTGGTCATTTTCTGAGGGGTGAGATTATTACAATTCGCTTGTCGGCTCAAAGCGTCTGCTATAACATTTGCTTTACCTGGATGGTAATGAATCTCAATCTCATAATCTTTAATTAATTCCAACCATCTTTTATGGCGCATATTAAGGTCCGCTTGGGTAAAAATGTACTTGAGACTTTTATGGTCGGTATAGAGATGCACTAAATTTCCCAAAAGGTAGTGTCGCCAGATCTTTAAGGCTAACACCACTAATGCCAATTCCAGATCATGGGTCAGGTAGTGTTCTTCATGTTTTCTAAGTTACCGTGATGTATATGCAATTACTCGTCCTTCTTGCATCAGAACACAACCAAGCCCTGTACCCAAAGCATCGCAGTAAACATCAAATGACTTGGCCAAATCTGGTTGAGCTAACACCGGTGCAGAGGTTAATAACCTTTTTAAACTTTGAAAAGCTTCTCCGCACTCTTGGTCCCATTCATATTTCCGATCTTTCTCCAATAACTTTGTCATCGGCTTAGCAATTTTTGTGAAGTTGGGAATAAACCTTCTATAGTAGCCTGCCAATCCTAAAAAGCTTCGAATTTGAGTGACTGATTTTGGAAGTTTCCAATCCAATACCTTCTGAACATTATTTGGATCGACAGCTACACCTTTAGCTGAAATCACATGACCTAGAAATGGTATCTTCTTCAACCAAAATTCACACTTGCTGAACTTGGCATATAATTGGTGATCTCTTAAGCGTTGTAACACAATCCACAAGTGTTGAGCATGTTCTTCCTCTGACTTGGAGTAAATCAGAATATCATCTATGAAGACTACAACGAACTTGTCCAATTCCGGCATGAATACTGAATTCATCAAGTACATGAAATGTGCCGGTGCATTAGTCAGGCCAAAAGACATTACCAGATATTCATAGAGTCCATACCTGGTAGAGAAAGCTGTTTTAGGTATGTCTTTGGCTCTAATTTGAATCTGGTGGTATCCTGAACGAAGATCTATTTTAGAGAATACCTTGGCCCCCATCAGTTGATCAAATAGGATATCAATCCGAGGTAGCGGATACTTATTCTTGATAGTAACAGCATTTAAAGACCGATAATCCACGCATAGCCTCAATGTTTGATCTTTCTTCTTGACAAACAAGGCTGGACAACCCCAGGGTGATGAACTTGGACGTATATATCCTTTATCTAACAATTCCTGTAGTTGCACCTTCAGCTCGGCAAGTTCATTGGGAGACATCCGATTGGATCTTCGAGATATAGGCGCTGTTCCATGTTGTAATTCTATCTTAAATTCTATATCCCGTTCAGGAGGTAATCCTGGTAAATCCTCGAGAAAAACGTCTTGATATTCTGAGACTATAGGTATCTCTTCCAAACTTTTTCCAATGACTTTATTAACCATTGGCAAGAGGGTTTTGGGAATGGTTAAAGTCAAACAATCTTGACCATGAATAGGAGAATCTAGATGTACAGCTCGAGAAGCTATATCTAGGACTGCTCTATGATAATGCATCCATTGCATTCCAAGTATTGCATCTAACCCTTGCCCTTCCAGAATGATCAAAGATGTGGGATAAACTTTACTAACCAGTTTCAGGGGCACATTTGCAGTAATTTGATTGGCAAGTATTTTACCTCCAGGTGTAGAAATAAGATGTGGGCATGATAGTTCAGATGGCATGATATGATGTTATTGAACGTATGCTTTGCTGATAAAATTATGAGTAGCTCTGGAATCAAATAATATCATAGCGGGATGCTCAGTAATAGAAAACATACCCGCGAGAATTTGTCCTCCTTCTGGTACCTCCTCAATTGTGGTGAAATTGGCACGTCCTGTTTTCACCGGAGGATTTTTTGGGTCGATTTCTTTGTTGACTTGGTCCTGGTGCTTGCGGACGTGGCGCATTGTTTGTCTTCGGTGGATACGGACAACTTCGAGCGAAATGTCCGGGACGACCACAATTATAGCAAGGTAGAGTATTCGGCGGTGGTGCCGAATAAGATTGTCGAGGCTGTTGCGCAGTCTGCTGCTGATATGGTGGACGAAACTGGTATTGCTGTGGCGTTGGTTGAGGTGCCTGATAAATGTTTGGGCGGGAAGGAGTGGCACGGTAGCACTGACCTGTAGGTGATGTATACACCAGCCTGTATTTAGATGGTCCCCCGCTTCCCTGTCCCATCGATGTTCTTTTCTTGTCTTTAGCAGCCTTATGGATACGGAGAGAATCTTCAAGGATAATGGCATCACTGACAAATTCGCTGAAACTAGCAGTCCGATCTAAAACGATACGAGACTGCAGTTTTGTTGTCAATCCTCCTTTGAATCGAGCTTTCTTCTTGCTTTTTGTATCCACATATTCTGGAGCATATTGTGCTAGACGGTTGAACACTTTAGAATATGCATGCACTATCATATCTCCTTGCTTTAATGCCAGAAACTCGTTCCGCTTCTGATCAACAAGGCCTTTTGGGATGTGATGATCTCGAAATGCTTTAACAAATTCTGTCCAGGTAAATTGATGCTCAGGCGGGTGCATCGCCTTGTGATTTTCCCACCCGGCTCCAGCAAATCCTTGTAATTGCTGACCAGCGAACAAGGTTTTCTGGGCATCTGTGCAGGGTATCAGCTCCAGTTTGGACTCAATTGTACGCAACCAATGGTCTGCTTCCAGAGGTTCCCCTACATCTGAAAAAGTAGGCGGACGAGTGGCAATGAAGTCCGGATAAGTTGCCTGATTGGCATGATAACCGGGACGATGCTCTGGTGGCACTGTATTTTGAGCTATCTATCGAAGCAAGTCTTCTTGTGCCACACTAGAATTCAGTATGGCTGCAATGGCCTGTGCTAGGGTGGGTGGAGGTGGAGGCACTTCTGCCCCTCCACGCTGAGAACTTTCCGCGCCATTTCCATTTCCTGTGTCACCCATTCTGTTCAAGGAAAACTTTTTCATTAGCATCCCCAATACTCATGTATAATATAGGAACAATTGATAACACATTTTCATGGCTCAACTTCACATAAAATAGTACTTTATTCCAACTTCTTAAAACCTGACATAAAACATGTGTCAACACACAAAGTTCACATCAACTCTACTCGTCCTGCCATTTCGAAACTACTGCACCTCTATTTCAACCCCTTTTATTCTAAAGTACACGTTGCATCACGACGTTGCTCACTGCTCTACGTGAAACGTGGAAGTTACTTCCTGATCCCTAGAATCTTTCACTTGAACATTCTCATCCTGGAGTGGCGGAATCTCCGTTGATTCTATTACCGATTCCATGTCCATTATTTCTTCTGGTTCTTCTTCTGCTTCCTCATTTTGCTCCTGCTCAAGTTCCTGGTTTATTAAAATATTATGCATCTGAATCAGATCTTCTTCTAACTATTGAATTGTAACATTAGCTGTTGCAAGTTGCTGATCCATGTTTAACAGCTGCTCTTCCTGGTTATTTATTTGACCCTCTTGAATGATCAGCATCTCATCCTTTTCTCGAAGTCGGCTTTCTAGTTCTTCTATACGAGCATCCTTCTCTGGACACAAATAAAATTGCTGCCCTTCCGCTTCACCGATGCCATTATCAGCTTGTACTCTTACTTTAAGCATAATCAACTGTAACATTTTTATAAACATCCATTTTTATTTCTTAGTAACATGTTACATCAGTTACTACTACTATTAGTACAAACTGCTATAGTGAGGGTGGTTAGGTCTACTGTTGACCCACTATACAATCTGACCTGTGTCAGAAAAAATGTGGCGACTATTGCCATCCTACCCAAACACTCATAACTCCAGTATCCTACCCGGTGGCTATACAATCTGACGTCCTACCAGCAAAAATGGTGCTATCCTCCTACTCCTATCATCCTATCTCTACTCTTGCACCATCTACTTTGGTGGTGCATGACTGTCTGCGTCAGAGGCAAGTGCAGCCTCGGACTCAGCAGGGGGTCCCTGAGAGTCTAAGCCTGACTCAGGAACGGCCTGTCCCTGCGGTGGCGGTATCTGCTGCTGCAACTGTGCAATCTGCACGTGAAGGTCCTGGTGGTGATCCTCCAGTATATGTTGTGCCTCCATAACGTTCTAAAACTGTAGCTGAAGCTGGTCTCTCTGGTCGGCAAAATCGAGCATAATCTCGATCGCCTGGTTACGCTGCTGCGTAACCCCCGTAAGCGGACCCTCCACGTCCGTGATCCTCTCTCTAGTCTCGAAAGGCAACCTGTTGGTGGTCTCTCTGCTGAGTGACCTCAGCTAGCTGCGCCTCGACATCGTGGAGCTGACGCTCTATGGCTGCCATACGTGTCCCCGGCACGCTTGGCTCACAAACGCGCCTCTGTCCCCGTGGCATCTGCAGGAAAATGGTTTAACAAGTTAAACACTTCTTCCCACAGTAAAATAAAGTAACAAAATAGCAAGAGGAAAAACTGGCAGTATAAAACAAAGCAAAACCCTCAAAACCCCAAAATTTTAATTATACAAAATGACATGATGCAAACAATATGCAACTAAAAGTTAATAAGTTAGGAGTCAGATTCACACTCTAAAACGAATAGCACATCTACTCGTGTCTTCTAGCGTCTTTCTAACCTACCGTTCTCACTCATGGGGTCCTAAGAAGAATTTTTCAAAAAAAGAGTTTTGAAAACGGACTTGAGAATGTTATGTCGTTGCTCCTGTATTGCTCTGATACTAGCTGTGGCATCCCGTCCCTTCGGGATGATCAGGACCATGTACAGGAGAACACTCGACAAAGCGAGTTACAACAGCACATACATTCTTACAAGCCCAAATATATTACAACATGGTATAATACAACCAGGTTTCCAAAAAGGATAGACACGAGTTTGCAGCGGAGAAACATTTATTATAACAAGTTTTACAAACTCAACAGAAGTTTGATCATTGTTTCAGAACCAGGTTTAAAACCACGTCTCTCTATATCACTCTCATAGACACACCTTGGCTTTTATTCTTCCCGAGATGGGATGTGTTCCCACTGAAGAAAACTTTCCTCCGGCAATTACCCTTCCTCTGGCATGCCTTCTGCCCATCCATAGGAGCTTGGCTCTCCACCTAACAAAATAAATAAGTCGAACAAACCCTGAGTATCTAATATACTCCGCAAGACTGACCCGTCAACGTGGCTCGCTAAGGCCGACACCTAGAATGCTTAGGCCTTTGGCTGGTGGGTTGACTTAGACTTGCGAAAAACAGCACCTACTAGTGGATATCTACTTCAAATTTTAGCTCAAGATTATGTTCATTAATAATAAGGTTTGCATCCTCCAACTATTGCAATCAAAATTTATCAAGCCATTCTAAATAATTTTAAATAATCCTTCTTCTTCTCGTTACTCTCGATTATCTCCGTTCGTGCCAAGCGAACAAGCGGTACTCATTGCTGCGAGGGACAACGATTCGAATCAATTTTCTACCAGCTGGGTAAAACCCGACTACATGACATATACGCACCGCACTGGTCGTATATGACAACTTTTCCCACTAACCCCAACCAGAGGTCGATCCGTTTCCAACTTCCCCGGGAATATGGAGACCCCACTGGATACCCGTCCTAGACGTTATCCATGGGCGACCACCATTTCCCTCCCGTGAGACTTCAATCTCACTAACAGCCAGAAAAAGAAAGTTGGCTACGTCCTACCACTGAGGTAGTTAGGGTACATCAGCTTACTGGATCCCATAAACCAGCATGTAGACGGTACTGTTCAATACTTGTTCACGGAGCTGCCAACGGTTTGGTCCTATTTTGACACGGACGGGGCTACCACCTTGCAAGACCCAGTCTTTGCCCTTTCCTCTACAGGGCCCGTCCAGTCTCATCATCATCATCAACTTTCATTTATTTTCTCAAAGGTCTCAAACAACTTAAAGCCTCCATGCTTTAAGATCATCCTATGCAGTGCTACCGACAATCCTACGACATAAGCGTAGCGCCTATCGTGCTACCTGTACCTGTATAGGGTAAAAACATCATAGGATACGGTAGTGATGCAGGTGGGTGTCAATCAATTCCTGGAACCTAATGCACAAGCATGACTCGACTGACTGTGATAAAAGAAAAAATTTAAAAACATAGGTGGGATGCACCGGGGCTTGCCTTGGGTTTCGTCCGGGTGCAACGATTCAGGTGCGGGAGCGGTCTCGACAATTACCACCTTGGGCCCACAGTGAGCAGACGGCTCGATGATCTCGGGTCCTATACGATTCGTCGACACGTCGCAAGTTAGTATCAGCGATGCATGAATATGACATGCAATGCATTGAAAATGATGATTTAATAAAATATTTAGACTAAGAATTTTAATTATTCTTGTCTGAAGTATTTCCTTCAAAATAAGAGTAATTAAGTCCATTAATGATAAGGGTTTAACGTGTTTTAATTCAAAGTAATAACCCTTAATTACCCCATTTAAACATAAAATAAATTTATTAACAAAATAAATATTAACTTAGAAAATAAACTAATTAACAATTAAAAGATAATTCACAAGCTTAATTAAATACTTAAAAATCATATAAAATAAATATTAAATTTTATTTCATAAAGTGGTAGAGGAATTTATTTGGAACCTAACAAAATTATTTCCAAGATTTTAGGAAGCCTAATTATTTACTAGGTTTTATTTAAACTTTGGAATTAATTTTAAATGAAAAGCCTGAGAAAAGAAAAAGAAATCAAAACTTGATTTTGACCTTATGGGCCTCGGGTAGCCCTGCTGCTGCTGGATCGAGCCCAACAACACAGCGGTGGGGTGCGGGAGCACGGCCCAGCGACGCGAGCACGCAGGCTTTCACGCGCGCGACGGTGGCTTGGCCTGCCGGCCCATTCGCGCGGCCACGGCCTAGCAGCCTGGGAGCCTTCGGCTTGCCCCCCCGCGCGCGCGCATGGCAGCACGGCCACGCAGCCACGGCGTGTTGGCGTGCTCCCAGGTCTCGGCTCGGCCAGCTACGGTAACGAAGAAGCGGCAGTGCACGGAAAATAGCAGAGGAGAAGGGTACGGCAGTGATTGCTCACCAGAGCAAAGGCGACGGCGAGCGGCGGCGGATTCGGGGCTCGACGATGGCGGCGGCAATTAGCAATCCTCAATGAGAAAGAAGTCCTGGGCGGTGATGGGGGAGTCGTCGGGGTAGTCGCTGCGATGATTTGGAGTTGCGGGGAAGGCTGGGAGGTGGTCGGCAGCGGAGAGCGGGCACGACGGGCGGTGGCGGGAGAGAAACGGAGGAGGCGAGAGAAGCTGAGCGCGCGAGAAAGTGAGTGAGAGAGAAGAGAAGGAGAAAATAGGAGTCAGTAAAAACTCTCCCTGAGTGACAGCGGCGATGGCGGGCGCGGGCGGTGCGCGGTGGTGAGAGTCGGAGGCTGACGGGTGGGGCCGGCGGGTCCCACCGATAGTAAAGGTAATTTTTTTTTAAACACAGAAATGTCACATATATGTAAATAGGTTTGACCCATAATACGAAATGTGTCTAGCCCAAATTGCTAAAAAGGTTTAACCCGTAATATTATATGGGCCTAGCCCATAATTATAGCCCTCTTTAGAATGGATTCTATATAGCTTACATCCAAATTAATCAGTTTATACTGCCAAACGGGCAGATTCGAGCCCAGCCTTGGTTCTATTCAATTATTTCGGGTGGCCTAGAACACCTATGACACGGAAGCGAGGGGCTGGATACTTTCCAACACCGAGTGTTGAAGATGGAAGACCCCATGAAGTTTGGAAGTATTTATGCGCAAATGCTACTGAAGTACCCTAAAAACGAACCGGTATCTGCCTCTCCCAACTGCTCCCACAGACCGACACGGCTAGGGTTGGAGACCGAAGAGCAGGCGGCGGTGCATCTGCTCCTCTTCTCCGGCCACCGTGCGCAGCTTGCTGGTCCTCTCCTCCGGCGCGGCGCCGCGCCGTGCCAGTGCATCGGGTCAGCGGCGCGCCTGGATCCAAACGGCCTCGCCTGAAGGCCAACTCCCCTGCGCTTGGATCCGAAGCCCTCGCCTGGAGGCCGATGCCCTCGCGCCTAGATTCGAACGGCCTCGCCTAGAGGCCGACTCCCCCGTGCCTGGAGGCCGACGCCCTCGCCAGGAACCAGAGCAGCCGACGCCTGGAGCCCCTCCTTCGTCTAGTGAAAGGTATTCTCCTCTTCCTAGAAGCTGTTGAATGCATGGCCAATGAACTAGTGTTAATTACACAGATTTGGTTGTAAAAATATTGTTCAATGACATTATGCACATGTTGTAGTTCCATTGCAGTTGCTAGATGGCAAAGGTAGTGGCAAAGTGGGATTCATGGGTTCACAAGATCACAACATTCCTTGAATCCATTAGGCTATGTAAATCTTATAAAAAAGTTCACTGACCGCACCAAGAGGACATACACTCGAGAGCAACATAAGAATAGATGGGACAATTTGAAAAGGACCTATACACAGTGGAAAACATTGAACATAAAAGCCTCAGGTTGGGGAAGAGATCCTATCACCGGTTGTATTGATGCAAGTGATGATTGGTGGGAAGAGCAAAATATGGTGAGTGCCAACAAATTGTTTGTGTATTCTCCAAGTTTTTTTGATGCAAGTGATGGTTCTAATGGTCAAAACTATTTGTTTATTTTTTTCTCAGGCTATGTCAGGATGTATAATGTTCAAAACTACTCCACTTGAGTTTGAGGAGGAGATGCGGATCCTATTTGATAGTATTTGTGTAACAAATGCAACCTCATTTGTTCCTGGAGGTAGTGCAAATGCAGCAGTTCAAGTTGGAGAGGGCAATGTTGGACATGAGGGTGATGATGCGCCAAGCAATGACATACCTTCTCCTCTTGTGGGCAGACGTTCAGCTGAGAAAAGACCAGAGAAAAGGCTAGTTGCTCATGGTGCTTCTCCAAATGAAAAGAAGGGGAAGAAGACATACAGAGATGGTCTTATGAAGAGGTTGGTTGATGCATATAAGAAGAAGTTCGAAAGTAGCAAGAATTCAGCTTCAGCTACCTCTATTGTGGTTGATCATGTTAGGGATGAGATATCTCAACTCATGGAACTAGTCATTCAATCTAGGGCTGAAGAAGGGAGTGATGAGCACTACCATGCAACTCAACTTCTAATTAAGAAGGAGTACCGTGACATGTTCATGACACTAAAGACACCATCAGGAAGACTTGCATGGCTCAAGAGGACTTGGGAGGACAAGAAGAAACGTTAGGCTTGTTGTAGGATCTTGCAATTATGTATCCTTTGTGCTTTGTAATGACTTTATTTGTTTGTCACTTTAATAATTGCTACTTGCTGGTTGTATGTTGTGTGCATCCTATACAATGAATATTGGTACTACTTAATAATTGCTACTTGTTGGTTGTTGTATGTTGTGACATTGATTGTTTGAATATGTGAATATTATTTTTTAGATGAGTTCTTCTAGTGAGATCATGGCAGATAGTGATGAAGAGCAATCAGATGAGATCATGGCAGATAGTGATGAAGAGCAATCGGATGAGATCATGGCGGATTGTAGCAGTGATGATGATGACTTTGTGCTTGCATATGCGGCTTTGGAATTGATGAATGACAACTATAGCTCACGCTCTAACAAGCCTAGAACAATGCCTAGGATGCCTGGAAGTGTGTGGACTAAAGTATTACTAGAGGATCAGAACAAGTGTTATGAGACATTCAGGATGAGAAGGACAGTTTTTCATCTTCTCCATGAAACATTGGTAGCACAATATGGCTTGAAGTCAACAAGGGAAGTGACTAGTAAAGAAGCATTGGCTATGTTTCTATGGACTTGTGGTGCGCCGCAATCTAACTGCACTGTGAAGAATGTGTTTCACCATTCCACTGAGATTACTAGTAGAAAGTTCAATGATGTGCTAGATTGTGTGACACGAATGGCCGCGGACATCATAAAACCAGAAGACCCCCATTTTACAATTGTCCATCCTAGACTTCAAGAACCTAGATTCTGGCCTCATTTCAAGGATTGCATTGGTGCTATTGATGTATCCCATATTCCTATGACTGTGCCATTAAGTGAGACACCCAAATATGTTGGTCGACATGGTTATGCATCACAAAACATTATGGCTGTTTGTGACTTTGATTTGAGGTTTACATTTGTTGCCACCGGTTGGCCTGGATTTGCTCATGACACTCGCATACTTAATGATACTTTGCTAACCTACGCCCACAAGTTTCCAAAACCTCCACCGGGTAAGTTCGTACTTGTATGTTTGCTTTCAATACATATGACCCAAAACATGCACTGTACTAACACATATGTTGGCAGGAAAATACTATCTCATTGATTTAGGATATCCAAACAAACAAGGATATCTTACGCCATACAAGGGTCAACGATATCATGTACCCGAGTTTCAACATAGTAACCCGATTGGATTGAAAGAAGTGTTTAACCATGCTCATTCTTCTCTTAGGAATGCGATTGAAAGGTGCTTTGGAATTCTGAAATTCTCTTAGGAATGCGACTGAAAGGTGCTTTGGAATTCTAAAAAATAAGTGGCGCATTTTGAAACAAATGCCAAGCTACCCGCTAGAGACGCAAGCGCAAATAATAGTTGCTTGTATGGCTCTTTAGAGTTTTATTAGGGACAGTGCCTTATATGATGAAGATTTTGAGAATTATAAAGATGAGTTTCCTGAAGATTTTGATGATGGTATAAGCACTGCAAATGATGAGTTTAACATGGGAGCATTTCGTGACTCCATAATCGCCGCATTATTAGGATGATTATTGGACTATGTGTAAGTTTGGCTAGCATTATTAGCGGACATGTACTCATAGAGCTGTATTTTGATGGACCTTGGTGTACAAGATCTTTCTATTATTTATTTAGATAAAATAGGAAGACTCTCTTTTGTCTATGAAAAAATACTAATGTTTTTCATATATGCCTTCTCATCTATCAAACAAGACATAACAGACTCTGAGGGTAAATCAGACATTATACACTCAGGACAGATAATCTCTACTCAAATAATCAGGGTTACTAAACGCTCAGCTTATTTCTGTGCTAGATTCTCCCCACATTTTGTTCCTTTAGAATCTGGATGCCTACAGAATCTCGTCAGCAATAAGTTGTTCCAAATATGGCCTAAATAATGAAAGAGTCGGCATTATTAGCAAGCCTTCAAATTATACAAGAGTTAGGAGCTACATATGATCAGGAGCATCTGACTGGAGCGCCAGATCTATTCAAGAGCTTTATTGAATGGTCTTCTTAATTTATGACCTGCTGAGATATTGAATTAAGAAGATCCACTCCACAAGGCGCAGCTCAAAATCAAGAAGCACTTGGAACTACTATCGAATACCTATCTTATCGGGATCCATAGCTCGGCATAATGTTACATGGCCCTAGGTTGGCTCACGAGTGGGAGCCATCTGAGTCAGAGTGACCCGTAAGGAAACTTAGAATTATAGAAGTTACAATAAGCATTGTAGAGTACAACTAGGTCTCGTCATGTAATCCCTACCCCCAGATATATAAGGTTGGCAAGAGCCCTTATAGAGATTCAGAGTTCACACAATACAATCAAGTATAATACCATATACAGGATGTTAGGTTATTACGTTTAGAGAGAGAGAGCGCACTCAAACCTATCTAAATGGTTTTGTGTGCAAACCATCAAATTTTTTATCCCATGCATATCACTGTAAATTTATTGCTGAGAATAAGTCTTGACATATAATTATTTAATATGCAAATGTTTATATTTTTCTTTTATAAAATTTGGTGAAACTTGAATCAAATACTCAGACATATAATTATTTAATGCGCAGATGTTTATATTTTTCTTTTACAAAATTTGGTGAAACTTTAATTTATTTGATTTGATTAACTCCATAACTAAACCGTCCGCGGGACGGAGAGAGCGGTATAGAGCGCAAAGCAAGCGACAAAATGTAATAAAAATATTTTAAGAACAAAGGATTGGGGAAATCAGATTAAAAAAGGTGGTACCACGAACCCCTCCCTCGTCGGCTTGCCCTCGGTGGCTAGATATTAATTTGGCAACAGACAGTAATGGCTCTGCTTCCAAGGCGCCCACTCTCCCCTGCTCTCTCTCTCTCTCGTGAAATGGCTCCTCTGTTTGCTGCTGCTGAGGAGTGAGGAGAGCAAATACTGATGCATCTTTTCTGCTTCGCATTGAGTGCTTCAATCAATGCAAGAGAGATCAAGAGCAGCCAGGGCGAAAGAACTAGTAAACCATAGGCGCATATCTCTCGATTGAATGATATATATATATATATATTTTTTTTTTCTGAATCCGCCACTATTTGGCAGTAGAAGCACATCACTCACATGTTGATACCGAGCCGAAAGACCAGTTGAAAAAAAAAGAATATGGTTCTTGCTTGATTCACATTCGGTGCTCCTCGGTAGCTTTGAGCGCCGCCATCTCCTCCCTTTGACGCTGTTGGTTTCTGAAGAGGGCTTCTTTCTTCCTCCATCGCTATGAGGCGGCACGGGTGGCAGCTGCCTTACCACCCTCTCCAGGTACATTTCAACACTTCATGTTTTCTTTTTTCATGGTGTTCTCCTTGCTGATGCTTCCCTGTTGTTGATGCGTGCAAGCGGTGCAGGTGGTGGCGATAGCTGTCTTCTTGGCCCTGGGTTTCGCCTTCTATGTCTTCTTCGTGCCATTTGTGGGGGGAGATGAGGTTCAGTATGTGGTCATGGGCATCTATACTCCACTGGTGAGGAGCTGCATCTTTGCGCCCCCCCCCCCCCCCCCCCCCCTGTCTGCTCTAGTTGGTTTCTGATCAGCTAGATCTGCATTACATCATTTAGTATTCTGTTTCTGAGCGAATCATGATGGTTGGTTAGTATGTGGACTAAACTTCAAAAGTGTAGCAAGTGATGTAGAATCACAAGGTTCAATGTCACCTGTTCCCCTTCAGCACTCAGAATGCTTATGATGCATTGATTCCACTCAGTTGGATGAATCAACAGCGAAAATTCCTATAAGAAACATATTAATCTGTGTAACTTATCACCCCTGCACTTCGATAAATCCTTAAGATTGCTTCTTTCGACTTTTTCATAGAATGAAGGAGTCGGTCCATAAAGAATTCCGATCTTGGCTTCTGCATAACTGTTCGTTAAGTGACCGAGATAAACCTTTTTGCAGATCGCTTCTGTGGTCATGTTATATGTATGGTGTGCGGCAACAGATCCTGGTGATCCAGGCATTTTCAATTCAAGAAGGCACACAAAATCAGAAAGCAGAAACAAAATGCAACCAAATTCGGAACATGAAGTATACCCAGAAGGAAAGCCGCGGAGCAATGGTTGCAGTCCAGCAAATAACAGTGAAAAATTAAGCAATATTTTTGAAAGAAAGAATCCATCTTCTCAAACTTCATTTGCCAAAGTTCTTTGCTTCATATGCAACCTATTTTATTGCTTATGCAAAAGACACATCCAATCAGATGATCAATGCTCAGAACAGCATGGGAGTGAAGAAGGCATGTTTTTCTGCACCTTATGTGAAGCAGAGGTTTGTGGGCGGATTTTATCTCTGTTCCCAAACTATTGCCGCATTTAAACTTGTTCATTGACATGCTCCTGTTAAATCTCTGATATGTACAGTTCTCATATGCTTCTATTTTATTAAACTATGAGACCACGATTAAATAGGTTTGGTATTATGTGACCATTATTTTTGCCACTACATGAGCTCACTTACTCTACTGGCAGAAGAAAGTCAGGATAGCATTACTAAATGTTTTTCAAAAATGCTTTTCAACTAGAATTTAGAAACTGCTTTAAAGCATTTTTCATGAGCTTTGCTTCAGTTGTAGCCATAAATGTTGAATTCAACAAAAAAACTAATGATGCAGAAATTTATCTGTCAGTGCATTCTTGAGAAAAATACAACGTTAAGGTTCTATACCTGAAAGCTAGAAATATTTGCATGTTTACAGTTTTGTAAGATTTGAGTATAAATGTGTGAGTGTTATGCAGGTGCTGCAGAACAGTAAGCATTGTAGAGTTTGTGACAAATGTATTGATGGCTTTGATCACCATTGCAGAGTAAGATTTCTTAATGCTAATGGTAAACATCCTTTAAAAAATAATGTATTCTTAGCCATCCTTCCGTACTGGTTTTTATGTAGTGGCTGAACAACTGCATAGGGAAAACAAATTACAAAGGATTCTTCGTTCTAATGGCCTCAGCTGTTTTGTTGGTAAGTATAGACCATGGAAAGATTCGATGAACATTAGGTCTAAACAATTATTTCATGCTTGTTCCTCGCCATTGCATTTAACACTCAATAAGCAAGTCTACAACTCGGTAGAGGCACTGCATGTAGTTAGCATTACTGTTCCATGTTCATTCCATTCTAGCTGATCATTGACCGGTCTATATGGTTTGGACACAATCAGCTTATAATGCAGTGGTTGGTGGGAGTTCTTGTGCTGATTCTTTGCTTCATGAAACGAGGGGAGTTCTCTGGGCAGATTATGTCGAAGCTTGGAAGTCGTTTCTCGACAGTGCCTTTTGTAATTGTTGTGGTGAGCTTATTTGAAAGCTTTCACGCAAATCTTTAATTATCTTCTTTTGAATCCATGTATTGTCAAAATACTTTTTTGAGGTGTGTATGCACCATGCAAACATGTGTTTTTTCACGTATGAATCTAGGCAGGATATATATTAGTTTCAATATAACTGTTGTTTTGGTTGAATATTTTGGATAAGAAACATCAATACTTAATAAATAGAAAAACATATATTTTGATCATATGAACTACACTCAGCTGGTTGAATGCAGGTATTATTGTATTCCTAAACATGTTTGCAAGAAATCTGGCTTTCTAACACAGCTACTTTTGCAGTTGACATGTACCTTACTAGCAATGCTAGCAACAATACCAGTCTCCCAACTTTTATGCTTCCACATTCTTCTTATCAAGAAAGTAAGTCCTTTACCATCCATTTAGCCTTCAAATTATATATTTTACAAACTTTGCCTCTAATAATATTTCAGCTATCGGGTCAAAAAAAATAATATTTCAGCTGTTTGTAACCATGGCTATATTATAAATACCTGCTGTGGTTAAACTCAATTTATCTCTTTCCACCCTTCTCTGAAAAGGTCAACTATAAATTTCAAACTGCTCACTAACTGTAGATAGTAACATCCTACTTTCTTCAGTTACTTTGGGTCATATTGACAAATATGCATATCGCTATTGGCTCAGTAACAGGTGTGGATTTCCTCCCTGATAAACATGGACTAAAACTAGTAATTCATGTGTTTCACTTGAGGAAGACAACTTTGTACTTAATTTTCGGAACAAAGAATATGCAAGTTTGTGGGGTAGCAATTTGTCAGTTATGACCAATGTGTATGCTTTAGACCTTCAGGCTGCCATAAAATTGAACAAAATAATTGTAATGTGGAGAATAATTGGCCCATAACAAGAATATTGAACATTTTTAGTTTGTCCACTCGGATGCAGGGAATAAGCACATATGATTATATTATAGCTCTGAGAGAACAAGAAGAGCAGCCAGAGGTTGCTGAGCATCAGAGCCCAGAGATGTCTATTATTAGCTCTGTCACAGGGTTTAGCACAGCTAGCTCTATTGGTCCGCTTCACCGTGGGTCATGGTGTACCCCACCAAGACTATTCCTTGAAGATCAGGTATACACTACTACTGCTCTAAACTTACAGAGAATTGTATGTAAAATTGGAAGTTTAGGAAGTGCCAAAGTACTGTAGAATACAGGCACTTCTTTTTCTTTTGTTCTATTCCTCATTACCTAATCAGAAGTCCCTTTTCCCTCGTTCCCTATCATTTTGTGTTTGAAATCATGGGACAGTAAAACATTTAATCACAGAAAAAAAATGAGATTTGACTTTCACCACTACTAAGGATGACCGTATTCTTCATTCTAACACTGAAATTCTCTCTTTTTTTTCTCCACAACTGATTCGTAAAAGCACGCTAAATGTAGTTAAAAAAAGCTGAAATTGCCCGTCGCACCCAAATATGGAACTTTGCTATTCGCTTCCACTGCACCATCTTCTATGATATCATGTGCTCTTAACTATGGAACAGGTACTAAAACTGTAAAAAGGAAAGGGAGCGAAGAGAAAACAAAGTCTTGACCGAACTAGGAGAAATATCTTTCTGTGATCCTCATCATAAGTCCGTTATGACATTAGCACGGCCTTCAAGTTGACACTGACTAAATATATCTATAAAAGTAACAAAGACGTTATATGAAACCACTTTTCATGAGGAATCTAATGACATCTTATTTTTTAAGGGAATTAATTTAAAAATTTGACATCAAATTATTGTTATGAAACTATGTACTTTTTGTAGCAATACTGTTGATCAATGCTACCAACGATTTACTTCTGATATTGCTAAGTGGACTTATAATAAGGATCGCACAGTAAATAATAAAAAAAGGCATCCAAATTCTTTTTTTTTAGGACTTGAACTTGGGCAGTCTAACGTTCTAGCAGTACTTCCACATCTCAACCAACTGAGCTAGGCTCAGTTCCTGTAAATTCATTCTCATAAAAGAAAGGAAACAAAACAATTAGTGGAGGAAAGGACAGATTGAAAATTTTGAAGACATAATAACGAAATCACCGTTGCTGATAAATGCAATATTCTGTCTGTAGCACAAACATGCATTTAGTTTTCCTTGATCTTTTGTGTCTTGCGTATACTTAATACTTGTCACATTTTTTTGTAGTATGTAGCTCATCCAGATATGTCCCAAAATTCCACAAGCAAGAAGACAAAGGAAGTTCAGGGAACCAAAAGAAAACAGACAGTAAAGATTAGTCCATGGACACTGGCTCGACTTAACGCGGAGGAAGTATCAAAGGCAGCTGCCGACGCTAAAAAGAAATCAAAAGTTCTTCAGCTAATCACAAAACGGGAGGTACCAAAGCCTGACAAGACAACTGCCAAAAGAGGGCTATTTTCACCGGAGCAATTTCCTGATCCTTGTGAAAGGACATCTGCTAGCGGAACTGACAGCAACTTCAGCGACATGGCCATGGAACCACCGGGAAGTTTAGCCCCACTGCAGCAAGAAGCAAGGAGCACCTTCCAACCGAGTGTTTCATCCTCCATCAGAAACCTTACTTTATCACCAGAGAGCAGCCTGGATTCACCTGACCTCCACCCATTTCGTGTTTCTGTATCCGAAGCTGATGAACTTCGCAGCTTCATGTCAATTGTAACTTCAGAGTTCGCTGCTCAGAAGAGCATCGCACTTTCAAGGTCAACAAGTGGTGGGTACGAAGCATCAGGAGGTGAGGAAAGCGACTGCATCCCCTCGAGAATAGTGCACCGGTCGTCCAATTGGTCTAACGTCATCAACTCTAGTTGGCGTGAAACGGCATCAGATCTGGACAGGCCTACAACTGGAGGAATTATCACTAAAACTAGGTGGACCTAGCAATGATTTGCTGGTAATTGTGAATGCCTAGATGTTAAAATGAGTCCGTGACCTTGCATTCGTTAGCACCAGCATTGCAGCAGCAGGATTGTTATATTCTGTTTTTTAGTTGGATTATGCCCCTCCATTCCTATTACTCATTGTCTTGCATTTATTCTACATTTACTTATGAAGTTAACTGTCTATCATGACATTGCATCTATTCCATCAGATGAAAGAAAATGTGTCCGATGGAACTGAAAAATCAGTTCCCTAATATGAAGATAGGTGACATAAAAGCTAACAAAATGAGCTTTGACATTCAACATGACAAATTTCAGTAACATTTTGTTCAACCAGATCCTTTGTCTAAAATTGAAGGCTAACTGAAGAAAAATGTATTAAAAAAAAATCCTTTTGTTATCTATTTCAAGAGACAGGTTCTACGCTTTAACGCTTTACTTTTTCAACGAAACCACTGCTCCAGGATAGAATTCTGTAGCATACTATCATTATGCCATGGCCTCGTCAAAATTGCAAGGTAAGGGCAATTTATATAGGGTATAATCCTGGCTCCTGAAGAGTCAGCAACAATGGCAGCTAAATAGATACAGGTGAAACGATGGCAGGCATGCCACTCAACTGCTGTCATCAGAAGACAGGTTGCAGCATCAGAATGAGAAAGGAAGACGAGATTACACCGGAACTCTTTTCCCCCGATAGCGGTCAAGGAACTGCAAACAAGAATTTTTTATCTATTATTTAAGCATAAGACATCAGCTAAGTTTCTAGAACGAATGTTTGGGTCTTTGTGAACTCCATACCGATGTAACAATTGGTTGCTGAAATATCCAACCAATGATAGGAATCCTTTGCAAGAAAACAACAAGTGTTGGCCAGAATCCACTGCAACCAGAAAAAAACATCACTAAAATGGCAACAAAAATATTGGACAAGCAAGAACTTCACATGCAATTGATATTTTTTAAAAGAATTGTTTGAGGTTTTTCCTTTGTTGTTGCAAAATCAGTTAGTATCTTGGCGGACTGAACGAGTAAAGATCAGAAAACATACCTGAAAAGTACAATGAAACCATATGCCTCTAGAATCATACCAAAAAAGGGCCATCCGATGAGAACGAGGAAGAAGCCAGCACCAAATGAGATGGTACCCTGTTAATGTGATAGGATACAAATATATATATCATATCAGGAAGAGATCTGATGAAACAGTGCAAACATGACAAACCTTGTAGTTCTTAGGCTTAGCAAAGAATTGCAAGGTTGATTTCAGCCCAATAGTCAAACCCAAACCGGACAGAAAGAGAATCTGAAACAAGTATACACATTTCAACTGGCTATGTCCTCAATGATACAGCAAACAAATTAGAGAGAACTTACATTGCCCATTGCAATTAGTCCCTTGTCAAAGAAGAAAATTATTCCCAGAAATGAGAAGAACACACCGAAACCTGTCAGGCCAATCCCAATCTCTGCATGATAGGCATCAGTGTCAGCAGTTTATAAAGGATTAAAGGATAGAACAATGATGCTGCATAGCAAAAAAGTACAACAAACATCCAGACAATGATGTACATTCAAATGTTTATATTCATATGAGGTAAAAGTAGACTCCCATAGTTTCTCTTTTTTGGATTTTAGTCAATAAACAACAAAATCATGTAGTTTTCACTTTTCAGAAATATGTGGCAAACAAATATTAAGTTGATTCCTTCCTATGAAACTAAATATGGCTATGTGAGGATTAATATACATTTCTAAGAGGTAAGGAGAGACAGCCACCTACTACCTCCCAGCCATCTAGGCAAGACAACATCATATTAGTGTGCCAAAAAAAACTATCTAATATTGCATCGGAGATTCCAATGGAGCATAATAAGCAAATAAATAGTTTCATCAAGGGGGCTTAGCAATGCACCTCTAGTACAACAATATTTTAAGCAAAACAGGGAAGATCATGTGTGCCAAAAGATGAGAAATTATCTAATTTTTATGCCTCTATACACTGGTACTTGAAAAGATGTTATGTGTCGACCTGCAAGCAACATATCTTACTTTGGAGTTTTCTTAAAGCCAAGTTTTCATAACAGTGCAGCAGAACAAAAATGTCATCATATGGATTGTAATGATTTCTTGACATACTAAGAATAGAAAAAAAATAATTTCTTCACAAAATAGTAACCGATAATTCCATGAACAACGAGAAAACTTACATAGTATGGTACAGATGTTAAAAGAGCAACAGTGTTTTATGCAAATGCTGTTAATTATAAAGGTCAATGGGTGCCACCATTGTAGCTACCAAGCATCAGAAATAGAAATCTTAGTTTTGTGTAAACAAAGAAACGTCAGACCTGAAGGGTAGTCTGAACAATCTGACTGCTTTTTCATAGAATATATGGGCGAAACTGAAATTCAGATGATAGAATGGATATACATACTTTTCATATCATTCATCTCGAAGGAAACCATCTTGCTGAGTACAAGGAAACAACTTCTATGAAGACGAGCAGAAAAGGCTGCAACCAAAATAAGATTCAAAGGCAGAAAAACAAAATAAGGGTATTTAAACAGGACACCAGTAACATACATGAAATGGGGAAAAAGGAAGAAATGAAGTGTCAGATATCAGTTCCATTAATTAATATGTAATACACACGCATGTATGTGGGGTGGCAGACGCACCATCAAAACCGATATGCATCACAATGAGCACAATAATACAACATAAACAATTATAAGACCAACAAGCATAATAGTATCAACTTTGCCAAATTGGATTTATGATGTATTGAATGTAAAATTGTGTCACACAAAAGAATGTTTTTAAATTAACTAATGCCTGCTCTCTTTACAGTGCATACACATTATCAAGTAAACCAAGATGAAATGATGTCATGACCAAAGTTGGCAAATCAGAGGCACATATTGCTAAACAGTATTATGCCTACAATCTGATATAGCAACCGAGACTATGTAAAGAAAACTAGTCAAGAGAGAATGCCATTACATAGTACAATAAAATCCTTATATTGGAATAAATTGGATACCATGCTGTAGGCTTGAAGAACAAAAGAGCCACAAGGAACCTAACAGATCATTTGCAGTAAAGGGACAACTTTATGGTGATCGGTTTTTGCTGAAGAGATAAATCTATGGTCAAAAACAATCTGATAGTCTCACAAGCATACATTCTGCAGTAAAGATGTTTCATTAGGACATAAAATAGGAGCCATTACTTTTTTGGTAAATACTTCGGGTAATTGAACTAGTCTATGAGCATGGTTTCCCCATGAAACAGTCCTAGTTTGTCGTTTGGGGATAATTTTTTTCTTCAAAAACACAGGAGAGTTGTGCTTATATTAAGAAGAAATTGAGGTAAGAACCCAGTTACAACACACACCACATGCACACCCTGGTTTCGGGATAAATTTAACCTGCACCAAAAAGTTAACCCAAATTTTGAGACCTATTAACCCAAATTACACATCTAGCGTTGCTCAACTTACAAAATTTGTCCCATGAACAACACATCAGAGATCCAGAGCAAATAACAAAAATCCTAACCCGAAATCGGGTACTATGTACCGACAAATTCGCGGTGAATCCCCACCACGAACAAGGGGCAGCATAACCCCCAAAACTTTCAGAATAAATTCAACAGCACCATGGCTAGATTGACCGAGCTGCAGAAGCGGAACATAATCTACCACGTATTCGATTTACGGGGTACCAAGCAGCAGAAAGATCAGGAGCGCTAGGGTTATCTAGCATGGAGCGAAATGAATCGAAATCCTTGAACAGCAAACTAGGGTTACATACCAGCAAAAGATGAAATCGATCAAGTATAGACGGATCTCTACCCCAGCGCTACGTCAGTATCAGAACAGGACGGGCGAAAGAGGGGCGACGCCTCTGGTAACGAGTTAAGCCTTCGGAGACCAGCTTGTAGGATGCCTTCGCCGGCGTGAGGTCGCCGATGACGCGGCACCGAGGAACAACGAACGGTGACCCGGTGCGGAAGCAGAACTGCAGCACAGAGACGAGCTGAGAGTCAGAGACGGAGGAGAGGTTCGCTATTTTGCCATCGAGAGAATGGGCTTCGCCCAAATACCCACGTAACATGGGGCTTCGATAAAATGCCCGTAAAAAATTAACATATTACTATTTTGCCCACGTCTTTATTTTTGGACGAAACTACCCCTATTTTCCTTCTTTCTCCTCACTCTCTGCCTGCTCCAGAGCTCCTCACCGTCGGGTGAGCTCTGCCCACCCGCGCACGCCGCCGGCCGTCGCGGCCTTCCGCGCTCACTCGCCCGCGCTCGCCGCCGGCCACCGCACTCGCCAGTTCGCGCTCGCTCCGGCCGCCGCGACCTCCCGTGCTAGCCCGCTCGCGCTCGCCGCCGGCTGCCGCAGCCTCCTGTGCTCGCCCGCTCGCACTCGCCGCACTCCCCCGCCCGCGATCGCTCCGGCCGTCGTGGCCTCCCGCGCTCGCCGCGCTGCCACGGCCTCCAGCGCTCGGCCGCCCACGCTCGCCGCCGCCGCGTGCCTGCCTTGCCGCGAGTCGCGCGAGCCTCGCCATGCCGACGAGGACAGAGGAGGCATGGGCCAGCCATGGCTGTGACGGGAGGTAGAAGAAGGCTGGGGCACTTTTGTCTGAGATATACGTGGGCATTTTACCGGTGAGAATATGTTTTAATGGGCATTTTACCCAAGCCCAACTATACGTGGGCATTTAGGTGAAGCCTACTCTTATTATGGGCAAAATAGCAAATATCTCGAGACGGAGAGGAGGAAAATATTTGTGAAAGAGTTAAATATACCGAATACCCTTAAACTTGTATCGTTGTGCCACTTAGATCCATGATCTCTCAAAATAGAAATTTAGCACCTTAAACTTGTTAATAGGTGTCATTTAGTTCCATTATCCTCTGGGGGCATTTTCATCGATGTGGCGCGCAGCTTGCACTTCACGTGATAAGCACGTGATGACGGGCAGCTCTAGACAAATAACACGGAGCCCCCTCTTCTCTCCACAATTCTGAATATCTTTACTTCAAGTTCATCGTGGGAGTAGAGAGAAGGAGTCGGCGGAGCCATGGGGTGCTGCGAGTGATCGAGGCAATCGCCACCGCCACAGTAGGAAGGATGCGTCGAGGAGGGACGGGGGGCATCCGCTGAACACGGGTTTCCTGTATGATCTCGCCTAATTGCCTTGACTAAACCAACTAATTCCTTCACAATGCCTTCCAGATTAGCTTCCTTGTTCACCGTGCCCTTGCCATTCATGCTCTAGTGCACCAAATCGAAGGCAGATCCTCTCCACCTTGCCAATTTGAGGCCGAGGCGCTTGAAGCAACGAGGCTGCTCGTGGTGAAGTCGCCGGCGCACAGCAAGGAGACCCGCGGCCATGAGCTCGCCGGCGCCTGGCGAGGCGCGGTGAGGTCCGTGGCGCGGCGAGGAGGCCCGCGACCATGGGGACGTCGGCGCGCGGCAAGGAACGGCCGTGAGGTCGCCGATGAGGAGGCCCGCGGCCGTAGGCCGCAAGCAGGCCAGCTGCCGTGGCAGCAACAAGGAGGCCGTGAGTGACGATGAGGATTGCAGATCGACTTGAAGCCAGAGAGAGAGAGAGAGATTGGGGGAGATACACCTTTCTCTTTTATGAAGACAAGAGGGTTCTAAATGCAAATAATCCATCTTCCGACGTGCGGTAACAGTCCCGCCAAAACATAGTCAGCTCCAAGCTGGCGTGCCACGTCGGCGAAAATGCCTCCGTGGGGGGTAATGGACCTAAATGACACTTCTTAACAAATTTAAGGTGCTAAATTTTTATTTTGAGAGATCGTGGACCTAAGTGGCACAACAACGCAAGTTTAAGGGCTTCCGGTGCATTTAACTCTTTGTGAAATCCCTAGTGTTTATTTTCTCGAGTGGAGCTCTTTTATAGTACCCTCCAATAAATATAAGCCCTCTATTTCTCCTTATGTAAATGTCACACCTCAAAATTTCTAATTTTGCTTTATGATTTAAAATTCATTTAATTTTAAAAATTTTATAATAGATTAAAATTTTTATAATAGAGAAATATCATTTTATTTAGGCGAAAGAGCTATTTTCTAAATTAAATAAATTAATTTAGATTTTTTTGTTGCATTCATTTGTCTTAATCCATAGGTCGAGTTTTTTTCTTTTGGTTGCATTCATGAATAGTTGCATGTAGGATTTTATTGTGTGTAAAAAAGATAGTTTTTTCTAAAATTTGTATAGGAATCGAATTTGCTTTGTATAGTATTTAGAAAAGTGAAACAAAAAAGAAAAAGAGAAAGAAAATCAACCGAAGGCCAAATCTTCCCTCCTGCGGCTTAGTTTCCCTTCCCCTCCCCCTCTTTCTTGCTCAGCCTTTCCCGGCCATGGATCAAATCCCTCTCCCACCGACTCGATCCACCTCAATCCCCTACCCTCGCCCTCGGCCTTGGGCCGCCTTCCCCTCCCTCTCTCCTGTCCCACACCCGCTCGGCCCAACCCGTCTCGCGTTACGCCCGTGCTCCCCCAAACCCTAGCGTCATCGCTAGCATCGACATGCGCACGTGGCCAACCTCAAGCCCTGCGCGCCTATAAATAGGCGGGTCCCGACCTCTGTGCCACCCTTCGCATCCCGCGCCACCTCCAGCACACCGTAGCGCTGCCGCCTTGTGCCTCGCCCGCTCAGCGCTGTCGCCACCATCGATGTCCTGGCAACCACCCGTTGGCCTTCCCGATCTGTTCGGGGTGCTGGACACCACCCGATCACGCTTGCACGCAGCAACCGAGAGTCCGACCATGAGTTGGATAGCTTTGTACACGCATAGAAGGATTCTTTCTTTTTTTATTCTTTCTATAATGTTTTATTTATTATAATATGTGCTAATCAAGTTAATTAGCGCAATACTCATTACCTGACTTGTTTTTTTCATCTTTTCTCTACTAAATTACGGTGCAGTTGTCTGTTCCAAATTTTTTCTGCCCCTGTCCCATGCTGTGAATTTGGTGGAGTCTTCTTCCTGGTCACATATAATTTTTCTCTCTTCTTCGTCTGTCTACTCCCGTGTCCCGCGTGATCACGCAAGGGTTTCATCTTTCCCGGTTCCCCACGACAACCGATATTAATTACGGTGCAGTCGTCTCTTTCAAATTTTTTCTGCCTCCTACTCCATAGCGTGAATTTGGTGGAGTCTTCTTTAGTTTTTGTTCATCCGGCGTCTCCCTCCTGGTCACATATAATTTTCCTTTCTTCTTTGTCTGTCTATTTTCGTGTCCCACCTGATCACGCAAGGGTTTCATCGTTTCAGGCTCCCCGCAACAGATAAAAACGAAGCGTCATGACACACGCCACCCACATCCTCTCCTTGCCTCTAGAGATCGATCAAAACCTTCGCCTTCCATTGAGCCTGACGATCACCGAAGAAGCAAAGGGGTATCCGATGACCGTAAAGATGGAAGACGTGGACGTGTCACGGGTGGGCTCGTGTCCTGTCTAGGAGGCCACTACCCGCGCCTTACTCTGCTTTGTCTTCATCTCTTCTTTTCCTCCATGGCCGCCACTGGAAGCATTGCATCAGCGCATGCTATCTATTTCTGCTCTTAGCCATCTCTACCCGTGTCTTTAGACTTTAGACTTTTTTTTTAATTTCTGGTGAGAATATTTTGTTTTTTTTTTGGCATACACGGTGTTAACCAACTGGTGTTAACCAACTATTCTGTTGCAAATAAATGAGGACAAAGCTAATCCTCATTTAAAAATAAAAAAATAAAAGCCAAGGCATGATGAGTCTAAACTTCATGTATAGAGTTGGATATAGCTAGATAAAGATTGTTAGAGTTGCTACATGGTAGTACATGCAAATATTCTGCATTTCATGTTTCACAAAAAAGATTATGGTAAATGAGTATATTTGCTTATCCCGGAGGCTTTCATTGCAACATACTGCTATGAAACATACTTTGCTTTTTAAATAGTACTAATTGGGTTCAATATTCATCCTACGTCGAGCCTTGCAAAATGGTCTGAAGAATATGACATATATAAATCTTTGATATCCTGTTTTCCGGCATGTTGCTGCATATTCCACTCACGTTTTTCTTCATCGTTGTTTCAGTGTCTAGGGTAATTTATTTATCAGGTTAGCAATAGTCTGTTATCGCATATCCATTGATTGGATTGCAATGCGGTCCAACCTTAGTTTTGTCATGGATACCGACCTCAAAATTCTAGAATTAGCTTGCATGTCCATGCTTTCTGATTTGTACATGATGAGCGGTAAAACTGATTCCTAGTATGGAATTCTAAGAATTCCGATCACATCTGCACTTTAGTTTGTCGGTGCGTTGCTACTGATCGGATTAACCAATGCTTGACCGTCCCTTTTGTTGAGAGTTTTGAGTCCTTGTTTAGTGAAAGACTAGAATTGACGCGCGGCATATTTTTTTATAATATTGTCACTCATGTAGTAAAGATTTTTTTAATAATTTGTCATATAGAACATCATTATTTTTTACCTAAAATTTTACTTAATTAAAATTACATCTAACATAGACTAACCAAATTTTCAAGCCAAATATTCAAGATTTTTTGAGAACCTTTTTCTGAATATATGAAAAAAATAATATGTGTTTAATCATTGATTTCTTTAAAAAATTAGTCACATGGCTAAATAGTTATTTTCAAAAATTTAACAATAAAACATACATGTTTTATTTAACTCTTATGGTTATTTATTTACAATTTTAGTCATTAGTTTTTAAAATATTTGTTTCAACCACTTAAAAATAAATTACACTATAATAAATATATGTGTTGAGTTATCCATGTTTTTCTTTATATAAGTAAGCAAGAGGATGTGAATACTAATAAAACAACTGTGTGTAAAACTTCTAACATCTAAAGCTATTATCAATATGCATGTTGACATGTGTTATTTGATCAAAATAGTCGTGCACTGGTGCTTTCTATTACATAAGTTTCATGATAGAAGTGAGTGAAGGGATAAAATATATTTAAAATAAAAAAACTTTACTCACAAATAAAACCCACAAAAGGATAGACAATTTAATGATTAATGCATTCATGTCTAGATTTCTCATAACAAAGCTTTTGTCAATTATATTTTACTTTACTCTTAAAAAACTTTGTTTTACTTTTGTTTCTTTTTTGTTGATACTTCAAAAACAAAACTTTCTTTTTTAAAATATTTCTCTCATTTTTTCATATCAAGAATTGCACCTAGCAATTTGAAGGAACTTTTTTTCTCTACACTTCAAAATAAATATTTATGCTATTTTAAAAATTGCTCTCATTTATTCATATAAACAATTACCGCTAGAAATGCAAATAAACAAGCGTTACATCGCTACATCTCTTACATAACATGTTAATTTTTTTAAAAATTTTTACTCTATTTATAAACATTATTATTGTTTATCCATATGTACTTGCATCATAACTACCTACTCATACAAAATATGTATAATAATTTTATATTATAAAATAGGAGGCACATAATCATATATTTAAAAGATGTAATTGGATTAATAGTTCAAAGCCTGAAAAAATTATGATCATGAAGATATGTTTTAGAAAAAGATGGCTTTATTTCAAAATATTACTCTCAATTGTTCATAATCAACATTGCTTGCTAACAGTATAAATCAAATTTTATTAATTACAACACACATAAAACATATTTTTAAAATTGAAAGGACAATATGTTAAAAAATATGTTATTATTTATGGTACAAGGACTTAAAATAAATTATAATTCATGACCAATAGATGCAAGACTTCCAACAAATGGTAAAAGGATTGGTACTAAAATTGTGGTTTCTCAAGGATCTAGATAAAAGTAAGAAAGGTGGGAGGACCGAAGACTAATAGGATGTTTTAGGAGGATCTAGATGAAAATCTGTCATAGCAAAGGTGGGAGGACCGGGAGCTAATAGAATATTTTAGAAGGACCTAGATGTAAGACACTCAAGTTCATATCTAATGCTCTGTATTTTCTAGAGGGAAGATCCGACGGTTGTTGTTTCGTAGATGACGCGGGGTGGCTCTTTTGCAAGAAAACGCACGCGTTTTAGAAGTATTGGCTCCCCGTGACAGATAAAAACGAAGCGTCATGACACACGCCACCCACATCCTCTCCTTGCCTCCAGAGATCAATCAAAACCTCTGCCTTCCATTGAGCCCGACGATCATCGAAGAAGCAAAGGGGTATCCGGCGACCGCAAAGATTGAAGACGTGGACATGTCACAGGTAGGCCAGTGTCCTGTCTAGGAGGCCACTACCTGCGCCTTACACTTCTTTGTCTTCATCTCTTCTCTCCCTCCATGGCCGCCACTGGAAGCATTGCATCATCGCCTGCTATCTATTTCTGCTCTTAGCCATCTTTACGCACTTCGTCGTTGAGGTCCATATAACCATGCTGCAGCCTCCCCTCCCGTAGGCACACATGGTGGATGGGGACAATAATGCTCAGATAGAAGATGGACCCGCTCTCGTCTCCGCGCGATGTCGATCCTCCTCCAAACTGCTCCCACTATCCTAGGACTTAGGACTGCGCTCTCCCCGGTGTGTGACAAGCGAGAATCCAAATCTTTATTGCTGTGTGTCCAGATCTTGCTTGAAATAGTAAAAAATGACTGACACAGGTCTCCATTCTGCAGTCAGTATCTCGGTCCAACTCTTCCAGAATGACGACGAGACCGTGAGAACCATGCCAACTAAATATTCACTACGAGAGCACACTGTAAAGGAAGGGAAAAATGGTACCCATTATAGCGAAATAACAGTGAGATAAAAAATTTAGTAGTTGGTTTCTTTACTCGAGACGAGAAGTAATGCTATTGAGAAGAGAACAGGAAGAGTTGATGGGATGGAGAAGACGAGTGGGCTCTGTACTTCTGTTGTCTGTCGAACAAGACAGAGCTACAACAGTCTCTTTAGACTTTAGACTTTTTTTTATAATTTCTAGTGAGAATATTTTGTTTTTTTGGCATACACGGTGTTAACCAACTATTCTGTTGCAAATAAATGAGGGCAAAGCTAATCCTCATTTAAAAATAAAAAATAAAAGCCAAGGCATGATGAGTCTAAACTTCATGTATAGAGTTGGATATAGCTAGATAAAGACTGTTAGAGTTGCTACGTGATAGTACATACAAATATTCTGCATTTCATCTTTCATAAAAAAGATTATGGTAAATAAGTATGTTTGCTTATCCCGGAGGTTTTCATTACAACATACTGCTACGAGACATACTTTGCTTTTTAAATAGTACTAATTGGGTTCAATATTCATCCTACATCCGTCGAGCCTTGCAAAATGGTCTGAAGAATATGACATATATAAATCTTTGATATCCTGTTTTCCGGCATGTTGCTGCATATTCCACTCACGTTTTTCTTCATCGTTGTTTCAGTGTCTAGGGTAATTTATTTATCAGTTAAAAATTAGCAATAGTCTGCTATCGCATATCCATTGATCGGATTGCATGGCGGTCCAAGCTTAGTTTTGTCGTGGTAACCAACCTCAAAATTCTAGAATTTGCTTGCATGTCCATGCTTTCTGATTTGTACATGATGAGCGGTAAAACTGATTCCTGGTATGGAATTCTAAGAATTTCGATCACATCTGCGCTTTAGTTTGTCTGTGTCTTGCTACTGATCGGATTAATCCAATGCTTGACCGTCCCTTTTGTTGTGAGTTTTGAGTCCTTGTTTAGTGAAAGACTAGAATTGACACGCGGCCTTGCCGCGCACATCATATATTTTTTTTTTATAATATTGTCACTCATGTAGTAAAGATTTTTTTTATAATTAGTCATATAGAACACTATTATTTTTTATCTAAACTTTTACTTAATTAAAATTACATCTAACATAGACTAACCAAATTTTCAAGCCAAATATTCAAGATTTTTTGAGAACCTTTTTCTGAATATATGAAAAAAATAATATGTGTTTAATCATTGATTTCTTTAAAAAATTAGTCACATGGCTAAATAGTTATTTTCAAAATTTAACAATAAAACATACATGTTTTATTTAACTCTTATGGTTATTTATTTACAATTTTAGTCATTAGTTTTTAAAATATTTGTTTCAACCACTTAAAAATAAATTACACTATAATAAATATATGTGTTGAATTATCCATGTTTTTCTTTATATAAGTAAGCAAGAGGTTGTGAATATTAATAAAACAACTGTGTGTAAAACTTCTAACATCTAAAGCTATTATCAATATGCATGTTGACATGTTTTATTTGATCAAAATAGTCGTGCACTGGTGCTTTCTATTACATAAGTTTCATGAAAGAAGTGAGTGAAGGGATAAAATATATTTAAAATAAAAAAACTTTACTCACAAATAAAACCCACGAAAGGATAGACAATTTAATGATTAATGCATTCATGTCTAGATTTCTCATAACAAAGCTTTTGTCAATTATATTTTACTTTACTCTTAAAAAACTTTGTTTTACTTTTGTTTCTTTTTTGTTGATACTTCTAAAACAAAACTTTCTTTTTTAAAAGATTTCTCTCATTTTTTCATAGGATCGGGAGCCAATAGAATATTTTTGAAGGACCTAGATGTAAGACACTCAAGTTCATATCCAACACTCTGTATTTTCTAGAGGGAAGATCCGACGGCTGTTGTTTCGTAGATGACGTGGTGTGGCTCTTTTGTAAGAAAACGCACGCGTTTTAGAAGTATAAAGATTGAGCCTTTTGAGTTGCTTCATGTTGTTACGTTGTACAAAAGCATATAATTTTTTTTGAAATTTAACTTCGTAAAACGAATGTGCTAATAAATGCTCAATTAAGCTTTACCATTAATTTTAGATTACGTTCTTTTCTTGTTGTGTATCCTTGAATGCATTATATTGCATTTTAATACTAATCGAATGTCACGTATTACACAGTAATAGAATATTGACCAAAAAGAAGCAGATTCAGGTTGTATTACGTTGTTTCATTTGAATTGAGATAGTAATCTGATGTGAAACTACCTTTGTTTAAAAAAGAAGGAGACCCAACCTAGGAGGATCCAAAAATTAGGAGGTTTTTCATTAAGAAGAAGAAGAAAGCGACCAAAAAATAGGCACCCAAATTTGAGATTATAGGGGCTTGAACCTGGGTGGCTAAGGGTGTATTCCCACACCTCCCACTAGTCAACTGGGACAAGCCCAGTGCTTACATGGAAACACAGGATTCCCCATGCCTCCCGGACAGGACAACGGAAGAAATAGGACCTGGACCCACCTAGAGGCCACCCCGAGAAAGCGCAACCCATGGGGGGCCACTCTCAGGTCAGCCGACCTTGTCTTGCGGCCGTTTTGGGCGTGCTTCCACGTGGTGCTTCCTCGTCCATTTTCTGAAGTCGGTGCATGGCTGTTCCTTGGCGGTTACGCTTTGTTACCGACCCTTGGAGGCTATAAAGGGAGGGGGAGAGCTCCACTCAATACACACACCAAAGAGATGAGAAAGAAGAGCCACACTCAAAGGTGTGAGTACTACTAGGTTAGTACTTAGAATTAGGGAGAGAGTGAGGGGAAGTCTAGGATTGGAGCGTTGTCTGTGGGCCCTCTACTCCAACCTTGTACCTCTAGGGATCCTTGCCTTATCACGTAAGTCTTCGTGTTCATGTATGTTCTTGAGTTATCTTATTTGAGTAAGTTGTGTGCTCATTTATTTGTGGGTTCAAAGTCCTATCTTGCACAGGTTGTTTAGTCTTATACTAGTTGGACCAAATAGTGATTAATAACTTAGGTGTGGTACTTAGGTTAGAGATTATCTTTGATCACCTTGTAATCCATGGTCTGTAGAGGTAGGTAGTAGGTGGTGACAGCCCTATCTATCCATTGTACTCCTCCACGTTCGATTGTGACGTGTGTCCAAGACAGAGTTGCGTTGTGTATGCTGGGCATGAATCCGTACACAAAGCAGTAATTAGAGCCTCAACATTATTTATTTAGGAACTTATCCATTGATAAACCTCTCTATCCTACACCAATATAATTTTATTATGTCCTTGGACTGATTAGAACATAAGATTTACCTATATCGTTCCTTGGATTCGATAACCCTTGGAATACTCTTTGGGAAGTGCTACAGTGGTATTTTCATGCACTTACGGATTTATCTGTGATTGTTAAAAATACCAACAAGCATTTTTGGCGCCATTGTCGGGGAACGGTTGTCAATTTATCCTAGAACCCTAGTCGTCCTCGTATGTGTTCTTCTTTTCTTTTATTTCTTTCCTTTATTCCATGGAAGGACCTTCTATTTCAAGTCTATCCACCCCCAAGGGCGAGTTCTATGAACCTCCTTTTTTAGAAAAGGCAATCCTGGCAAATTATTTTGAGCTCAGTCTTGGCTTTATAGCCATGGTTCGGGAACGACCCTTCTTCGGGCTAGTTAATGAAAACCTGTATTTACACCTAAGTGAATTTGAGCTATTGTGCGCATGCCTGAAACTTAGGGGTGTTTCACAGGAAACTCTCAAGTGGAAATTGTTTCCCTTTTCCCTCAAGTATGGGGCGAAACAATGGTACACACATACTATGGGTAGAGTGAATGGTGATTGGGAAACACTGTGAGATAGATTCTGTCTTGTGTTCTTCCCATTGACATGTATCACCGCTCTGTGTTTGGAAGTCCTGAGCTTCCAGCAGAGAGAGAAGGAGTCTATAGGTGCAGCTTGCGCTAGATTTATGTTGTTAATCCGATCTAGCCCAGACTTGTCCATCCCTGATCATGTACTTGTAAGCTTCATGACCATTGATGATGGGATCCCCGAGGTATGAATGTTTTGGTGATAGAAGACAACTATGAAATTGTGGGCTAATATCTATACGAGTGTTGTCTTTGTAGGAATCATCTCTAAACTCTACTACAAATCCTATGGATGATGGTTGCCTTGGTGATTGATGACAATGACCACAAGCATGGAGGCTTGTGAGCTTGATGGAGTCCAAGGGTTGATGGAGATGGATCAAAGCTGAGGACAAGCTATGGAGCAAGTGTTGGGAACACTTGTCTAGTTGTTAGGGCTTTGAGTCCATAGGAAAAATCAGACTATCAAGGGGTTCTAGGCCATTTCTCTTAGGTCATGTCTAGTCGGTGATGTGCATGGATGCTCAGGAAAATCACAGGCACTAGGTGACAATGGAGAAGCCAAGGAGCTGTTCGGAGAAGCCGAGAAACGAAGTCAAGCGAGGATGAGGAGTTTTAAGTTCTGGATGAAGTGAATGGACAAAGGCATCAGTGGTGACCAGACTATACGGTCACTAAGAGGATTTGTCTGGAACTTACAGCGAGCAGCGAGGAAACTGCCTGAACTGAGATCTATAGAGACCGGACGGTCCAGTCTATGTGATTCAGAGCAGGGCAGAGAGGAAGCTATCACCAAAATGTTTCTGGACTGGAGAGAGAAATAGATCTGACGGTCTGGTCAGCTGACCGGACAGTGCGGTCAGTACAGGAGTTCAGTCTGGACAGAGCAGCCAATGGCTATGGGAGCTTCCAGAGAGACCGGACGGTCTGGTGTGGTAGTGACCGGACTGTCCGATCATTGGGTCCCAGAAAGAGTTGGAGGTTGGAAGCCTATATAACTTTGTTCTAGGTCTTGGAGACCTTTCTTGGGCAGTGGAATACCTGAGAGCATTTAGTAAGTTTCAAGAGGAAAAGAGGAGAGCACTAGGAGGAGATATTGCATATCTTGAGAGTGCTAGTGAGAGTAACTTGAGCATTGATGCACATCTAAGGCTAGGGTGTCCTTGAGGGTGTGATCTAGGTTGTTACTCTTGGTCTATGGTGAGACCTAGACCGGTTAGGTGTCGGTGATCGAGCCTATCGTGATTGGTTGTGAAGGCCATCACATGTTTGTACCCGGTTTGAGCCCGCCAGTGAAAGGGGCATCGCTAGTGAGCGCCCGTGTCGGCTCGGGGAGTCCGGCAAGTTCTCGAGGGAGGCGAGCTTGTGCCTATATGGTAGCGGTGACGCGCACTGTGTGTTCACTCCGGGTGCGATTGCGGGCTCGTGGGCGAGAACTCCAACTCAGTGGCGGGAGAGACCGAGACTCCAACAGGAGTGGTCCAACAAGGAGTAGGGAAAGGCGCCATCCTTCCGAGACCTTAGGAAAAAATCATGAGCATTTCTTGACCTCCTCTTTACTATTCCGCAATTGGGTGCTCTAGTAACTAGGTTGAATTGTGGCTTGCATAGGCTAGTGTGTTTGGCTTCCGCGGTTGCTATCATCATGAACACTTGCATGTGTAGGGTCTTGACCTACTAGAATTGTTAGGTTGCAACGATTGTTAGACTCAAATAGTGTGAATTGAAGTATTTGGATTCGTGAGCGGCTTACCAATTCACCCCCGTCTTGGTACGCCTTCTGTCCTTACAAGTGGTATCAGAGCCAAGTGCTTATCTTTGAGGCTTCACCGCCTTGAGTAAGAATGTTGGGACAGGTGGGGAGTGTTTCCATATTCAATGGAGAGGACTACATGTATTGGAAGGCTTGCATGCAAGCCTACCTGGAGTCCCTGGATCCAAAGATATGGATGGTCACTGACGAGTCTGATGCGAATGTGAACCTGCTTGAGCCTAATTTCATTAAGAACAACGCTAAGGCCAAGAATGCTCTATTTGCATGCATATCTAAGGATGTTTTTGCTAGATTGGATACAAGTTCGATAGCACATGGTATCTGGACTGAGATTCAGGGTCTCCATGAGGGTACCAGTGATGTCAAAGAAGAAAGATACTATGTGCTGAAGAACAAGAATGACAACTTCACTAGAATGCCACATGTGAGAGCTAACACTGTTTATTCTCGCTTTCATGTACTAGTGGAGGAGATCAATGCTCATGGGGATGACTTCAAGCTTAAGCCTATTGAGGTGATAAGAAGATTCTTGAGGCTATTCAAAGACCCCAAGTATGAGTCGATCATCACCTTCATCTTGCAAGGTGACCTCAAGACCAAGACCATGAAGGATGTACTTGGCAAGATCACTGCCTTCGAGAGCTACCAGCTAGGTTTGGATGATCCTCAACCATCCAACCTTGCTCTGCAATCTGAGAAGCAAGAGCCTATCAAGAGCAAAAAGAGCAAGAAGAAGGTAGAGATTGAAGAAGAAGATGATGACAATGAAGATGACTTGAGTGAGGACTTGGTACTTCTCATGAAGAAGATTAGGACCTTCAAGAACAAGTTTGCTTCCAAGTCCAAGGGCAAGTGCTTCAACCATGGGTCTGTTGGCGATCAATAAAACATATAATCGGCCACCAACCTATCAGAAAATGCAAGGTAAAGACCAAAGTTTAATAAATATTTGTTTAAACTAATAAAGTTCCACGCGTTTTGGTGAAATATGTGTTTGTAGGTATAAGAGAGCCAAAATATGCAAAAACAAGAAGAAACACCCCGTTGGCCGATCACAACTGTGAAACAACCGTTTTCACCGGCCAATAGGGTCGTTTTCAGGCTGAAATCAGGAACCAGCCGACAGGGTCATATACGGCTGAAATCAGGCATCCGGCTGATTAACCGGAGTCGTTTTTCAGGCTGATCATCCGACCCGGCCGGTTTTGCAAAAACACTTCACCGTGATGCCATTTTCTCCTCTCGAAATAAAAATGATGAGATATGGCTAAGGAAAAAAAGGCCAACAGGTGGCCTAACGGGTAGAAGTCAAGGGGTGACCCGGAGGGGGTCGACACCCGGGCAGGACTGTCGGCTGGCCTAGGCTGCCGCCCGGCATAGGTTGCCGTCCGGACTGGCCTGCCGTCCGGCCTCAGGTTGCCACCCGGGGTTGCCAGCCCAAGAAGCCAAATAAGCCTACCAGCCCCAAAATGGAGAAGTCGGTACGAACCAACCAAGTAACGGACATCAGGACAAGATCCAAGCCAACCAAAGAAGACGGTCATGAACCGACACGATCCTACGACCGCCCGGCCTGGGCTGCCGCCCGGCGGTGCATGCCGCCCGGCATGCCCGGCCGCCCGGCACACATGGCCGCCCGACGGACCGATTTCGGCCAACCGACCCTTCTTCACCTACAAATACCCCTCGGACCATCACCACGTATAAATAGAGGGGGAATATGGCAGAATAGAAGAATCAAGCAAGAAACACATCAAGGAGTCCACACTACTTGTGCTACTTAGTAGAGTAGGTAAGTTAGTCGGGAGTTAGAGTCTAGTCGAGAGCATCGCTCGGGATTTCAAAATTGTCTTGGAGTCTTGGTATGAGCTCCCTTGTATCTTTTTTCTATATGTAAGACTTATCCTTTATTAATATAAATATATTTTCTTTTATATCTTGTCAAGTATTTATCTTAACTCAGTCATTTCCTTAAGTTACAATTATCGGGAAGAAACTTTGTTGCGTAGTTCACGGGTTTCCCGGCTAGGATTTAATTAAGCTTAGTTCTTTCTGAACTTAGACTTGGTTATTTCCCGGCTATTCTTCTGCTAGGCCAACGGAAGAATATCTAGTGAAGGAGTAGGCGCGGTGCCTAAGTTAATGCTAGCTGGATTTGCATTCGTCCCCACGGGCTGTGTGGTAGACGACATGTGGTGACAGTCCTGTCCGTCCCTTTTGTAATCCACCACGTTCGGGAAGTCTCAAGCAGGGTTGTCTAGCGATAGCGTACCCACTAGTACAGAGGTTAGTTACCGACCCATATTAGTGGAATGTTTTCGTGCCCCGAAGTGAGCTAACAGGTGAAAGACTTGAGGCTGTTCCAAGAAATTGGTGTAAGCACTCAACCCGAGTAACTAGGAATTGACGCTTGACTTAGATATTTTGGAAAGATATATTTTTAGGAATCTTAGGCTTAGACTCGCTGTCCTCCCGGCTAGCTTAACCGATCTCTTTATTTATCTTAGTGTGGATTTCTCTTGTGTTACTACCCCCACTTTGATTATTGAACATCCTTACCCCCGTCTTTGGTTAGATGGTATAATTCTTGTAGTTATATCTTTGTTAAATCAAGATAATATTATGCCTAGGTTCCCTGAGGAAAATAAATACGATACCTTGGAATACTCCCAGGTGAAATGCTACAATGGTGTTCCGTGCGCTTGCGGATTAATTCACTTTATTCTTAAATCATAACAAACGCCAACAATCATTTTTGGCGTCGTACCAGGAATAGAGATATTCTTGATGCAACGTTAAAAAGTGTCAACAAGCATTTCTGGCGTTGTTGCCGGGGAAGCAATAGGCTAAGATATCAGAAATGTAACATCAATATTTCTATCAAGAAGTTATCGTGTTCCTTTGCGGGCTTACCCTTGTTCTGTTTATTTGTGGTGTAAACAGAACGCTTTACGATTGGTTTCGACCTACCAGAACACTACCACAACGATCCGTAGGCTTTGTTGAGGAGAGTGCATCAACGACTTAGCCCTCCTTGGCCTGTACTTGCTCTTGAAGCACATCCAATCACACAGGCTCAACAGCGAGTCCCGTCTACGTCCGCTCAACCAACTATGGTTGAGAAGACAATCCGTGACTACTCCGCCCCATCTGCAGACAACATCCGCACCGGTCCGAACCCGAACGTGGGGAACGGAAGCTATGAGCTGAAACCGGCCTTAATCAACATGGTTTTGGCCAGTCCTTTCTATGGCAAGGCATCAGAAGACGCAAACGCCCACCTCCCACAATTCGTGGCGGTGTGCAGCACTTTTACCATGAGGGACGTGACCCCTGAATCCATTCGCCTTCGCCTTTTTCCATTCTCACTCTTGGGGAAGGCCAAGCAGTGGTTCTACAGCAATCAAGAAGAACTCACCACATGGGACAAGTGCTCCAACGCCTTCCATGCCATGTTCTTCCCGCTAGGCAAAACCAATGCTCTACGGAACAAAATTTCAAGTTTCCAACAACTAACCGATGAAAGCATCCCTGAGGCATGGGAACGCTTTCAAGAGTACACTTTGGCGTGCCCACATCATGGAATGCAAGATTGGTTGCTGATCCAAAGCTTTTACCATGGGCTCAACCATCCCGCTCGTGAACACCTTGACACAACTGCTGGAGGATCTTTCTTCTCCCTGAAGGTCCAAGAAGCCCAACTTCTCATAGAAAAGATGGTCGCGAACTATAGTGGCTATGTTGAGAGGCAAAGCCAGCCGCAGCTCAAGATGAGGGGAGTCCACCAAGTTGATGGTATTGACATGCTAGTAATCAAGATGGATCAACTTTTGAAGAAGATGGATTCACCGCAGACTACCCAATCCTTAGACTGTCGCATGACTTGCAAAGTCTGTGGTAATGTTGGACATATGGGAAGCTGCTGTCCAGAAACTCAAGAAGAAGAAGTGAACTACCTCAACAACAACAACAACAACGGGTTTAGGCCCCGCACGAACAACTTCGGATGGGAGTCCAAGCTAAACCTCTCCTTTGACAAAAGTACGGGTAACTCTAGAAACTTCACTCGTAATGAACCGTCCTTCCGTGATCTTGTTCTAGGACAATCCAAAATCAATGAAAGTATTAGTAGAAAATTTATTGCCACTGATTAAGTCCTAGAAAGCATAGATTCTCAATACCTCTCTGCAAAACCAGCTTAGTCATAATAAAATGTTAGAAACATAAATCGCTCAGCTGGCCGCTTCTATTGTCAAGCCTAACTCGGGAAAGCTCCTCGGTCAACCGAAAGCTAGCCCCAAGGAAAATGTTAATGCTATCACAGATAGAGGCAGAAAATCTACACAGGGTCCGCCAAATCCTAACAATGCAGGGAAGGACAGGGAATCCAATGCAGAGTTAGAGGATGAATAAGAAATTGAAGTTGAGGAAATGAAGGCGCCTCTCAAGAAGGCACCACATGAGTTCTATGCTACTCCGGTATTGCCATTTCCCTCCTGCCAGAGGAAGCCAACAGTGGATGAACAATTCGGGAAGTTTGTGGAGGTAATAATGAAATTATATGTCAACATACCCCTACTTGATGCTATGCAGGTTCCTACCTACTCCAAGTACCTAAAGGACATCCTCAACAACAAACGCCCAATGCCGTCCACAGAGGTTATCAAATTAACAGAAGAGTGCAGTGCCGCTATCTTGAACTCCCTCTCATAAAAGAAGCGAGATCTGGGATGCCCAACCATCCCATGTTCCATCGGGATGCAGCAATTCAACAATGCCCGTTGTGATCTAGGGGCAAGCATGAGCGTCATGCCAAAGGTGGTATACGACAAACTTAATGTCAATTCATTATCCCCTACAGCAATGTGCTTGCAGCTCGCCGACCAATCAGTCCGCTACTCGGCGTGTATTGCAGAGGACGTATCCGTGGAGATAAGGAACTCTTTCGTTCCCATCGACTTTGTGGTGCTAGACATGGAGGCCGATGCAAAGACAGCTCTTATACTAGGAAGGCCGTTCCTTAGCACTGCAAATGCCAACATTGACGTTGGGGCTGGAGAAATCCACCTTAACATTAATGGGCACGATGAAAAGTTCGCCTTCAAGCCCCGAACGGAACAATGCAATCAGATACGCATCTTTTATGGTAAAAATACTGACACGGTGCAGAAAATTGAGGTATACCCAATGGCACAAAAATCGGGTGCACCGGTGGTAAAAGTCAAGAGCGCACCACCGCTCCCCAAGAAGAAGAACGAGCCACAAGATATAAAGAAAAAGGTCCACGCCAAGCCAAAGAAAATAAAAAAAGTATGGTGGAAGAAAGAAGTTGCTCCGATCGTGGAAAATTCTCCATTCAGGAAGGGCACCGCGCAAAACTGAACGCAGAGAACGTCTTGTTCGGGACGAAAAATCCGGACCCTCGTCAGAAGGTAACCGATATTTATCTCCCTTTCTCTTCTACATACCACTAAATTTGTTTGCTTTTATTTCCTTCTTTAACCATTAAAGTAGGCTAAAAAAATTGGTGATGACTCTGCTAAGTTCCCCGGTCGGGAGGTCAATTTTGGGTGAAAATGACCACCCGACTGTGTATCCAGGGCTCTAACCCGGCCAGGTAGTTTTCAGCACCCGGGACGTCATTTTTTTACGAAAAATGACCACCCGGCTGGGTAACTCTTAAGTCGCCCAGAATCTAAAAACCGGCCAGTCAAATTTTAGCACCTGGGAGGTCATTTTGGTGAGAAATGACCACCAAGCTATGTAATTTTTGAAGCCACCTAGCCTGAGATAACCCAGTCCAATTTCAGCACCCGGGAGGTCATTTTTCATGAAAAATGACCACCCGGCTAGGTGATTTCAGTGCCGCCTGGCTAGGTCTGCCGCCCGGCAAGCCATGCCACCCGGCCATGGGTTTTCTCGGATTCCATGCTATTCTAATGCAGGGATGATGGCCATGAATGGAGGAAGTGTACCCAGCCTTTCTTTTATGAAAAATGCTCACCAAAAGCCCCCACCATGTGTGAAAGTAAATAAAAGAGGACCACACATGTCACCTCACTCTTTCACCACCCACACTCACCTGCCATCCTACTCCCCTAAGCCTCATGAGTGGCAGGATACTCATTGCAAGCATACAACTTTGGCCATCCCATCACTCTATCGTTGCTCCCTACACTCTCAACATATTTCTGAACAAATTGAGCAAGTGATCACATGGCGCATGGACCTAGCCCTCTCCCATCACCACCAAAGCAATAACAAAGCAAGTGGAGGAAAAAGGCCTGCCGGCCGGCATGGGCTGCCGCCCGGCATGTGCCGCCGCCCAGCTTGAAAATCTTGCTCCAAGGCTTCCCCCCGAGCCAATAAATACCGAGGCTTACCCTCCACATTCTTCACCTCTCAACCTTCAGCTAGAAACACTCTTCTCCCTCACATCTCTCTCTTTTGCACTTTTTCTCTCTTTTCACTAGTTGCTTAGTAAGTGCACTTTTTAACTTAGGAATAAAAGTGTGCTGCAATAAAACAAACTAGAGCAAGTTTGCTGCCACTGTTGCACGTTTGAACAACTAACACTTGGACTACTAGCCGAACGACTAACCGCTAACTATTATATCATATTGTCCTTCGAGTATTGTGTCCAAGTAACCCCTTTTGCAGGAATGGCAAACATCTGGAGAGGCCTCTACACCAAGTTCAGCATTAGCAACTCAAGTCGTGGGAGGCTCACACCAAGTGAGCGCTCAGAAGCTGAACACTCGGAGGCTGCCTACGGGCAAGCTCCAAGCTACCACTCGGAATCAATGTCCATATCCGAGGTTGCAACGGTAGCAAGTGAACGAGGAGGAGGAGATGGAGAATTCGAGAAGTATATGGAGAGTGAAGAGAACATGGTGTTCAACGACTTCGACGAGCAAAGCAAGTTCACCGCCATTCGAGACCAGGAGTTCACGACCGTGCGCAAGTTCGACCATGACTTCCTCGAGCGAATCGACGTCCTCGCTGATTTTGAGTACGCGTTCAACATGACCGGATGGTATGACGTCTATCACTTCGATGAATATGGTTCTAAATGGTTCACTATTGAACTTGTTTGCATATTGAAAGTTCATGCCCATGAATCAAATAAAACAGGCACTCTCTATGAATTTCATCTTTTGGGTGAAACATATGAACGGTCCTTAAAAGAAATTAGTACTTATCTTGGTTTTGACCGTAAGGCAGCCTTAGACATTGATAAACTTAAAGGTTTCACACCACAAGGACTTTGGGCAAAGATAGGAAATCCTGTTACGGGGCAAGAATACAGTAGTGACATTCACAACCCATCGCTCTGTATAATTCACCATTTTATCACTTACTACTTAACCCCTCGGGGTGATGTATGTTCAGTGAATATTTTGGATAAAGCCTATCTCCATGCTGTAATAAAAAAAATTAAAACGAACCCCATGTTTTTCCTCATCAACCATTGGCTCACCTTAGCATTTAGACAAGGACCCATTACTTTTACCCCTTTTGTCACTTGAATTGCTAGAAAGGTTGGTGCACTTCACAGAGCTAGAATAGATCATCTCCCTAGAGCTCCTTTGCTAGGAGAAGATCATTTCTTTCAAGCCCACTTGTTGAAAGAGGAAAACAATAAGTACTTCATGCTTTATCCAGGGTATGACACAGAAATTGAGTTGCCTAACCCCCAGCTCACTATTATTGGTAAAAAGAACTTTTTGTACAAATTGCAAGCTCCCTCATAGCGTGCAAGACATAGTGTTTCAAGGGATAGGCACAACTCCGACGGGCAGAACAACAGCATGAAACAACCATGAACACACCTCAACCGGGTACTTCGGGAAACTCCCAATACCATTGGGACCAACCACAGTTTCCTGGATTTGCTAGTTCATCAACACACTACACTACCTCCTCCTATGAAGAGTACGAACCTTCCAATCCCTATGGGATGGAAGTTACCATCAACCCCATGGAAGCATAGGCACTTCTCATTCTGTCAGATTCACATCATACAACTTTTCAGATATGCAATACTTGGCTGCCAATGCTTATGAGACCAACATGCGAATTCAAGAAATACAAGCAGCCATAAGGAGAGAACAAGAATGGCAGCAGCAGGCGTTAGAACAACTTTAGACAAACATCTCCATGATGGACCAATTGTTTGGCCACTTCAACATCAAGTATCAACCGCCGCAATAAACGCCATCTAAGCTTAAGTCTTGCAAAGACCTAAGCTTGGGGAGGTACCCGAATCAAGGTGAGCCAATTGTTCTATCCTCTCTCCCTGTTCCTGTAGTTGAGTTGTTTCGTTTTAGAAAATTTAAGAAAACCCAAAAAGATTTTAGTTTTCATGGAAAAACCCAAAAAGATTTTAGTTTTCATGGCAAACCATAAATATTTGCAAAGCCAAAAAGAACAAAAAGATTTCCCTTTATAAATAAATTTTGAGAACTTGGTCTCTACCTTGCCTATGGAAATGATGAATAGTTGCTCTATTAGCCCCCTTTGAGTCTCAAGTTTACAACATCTACACCTCATTTTTGTGGGTAATGGTAGACCGGCATGAGGATAACACTAGTCTCTCTATGTTTTAGTGGGTGCAAAATGGCTAAGAAACACCAAGTCTAGTTGTTGGAGTTTATGATATGGCATATTTTGGATGAGTCTGTGATTTCCTTATGATTAGAGTCCAATGATTTCCTTCAAAACCATGCTGCAACAAAACCCCCTACTTGGTGCACATCTTCCCTATGATAGACAATTTCCTACCATGGCCAAATATTAAGTAGCAAAGCCATGTCTACGCCATTTATGCATTGCATTGAGTTCAATTAGGATTTAATCCTTATGAGGGACTTGCACTTCCAAAGCCAATCATTTTCCTTCGCGTTATCTTTGAGTTCTCAAAATTAATTGTGCTTGGATTATGCGGTTTCCACATCGGAATCATGCATCCACTCCACCAAGCATGTTAACCAAAATCTTTTTTTTTGCGAGCCTTTTGATCCTATTAAAAGATTATGGTCCTCCCAATTGCTCAGAAAAAGTTTGCAAAAAAATATTTGAACCATTGAATTAGCCTCTTTAAACTATGAGAGCTGGAAGAAAGAAGCAAAGAAAGAAAGAAAGAAAAGAAAAGAAAAATTTATTAGCTCTCAGGGATGTGCTATATCAAAAAGCTTTAAGGTTCATACAATAATAAATATATCTTTGAGCAAAAATAAAGGACCATCTTTTTTCTCTAACACAAAAATCCAGTCTTTGGGATAAATCTGCACCCAAGACCTTTGCAATTGTGCTAGCCCAATCCTTCGCGTGAGTCCATTCTCTCCCTCTCCCTGGACATTATTTCTAAATGATTGGAATGAGGAAGTGCAATGTCTTTCACCAGGATCATCTCTTAGCTTAACAATATATGCAGGCTAAATGTGACATCCTACCAAGCTCCTCATATTTAAGCCAAACTTTTAGAAAGTAGGATGAGCATTTGGTAAGGAAATCTACCCTTTGAGAGATGAGAGCCATAGTGGGAGATTGCACCAAGAGGGAAGATTTTCAATCTTATGCAGCATTATAAAAACTTTAGACTCATGATCGAATAGGAGATTGCATGACAAAGTTTAAACTAGCTGTTCTAGACTTCAACTGCTTATGACAAGGTTATAAAATGCCAATAAGCCCTGTTGTACATTGAGAATGACTTAGTAACCAAGTTGTGCCGGTTTACACTTACCCATATTGTGTTGGAGTATGTGTTTGTGCAGTCTGAGAGGGCCAGGAGGGTTACACAGCACATAGAGGCCATGGAGGCTTCCCGCAAGACACCTGGTTCACTGCTGATCACAGGTACACAGACAGACGACCAGGGTCGTAGGAGGAGCACCAGGTAGAGGACCACATGACCAGAGCTGTACACAGGGACTAGGTTACCACCATGGTCGTAGGGTACTCCGACTTCTCGTCTGGAAAGGTCATCAAGACCTGTGGAGAAGGGATCCTCCAGGCAGCAGGAGGAGTCAAAGTTTGAGGAGTTTGAGGAGGAGACTGAGCAGCCAGTATAGTAACAGCAGTAGAGGACTACTCACCGGGCAGGAGACCCAAGGTGCACCTGCGCAGTGTGCATGAGGAGGCTGCAGAGACAGGTATAGGCAGCTGGAGAGACAGACATTCTTAAGGTTCCTGCAAAGGACCTTAAGGTGCTACGTCTTGTCACCTTCAAGCAGTGGGTTCCAGTCCCCAGGGACCCCGCTGCAGGAGAGAGAAACTGGACGGGCTCCCAGAGGAGGATTGGAGAGGGTCTGAGATGCTATCTTTTGCTGAAAGGAAAAGATAAGTTGTTTTTGCTGCAATAGTACACCATTTACCAGGCTATGAGGAGAGCCATAGGCACAGACATGGAGGAGTACTTCACTTACCTACCTGGTCTAGCAGAGTTGGTCACGGAGCCCTATAGATATAGAGAGGATATAGTTCTGGAGTTCTATGCTACACTGTGGGTTGCCAGAGACCGCTCAAAGATCTGGTTCTTATTTAGAGGGTAGCCACAACATGTGAGCAGGGGAGACCTGATAGCCAGCTTTGGACTCATTGCTTCAGATTTCCAGCTATACAGGAGTGCCTACCCGACTCTTGCTCCACCCCGCAGACCACAGAGAGGGAAGCTACCTTCATACGACATGGTGCCGATTGCCTTTCCACCACTGCACACACCAGGCTTTGAGAGAGTCCCTGCAAGACTCACCGCAGAGGCTAAGGTGGTTAGAGCGATAGTCACCAGGACTATCATTCCCAGGTCCGGATACAGAGAGGAGTTCACTTGACTTCACAAGTGGGCAGTAGCAGCTATACTGAGGAGACAGCCATTTGACTTGGCCAATTTACTGATTGGTGAGATGGAGGAGGTTGTTGGTCGTAATTACGCACCCACTTATATACCGCAAGAGGACGGTGTATAGTTGTAGCTCTTTTTCCCTCAGAGTATTCCAAGGTTATCGAATCCACAGGGAACGAGCGGAACTAATACTATTAAAGGGTTACTAACAAATTGCAATGGTTTCGTTGGTGTGAATGATGACGGTGAGAAAGAGGAAGGTGAATGTTATTGAAGAAGTAACAGGATGATGAAGGATTCTCTCCTTAGGATTGGTTCACTAGCATGCAACCTTATTCTTACTCGAGTGATGACTCTAATATTCTACATGACATGGTGGTTTCATTCACCCTGGCTGTCACTACAGAGGCTATTAGCTCCCCACTAGTTTCTTGCACTATGTAATAGGCAAAAGTGTATTGGCCGATACACTAATGAAAGGGATAGATAGATGTGCAATAAAGTTCATCACATAGATTAAATTCATCGAGAGAGTATCAACAAGTATGAGAGTTACATGACCAGATCCCCGCACCAGAGAAGAGAATATGAGACTACTCACTCATCCTTCAGCTAGACATAGCAGAGGGGTGAGAAATAGCGCTGGAACGCGCACGAGCCGATCGGCGCAAGCGTCGCGTCGATCGGCGCGACCTCCCTTCTGATGGATCTCGTCGGTGTTGATGAACCTCCACCGCCAATATCCTAGAACCCTAGTTCTAATAATTGGTTCTCGCGATCGCCGTCTCTCCTCGTTTCCCTTGGCTCTTGATAATTATCTTCCTTTTATACTCGACGGGATTAGGTCAACTTCCACCGACTCTAACTCATACTGGGCTGGGCCTTCGTCTTTCCGGGACCGGATCGTGTTTTTTTCATCTTTTCCTCCTGCGTCGATCGGTGCAAGGGTCGCGCCGGCGCGGCTCTGCATTTGGCCCATCTTCGTTACTCTTCAGCTCTTTATCCATAATTGCCCTGTTTTACACCTGTTTCCTGCGATTACATCCGAAACAGAACAACTACAAATATATGCAAATATGGGGTTAATTGTTAGTCCAAACGACCAAATTAAGACGCAAAACATCCCTTATTGGTAGATAAAATGGGCATCTAGAAACCACTAACAGCTCCCCCACACTCAAATCATTGCTAGTTCTCGAGCAATACAAAATCAAATATGTAATAAGAATTTTCACACCATCTCTCATGCAATCAATCTCAATCATCATTTTTACTTGTTATCCCACCACAAGATTTTCTCTCATCTCCTTTTAACCAATCGGCATATCATACTTGAACTTAATCAAATTACCACAAAACTTTTTCAAAAACAATTTTAGTTGTCCTCAACTCATCTTTTAGCATCAAACATCAAGCATTTGGTCTTCTCTAGGTCTCTCAAGTGTATTTCCTTCCCTCTCCTATCTAATCAAGGATTGTATGTGGATCTTGGAGGGCTATATAACTAAATTAAACCATAAGATTAACCATGTCAACAATGTGCTCAATCATGCCTATTAAGAAAGAATTTTCTTGGAAAAGAACTTTTAATGGAGAAGAGGAATATAGAAGATCTAAAAAAAATTTCAATGAGAACAATTGGCAAAGAATGAGAAATAATCAGAAATCTGCTTTTTTTGATGACCTTACTGCCTCTCAGGGAATATATATTTTTTCTCTTTACCTTTTTTTTTTATAATAACCTCTTTTTCTCTTCCTTTTTGCAACAGCGCCGATCGGCTCAACACTGCGCCGGTCGGCGCGGTCTATTTTTTTCTTTTCTTTTACCCCCCCCCCCCTTTTTTCTATTCCCGATATGATTAGCAATTTCTGTCTTGTATCAGCAGTGGAAATTTTCTGAATTCCCTTTTATTGAAAATATAGGTTGTATCAAGGAGGAGGGAGAAATAAAGATGTATGGTTTTCATGATAGCAAGGAATTTAAATGGATAAGAATGGCTAGAAATATAGAGATATACAAAATAGATCATCCTTTCCTAACTTGGTCGAAATCATGAGCAAAAAGTTGAGAAAGTTACTTACAATCTACTTAGTTCAAATGTGTAGCTTGCTCTCATTCACTCGGCTATGTAGGCATATTTAGACCTTGCTTTTGCTTTAGCTTATGATGAGTCAAAAGAAATTTTCACAAATACAAAGCTCAAAAGTTAAGTGGTAACCAACAAATTCAAGTAGTCAACCAATCGATCATTAGAAAGACAAGATAAATAGCATGAGACACTTTCAATTTGACAATCGACACTAACTTTATTAAAGACAATGCAATAATTCAAACTACATAAAAGACCTTGAAGCAACTCTCAACATGACTCGTGACTCTCTTAAGCACACACACAAACTTAAATAAACACTCATTAAGAAAAACAAATGAGAAACTAGACTCAAAATCACTTAAAAACTATGACTAATGGCAAAGCCCTTCCCCCACACTCAAAATTTGCAATGTCCTCATTGCAAGAGAAGAAACTCAACACACTAATCATGCAGACTATGCCTGTTCAAGATTCGGATAATTCGTCTTATATTCCTTATGAGAAAAGTGTAGTCCACTTCGTTCATCTCGATTGTATCCTGGATTCTGCGGTCCACATCTCTTTGATGCCTATAAGCACGATCTCTGTCTAGATACAGGCGCTCAATGTTTCCTCGACAGACAGGATAGCAAGCAAGCGGTTGCAGGTTATGATTTTCCATGCTGTAAGGGGAGGCATTATTCAAATTCCTCTGAGCCAATCGGCGCATAGGCTGAGCCAATCGACGCAATGGTGTTCTTCCACCATTGCGACTTCCTCCACTTCCCTCTGCATTACCATAACTCTTGAAATTCCTGCTGCCCTGTCATTACTGTATTCTGCAAGTGTTTTCCGATTTTTAAACTTAGGACTACCAAAGGTTCTTCGCATATCAAAATCATCACTAAAATCTCCAGGCACACTAGGATCACCGCTTTCCAAAGTTTTGAAATAGTATGACGTATAGTCGCTATCCCATTCGGAATACTTTTGAATTGGCTTACCCGATAGTCTAGCAGATCTGCGAACCTCTGGTGTAGTCTTACACTTCCTTGCAGCAGGTTCTTCGTCTTCACTTGGCAGAGCCATTAGATCAATAAATTCAGCCATCTTCAGATCGTGCCGGTCGGCTCCAGTGTCGCGCCAATCGGCGCAGCTAGCAGCTTCCTTCATATACTCATCTAACTGCTCTAGATTACGTTCATGGATCACCTTATTTTGCTGCCTTCGTAAAATCTCATCATTAATCTCCTTAGGCATCCTCCCTCTAGGAACTGCGCGATAGCCATCATCATATATTAAATCTCTAGGTATGAAACTGGATCTTATGCCAATTGGAGTTCAACCTTGCGTTGAAGATCTTTAGCACAAAAGAGACACTTGCAACCCTCAATACAACTGTTCCTATGAATCTTATTTTCTTGAAAACTTTCCCAATCGGTAAGAACCTTGGGAAAAGATTCATCCCTTCTAGCTTGAAGATCCTTCTCCGCATCCTGCTGGTACATAGCTTCTTCGGCTTCCTCTCGCCGCTTGAGTTCATACTTGACTGCAATGTCATGCTCACTATAAAGTCGGCACCTATGGATCGTGAGGGTACTCTCTTCATCTAGCTCTTCCTTCTCTTGCTCAGTCAATGATCTTTCAAAAGATAGGAAATCCTCATACGACAAGGGCTTAGCAAGATCAAGAAGACTTTCCATGGTATACCTTTGAGAAACTGCTTCTCTTTCAATAGGCGCTACAGATTTTCCTTTGCGCACCAATACTCTCTTCATCATCTGCCGAAGTTCATTGTCCATCTTCACCTTGTTGGCGTTCCACACGTCAGCTTCGCTTTTCTTCATGAATTTCTTCCGTAGATCTGACCAGACGAGAGGATCATCTCGTGTTGGTGTCAACACTTCGTCGACTTCTTCCTAGGACCAATTTGCAGAGGGCTGAGGAAATCCCCCGTCGAGCCGGTCGGCTCCAGAGTCGCGCCGATCGGCGCCGCCTTGGTTTCTGCCTGATGCGCCGCTTTCCATCGCTTCTGCTCTTAGGGTTTGTTCTGGTGACAATGTAATACAAGTTGATCCATGGGTTTGCTGTCCCCTCATATTTATATCCCTTGATTTCCAATTGGACTAGGACTCTTTCTCTTATTTGTGGAATTTAACGAGTCTTAAAAAGGCAAGGTCCGAAACCGACTCAAAAACCAAAAAGGACTCTGCCGCGCCGATCGGCGCGGTACACTAAATTACCAAATCAGAAAAAGAAAAACTACGGAAATCAAAATACATACAAGCCTTTGTTTTATGTCGTTAAGCTCGACCACACGGGATACTAAGCAGTGAAATACACATCAAAAGATTTTAATTCAAATGTGTCGGGTTCTAGGTATACCTTTAGACGTTGTCCGTTCACTGTGTACTTGTTTTTTTTGCCATCCATTATGATTACCGCTCCTGAAGGTAACACCGTATTCACAAGATAAGGTCCCTCCCATTTGCTTCGCAGTTTGCCTTTACCGAATAATCTGAATCGCAAGTTAAATAGGAGCACCCGATCTCCTTCCTTGAATTCCTTCTTCAAAAGCTTCTTATCATACCACTTCTTTGTTTTCTCTTTGTATATGGCTCCATTTTCATATGCACGCAATTGCATCTCTTCCAATTCACTTATTTGTATCTTCCTTTGGATGCCAGCGGCATCAAGATCCAAATTCATTTCCTTTATAGGCCAATAAGCCTTATGTTCCAATTCCACCGGTAGGTGACACGATTTCCCATAGATGAATTGATATGGAGTCATAACAATCGGTGTCTTGAATGCCATCCTATATGCCCATAACGCTCAATTAAGCTTCGTGGCCCAATCTTTTCCTTCCTTTGTAACAATCTTCTGCAGAACTCCCTTTAATTGCTTATTTGAAGCTTCTGCTTGTCCATTCGTCTGGGGATGGTAGGCTGTTCCAATTCTATGTTCAACTCCAGATTTGGTTAAAAACCTAGTAAATTCTCCTCCTGTAAAATGGGATCCTTCATCTGTAATTATTATCCTTGGTACTCCGTACCTAGGAAATATCTGCTCCTGAAGTATACTCCTTGATTCTCTTGTAGTATTAGCCTTGCATGCCATTGCTTCGACCTACTTGGAGACATAATCAACGGCGATCAATATGTACTCGAAACCATGAGAATTCACAAAGGGTCCTATAAAATCCATACCCCAAACATCAAAGATATCGACTTGAAGATTGTACTTAAGAGGCATTGCATTCCTACTATTAACATTCCCTATTCGTTGGCATTGAGCACATGTTGCAACATACCTTTTTGCATCTTCATGCTTAGTAGGCCAATAGAATCCACTCGCCCATACCTTTGCCTGTGTTCTGAAGTAGCCATAGTGTCCCCCATAATCCGAAGAATGACATTTTGCTAAAATGCTCGCTCTTTCTTCTCTGGATACACATCTCCATACTGCTCTGTCCTCGCAATACCTATAAAAGTTTGGGTCGGCCCATATAAATTTTCTCATTTCACTCTTAATTCTTTTCCTTGTGTTCTTGTTCATCAGATCAGTTTGTCCCTTGAAACCTTTGATAATATCCATCATCCAATTCTCTCTATGATCAAATGCGGCAAACAACTGCTCTTGTTGCATTTCATCTCTTATTGGCTCAGTTGATGATGATTCAAGATGAGATAAATGATCTGCTATAGAATTTTCTACTCCTTTCATATCTGTTATCTCCAAATCAAATTCTTGCAGCATCAATACCCATCACATTAACCGAGGCTTAGACTCCTTCTTTGAAAGCAAGTATCTTATAGCAGCATGATCAGTATATACAATCACCTTAGAATTTAGAATGTAGGATTTAAACTTCTCAAAAGCAAATATAACAGCTAACTTCTCTTTCTCAGTTGTTGTATAATTGATCTGTGCCTCATTCAAAGTTTTGCTAGCATAATAGATAGCATGCACTTTACCTTCCTTCCGTTGTCCAAGAACAGCTCCAATTGCATAGTCACTTGCATCACACATAATTTCAAAAGGTAAACTCCAATCAGGTGGCTGCATAACGAGTGCAGAGCATAGAGCTTCCTTTAATCTTCTAAAGGCCAAGAGTCTTTCCTCGTCCATGATGAATTCTGTATCTTGCTTTAACAATTCTGTTAGGGGTTTAGCAATCTTCAAATAATCCTTAACAAATCTGCGATATAAGTTGGCATGTCCAAGAAAACTCCTCAAAGTTGTAAGATCAGTAGGGGGAGGTAATTTCTCAACTGTAGATACCTTTGCCTTATCAACCTCTATCCCTCTCTTGGATATGACATGACCAAGTACTATCCCTTCTGTTACCATGAAGTGACACTTCTCCCAATTAAGAACTAAGTCGCATTCAACACACCTTTTCAAAACCTTCTCCAAATTCTCCAAACAGCTATCAAAATCAGCACCATGTACGGAGAATTCATCCATAAATACCTCCATAATATCTTCTATGAATTCAGCGAATATTGCATTCATGCATCTTTGAAATGTGGCGGGCGCGTTGCAAAGACCAAATGACATCCTTCTATATGCATATGTCCCAAAAGGGCAAGTAAAAGTAGTTTTCTGCTGATCTTCTGGTCTTACCGGTATTTGAAAGAAACCACTATATCCATTCAAATAACAAAAGTATGAATTCCTTGCTAACCTTTCAAGCATCTCGTCAATGAACGGAAGAGGATAGTGATCTTTCTTCGTGACTTTGTTCAAACTTCTATAATCTATGCACATTCTCCATCCAGTTACAGTCCTTTGAGGGATCAACTCATTGTTCTCGTTAGGCACTACTATCAACCGCCCTTTCTTGGGTACACAATGCACTGGACTAACCCATTCACTGTCAGCAATAGGGTAGATCATACCTGCATTAAGCAGCTTCAAAATCTTCTTTTTAACCACTGGCTTCATTGATTCCTTCAACCTTCGCATCCCTTCAACCATTGGTTTAGTATTCTCCTCCAAGTTAATCTTGTGGGTGCAAAATGCGGGCCTGATTTCCTTGATGTCATCCAATGTGTAACCAATGGCTTTCTTATACTTTTTGAGCATAGCAAGAAGCCTCTCTGTTTCTTTTTTTGTTAGGGCGTTGTTCCCAATAACTGGATATGTCCTTTTCTTTCCTAGATATTCATAGCGTAGCTCTTTCGGGACTTTCTTCTATTCCACTTCTGGCGCTTCATCTGGATCCAGCTCCCCGAGAGGTTCAAAATCAGGATTTTTCTGGTTGAGCCGATCGGCGCTGGCAGTATGCTTGAGCCGATCGGCGCAAGGGTCGCGCCGATCAACGCTGGTAGTACACTTGTCAGTTTCACGCATGATATGGTCCAGTGGGTCTTCCATATCCATCCCAATCTTCTCGTCTTCCTCTGGGCAGAATTCCTGATAGTAAGAAGAGTCTTGATGAGACGGATCATTAAATTGAAATCGCACTTCTTCCTCTCCTAGGTGTAGCGTAATTTGACCTTTCCCAGCATCCAGAACAGCTTGTACTAATCTTAAGAATGGCCTTCCTAGAATGATATCTTCAACCTTAGTTTCTTTATTGTCTAGAACAAAGAAATCCACCGGCATTGTTTTCAAGCTGATCTTAATTTCGACATTCTTGATCACTCCCAGTGGCTTGGTCTTCCTACCATCCGCCATGATCAGCTCAAGTTCAGTCCCCATCAGCCGCTGTTGAGTTCCAAGGCATGCTCATGAATGCATCTTAAGTCATCAAGCTAACACGAGAACCAAAGTCACACAAGACTTTCGGAAATTTCTTCCCCGATATCTCACATGGTATGTACGGTTCTTCTTTTTCCTCTTCAGTGAGACCTACAGCATACACACCACATAATCCTTCATAGGGGAATGGCTCAAAGCAACAGTCTAGCAATCTCTTCGCTTGTTTCACCTCTGTTCCATCAAGCTCTATATCGTCCTTGTAAAGCTTCCCTAAAACTCTCCCAATAATCTCTTGATCAAAAACTTCTGACTTGAGGCGATTACTTGGGAAATTATACTCAATTCCGGCTTCAGAGGCGTCTTGCGGACTGAAGGATCTTCTCATATTGAGCAACTCATGCGAAAAATCAATGGGAATCTAGTCCATCGGCTCAAATTTGACAAGTGCTTTAGCATTCGCCAATGTTCTATCCCCCTTTGGTTTAGCAAAATTCCCTTCAAATTCCTTCAGGTGGTTGTCCAGAATCGCAACTTCTATCTTGGTATATTCCTTGCTACTTGACGGAGTCGTCAGGGTGATCGGTTCTCTTGTTGTCGCGACTGTGCCGATCGGCTCAGAGACTGCACCGATCAGCGCACATGTCAGGTCCACAGAGGGGTGTCCGACGGGCTTTATTTCTTCGAATTGCTCCAAAGTAGTCATTGATCTACCCTCGGACATCAAGATCTGTTCAGCTGGCGACTCTTCCTTTTGCATAACTTTTGGGCATTACCGATTTGGTTCTAGATATTCTTCCCAATGCTTGTGCAAAGCTTCATTCTCGGCAATTTTGCCTAAAAATTCGATCCCTACCTTGGCTGTCAATCTCAGAAAACTTCCTCTGGCCAATCCATCCAAATGCATCCTCGATGCCTTGTTTATGGCCATGTAGAAGGTTTGAGCGCACATATTCGCTTCAATGCCAAGGTCAGGTCCTTGTTTCAAAAATGTTTGAAAACGCGTCCAGGCTTCCGTGAGAAATTCTTCATCTTCTTGTAAGAAGTTCACCACTTCCCTTCTCAACTTCTGCACCTTTTTCAAAGGAAAATAATGGAGACAAAAATTTTCAACTAACTCACTCCACTTACCTTTTGCTGCCTTGTGCCACTCTTTGGCTTTTCCTCCCAAAGAGAATGGGAAAAGCAGCCACCTATAAAGATCCCGAGGCACTCCTTCATGATGGAATGTTTGGCAAAGTGCCTCCAAATCTTGTAAGTGAGTATACGGGTTCTCCTCTTTCGCTCCAAAGAATTTGTTTGCTTCAGCCATGCTAATGATAATGGGGTTCAACACATACGAGGAGGCCGTGGCCTTCTCATCTGAGGATTGAGGCACCAGCACGTTTGGAGATGGTAGAGAAAATTCCATGAGCGTCAGAGAAGGTCCTGTCGTACTCATCCTGAAAATTCACACAAAACATAAAAACGAAAACAACTAGAAAAGAGAGGATTAAACTTTAGTAAAATATTAATAGTAAAAGAACTGGCTTGTTCCCCGGCAACGGCGCCAGAAAAAGGGCTTGTTGGTCGTAATTACGCACCCACTTATATACCGCAAGAGGACGGTGTACAGTTATAGCTCTTTTTCCCTCAGAGTATTCCAAGGTTATCGAATCCACAGGGAACGAGAAGAACTAATACTATTAAAGGGTTACTAACAAATTGCAATGGTTTCGTTGGTGTGAATGATGACGGTGAGAAAGAGGAAGGTGAATGTTATTGAAGAAGTAACAGGATGATGAAGGATTCTCTCCTTAGGATTGGTTCACTAGCATGCAACCTTATTCTTATCAACTCGAGTGATGACTCTAATATTCTACATGACATGCTGGTTTCATTCACCCTGGCTGTCACTACAGAGGCTATTAGCTCCCCACTGGTTTCTTGCACTATGTAATGGGTAAAAGTGTATTGGTTGATACACTAATGAAAGGGATAGATAGATGTGCAATAAAGTTCATCTCATAGATTAAATTCATCGAGAGAGTATCAACAAGTATGAGACTTACATGACCAGATCCCTGCACCAGAGAAGAGAATATGAGACTACTCACTCATCCTTCCGCTAGACATAGCAGAGGGGTGAGAAATAGCGCTGGGACACGCACGAGCCGATCGGCGCAAGCGTTGCGCTGATCGGCATGACCTCCCTTCTGGTGGATCTCGTCGGTGTTGATGAACCTCCGCCGCCAATATCCTGGAACCCTAGTTCTAATAATTGATTCTCGCAGAGATGACTCAGAGGCAGGCTAGTCAGCAGCCAGGACCTTTAGAAATTCCATAGTTCCAGCAGCTGCTGACTCTGCCAGGACCCTTCACCGCTATGATGACAGCCCAGTCTTCTAGACCCCAGGAGTCATGGTTTTCATTCGCTTGTGTTTGACTCATCTTGATCTCACTTGGTTTATTTTCATACGCAGTGCCTTGTCTTTCTTTATTTATCTCGTATGCCTGTGTATGATTCCATGATGATGATTGCTTGTTCTTAATTCCTATGCATTGCCATGCTATTCTGTTTGCATATCATCATTCATGTCTTGTGTTGCATGTCTTTATGTTTTTATTAATATCTTCACATGACATGCATGCATTATCATCTAGAGTGTGCTCTTTTTCTTATTCCTCTTAGCTCTTGATGATGCTTGAATGAGTAGGACCTTGTTTTTTCATTTCTTATACTTTTAAGGTTCCTCTCGATCATAGTGTAGCTCTTTTAGCCTTGTTGTTCTTTGATATGATTATGATAAGTAGTGGTTGTCATCAATCACCAAAAAGGGAGAGATTGTAAGCTTCATGACCATTGATGATGGGATTCTCAAGGTATGAATGTTTTGGTGATAGATGACAACTATGAAATTGTGGGCTAATATCTACACGAGTGTTGTCTTTGCAGGAATCATCTCTAAACTCTACTACAAATCATATAGATGATGGTTGCCTTAGCGATTGATGACAATGACCACAAGCATGGAGGCTTATGAGCTTGATAGAGTCCAAGGGTTGATGAAGATGGATCAAAGCTGAGGACAAGCTATGGAGCAAGTGTTGGGAACACTTGTCTAGTTGTTAGGGCTTTGAGTCCATGGGATAAACCGAACAATCAAGGGGGTCTAGGTCATTTCTCTTAGGTCATGTCTAGTCGGTGTTGTGCATGGATGCTCAGGGAAATCATAGGCACTAGGTGACAGTGGAGAAGCCAAGAAGCTATTCGGAGAAGCCGGGAAACGAAGTCAAGCGAGGACGAGGAGTTTCAGCTTCTGGAGAAAGTGACCGCACAGAGGGGTCAGTGGTGACCGGATTGTGCGGTCACTAAGAGGATTTGTCTGGAACTTACAGCGAGCAGCGAGGAAACTTCCTGAACTGAGATCTATAGTGACCGGACGGTCCGGTCTACAGTCCAGACGGTCTGGTCTATGTGATTTAGAGCAGGGAAGAGAGGAAGCTATCACTAAAATGTTTCTAGACTGGAGAGAGAAATGGACCGGACGGTCCGGTCAGCTGACCAGACAGTCCGGTCAGTACAGGAGTTCAGTCTAGACAGAGCAGCCAACAGCTCTGGGAGCCGTTCCAGAGAGATCGGATGGTCGGGTCTGGCAGTGACCGAACTGTCCGGTCATTGGGGTCTAGAAAGACAACTTCGTGGAGCAACGGCTAGTTAGAGGTTGGAAGCCTATATAACTTCGTTGTTGGGGTCTTGGAGACCTTTCTTGGGCAGTGGAATACCTGAGAGCATTTGGTAAGGTCCAAGAGGAAAAGAGGAGAGAACTAGGAGGAGATATTGCATATCTTGAGAGTGCTAGTGAGAGTAACTTGAGCATTGATGCACATCTAAGGCTACGGTGTACTTAAGGGTATGATCTAGGTTGTTACACTTGGTCTATGGTGAGACCTAGATCGGTTAGGTGTTGGTGATCGAGTCTATCGTGATTGGTTGTGAAGGCCGTCACACGTTTGTACCCGGTTTGAGCCTGCCGGTGAAAGGGGCATCGCTAGTGCGCGCCAGTGTCGGCCCGGGGAGTCCGGCAAGTTCTCGAGGGAGGCGAGCTTTTGCCTATGTGGCAGCAGCGATGCGCACCGTGTCTTCACTCCGAGAGTGATTGCGGGCTCATAGGCAAGAACTCCACATCGGTGGTGGGAGGGACCAGGACTCCGGTAGGAGTGGTCCAACAAGGAGTAAGGGAAGGCGCCATCCTTCCGAGACCTCGGGAAAAAATGATGAGCATTTCTTGACCTCCTCTTTACTATTCTGCAATTGGGTGCTCTAGTAACTAGGTTGAATTGTGGCTTGCATAGGCTACTATGTTTGGCTTTTGTGCTTGCTATCATCTTGAACACTAGCATGTGTAGGGTCTTGGCCTACTAGAAATGTTAGGTTGCAACGATTGTTAGACTCAAGTAGTGTGAATTGAAGTATTTGGATTCATGAGCGGCTTACCGATTCTCCACCCCTCTCGGTACGCCTTCGATCCTTACAGTACTTCTACAATATTTTTGTACGGGTTTGGACAAGGAATCTGCACTATATCTTGACGTCACTGCCGGAGGATCGTTCGTACATAAAACACCGACCAGAGGAATAGAGATCCTTGAGCGTATCATAGAAAACATATCCTTCCTAGCCGTGTATGAAGAGCCACCAACGAAGGGTGTCAAGTCCCATGATAAGGTCCAAACTCCAATTGAGCCTGAGCCTATATCTTCTATATCCTTAGACTCAACATTAGAAACCTCATCCGAACCACCCAACCCGGAAGATGAAGCCTCTTCACTTCCACAATTGCCGTTCATGTTTGAGGACAGTCTTTTTAAAGGCTGTGGGAATACCTCAAACTATGAACTAAAGGCCAAACTCGTCCTCATAACAAGCTGTATCCTTAAGAAACAGTGGAGGAGCTAACCTCTATAAATAGCTATACGTGGTCAAGAGAGATTAAGCCTTCTCCTGATATAATTCAAGTGTGTTGTCCCTCATCCCTTATCCAACTCACAATTAAAGGACAATTGGTAAAAGCCTTGTACAATCCCATTGTTGGCACCAACATAATGTCCGAATCTTTTGCGTTCACCCATGTGAACAATGCGCCGTTAGTGCCAACATGTAAAACTTTCAAGGATCCTTCTGGGTTCATGGCTGAAGGGATTGGGACCCTGTACGGAGTGGCTATGAGGCACAAATCTATCGAGGCTATCTTGGACTTTCATCGTTTTTATGTCCGAGAATTTGACATCCTAATCGGGCATCCAATTGAGAAACTTTTCATTAATGTCCTGATTATAGGAAGGCTCGACATAAAACTTGGGAGAGATGCTTTTTCTGTCATGATCCCTCGATCGGAAAATCATTTGACAGAACCTCTCCCTAAGGGTGAGCCAATTGATAATTCATTGGTAGCATCCCCCTTCTATCCCTCTGGATCGTTCGTCATGGAAGAATACCAACAACACATCCAAGGGGAAGATAAGCCAACCTCAAGCATTCATCAACAGTCAAGTCTGAGCTCTTAGCTCTCTCAATTCAATACTTTGCTGTTGATACCTCTTGGAAATGAGAAATTCCACCTTCAGGGTTGCCAGAAGAATTTGAGGAAGTTTCACTTTGTGATCATATAAAGACCTCAAAATTCTTATGCCAGAAGACACCACCGGTTCCCATTCCATCTCCTAATCCAATCAAGGAGGTAATCCTCCAAGATATGGTGAAGGAGTTAGCTTCTAGTATTGGCAGAACCATGGTGGATGTTCTGTGTAGTCCCACTATCGGTGCCAACATCATGTCTGGATCATTTGCATTTGCCTATTTAGGCAATGAACATCTATCACTGATTAGAAAATCCTTTAGGAGCCCCCAAGGCCATGCTTTAAAAGGATATGGGGTTATACAAAACATGCTCATTAGGCATAGTGACGTTAAGGTTGTCCTAGACTTCCATGTTGTTGAAGATCATGACTTTGATATCTTGATCGGGCATCCCATGGATATCTTTCTCATAGATGCACCGACACTAGGACACCTTGAAGTTAAACTGGGAGAAAAGAAATATGAGGTACCCCCTAGCCTCTTGATGCTATCCAAGAAAAAATTCCAAAGGAGCCAATGACCAAAAACCAGTTGATGGAAGCGAGACCCAATTCCAAAGATATTCAAATCATTTCTCCTTCCACAACCATATCCTGTTATATAAATGGACATTCCATAGAAGCCTTTCATGATCCTACCTTAGGGGCCAATGTCATTCCTGAATACATAATATACCAACTCTTGGATGACATACCTCTCGACCAGACCGACACATAATTCAAGGATGTCTTATGAGTCATATCGAAATGTTGGGGGATTGCAAGGGCCGTACCAACTGAGATAGACAAAGTTGAAGTTTGCATAGACCTCCACGTCCTTGCTACCCATTGACTTTGAACTTCTCCTAAGGTACCCACTAGAAATCTCTACCAAATAGGTAAATCTAATGGGAGCCTTAATTAAGAGCTTAGAAAGTTTGCTTTCACCAATGCCGCCTCCCGCATAAGAAATCCAACAGTGAGTTCTAATCTTGAGCATTGCTCACTCCAGACAGTGATGTTTGTGTCTCCACTTCCATCTCTGAAACTCACTCTTCTTGAGGACACAAAGCATGCTAAAGACGGAGATCATGGTTTGAGAAAGAACGTGCATCTATTTGAAACTGAACCATCATCTCTCCTGCCTAAGCCTCTTTCCTCTGGCCCTCCTTACTCCATTCTCGATGGCGATCCTCGATCAACCATTAAGCCTTTTGACAAAATCCTTGAGAAGGAGAATCATTGGGCCAAAGAATTCCTTAGTTCATTGATTCTAGAGACTAGAGGAAAATATTTGATTAATGAGTATGAAAGATTATTCCATAAAACTCAAGATACATGCTCATATAAAGAATCGCTAGAATCAATCATCCTATGGACCAAGCAATTTCTTGGGACATCTACACTGGAGTTATTTAAAGAAGATCAATAAATCAGCATGAGAGCTTCTTTCTTGAGAGTCCTCGAGGTGTATGCTCATTTTCTAAGACTCCAGAGTTAGTCATCCCTTGTGCCAAGAGCATCTACGAGGACTACAACCACCTTAAGACCCTTGTCTGCAAAACCTTTAGTAGGATTGTGGAATATATACCTTCCACGTATCCATAGCTGGGCTAAGGTAGGTAGACAACTGGGCGGCCCACCATAAGGGAACCGACCGAGTCGGCTTGGAGCACAAGGTAATTAGAGATAGAATTCCTATGTAATTCCTTGTAGACTACGTGTAGGACTCTTCATGTACCCCCCTATCGACTGGATATATAACACGGCAGGGACCTCCCCACCGAGGGCACCAATTTTTCACATTGCAATACAAACTAGAGAACACAGGACATAGGGTTTATACTCTCATCGAGAGGGCCCAAACCTGTCTAATTCGGTGTCTTGTGTTACCATCGTAGTTCTTAGTCCCGACGTAGCCCTATAAGTATATTGCCGAGATTAAGTCTCAACAGTTGGCGCGCCAGGTAAGGGACAAGGCTCGCTGGGATTCTCTATCGACTATGATGGCCAAAACTCCGAACATCCAGTACTCACCGGGCTTCAAGATCTCTTTTGGATCGCTAAACTTTGTCGTCGACACCAACAGAGAACTAGGTCCGGAAGATTACCAACCCGACTCGGCCACAACTGGTTCTATGGTGCAATCATCAAGTTTGTCAGATCTGACTCCAGCATTGTTTCCACTCGGATTCGGTGACACATACCTACCCATAGGGTACGACTCAAAGTCGGTCCGTTCCTTTGATGAGGACTCAGATGGATCTTCTTGCTTATATCCTTTGACCGTAAACGTGGTCGAGATAGACGAGAATCCGTTGGGTAACAATGATGAGGAAGGTGACCATGGTAGAGACAGTCACGAAGAAGATGGCCGCGCTGAAGACGGCCACAGGGAAGAAAAGTCCCCAGAAAATGACTCATCGGCAGGACACCGCCGCCGAGCGAGAGGATCGCGTGGATCTCGCCTCGCACGAAGGCTAGATCTCAGGCAACTAGAGATCGAGGTAGATGGCATTAAGGTCTACGACATCCTGCAGAACAACATCACCAGGGAAAAAATGTTGCTTTACAGCTTGATGGCTGACGCGGCATATCAGACCCCTACGATGCATAAGGCGGTGGCCATGCTCAAAGTTGCTGCTGTTCAAAGAAGCAGTCAGGGATAAGCCACAGTCAGTGGCAAGTTCTAGTCATGCAACACCGCGCTGTTAGCGAATGCGTGGAAATTTGAGGAACTCCCTAAGTGTCCGTGACGGTTGGGATACTATCAACTCTCGTTTTGAAGAGCGGATCCGAGAGCCAAGAGGAAGAGCACCATGATAGGAGGATAGACAACCGGCGGGATGACCGACGGGAAGACCGACACGATCCGCCCCCAAGAGATAACCTTGATGACCGATGTCGACATGACGATCGGGACCGGGGTGAGAATTATGATGAAGACAATTGGCATCGTCACCACGATGACGACGTTAGCCCTCTCCATAATCACTGCTCATCTTCATCCCCTGACCGACGTAGAAGGCTAACCACGCCAAGTGATGAGGAATTCGACGGGATCAAGGCCTATGTACCTGAGCTTTGCATACTTGGTGGACGAAAGGATTTAAGCCGGTTCCCATTGAAAAGTACGACGGTCAGACCAACCCTCGAGAGTGGCTCCAGCTATATAGCACGGCTATTCGATCGGCTAGGGGAGATACCTTTGTGATGGCCAATTATTTGCCGGTCTGCCTTGAGCCGGCCGTCTGGATTTGGCTCACATCTCTCCTAGAAAAATTGGTCACCTCTTGAGGGGACCTCAATAGAAAGCTCATAGAGAGTTTTCAAGCTACTTGCAACCAGCCGGGCAACCACTTCGACCTCACCTCGATGAAGCAGAAGTCTAATGAGTCCCTCCATGACTACATCAAGCAATTCTGCGCCAAGAAGACTGAGATTCCCAATGTTCTGGATCAGCAGATCATCATGGCCTTCCAAGGAGGCGTGCAGAGCGATGACCTAGTTCAGGAGATTGGTCGAAGGAATCATGACCTCAAGTTGACCGCTAGGGAGTGCTTCGAGATCACTGACAAGATTGCATCAGGTGAGTCGACTTTGTACGACATCCACGACAAAGGCAAGAAGAAGCGCTCGGACAAACCAGAGTCCTTCAAGAAGGACAAGAAAAGGAAGAATGACAACATGGTCGCTGCAGTAGACCGATCCAAGAAGAATCCTCGGATGAACCAGCAGACCATGGATAACTTGCTGAGTGGCCTGTGCCTATGGTACCCAAAGGGAAAGAACAAAGCAAATGATTGTTACCGTCTGAAGGGCTTCATGACTACCGCGCTGAAAGTGGCCAAAGATCCACCGAGGCAAAATGGCAAGGATAAAGCCAGCAATGATGGCAACAAGGACGAGGAAGGAGAGTTTTAGGAGCCCCGGAAGGAAGTCAACTTCATCTTTGGAGGGCCTGACGCCTACACGTCCAAACACAAACACAAGCTGGAACGATGAGAGATCAACTCTGTGGAACTAGCTTCACCCGAGTACATGAAGTGGTCTGAAGTTCCGGTCACTTTTGATCGGTTGGATCACCCCAAGCACCTGCCGAAATCAGGCCGTTACCCACTTGTACTCGCGGCAACCATGAAGGAGGTCAAGTTCACCAAGTGATGTGAACAAGGGTTCCCGATCTTCCGAAAGGTTCTTGGTAAGTTGATTTGGTCGGAGGCGACACACAAATCGATCCGACTTCAGAACAGCACGTTCTAAACCCCGCAATCGCAGCACGACGTCTCCTCTGGTTATCAACCGTCCAAAAGACGATTGACCTCGCCGAGAAGGCTGATCCCTGCCTGCGAATCAAGAACACAAGCAAGAACAACGAAGATTGCAACACAATTGCAGATGTATGATTAAACTCTCAAAGTTGGGGTCTCACAAACCGATGAACGGCGAAACTGTTTATGAACAGAATTGATCTAAGCAAAACCCGAACCCTAATGGTGCGGTGGCGGCTGTATATAAAGACCCTAGGGTCGTGCAAGACCCTCTGGACGCGCCACTAATTGGGCTCAACTAGATACAAAGCCCAAAGGCCAAAAATAGGCGACGCAGCACCGACACAGATTCTGGACTCTGTCTTGTTTTGACGATTCCCGATGACTCCGGATGAATTTTGACATGAGGCCGGCGGCATTGGAAAGGTCTTCTCCTTATCTTTCCGTGCATATGTAGAACGTCCAAATCCGAGTCCGTATGCGTCCTGGGTGACTGTTTTAGTACAGACTGGTCCTGGGCCCCGAAACAGACTCGAAGTCGGTTTTGATTGGGCCTCTACTTTGGCTTCCAAGCCCTTGCTGGTCCTCCACGTTCCCAGCTCCTTCTCCCATCATCTCCTGGTCTTCTCCATGGTTTCTAATCATAAAATAATCATTAGGTAGCAAACCATTCTCAAAAGTAACATATAGCAAAGAACGTAGGAACGAGCTCACCTCTAAATTTAGTCGTCGTGCACGCGCTCTAGTCATTGGACCTTGCAAGTCCAGATTTGGAGGAGTGTTGTGTGTATCCATAGGAGTGATGTCCTCATCACCAAGACCCTCAGAGAGTTAGGCCTGACAACAGACGACCTCAAACTGAGCTCCTCTCCTTTCATGGGATTGTGCCAGGCAAGACCTCGGTGCCTATAGGGCAGATCACTCTGCCTGTCACACTCGGTACCCGAGAGAACTTCAAGACCGAGCGTATTATCTTCCAAGTAGCTGACTTCGAGGCTGCCTACCGTGCTATCATTGGCAGACCGGCGATGGCAAAATTCATGGCAGTCCTGCACTATCCTTACCTTACCTTAAAGATGCCAGGACCCAAAGGAATCATCTCCCTCCACTCTGATCTGCGGAATTCTTTTGATTGCGATGTGCAGAGTTGTGAGTTGGCCGACCAACAGTTGATGCTATCCGACCGGCTAGAGATCCAGAAGGCAGTCGACAAAGAGGTGGAGACCAACATGGAGATTCCCGCAAAGAAGCCCAGTAAGGAGAAGATCCAGATAGACAACGTGCCGACCAGGGAAATTCCGCTTGATCCTAAAGACCTTGCTAAGGTTACTTGTGTAGGGGCCAATCCAGGAGAGAAATAGGAACTCGCGCTTACTCTTTTCCTCCAGGAAAATAGGGATGTCTTTGCATGGAAACCTTCTGACATGCCGGGAGATCCTAGGGAAAAGATTGAGCACAAATTAAGGGTGCCTCCAGGGGCTACACCCGTCAAGCAACGACTTAGATGCTAACTTTATAAAGGAAGTGTACCATCCATATTGGCTAGCTAATCCAGTCCTTATACCAAAGAAGAATAAAGAGTGGCGTATGTGCGTTGATTATACCAATTTGAACAAGGTCTGCCCTGATGAGGACATCACTCCTATGGATACACACAACACTCCTCCAAATCTGGACTTGCAAGGTCCAATGACTAGAGCTCGTGCACGACGACTAAATTTAGAGGTGAGCTCGTTCCTACGTTCTTCGCTATATGTTACTTTTGAGAATGGTTTGCTACCTAATGATTATTTTATGAATAGAAACCATGGAGAGGACCAGGAGATGATGGGAGAAGGAGTTGGGAACGTGGAGGACCAGCAAGGGCTTGGAAGCCAAAGTGGAGGCCCAATCAAAACCGACTTCGAGTCTATTTTGGGGCCCAGGACCAGTGTGTACTAAAACAGTCGCCCAGGAAGCATACGGACTCAGATTTGGATGTTCTACATATGCACGGAAAGATAAGGAGAAGACCTTTCCAATGCCGCCGGCCTCATGTCAAAATTCATCAGGAGTCATCGGGAATCATCAAAACAAGATAGAGTCTAGAATCTGTGTCGGTGCTGCGTCGCCTATTTTTGGCCTTTGGGCTTTGTATCTAGTTGAGCCCAATTAGGGGCGCGTCCAGAGGGTCTTGCACAACCCTAGGGTCTTTATATACAACCATCGCCGCACCATTAGGGTTCGGGTTTTGCTTAGATCAATTCTGTTCATAAATAGTTTTGCCGTTCATCGGTTTGTGAGACCCCAACTTCGAGAGTTTAATCATACATCTGCAATTGTGTTGCATTCTTCGTTATTCTTGCTTGTGTTCTTGATTCGCAGGCAGGGATTAACCTTCTCGGTGAGGTCAATCGCCTTTGGACGGTTGATAACCAGAGGAGACGTCGTGTTGCGATTGCGGGGTTTAGAACGTGCTGTTCTGAAGCCGGATCGAATTGTGTGTCACCTCCGACCAAATCAGCTTACCAAGAACCTTTCGGAAGATCGGGAACCCTTGTTCACATCAAGTGGTAATCAGAGCTTCAGGTGCACCGTCAGGTTCACACTACCCTTTAGTTTTGTTTTCGTGTTCTTCCTATCGTCCACTGAAAATACCAAAAAAAAAAATTCCCCCGTCCATAACCACGTGTTTAGCCTTTGCATATTTCAATTTCAGAGTCCGTAGTGTTGAGTTTGTGCCCTAGTTCTTGTTTAGTCGCTGGTTTAATTTGTGTTTTTGTCGTCAGTAGTGTTTCCCTTGCAACCCTAGCCGCCATCCCCTTCACCATCCTCGGTTTTATCGGCTTTGTGTGCTAGGGTTGATTGATCAACACGCCCACCCTAATCCCACCCTAAACCTACCCTCACCACCTCGGACCAATTTTCATAAATTCCACTTTCCGCTGCATCCACCTCGCCAAAAAAATCCCTACCCGACCCCAAGACCGACTCGGATTTCACTCAAACCCCCGGGTTCTTCATAACCGATTCCGACACCCCTTCGGTAAAACAGCCATAACTTTTCGCTCGGTTGTCCGTTTTGGCTGAAAGTTTTACAGGAGATTCTTGACGAAAAGTTGAGCATACCCACACTGAGCTATGCCCTGTGTGCCCTCGTCAAAAAAATCAAAAAAAATCGGGAAGATAAAGAAAAAATTCATTCAAGTTGAAACCCGACGTTTTCTGAAACTTCAAGATTTTCTGTAGGCCACGTCCTATGTCAGTTTGAGCTGAAATTTTTTGTGGTTTCTTCCTGTTTGCTAGTGAGTTGGAAAAAAATATCAAAAAAATAAAATTAAAAAAAAAGAAATTTGGGATTCCTACTAGTGCTCCATCTAGCCCCCTGGAATTTCTGAGTTTGGCTATTTTGCACTAAGCCCCCTGTTATCGACTGTGTCCCTTTGTCTCTTTGTTTCTTCTTTGCTATCACTACTGTTTTAGGACATAGTTAGACCAGCAACTAGGGACAAGTTATTTGGGCACTTATTCAGCTTTACTATCTGTTTTTGATTTGTGTGTCACTCATACATATATATTTGGCCTTCCTAGCTCTACATACTTCTTCTGGACAGCACATAGGTTACTTGGTAACCCTTGCAATCGTGGAACACTTCTCCCTGGTATCCTTCGCTTTATTGTTTTCAGAACTTTGTAAGAGCTTTGCAAGAAGCTTACTTTTGTTGTGTTGAGAGGCACCACTGCTTAGTAGTTTTGTAGGGATAACCTTCACTTTTTGTTTCCTGTTTTGGTATTTCTAATGTCAGGAAGCGATGGGGAGGGTGCGCTTCACCCTCCAAATTGGATGAGTGCGTGAGCCAAAATCAGTTACAGAAGGCTTTGCAGGCGGTTCAGAGTGATTTGACAGAGACGATCACCAGGGCCGTCACCGATGCCGTCACCAAGCTTCACCTGGGAGAAAGCATTGAGCGGTTGGATAAGAGAGTCTCTAAGATAACCGATCAGGTTGTCGAATTAGAGACCGCTCACAAGACCAACAACAACAACAACAACAACACCAACACCAACACCAACAACGACACCAACAACGACGTTGAAGATGATCATGATGAAGCAACGGTGTATAAGGCTGATGGCACTGTCGATAGGTCAGCTACAAGGACCGCAAGGTTACGACGCCGTTTGCAACGTAACCCTCAAGGTATGGGTGGTTTCCACAACCACAACCGTCGCACACAAGGTAACTATGCTCCAGATGATCCGTATGCTAAAATTAAGTTTTCACTTCCTTCGTTTTCGGGTCAGTACGATGGTGATGCTTACCTTGATTGGGAAATGACGGTAGAATAAAAATTTAATGCCCACCTTGTTCGTGAACAACATAGAGTTAGACAAGCCACTAGTGAGTTTAAGGACTTTGCTATTGTTTGGTGGAGTGGTCTAGCTGCTGAAGCCGATTTGCCTACTACTTGGGAAGAACTTAAGGTAGAAATGTGTGATCGTTTTGTTCCTCCTTCTTTTTATAGAGAAATTCATAATAAACTGCAGCGTTTAGATCAAGGAGATAAAACTGTTCAGGAGTATTTTAGTGAGCTTTAGAAGGGTTTGATTCGTTGTGCTGTGGTTGAAAAAGTAGAGGATCAGATTTGCCGCTTTTATTCTGGTTTGAGAAAAGAAATTCAGGACATCCTTGATTATAAAGAATTTTATACCCTCAACCAGTGTTTCCAGTATGCTATGCTTGCAGAGAAAGAATCACAGGGACTTTTCCAGGCTTTTGAGGAGTACAACAAGTCCAGGAATTTCTACCCACCACGGCCAACGGGGACTTCGGGGCTGCCCAAGCCATCTTTCCGGCCGCCCCCACCAGCTAGTTTTGTTTCTGCAACACCAAGATCAGCCCCTGCCCCTTCTACGCGCTCAGGTAAAAATTTTGTGCAGGTACCGGCTAGTAGTGCCTCCTCTGTTGCTTCGACGGGACGCACTACAGGGATTCAGTGCCACCGCTGCCATGGTCTTGGCCATGTGCAGAAAGATTGCCCAAGTAGGCGGGCATATGTGGCGACAGATGATGGCGGTTACATGAGCACCTCCGATGTGGAGGATGAGGAGGAAGATGTCGCTGCCACCAGCGGTGACCTCGTCCTTGGAGGCGCAGATACCATGGGCTACATGAATATTATTGTGCAGCGTGTGCTTAGCACACAAATCCAGCAGCCCGAGATGATGTAGCGACATAACTTGTTCCAGATTTTTTTCATCATCAAGAACCGTCGGGCACGTGTCATCATTGATGGAGGAAGCTGCAACAATTTGGTGAGTTCTGATGTGGTTAAGAAGCTTGATTTGACCACACGCCCACACCCACATCCATACTACATTCAGTGGTTAAATGACTCTGGAAAAGCTAAGGTAACACAAACTTGCAGAGTTCCTTTTTCCATTGGTTCCTATGTGGATTCTGTTGATTGTGATGTTGTACCCATGCAAGCTTGTTCACTTTTATTGGGTAGACCTTGGGAATTTGATAATGATGTTGTACACCATGGTAAAAGTAATAAGTACACTTTTATGCATAAAGGAACTAAAATTACTTTGTTACCAATGACCCCTGCTGAAATTGTACAAGCTGATTTAGAACGAGCTGCTAGTTTGAAAAATAAAAGCCCTGAAATTTAGCAACCTGTTAATTCTGCTTCTACACCAAGTAATGTTAATGATTCTTCAAGTTCTAAGGGTGCTGCAATTAAATTACAAGGTCGTTCATGTCTTGCCACAAAATCTGAGCTTGCTGAAATTTCTACTGATGATATTTGCTATGCTTTGATATGCAAACAAGCCTTGTTTTTGCTTGGTGATATTGCTTCTAGTGCTTTGCCTCCTGCTGTCACTAACCTTTTGCAGGAGTATGAGGATGTTTTCCCAGCTGAGATACCCCCGGGATTGCCACCTTTGAGAGGGATTGAGCATCAAATTGATTTGATTCCTGGTGCTACTTTACCAAACCGTGCTGCTTATAGGACCAACCCTGAGGAGACTAAGGAGATACAACGACAAGTCCAAGACCTTTTGGATCGTGGGTATGTTCGTCAATCACTTAGTCCTTGTGCTGTTCCTGTACTTTTGGTTCCTAAGAAAGATGATTCTTGGCGTATGTGTGTAGATTGTAGAGCCATTAATAACATTACTATTAGGTATCGTCATCCTATTCCTAGGCAAGACGACATGCTTGATGAGTTATGTGGTGCTATAATTTTCACTAAAATTGATTTGCGTAGTGGCTACCATCAAATTAGAATGAAACTTGGAGATGAATGGAAAACAACTTTCAAAACCAAATTCGGGTTGTATGAGTGGTTAGTAATGCCTTTTGGGTTAACTAATGCACCCAGTACTTTCATGCGTTTGATGAATGAGGTTTTAAGACCTTTTATTGGCAAATTTGTGGTTGTTTACTTTGATGATATCTTGATTTATAGCAAATCCATGGATGATCATATGATTCATTTGCGTGCTGTTTTTGATGCTTTGCGAGTTGCACGTTTATTTGGTAACCTTGAGAAGTGCACCTTTTGCACGGATCGAGTCTCTTTTCTTGGCTATGTTGTGACTCCACAGGGAATTGAGGTGGATGAGGTGAAGATTGAAGCCAAAAAGAGCTGGCCTGTACCAAAAACTATCACACAGGTGAGGAGTTTTCTTGGTCTTGCAGGTTTCTACCGCCGCTTAGTCAAAGATTTCAGCACCATTGCTGCACCATTGCATGAGTTGACAAAGAAGGGCGTTGACTTCCATTTTGGTAAGGTACATCATGAGTCTTTTGATGCTTTGAAGGACAAACTTACACATGCACCATTGCTGCAATTACCCAATTTTGATAAGACTTTTGAGCTTGAATGTGATGCTAGTGGTATAGGCATCGGTGGTGTTTTGATGCATGATGGTAAACGTGTTGCATACTTTAGTGAGAAAATTACTGGGCCTGTTTTGAATTATTCCACGTATGATAAGGAACTATATGCACTTGTACGTTCTTTAGAGACGTGGCATCATTATTTGTTGCCCAAAGAATTTGTTATTCATTCTGATCATGAATCACTTAAGTATATTCGTTCTCAATGCAATTTGAACCGTAGACATGCTAAATGGGTTGAGTTTATTGAGACTTTTCCTTATATTATTAAACATAAGAAAGGGAAGGATAATGTGATTGCTGATGCTTTATCTAGGCGATATACTTTGTTGTCTCAACTTGATTGTAGAATTTTTGGACTTGAGGCAATTAAAGAACAATATGTTGCTGATGTTGATTTTAAAGATGTATTGCTGCACTGTAAAGAAGGTCGTGCTTGGCACAAATTTGTGTTGAATGATGGATTCTTGTTTAGAGCTAACCGCCTATGCATTCCAGTTGGTTCCGTTCGTCTTTTGTTGTTGTAGGAGGCGCATGGAGGTGGATTGATGGGTCATTTTGGTGCTAACAAGACAGAGGATATTTTGGCCACCCACTTCTTTTGGCCAAGGATGAGGAAAGATGTTGAGCGTTTTGTTGCTCGCTGCACTACATGTCAAAAAGCTAAGTCTCGATTGAATCCACATGGTTTATACATGCCACTTCCTGTTCCTTCTATTCCTTGGGCGGATATTTCTATGGACTTTATTTTAGGACTGCCTAGGACTAAGAGGGGGAGCGATAGCATTTTTGTTGTCGTGGATCGTTTTTCCAAGATGGCACACTTTATATCATGTCATAAAACTGATGATGCTAGTTATATTGCTGATCTTTTTTTCAAAGAAATTGTACGTTTGCATGGTATGCTTTCTACTATTGTTTCAGATCGTGATGCAAAATTCTTGAGTCATTTTTGGCGCACGCTTTGGAATAAGTTGGGTACAAAGTTTGTTATTTTCTACAACTTGTCATCCAGAAACTGATGGACAAACTGAGGTTGTGAACCGCACTTTGGGTACTATGTTGCGAGCTATTTTGAAGAAAAATTTGAAGCAATGGGAAGAATGCTTACCTCATGTTGAGTTTGCTTATAATCGGGCAACACATTCTACTACCAAGGTAAGTCCATTCAAGGTAGTGTATGGTTTTGATCCCCGTACTCCACTTGATATACTTCCTCTACCTATTAATGAGAGAGTTCATATTGATGCTAAGGAGCGTGCTGAATTTATTTTGCAAATGCATGAGACCACTAGACTTAGCATTGAAAAGATGAATGAAAAGTATAAAATTGCTGGTAGTAAGGGAAGAAAGGAAGTAAAGCTTGATGTAGGAGATTTAGTGTGGTTACACTTAGGGAAGGATAGATTTCCAGAATTGAGAAAGTCTAAACTAATGCCTAGAGCTGATGGTCCATTCAAAATAATAGAGAAGATTAATGATAATGCATACAAACTTGAGTTGCCTCCCGAGTTCGGGGTTAGTCCTACTTTTAACATTTTAGATTTGAAACCATACTTGGGAGAAGAGGATGAGCTCGAGTCGAGGACGACTCCACTTCAAGAGGGGGAGGATGATGAGGACATCACTCCTATGGATACACACAACACTCCTCCAAATCTGGACTTGCAAGGTCCAATGACTAGAGCTCGTGCACGACGACTAAATTTAGAGGTGAGCTCGTTCCTACGTTCTTCGCTATATGTTACTTATGAGAATGGTTTGCTACCTAATGATTATTTTATGATTAGAAACCATGGAGAGGACCAGGAGATGATGGGAGAAGGAGTTGGGAACGTGGAGGACCAGCAAGGGCTTGGAAGCCAAAGTGGAGGCCCAATCAAAACCGACGTCGAGTCTATTTCGGGGCCCAGGACCAGTCTGTACTAAAACAGTCGCTCAGGACGCATACAGACTCGGATTTGGACGTTCTACATATGCACGGAAAGATAAGGAGAAGACCTTTCCAATGCCGCCGGCCTCATATCAAAATTCATCCGGAGTCATCGGAAATCATCAAAATAAGAGAGAGTCCAGAATCTGTGTCGGTGCTGCGTCGCCTATTTTTGGCCTTTGGGCTTTGTATCTAGTTGAGCCCAATTAGGGGCGCGTTCAGAGGGTCTTGCATGACCCTAGGGTCTTTATATACATCCGCCGCCGCACCATTAGGGTTCGGGTTTTGCTTAGATCAATTCTGTTCATAAACAGTTTTGCCGTTCATCGGTTTGTGAGACCCCAACTTCGAGAGTTTAATCATACATCTGCAATTGTGTTGCATTCTTCGTTATTCTTGCTTGTGTTCTTGATTCGTAGGCAGGGATTAGCCTTCTCGGCGAGGTCAATCGTCTTTGGACGGTTGATAACCAGAGGAGACGTCGTGCTGCGATTGCGGGGTTTAGAACGTGCTGTTCTGAAGCCGGATCGAATTGTGTGTCGCCTCCGACCAAATCAACTTACCAAGAACCTTTCGGAAGATCGAGAACCCTTGTTCATATCATGCCCTAAGGACCCCTTTTCTCTTGAGCTCTTGAGCTTTCTGGATGCCTATTCAGGCTATCATCAGATCCCACTGAAGGTCGACATGGTATTCAAGGCTACCTCAAAACTCAGATCAGTAGGAACGCAGAAGCATATGTTGATGACATCATGGCAAAGACTCAGAACGTTGGAGAGCTTCTCTCTGACCTGGGAGAGACATTTGATAACTTGAGGCAATACTCAACAAAGATGAACCAAAAGAAGTGCGTCTTCGGGGTTCCTTCGGGAAAGCTACTCGGTTACATCATTTCAAAACGAGGTATAGAGGCTAACCCGGAAAAAATCAAGGCAATTCTTTGTATGGCATCTTTGAGTCGCTTTATCTCCCGACTGGAGGTCAAGGGTCTGCCATTCTTCAAGTTACTCAAAAAGTAAGACAACTTTGTTAAGATAGAAGAGGCGCAGTTGGCTTTGGATGAGTTGAAAGTCTACCTCGGCAACATTCCAGTCTTAGTGCCTCCGGAGCCATAGGAGAAGCTTCAACTTTATGTTTCGGCCAAAACCCAAGTTGTGAGTTCTGTTTTAACAGTCAACCAAGGAGAAGAGGGACATGTACAAAAAGTACAAAACCCGGTGTATTTTGTGAGTGAGGTGGTTAACGCCTCCAAGACTCGATATCACCAGATCTTGAAGCTGCTATATGCGCTCTTGGTTACCTCGAGGAAGCTGAAGCATTATTTCCAAGCTCATTCGATCGAAGTTCATACCACTTTTGCGCTCAGAGAGGTTCTTCATAACCGTGAGGCGGTCGGCAAGATTGCCAAGTGGGCGGTCAAACTTGATGATCAAAGGACAGGCGCTGGCTGACTTCGTTTCCGAGTGGACAGAGATTCAAATGCCACAGGCACCACAAGATATTGAATACTAGAAAATATACTTTGATGGCTCACTCCAATTGCCAGGCGCAGGGGCAAGAATCGTACTTATTTCTCCAATAGGAGAGAAACTTCAATATGCCCTCTAGATCAAGTTTCGCGCGTCCAATAATGCTCCGGAATATGAAGCTCTTCTACACGGTTTATGAATTGCCATATCGCTCGGCATTCAGTGCCTCGATATCTTTGGTGACTCGGCTCTGGTCATCAACCAGGTCACTAAGAATTGAAACTGTGTGGATGACAACATGGCTGCCTACTGCCAAGAGGTAAGGAAGCTGGAAAACAAGTTTGATGGACTTAAGTTCATGCATGTTCTCCGCGATAACAACTAGGCTACTGATGAGCTAGCTAAGAAGGGATCATCACGATTGATTGTCCCACACTGTGTTTTCTTACACACCCTTGATTTTCCCACTATTTCTCCTTAGTCGGATGTCTTAACAACCGATATGGCGGACCCTGTGGAAGATGTCAACACGGAGACCGATTGGCATGACTTGATTATTCAGTTCTAGGTTAGTGGTACGCTGCCTGTGGATTCCAATGAGCAATAGAGGCTAAAGGCTCGATGTCAGGGATATTTAATGGTGGATGACCTGCTCTATCGAAAAGGAGGATCAAACATCTTGATGCGATGCATTTCACTTCCAGAAGGAAAAGAGTTGATGGAGGAAATTCATGCAGGAGCATGCGGTAACCATGCAGCTTCCAAGACTTTAGTCTGCAAGGCTTTTTGGCAAGGGTTCTATTAGCCCACGGCGGTCAAAGATGCACACCAGGTCGTTCAGAAGTGTGAAGGTTGTCAATTTTTTGCTCAGCAGACGCACATGCCTTTGCAACAACTTCAGATGATACCTATGACTTGGCTTTTTGAAATTTGGTGGCTGGATATTGTCGGTCCTTTCAAGAAAGCGCCAGGCGGGTTTACTCATTTGTTTGTTGCCATTGACAAGTTCACCAAGTGGATTGAAGCAAAGCTGCTCAGAAAGATAACTTTGAAGAAAGTAATTGTAACACCCTACTTTTTGCAATTTCTAAAAATGCTAATTATTAGCATTGAGCAATTAATAAAATAGCCTGGTCAAATTATTTTCTAAAATAATTATAATTAACTTATTGCATTTGCATATCATGTCATTGCCATGTAGATTTTTAATTGCATTGTGCATTTAGTTAATTACTAAATAAAGTACCAGGAATTTAGAATAGAAATAGGAGGGAAAAGAAAAAGGGACGAAAACCAGAATGGGCCAAAAACTCTTCTTCTGGCCCACCCCGGAACCCCCTCTCCTCTCTCCCCCACTCTCCCCCCCCTTGGGCCACCAGCCCACGAGCACCATGGCCCATCCAACCTCCCACCACGCTGAAGGCGCCTTCCCCCGAACCCACCTCCCTCCCCACTCTCTCTCTCGCTGACACATGGGCCCCGCCTTGTCATCCCCTTCCTCCCGCCAATCCCGCCCCTTTCCATTTCTCTGGCTCACTCGGTTCAAATCCCACCTACGCACTCACCCCGTGACGCCCCCGACCGTGCGCGCGTGATCATCACGATCGCCTACACCTCCTCCCCCCCTTTCCCCCAATTCTCACCCCGCCGCCGATGCAAATTTGGAAGGCGGCGAGATCGCCGGCCCTTGCTCCCTGCCGTGAGCCGAGCCAACCCTAGCGCCTCCCCTCCCCTATAAAATCGAGCCCGAGGACCCCCAGTTGCCTCACCCTCGCGCTCACCCCCTCTCTGCCGCTCTAGCGCCACCGCGTGCGAGCTCTTCACCGTCGCCGGTAAGCTTCGCCACCACCATGATTTCCTCACCTCCGATGCATCTCGGATCAATTTGATTGGCTGTTGTGCATTGCGGGTGCACCAGGAGACGCTGGGGCCACTTCCTGAAGCCTGCCGACGCCGCTGGACGCCCCGTCGCCATCGTCAACATGCTCGAGCCGCCGATCACCGTCGCTAGCTGAAAGTGCCTAGAGGGGGGGGGGGGGCGGGGTGAATAGGCAATTATCACTGAAATTCACTTAATAATAAAAGTCAAATGCGCAGTGTCGGACTTGTCCGACGATTGTAGGGAAAGTCCGATGACTTGTCTGATGGCACAAGATTGAAAAGTAGATCGACCGAGTAAATGTTAAAACTAGTGTAATGCAAGCTAGGAGTAGTTGAATATAAGCAAGGGGAAGCTGTAAAAATAAGGAGAGCAACTAGCAAGCAACCTACAAAAGTTAATCTAAGAAATACGAAGCAAACCCTAACTAGCAAGTTTATGAGCAAGAACAAGTAAATAAGACACGGGTGATTGAAAGTACAAGCAAGGCATAAGATTTGTTCACCGAAGTTCAGCTCCACAAAGGAGCCTACATCCCCGTTGAGGGATCCACAAAGGATCGGGTCTCTTTGAACCCTAACCTCTCCAAGTGACCACAAAGATCAAACTTGGTTTTCCACTAGAAACTCCACAAAGAAGGGGTCAATACAAACTTCCCGAGGCGTCACCACACAAGTTGGGAGCTCTACGAGCACCTCTAACCGTCTAGGGGAAGAATCCCCAAGAGTAACAAACAGAAAAGTTGTCGGCGGTGAGGATGAACCAAGTGCTCAAGAGGATGAAAGCTTGGAGTCGATGGAGCACTTCAATCTTCTCTCAATCCCTTCACAAATCAAGAGTGGAATCAAGGGAGGAGAGTTGGGGAGAGCAAAGTGAGCTTGAGAGTGATTTTGAGTGGAAATGAGTGACCCCCTGCCATAGGGCCTGGAGGAGTTCTATTTATAGCCCAATGGGGAAAAGAGTCGTTGGAGACCCAATTTCTGAGATCTGTGTCGGACAAGTCCGATGGTCATCGAACATGTCCGATGAATCAAGGTGGCGCAGAAAATGGAGTCCGACAAGCTTTCCTGATGCCTCGGATAAGTTCACCATCGGACTTGTCCGATGGCCATCGGACATGTCCGACGGCACAGGAGGGGTAGAGGAACTGGAATCCGAGTCTTGTCCATCGGACAAGTTCGATGAAAAAGGGTGGCAGAGGAACTGTACTCCGATGAAAGTGTCTGATGCGTCGGACTTTCCTCTGGTCATCGGACAAGTCCGATGACCGTCGGACATGTCCGACGACCCAGAGTGGCAGAGGTACTGGAGTCCGATGGACTTGTCTGATGGGTCGGACAAGTCCGATGATTTTACCATGAAAATTTTTGTATGGCCTAGAAATTGGAATTTTGCACTTAGTTCACCTCCGCTTCACACTTTTGTGTCCCTCTTAATAGTACGGCTTTTCCTATACTCAAGATTTAAAATAAAATACTATGAACTTCATTCTTGAGCATATTTTGAATTTCATCTTGAAGCACTTTGCCATCTTCTTTTCTCCCTTTCTGTTTCTATGCTTTTAATCACCAAACTTTGTACCATAATCTAGACACATGCTTATTAAAAAATTAGTCCGTTCTTAATTGTATTGGCGCCAATCACCAAAATAAAATTAGGGGCCTAGATGCACCTTCAATCTCCCCCTTTTTGGTGATTGATGACAATACAACTAGATTTCATAAAAATATGCAATGAAGATTCAGTTTGTGATGAGGAGCTCCCCCTAAATGTGTGCATGAGTGAGAGAATATGAGATAATAACAAGTGCACATATTAAAGTAAATGTGAGGGCTCCCCCTAATACTATGCATACATGTTAATTTACACCAATAGATCACACAAGATAGACGAAATGCAAATAACAAGATAATCAACAAAGTACCAAAATAATAAGCAAATAAAGTGCACAAACCAACCACATAGATAGCAAAAATAGAGTTTTACAAACCAAATAGTGCCAAAAAATAGTTCAACTCCAAACTCGCTCACAACTCACAAACTAAGATAATAAAAACTAAGATAACTACACTTCTCCCCCTTTGGCATCAAGACACCCAAAAAGGAGAAAAGTGTGGGTAGAAGGTGATGAGAGCTTCTAGCCGTCGGAGAAATCATAGTCTTCATCATCATCATCGCCTTCTTCTTCTTCTTCCTCATCAATAGCTGGTTCTTTCCCTTTGCGCTGGCGAAGAGCATGGGCAGCTTCATCTTCACCACCTTCGCCGTCATCATCCTCAAAGCGAATGTGTTGAGCACTCGAACCTGCGCCAGGAGGAGTCGGGTAGTATCCAAAGTAGTTCATCTCCTCGATGGTGAAGGTGGGGTCATCATGCGTGGGAGGAGGTGAGCCTTCAGCTGAGGACAGTGGAGGAGGAGTCTCAATACCAAAGTGGTCATAGAGACCCTTTTGATTCCTTTCAATGACGTCGAGCCTCTGATTAATGCTCCTGCACATGCTCATAGGGATTTGAACATCTTCATAATCCCGCTTCTCTTGCCGCGAGGAGGCGGAGACACATGAGAGGATCCAGTGCCCCGAGGGGCAGCCCGAGATGGCTGAGGTGGTGCAGCTGAGGATGGAGGCTGAGCTGCTCCAAAGAACTGACCAGAGGTAGTGTCAGGAGTCCAGTTAGAAGGAATCTGAGGTTTCAGGCTCAGATGCTTCATATCCTTGTTGAAGGTTAAGCCCGACACCTTCTCAATCATGAACATGATGTGAGAGTGTATCCACAGCCACGCTTGGGAGAGATGGAGATGTCCCACATTTCCTGATAGACATAGTCAAAGACATCAAATTTCCTATTCCCATGAACCCAGTGCAAAATATCCCTCTGAAAGGCAGGAATACGGTCAGAGTTGCCTCCCCTTGGAGCTAAAGTACTCCTACAGATCCGAAACAAGACTGAGAACAATGGTTTCAGTCCATTGGAGTTGGGAGGAAAGCAGTTATCCGGGTCCACATACATGTACCTCATGTCCTCAGCATCCATATGATTTCCCTTGTGAACCTTGTGCCTTTCCTTGCGAGTGTGTTTGAGTCCAATCATACCAGCAAACTGGTTCTGGGAGCAGGTATACTTGGTGCCATTCGTCATCCAGGACATGGTTTTGGCATCCTCATCAAAATAGACAGTTGAATAAAACTGAGCTATGATTTCCCTATTCCAGGAGTACTGGAAAGTCAGGAAGGTCTTGAGACCATGATGCTCACAGGCAGCCAGCACTTGATCGAGTAATGGATGCTTCCTTGTTTTCATGTGATCCCAATCAAGCCACTTCATCTCAACCACTGCATTCTTCATGCGTAGATAGGTGAAACGGTACCAATCTGCATGAAAGTATGCATGAAAGCGAAAATCAAAAGCTTCTTTCTCACCATCATAGAAGTTAGATAGCCTTGCCGCAGAGCAGGTCTCAATGGAGGCATGAAAATAGTTCAACTTGTCACGGTCAGAGTTGCCCATTTCCGCTGGAGGATGCATGACACTGTCAACCTCATTTGTCTCTTCGGACTCCTCTCTAGCAACTGGGGCTTTCAGTTTGGTGCGGCGGATCCACCCAGCAGTGGCCTTCCTCCTCTTTGGGGGTTGGCTTTGACCTTGGTCTTCGCCGGTCTTGGTCCTCTTCTCCCTCAAGGGGGATGCTTCCACGTCAGACATGCTGAGAAAATGTGGTGAGCTACAAGTTAAGAGAGAGTCAAAAAGAGGAATAGGGATGAGGAGAATCAATGAAGAGTTCAGGTTTTTGAAGAAACTGCAGGCCATCGGACATGTCCGATAATCATCGCGCAAGTCCGATGCGTCGGACTTGTCCGATGGTCGTTGGACTTGTCCCATGACACATAGTTTTTTCCAAAAACCTAGATCCTTCATGAATCCACCTACCACAAGTACCCAAACTTCTTCTACTCCATTAACAACTAACTAGAGGCTAACTCCATGGATCAAATACGCAAGGGAACAAGATTTGGCACTAGCATTAATCAATAACCCTAACCCTAAGGGTGAAACCAAGAAAGAGAGGGGATTAGGGTTAAACCTTGCAAAAACGATGGGGGATCGGACTTCTTCGGTGGAGGAGGACCTCTTGATCTCCAAACTTGCTCCAATGGATGGTGGGAGAGGGAGATCTCCTTGGTGCCGCCAATGGGGGTGTTCTTGAGGAGAGAGAACGTGAGGGAGATGAATGAGGAAGGTTTGACTGAAGGGGTAAGTCGGGCTGGGTTAAATAGGGTCGAACCCTAGAACGTCGGACTTGTCCGATGCCAGTCGGACTTGTCTGATGCCACAGGACATGTCCGACAACTATCGGACTTGCCCGACGCCAGAATGACCAGAGAGATTAGAGCCCAGCCAGGAAAGAGTAGAGGTTTTTTATTTTCTTTTAAAAATAGTTTGATGGAAAGTCTTGACATCTTATGGTCAGCCAACAATCAACAAAAAATAACAATGGCCATATTTTGTCAAGATTCGATCTAGTGATCAAAAACCAGCTTCAATAGCACAAATAATTGGTTCTTTGACATAAAACAATAATGATTTTTTTGTAATAACAAAACAGTCACCATTTAGATGTGCACATTCTCTACAACACATTGCTAGAGTCAAGAATATTTAGTTCACTCCTAAGATAGAAAAATCTCTTCTCATCTAGGGGCTTGGTGAATATATCGGCTAGTTGATCTTCGGTTCTCACATGGTTAACTTCGATATCCCCTTTGATGGAATGATCTCTCAAAAAGTGGTGGCGGATATCTATATGCTTTGTGCGTGAATGCTCAATGGGGTTATAAGCAAGCTTTATGGCACTCTCATTGTCACATAGGAGTGGAACACGGTTCAACTTGTAACCGTAATCCCTTAGAGTTTGTCTCATCCAAAGTAGTTGTGCACAAAAACTACCGGCTGCAACATACTCCGCTTCTACCGTAGAAAGTGCAACGGAGTTTTGTTTCTTGGATGACCATGACACTAGGGACCTACCCAAGAATTGGCATGTCCCGGAGGTGCTCTTTCTATCTACCTTATCCCCGGCATAATCCGCATCAGAATAGCCTAATAGGTTGAACTTTGAGCCCTTGGGGTACCACAGCCCTAGGTTGGGTGTGTGAACCAAATATCTATATATTCTCTTAACAGCCACCATGTGACACTCCATAGGAGCAGCTTGAAAACGTGCACACATACACACACTAAGCATGATATCGGGCCTAGATGCACAAAGATAAAGCAAAGAGCCAATTATGGAGCGATATACCTTTTGATCAATGGGTTCATCCTTTTTGTTGAGGTCGAGGTGACCATTTGTCGGCATGGGAGTTTTGATGGGCTTTGCCTTGTCCATGTCAAATTTCTTCAATAAGTCTTGTGTGTACTTTGCTTGACAGTTGAAGGTGCCCTCCTTGAGTTGCTTCACTTGGAAGCCTAGAAAGAATGTCAATTCTCCCATCATGGACATCTCGAACCTTTTGGTCATTATCTTGCTAAATTCATCACAAAAGGTTTGGTTAGTAGAGCCAAATATAATGTCATCGACATATATTTGGCATACAAAGATATCATCACCAAAACGCTTAGTGAAGAGGGTTGGATCGGCCTTGCCAATGACAAAACCCTTTTTAACAAGAAAATCCCTAAGGCATACCATGCTCTCGGGGCTTGTTTATGCCCATAGAGCACCTTATGGAGTTTATAAACATGGTTAGGATACTTAGAGTCTTCAAAGCCCGGTGGTTGCTCCACATACACTTCTTCCTTGATTGGCCCGTTTAGGAATGCACTTTTCACGTCCATTTGGTACAACTTAAAATCATGGTGAGTAGCAAAAGCTAGTAATATTCTAATAGATTCAAGCCTTGCTACGGGGGCATAAGTTTCATCAAAATCCAAACCTTCCACTTGTGAATACCCCTTTGCCACGAGCCTTGCCTTGTTTCTTGTCACAACACCATCTTCATTTTGTTTGTTGCGGAACACCCATTTGGTGCCCACAACATTCTTGTTCTTTGGCCTTTCCTCCAGTGTCCACACTTCATTTCTTGTGAAGTTGTTCAACTCTTGTTGCATGGCCATCACCCAATCCGTATCCTCAAGTGCTTGCTCTGCCCTAAATGGCTCCATAGAAGAGACAAAAGAGTAATGTTCACAAAAATTACTAAATTGAGATCTAGTGATTACTCCCTTGTCAAGATCTCCAAGAATCTGCTCGACGGGGTGATCACGTTGTACATTTTGATGTACTCTTGGATGCGGTGGGTGTGAACTTTCTTGACCACCATCTTTATCAACCTCTTCATCATGTCTTGGAGAATCATTGCTTGATGCTTGTTCATGATTCCCAACATCTTGATCTTGACCACTTGCGTGATCTAATTCCTTATTCTCATTATGTTGGTTTTGTCTTGAGGGAGAGGGTTGACTTTCAATACTTGATGTTTCTTGTGGTCTCACATCACCAATGGCCATCCTTTTTATTACACTTCTAGGAGCTTCATCATCTACACCATCATTAACAACTTGCTCCCCTTGAGAGCCATTAGATTCATCGAATGTCACGTCACGTGAGATTTCAACACAACCGATGGTTTTATTGAATACACGATAGGCATGAACATTCGACCCATAACCAAGCAAGAAACATTCATCAACATTTGGAGCAAACTTAGAAGTCTTGGGTTTCTTGTTTAGCATAAAGCATTTGCTCCCGAAAACACAAAAGTAGGAAATATTAGGCTTGTTACCGGTTAGTAGCTCATATGGTGTTTTCTTCAATAGTCGATGGAGATACAACCGGTTGGAGGCATGGCATGCGGTGTTGACGGCCTCGTCCCAAAAATGGTCGGACGTCTTGTATTCATCAAGCATTGTCCTTGCCATCTCAACGAGCGTGCGGTTCTTTCTTTTGGCTACCCCATTTTGTTGAGGGGAGTAGGGTGCTGAAAATTCATGCTTGATGCCTTCTTCATCGAGATACTCTTCAACTTGAGTGTTCTTGAATTCGGTGCCGTTGTCACTCCTTATTTTCTTGATCTTGACTTCATATTCATTTTGTTCTCTTTTCATGAACGTCTTGAGCACATCTTTTACTTCACCTTTATCATGCAAAAAGAATACCCACGTGAAGCGAGAAAAATCATCAACAATTACTAGACCATATTTATTACCACCAATACTTATGTAGGAGACAGGGCCAAAGAGGTCCATGTGCAACATCTCCAATGGCCTCGTGGTGGTCATCACATTCTTGGCGGGATGTGATGCTCCAACTTGCTTTCCCGCTTGGCATGCACTACAAATTTTATCCTTCTCAAAGCAAACATCGGTTAGTCCTATGATGTGGCCGCCTTTTTGGAGTTTGTGAATATTTCTCATACCAACATGGGCTAGCCTTCTATGCCACAACGATCCCATGTTGGATTTTGCTAGTAAGAATGTACCAAGTCTAGCTTAATCCGTGGAGAAGTCCACAACATAAAGCTTTCCTTTAAGCACACCCTTAAAAGCAACCGAGCCATCACTCCTCTTATAGACGGTCACACCACATTCGTTGAACAAACAATCATAGCCCATTTTACAAAATTGTGAAATGGACAAAAGATTGAAGTCAACGTGATCAACAAGCATAACCTTAGAGAGGGAATATGAAGGAGTGAGAGGGACTTTACCATAACCTAGTACTTGTCCCGTTCCATTGTCACCAAATGTGATGTACTCATTTTTGTCATGACTTGGCTCGAATGACTTGAACAACTTTTTGTCTCCAGTCATATGATTGGTGCATCCACTATCAATCACCCAACTTGATCCTCCAGAGACATAGTCCTACAAAACAAATTAAGCTTGTTTTTAGGTACCCAAATTTGCTTGGGTCCTTTTACATTAGTCACAAGCACTTTGGACACCCACACACAAGCTTTTGGCCTCTTGTTGCTTGGCCCAACATATTTGGCAAACGCACATCCATGAATGTTTCTCATGAGCACATATGAAGCATCAAAATCATAAAAGAGTGCACAAGTAGCATTAGGCATATTAGCATGAGAATCATTAACAAGAGAAAGATGATTAATATTCTTGTTCTTGGCTTGCTTCTTTTGGTAAGATCCTTCCCTGGTGAACTTAAGGTATTCCTTTCCATTCTTGTTCTCCCGAGCATTATGCTTAGCACCCTCAACATAACCAATGCCATCCATGACATGTGGCATTCTAGTATATGTGTATGCACCTCTTGCATACCTTGCCTTCTCATCATCGACAACATCTTTCTCATGTTGTATTTTGCTTTCAAGAGCCTTTACTTGCTTGTTCAAATCATCAATCAATTTGATATTAGTAGCACAAGCGTCAACATCAATATTATAGCATCTATCACATCCTTTGTTAGTGGAGGCATGAGAGAAATTATTTGAGGAGGATGTGAAAGTTGAAAGAATCCTATATTGTTCTTCAAGACACTTATGAGTCTTTTCCAAATCCTCATACTTCTCTTGAAGTTCATCTTTAATGCTCTTAACATTTTCACAAGTATTTTCAATCTTAGTGAGAGACATAGTTAAGTCATTATTTTTCTTTCTCTCTTCTTCTAGGAGCTTCTCTAGTTTAAGGTTTCTTTTCTTTTCAAGAACAAGCAAGTCTTCTTGTTTCTCAAGTAGCTCTTCTTGCCTATCATTTTCTTCCTTTTGTTTTTCAAGTAATTCCATGAATTCAAGCATTTTAGGAAGTGAAGCATTAACATCATCATCATCATCATTACTACTACTAGCATAAGAGGAATGCTTGGGTTTAGATTTTGTTACCTTTGATCCTTTTGCCATGAGGCACTTGTGAGAGTTATCGTCATCATCATCACTCAAGCTCCCAAATAGAGAAGTGTTGGTGGGAGTGACGCCAATGGCAAGCGTAGCAATGCCTCCTTCATCCGAGTCGGATTCGGAGGAGGAAGATGATGAAGAGGATGAATAATCAGAATTCCATTCTTGACCAATGTGAGCTTCACCTCTTCTATGCTTCTTGTACTTCTTGTCTTTCTTATGGTGCTTGTCTTTCCTTCTTTCATCTTTGTTCTTCTTCTTTGGACATTCCGCAATGAAATGTCCTTCATCACCACATTCATAGCAAGTTCTTTTTGATCTTCTCGCTTTGCCCTTGTCACAAGCATTTTCTTCTTGTAGCCATCTTTCTCGAGAAATGACTTGAATCTCCTCACAAGCAAGGCCATCTCAGCATCACTATACTCACTACTAGAATCAATCACTTTCTTTTTCTTCTCTTGTGTGGCTTTGAGTGCCACATCCTTTTTGTCACCATTTGCTCCCTCAATTTGCTTGATCAAGGCATTTATCTTGTTGGCTTGATCATTTTGTTGCTTTTGGGAAAGAAGCTTTCCAAGCACTTCATCGGTGGAGAAGGTTTTGAAGTTGTCCTTCTCTCTAATGTTTGAGCAAATGTTGTTGTCCCATGGTCTCAATGCTTGTAGTAGTCTCTTGTTGATATCTAAGTCGGTCATTTGGGCTCCTAGAGCTCTTCTTTAATTCACAATCCTCATGAGCCTATCATGAACTTCTTTTGGGCCTTCTCTTGAACCCATAATGAAGAGGTTGAACTCATTTTGCAGTTCTTCAAGTCTTGCATCTTTGACGGAATCAATGCCCTCATAGATAACCTCAAGCTTTCTCCATAGTTGGTTAGCATTGTTTATTCCGGCTACCTTGTCATACTCGGTGGCACTAAGTGCGAAAACAATTGCACTAGCAGCCACGGCATTACGATGAATGTTGATTTGATCCTTATGAGTTGGATTGTCTCTATTTTCCCACAAGAAACCATTCTCGGTTATATTTGCAACATGGGGACTCATGGATTCCAAATACATCATCATCTTGCATGTCCAATGATCATAAAATTGTCCATCAAAGTAGGGGAGTCTACCGGACCCTTGCCCAATGCGATCTTCTTTGAGATCATCATAATCAAACATAACATTGTTGTAGGCTTTTGGTAGCTCATCCTTATCAATATTTTCAATCCTTGGATTTTCTCCATGAGCGTCACCCTCGGACCTTGCTTCGAATGATCCACTAGACGGAATTTCTTTTTCCTTTGTCATCTTTATCGTCAAGCGGTTAAGCCTTCAAGAAGATCCTCGCTGTGATACCAATTGAAAGTGCCTAGAGGGGGGGGGGGTGAATAGGCAATTATCCCTAAAATTCACTTAATAATAAAAGTCAAATGCGCAGTGTGGGACTTGTCCGACGATTGTAGGGAAAGTCCGATGACTTGTCCGATAGTACAACATAGAAAACTAGATCGATCGAGTAAATGTTAAAACTAGTGTAAGGCAAGCTAGGAGTAGGTGAATATAAGCAAGGGGAAGCTGTAAAAATAAGCAAAGCAACTAGCAAGCAACCTACACAAGTTAATCTAAGAAATACGAAGCAAACCCTAACTAGCAAGTTTATGAGCAAGAACAAGTAAATGACACACAAGTGATTGAAAGTACAAGCAAGGCACAAGATTTGTTCAACCGAAGTTCAGCTCCACAAAGGATCCTACGTCTCCGTTGAGGGATCCATAAAGGACTGGGTCTCTTTCAACCCTAACCTCTCCAAGTGACCACAAAGATCAAACTTGGTTTTCCACTAGAAACTCCACAAAGGAGGGGTCACTACAAACTTCCTGAGGCATCACCACACAAGTTGGGAGCTCTACGAGCACCTCTAACCGTCTAGGGGAAGAATCCCCAAGAGTAACAAACACAAAAGTTGTCGGCGGTGAGGATGAACCAAGTGCTCAAGAGGATGAAAGCTTGGAGTCGATGGAGCACTTCAATCTTCTCTCAATCCCTTCACAAATCAAGAGTGGAATCAAGGGAGGAGAGTTGGGGAGAGCAAAGTGAGCTTGAGAGTGATTTTGAGTGGAAATGAGTGACCCCCTGCCACAGGGCGAAGAGGAGTTCTATTTATAGCCTGATAGGTGTAGAGTGCCCGATCTTTCGGCGAGTGGAGATAACTTCGATTTGGTGGATGTTGACCCTGACGATCCGACTACGACGAGCAAGCCGGAGCGCCAATGCAATCGCTGAACCAACTTCCAGAGGATATTAACCTTGCGGTAAACAAGATCAACCTGATCACGAGGATCAATTCTTACGCGCAATCAAAGAACGAGCAAGAATTAGAGGCGAGCAATCTGATGTATTGCACGAAGGTGGATTTCTGAATTCACGTCGAGAGACGGATGTATAGCTAAGCTAAACTTAAAACAAAACTCGAAGATTACAAGGGGCGCAGCCCTTGACTATATAGGGGGAGGACGAGGCATCTAGGGCCGGCTGAAGTGGAGAGGCGCGCGGTGGAGAGGGAGTCGTGCGACTTGGGCCACGTGGGCCTTCAGGCGACATCATCCTGGGCCGTCGTTCCTTAGCATCAAAACCGTCTTCAATTCCTGGGCTCGAGCTCTAGTGATTGGGCCCTTGTTTGTCGTCGTCTCGTTAGAAGATGGATCCGTAACTCGAGGAGGCGCGACGACGAGAGGTGGAGGCGTGACAGCTTGGTTTGGCGCGCCATCTTCCGTCGTCATTATTCGTATGTCGTTGATGTCCTCATCATCCTCCCCTTTTTGAAGTGAAGTCGTCCTCGACGGCAACTCATCATCCTCACCCAAGTCTGGTTTCAAATCTGCAACATTAAAACTAGTGGAAACACCAAACTCCATGGGCAAGTCAAGAACATAAGCATTATCGTTAATCTTGGTTAGCACTTTAAAAGGACCAGCAGCACGAGGCATCAGTTTAGAACGACGCAAAGTAGGAAATCTATCTTTACGCAAGTGCAACCAAACCAAATCACCAGGTTCAAAAGAAATATGTTTTCTACCTTTACTACCAGTAACTTGATACTTTTTATTAGCACTGGCAATGTGGTGTTGTGTTTCTTCATGCAATTGTTTCATGTGATCAATATGAGCAAGAGCATCAAGATGTGGTTCATCTTCAGCATCAATAGCAAACAAATCAATAGGCGCCTTAGGAACATAGCCATAAACAACCTCAAAAGGACACATCTTACTGGCAGAATGTGTAGCATGATTATAAGCAAATTCAACATAAGGTAAACAATCTTCCCAGCGTCTCAAATTTTTATCTAAAACAGCTCTAAGCATAGCAGATTAGCATCATGTAATTCATCAAAATCAGCACGTGTAGCAAGCAAGATAGGGTTATTCAATTTGATCTCATATTGAACAGGTGCAACAGGAGGCGATGTAACCAATTTTGCAGCTTTTGTCGCTCGAGCAATATCATCTTTAAGAACTTGTTCAGGTGTCATAGGATGAATAACAATTTTCTGACCCTTAAACATGAAGGAATAAGGTGGTCGATCCTGCACTTCACGTTCAGCTTTACAAGCATATTCAAATAAGGTGGTCATATCATCATAATGCTTATAATCAAGAATATTCTGAATTTCACGATTTAACCCACCCCTAAAGCGAGCCGTGGCAGCATCATCCAGTTCAACTAAACCACAGCGAATCATACCCTTTTACAAAGCTTGATAATAATCCTCTACGGAAAGTGAACCTTGTTGAAAACGCTGCATTTGATTAAGCAAATCTCTAGCATAATATGAGGGCACAAAACGATGACGCATACCAGCTTTTAATGCCGTCCAAGTGGTTGGAATATTATCAGGATATCTTTGTCTATACTCACGCCACCAAAGTAAAGCAAATTCAGTAAATTCACTAATAGCAGCCTTAACTTGTAAATTAGCAGGAATATCATGGCATAGAAATTTTTGTTCAACCTCTAATTCCCAATCTAGATAAGGACCCGGATTATATTTGCCATTAAAAGTGGGAATACGAAATTTTATTTTGGCAAAAGAATCATTAATAGGAACACGTACCCTACGAGCACGACCACGGCGATTGTCGTCGTCCTGCTCGGTGTCGGCGCCGTAGTCACGTGCATGTTGCAACTCCGTGAGCTGCCTCGTCATGGTCCCAAGCTGCGTCGACATGGCCTCAAGACGAGTCATGATCGTCGTGAGCGTGGTGCGGGCAGCCGTATCAGCGAGGTCTAGTTGATCAAAACGCTCATTCGACGAAGTGACCGTAGAGTCAAGTCTCTCGTGCATCGTCTTCATGTCGTTTTGTAGACCATCAACCTGTGCCTGGACATCCTGGAGGGTGAGCTCCTCCGACTTTGAGCTGTTTTCTGCCATAGAAACACAAGCAATACAAAAAGCGGGATCCTACAACGAGAGGTGAGTGGTGGATGAGAAGCTCAATCAAAAAGCTGTTATCGAATTCTTACCCGTCCTTACCAAGCACGCAAGCGTGAACTGCAACCACAGGTAAAACCGGTGGAAGATTGGAGGAGCGATTGCGTGGTGAAACAAAAACCTGCTCGTAGTAGAAAATTTGTGGGGCTAGGAGGCTGCACTCAATCCAAGGGTTAGCACAATTCAAACAATAACTGCAAAGCTGAATAATAGTGCTAAACGTGAAAAGATTGCTGCCGGTACAAGTGCAAGAGGAAGGAAGAAGGATCAAAACAAAGTGCAGCAAGAACGCGTCGCCTGTGTTGCTCGGCCGCTCTTTTTTTTTCTTTTTTTCTTTCTTTTTTTCTCTTTTTTTTATACTTTTTGCTGAAAATATAAACAATGAGACCTCAAATAAGCAATTAAGCACAAGCGCTTTTTTTTGAGGCAGGGGTAGAACAGTAATTAAGCACAAGATACTCTCTCTCTCTCTCTCTCTCTCCCTCTCTCTCTCTAGAGTAGGAACAAACGAAACCGAGCAGAAACAAACACAGGTCGAGGCGAGCGGGTCACGACGTAACTGAGTAGGACTCGATCAGTGAGGCGAGCGGGACACACGAAACCGAACAGAACTAAATACAGGGCGAGGCGAGCTGGTCACGACGTAACCGAGTAGGACTCGATCGTCAAGGCAGTGATTGACCCGGACTCACGGTGCAGCGGAAAAACTTGGCAAGCGAGACAGGGGTAAACAGATGCGGCGGAAAGCAAACTGTGGTGGTGAAAACAAGCGGCACGGCGGAAGGATACGACGATGATAGGAAGAAAACGATGAAACACAGTGTACCAGCAATGATCAAAAGCGAAAGCACAAAAACTCAACAACGCAAATTATTGAATGAAAGTGCAAGGCTCAAAACCGTACTGGGGTAAACTTTTTTTTGTAGTTTTCGGTTTATGTGCACTTGGATAAAACTAACCGAGAAACACTGGAATCTGATACCACTTGATAGGTGTAGAGTGCCCGATCTTTCGACGAGTGGAGATAACTTCGATTTGGTGGATGTTGACCCTCACGATCCGACTACGACGAGCAAGCCGAAGCGCCAATGCAATCGCTGAACCAACTTCTGGAGGATATTAACCTTGCGGTAAACAAGATCAACCTGATCACGAGGATCAATTCTTACGCGCAATCAAAGAACGAGAAAGAATTAGAGGCGAGCAATCTGATGTATTGCACGAAGGTGGAGTTCTGAATTCACGTCGAGAGACGGATGTATAGCTAAGCTAAACTTAAAACAAAACTCGAAGATTACAAGGGGCGCAGCCCTTGAATATATAGGGGGAGGACGAGGCATCTAGGGCCGGCTGAAGTGGAGAGGCGCGCGGTGGAGAGGGAGTCGTGCGACTTGGGCCACGTGGGCCTTCGGGCGACATCATCCTGGGCCGTCGTTCCTTAGCATCAAAACCGTCTTCAATTCCTGGGCTCGAGCTCTAGTGATTGGGCCCTTGTACATCGTCGTCTCGTTAGAAGATGGATCCGTAACTCGAGGAGGCGCGGCGACGAGAGGTGGAGGCGTGACAACTTGGTTTGCCGCGCCATCTTCCGTCGTCATTATTCGTATGTCGTTGATGTCCTCATCATAGCCCAATGGGGAAAAGAGTCGTTGGAGACCCAATTTCTGAGATCTATGTCAACATGTCCGATGAATCAAGGTGGCATAGAAACTAGAGTCCGACAAGCTTACCCGATGCCTCGGATAAGTTGGCCATCGGACATGTCCGACGGCACAGGAGGGGCAGAGGAACTGGAATCCGATGGACTTGTCCGATGGCTCGGACAAGTCTTGTCCATCGGACAAGTCTGATAAAAAAGGGTGGCAGAGGAACTGTACTCCGATGAAAGTGTCCGATGTGTCGGACTTTCCTCTGGTCATCGGACATGTCCGACGACCCAGAGTAGCAGATGTACTCGAGTCCGATGGACTTGTCCGATGGGTCGGACAAGTCCGATGATTTTGCCCTGGAAATTTTTGTATGGCCTAGAAATTGGAATTTTGCACTTAGTTCACCTCCGCTTCAAACTTTTGTGTCCCTCTTAATAGTACGGCTTTCCTATACTCAAGATTTAAAATAAAATATTATGAACTTCATTCTTGAGCATATTTTGAATTTCATCTTAAAGCACTTTGCCATCTTCTTTTCTCCCTTTCTGTTTCTATGCTTTTAATCACCAAATTTTGTACCATAATCTACACACATGCTTATTAAAAAATTAGTCCATTCTTAATTGTATTGACGCCAATCACCAAAATAAAATTAGGGGCCTAGATGCACCTTCACTAGCCCTCTCCGGCCTCCAACTCCTTTGCGTGACCTCACTAGTGAGTTCGTCGTCCCCTCCTCTCTCTCCCTCTAGAGCTCTGCAGAACCCCGTCCCGGTCGCCGGAGCGCCGATCCGGCCAACTCTGGCGAGCTCTGCCTCCGCGCCGCCGTCTTCAGTGGCCACCGGCGACCACCACCCCAGGCTTCTATTCCTGGCCCTTGGATCTTGATCCAAGTGTCCAGACCATGGGTCCACAGAAACCGTAGACCTGGTCCACCCCCTTTTAGATTTAAATTAATTCAGTTAATTTCTAGATATTGTTTGGATTTTTGCATTTAGGCCCCTATGTTTAATTTAAATTATATTTATGCCCCTTTTTTGTGCAAAAGCTTTAGAAAATTGTATTTAAGCCCCTGAACCTCATAAAAATTATTTTAGCACTACATTTTTATAGAAACACCCCTGTACCTTACTAAAATTATTATTTTGGCCCTATAGTTTTACAAAAACATCCTTGGACTTATTTTTAATTATACTTTAGACCTATCTTTTTACACTTTAGTCCCTGAACTTGTTAGAAATTACATTTTAGTCCCTAGATTTTATGAGAGGTTATTAACACCCTGTTATTTTACAAATTAGTCCTTATACTTTTCTGAAATTACTTTTAGGTCCCTACACCTATCTGTTTTTACTATTTTAGCCGTAAAACTTTGAACCTTCATAACGTTTCAATCGTAAACCAGATTTAAGTAATTCTTACACCAACGTGATCAGTGACTAATACTACCTGCTAGAGCTACTTTTTCTGATTTTACTATTTTAACCTTGTATCATCAAACTTTCATAAGTTTTTACTCGTAACTCCGAATTAGATGATTCTTGCGCCAAAACGATCGAATCATGGCATCATCATATTGTTTTTCCATGATTGCATGGCTGTGTATTGATTTTGTATGCAATTTCTTATGCCGATACTATCACGCGTAAAGACGACTACACGCAAGGATCAGCGTACGAGGACCTCCAAGAGCAGGAGTTCGAAGTGGTTGAGCAACAACACGCGCAGGATGAAGACAAGTGTCCTTGATGCATTCTGTACCTATTGTGAATGTTACTTTAGGATTTCATGCTTGTGTCAACTGATTGGGAACCTATTGTTAGGATTTACTAGTATTGTCTATCTTGTCCTTGTCGCCTTGAACTAGAACTTCATCGGTCAATGGGTAGACATGCTTAGTTGCTTACTGGGTTGTTGGGTTCCATTTGATTTTGACTAACAAACAATATCACTTGGGAAAGAATTGCTAATTTTTAGCAACATGGACTTAGGGATCTATGCAAGCCGGATGGAATGGATGTGGTGCCATGGGCACATGGTTGGTGGTGGTAGGCTTGTTGTAGATCCTAGGAACCGGTTCTTGGAGCGATAACCCAGGAAAACAGTGCCATCACAAGACCGATATGGGTAAGGCTTGGCCTAGTAATTTGGTGTTCTACCAGTGTTGGTGCAGCATTTTGGCGGAGCGGGGAATGGAAGTCAAGAGAGGACTGCCCTTGTATCCGAATGGCTCAAGAGGAGGCTCCTGGGGTGATGAGCTGCTTGTTGATGGGCTATCACTTAGGGACGGGAGTGGAACCTTAGTGGCTAGCATGTACTGGGAGACCCTTTAGAAAAGCCTCGTAGTGAAACCCTGCCACCCACTCAAGGAAGTGTGTAATGTGGGTCGCGTCCACGGGCACAAGGGGAATCATGACTTGTGGGTAAAGTGGTACAACCTCTGCAGAGTGTAAAACTATCATGATAGTCGTGCTCACGGTCACGAGCGGCTTGGAGTCCTCACAAGATTAGTTAGTTATGGGTTTGGAATGGTTGGTATTGGTGGTTTGGATTGGACTTGGCTTGGATAGGACCCCGTGGTTGATGGTTGGGATGACCCCACTTAGTAAATAGGATGCTTAGGTTAATTAAAAGCCTATGCAATGAACCCCTATAAGCCTTTCTTGCCTATAGCCCCATGTCATCTTTTCCCCACTTGCTGAGTACGACACGTACTCACCCTTGCTATACCATATTAGCAAATTGCTGCTCAGCCACAGGAGAAGGTTGGGACTACCATGAAGACGAGGGAGGCGAGTACTAGGCGATGGTCCACCAGTCGGTGCCTATGGAGTCTTGGGACGTCTACGCTAGTTTATTTCCGCTACTTTGATGTACTTTTCTTTTAGACCTACGGGTCCTTTTGTAATAGAGATACAATGTAACAATTAAAGGATATGGACACTTATTCTGTTACCATTAATGATGTACTGTATGTGTGTGTAACTTGATCCTAGGCACACATACGGCTGCACCCGTTTTGCTTCTTAAAATGGGTGTGACAGAAGTGGTTTCAAAGCCATATCGACTGTAGGACGTCAGCCTAGTTAGCAATGGACAAATTAGGGACATTATTTTGTTTTACGCCTATACAAACTATTTTAACAAAGAAAATTATTATTCCTTATTGTTTTTCTTATTTTTTCTTTTAGTTTACTTTTCAGATTTTCTTTTCACCATTGCGTATTCATCCCTTGTTATTTCAAAAATGTAGATGGCCCGCATCAAGTTAACCACTCGTAAGGCTACGTCTGGAGTTCACTATGGACGCCTTGCCCCTCGGCATATTCAAAAGGAAGCAAGTGAGGAGGTAACTCAAACAGAACGTGAGAAGACCCCACTGACTAATGAGGAGCATCCAGAGGCATCACAGGAAGACCCCATGGAGGAAGAAGAAGAGGAGGAGCCTGAAGAACAGGAGCAAGAAGAAGATCCTGAGGAGCCCCAAGAGGAAGAAGACCCTGAAGCACCAGAAGACCCTGAAGACCCTAAAGGTGGTGATGATGACTCAAAGGATGAAGACAAGGACCCTATCGTCCGCCAGGCCGAGAAGTACCGCTCTTTTGGACAAGAAGGTGAAACTTTCTCCAAGACCCTGCAGAAGCTACTTGAGAGGATCGGCATCAACAACATGCCATAGTACTTCCTCAAGAAGGTGGATCACCCTTTTCGTGAGGAGTGGACAGTAGAGGTCAACATCTAGGACGATGACCGCGTCATATCTACTCATCGTGGCCGCACTCCTAGGGCTACACGTGGAGCCGCGGAGGATGACGCTGCTTGGAAGGCTCTCACTAGCCTTTGCTACACTCATCGCCATGGGATAGAGAAGACAAACTTTGCCCACATTCCCTGTCGGAAGCCAGGCACGAGGAAGTACACTGCAACTCCTACAGAATGGTATGTGAGTACTAGGGAGATGGACGAGACCCAGGGAGTTGCCGTGGACTTAAGCCACACTGTGGAAGCCTTACAGAAGGAAAACCACACTCTCTAGAAGCTGTTACGTGATGTAGAGGCTTATCTGAGGCGCGATCATCGGGTTAAGATAGGAGAGGAGAGTGATCTCTACTCCGTGGCATCCGTACTTGGAGTGCCATGTCACCACAATGTGCAAGCTCTCTGCCTTCTGTCTCCGACGAAGCCGACTCCCATGCCTAGGAGACTAGCTTGTCCCTATGAATAAAGCTGTAATAATCAAACGCTTAGATCAATTTGCTTTCATGGTGTGATGTAATGAACTCTTTTGCTTGGTTTGTGTGTGCTCGATGTGAGTTGTGGGATGCTTTGGCACCTTGTCCACGACCTCATCTTTTGTTTCATTTAATTAATAAACTATCGTGTTGCTTATCATCCCTTGATGCATATAGTTGGGGGTTTTCTTCTATCTCTTCATTTCATCTTACACCGCTCCCACCCTCTTTCTCTCTCAGATGGTTCGCACTAGGGCAAACGCTGATCCCAACGAGCAGAACAATGAGGACAACAACAATGCCCCGAACTTTCAACAACTCCTAGCCATGCAGACTCAGCTCATGCAGAAGGTGATCCAGACATTTGGCGCCATACAGAAGAATCACAACGCCCCACCACCTCCACCCTAGAATGGGTTTGGAGAGTTCCTAAGGACTAGGCCACCTACCTTCTCCCAGTCCAAGGATCCTACGGAGGCTGATGATTGGCTCAAGGTAGTAGAGAAGAAGCTGATGATCGTCCAGTGCAATGATCGAGAGAAGGTCCTCTTTGCAGCTCATCAATTGTTCGGTGTAGCCGCAGACTAGTGGGACGCCTATTGCAATGCCCATGTTGATGTGGAGTCCATTATCTGGAATGAATTCAAGGCTAGCTTTCATACTCACTATGTCCCTACGGGCATCAAGATGCTGAAGAGGCAAGAATTCCAAGACCTGAGGCAGGGAAGCATGTCAGTGAGTGAGTACCTGAATAGATTCATACAACTATCTAGGTATGCTCCTGATGATGTGAGCACCGATGAGAAGAAGCAGTACATATTCATGAGGGGACTGCAGAACGATATCCAGTTCCAACTGCTGAACAATGACTATGTGAACTTCCAGAAGCTAGTAGACAAGGCCATTGTTGTGGAGAACAAGCATAATGAGATGGAAAGGGGTGGCAAGAGGAAGATGCCATACCAAGGGCAGTCATCTGGCAGTAACACCCGCCCTCGCATGATGCCACCACCAAGTCCATAATAAAGAGCTCCCAACACCATTAGGCCACCCATGCAAGCCCCATGCCCCAATTTCCGAATGCTATGCCCCATCAATCGGGCACCTCGCCCCAATCAGCAGCAAGCACCTCGCCCCACCTATCAACAGGCACCTCGCCCCGCCGCCCCAACAGCTCCACACAACCAGAACCGTAATACCTCTGGAACTACTGGTGGTTTGAAGCGAGGTTGTTATCATTGTGGACCGGAAGGTCACTTCATGGGACAGTGTCCCCAGCGGAAGAACGCACCAAGGCAAGTCCCAACCAACACAATGCAAGGCAATCGAGGACAGCAAAATTATGCTCGAGGTCGCGTCAACCATGTCACTACTGAGGAGGCTGAACAAGCTGCAAATGTGGTGCTTGGTATGTTCTTAGCTAACTCTCAACCTGCAACCATTTTATTTGATTCAGGAGCATCACATTCATTCATCACCTCAGCCTATGTTGCAAAGTATAATCTGCCGATTGCTATTATGAAGCATGCCATGCTAGTTAGTTCTCCAGGAGGAGAAATGAGGACCAATCAATTATACCCAAAGGTTACCCTTAAAATAAGGGGGGTAGACTTCTCAGCTAATCTCATAGTACTAGACTCAAAGGGTATAGATATTATACTTGGGATGGACTGGCTACGCAAGTATAATGGGGTGATACAATGCGCCAAGCGGGCGGTACAGTTGACCAGTATAGAAGGTACCAAGGTCGAGTTCATAGCAGCCAGCTCCGCAGTCAAGGAGATCGTACTAAATCAAGCCACGAGCACCCCCATGGATGAGATCCAGGTGGTTTGCGAATTCCCCGATGTATTACTAGAAGAACTTCCAGGTATGCCGCCTGACCGCGACATAGAGTTTGTTATCGACATAATACCTGGAACTGCACCTATATCTAAGAGGCCCTATAGAATGCCTGTTAATGAGTTAGTAGAGCTCAAAAAGCAATTTCAAGAGATGCTAGAGAAAGGCTTCATTCGCCCTAGTTCCTCACCTTGAGGAGCTCCAGTACTCTTTGTTGAGAAGAAGGATAAGACACAGAGAATGTGTGTAGACTACCGTTCTCTTAATGAGTTGACTATTAAGAACAAATATCCATGGATTGAGGATTTGTTTGATCAGATGAAGGGAGCTTGTGTCTTCTCCAAGATTGATCTACGATCTGGGTACCACCAATTGAAGATCAGACCATCAGACATACCCAAGACGGCTTTTCGGACAAGATATGGGTTATACGAGTATACAGTGATGTCTTTTGGACTAACCAATGCATCGACCTACTTCATATACCTTATGAACAAGGTGTTTATGGAGTATTTGGATAAGTTCGTTGTGGTTTTCATCAATGACATCTTGGTATTTTCAAAGAATGAGGAAGAGCATGAGGAACACCTGAGGCTAGTTCTAGAAAAGCTACGAGAGCACAAGTTGTATGCTAAGCTGAGCAAGTGTGAATTCTGGTTGAAGGTGATAGCGTTTCTCGGGCACGTCATATCCGCAGGAGGAGTGTCAGTCGGCCCAGGCAAAGTGAAGGATGTTCTAGATTGGAAGCCACCCCAGACAGTACGGGAGATTAGAAGTTTCCTTGGATTAGCTGGGTACTATCGGTGTTTCATAAAGGATTTCTCCAGAATAGCCAAGCCGATGACAACGTTGTTGGAAAAGGACAAGAGTTTTGAGTGGACTCCGAAGTGTCAAGCCAGCTTTGAGGAATTGAAGCGAAGACTAACGTCAGCTCCTATCCTGGTCTTACCGGACATCAGTAGGAGTTTTGATATATACTGTGACACCTCAAAGTAAGGACTTGGATGTGTACTCATGCAAGAAGGACATGTCGTAGCATATGCCTCTAGGCAATTGCGGACACATGAAGAGAAGTACCCAACACATGATTTAGAGTTAGCGGCAGTGGTAGATGCTCTGAAGATTTAGAGGCACTATATCCTTGGTCATCGCTGTGAGATCTATATGGATCACAAGAGCCTCAAGTACATATTTACTCAAACTGGGTTGAACCTAAGACAATGACATTGGTTAGACTTGATCAAAGACTATGATGTGGGTATCAACTATCACCCAGGGAAGGCAAATTTCATGGCCGATGCCCTGAGTACAAAGACCTATTGCCGCCAGCTAATTGTGGAGGAGTTACCACCAGAGCTATGCAAGGAGTTTGAGAAATTGAATCTTGGGTTTGTGAATGAGCAAGAGACCATTGCAATGGAAGTGGAACCCACTTTCGAGGAGGAAATCCGTAAGGGACAGATAGATGATGAGAAGCTAAGTGAGATCAGAAAGCTCATTAAGGAAGGAAAGGCTACCGACTTCACAGAGGATGAGAAGGGCACCATATGGATCGGTAAATGGATATGTGTGCCAGACAAGAAGCCCATTCGTGACATGATCCTACGGGAAGCACACGAATCTGCATACTCCATTCATCCAGGGAGTAATAAGATGTATCAAGACTTGAAGACTTGTTACTGGTGGTATGGCATGAAGCGCGATGTCGCAGAGTATGTTGCTGTATGTGACACATGTCAGCGTGTCAAGGCAGAACACCAAAGACCCGCTGAATTGCTTCAACCCCTGAAGATTCCTGAGTGGAAGTGGGAACAAGTCAGTATGGACTTCATAGTTGATAGGTGTAGAGTGCCCGATCTTTCGGCGAGTGGAGATAACTTCGATTTGGTGGATGTTGACCCTCACGATCCGACTACGACGAGCAAGCCAAAGCGCCAATGCAATCGCTGAACCAACTTCCAGAGGATATTAACCTTGCGGTAAACAAGATCAACCTGATCACGAGGATCAATTCTTACGCGCAATCAAAGAACGAGCAAGAATTAGAGGCGAGCAATCTGATGTATTGCACGAAGGTGGAGTTCTGAATTCACGTCGAGAGACGGATGTATAGCTAAGCTAAACTTAAAACAAAACTCGAAGATTACAAGGGGCGCAGCCCTTGACTATATAGGGGGAGGACGAGGCATCTAGGGCCGGCTGAAGTGGAGAGGCGCGCGGTGGAGAGGGAGTCGTGCGACTTGGGCCACGTGGGCCTTCAGGCGACATCATCCTGGGCCGTCGTTCCTTAGCATCAAAACCGTCTTCAATTCCTGGGCTCCAGCTCTAGTGATTGGGCCCTTGTTTGTCGTCGTCTCGTTAGAAGATGGATCCGTAACTCGAGGAGGCGCGACGACGAGAGGTGGAGGCGTGACAGCTTGGTTTGGCGCGCCATCTTCCGTCGTCATTATTCGTATGTCGTTGATGTCCTCATCATCCTCCCCTTTTTGAAGTGAAGTCGTCCTCGACGGCAACTCATCATCCTCACCCAAGTCTGGTTTCAAATCTGCAACATTAAAACTAGTGGAAACACCAAACTCCATGGGCAAGTCAAGAACATAAGCATTATCGTTAATCTTGGTTAGCACTTTAAAAGGACCAGCAGCACGAGGCATCAGTTTAGAACGACGCAAAGTAGGAAATCTATCTTTACGCAAGTGCAACCAAACCAAATCACCAGGTTCAAAAGAAATATGTTTTCTACCTTTACTACCAGCAACTTGATACTTTTTATTAGCAATGGCAATGTTGTGTTGTGTTTCTTCATGCAATTGTTTCATGTGATCAATATGAGCAAGAGCATCAAGATGTGGTTCATCTTCAGCATCAATAGCAAACAAAACAATAGGTGCCTTAGGAACATAGCCATAAACAACCACAAAAGGACACATCTTAGTGGCAGAATGTGTAGCACGATTATAAGCAAATTCAACATGAGGTAAACAATCTTCCCAGCGTCTCAAATTTTTATCTAAAACAGCTCTAAGCATAGCAGACAAAGTTCTATTTACTACCTCAGTTTGCCCATCAGTTTGAGGATGACAAGTAGTACTAAACAGAAGCTTAGTTTCTAATTTATTCCAAAGAAAACGCCAAAAATCACTAAGAAACTTAGCATCACGATCAGAGACAATTGTTTCAGGAATTCCATGCAATCTAACAATCTCTCTAAAGAACAATTCAGCAACATTTGAGGCATCATCAGTTTTATGACAAGGTATAAAGTGAGCCATTTTAGAGAAACGATCAACAACCACAAAAATATTGTCCCTCCCCTTCTTAGTGCGAGGCAATCCCAAAACAAAATCCATCGAAATATCATGCCAAGGAGAAGAGGGAACAGGCAAGGGCATATACAAACCATGATTACCCAAACGAGATTTAGCTTTTTGACATGTAGTATAGCGTGCAACAAGGTGCTCAACATCACGGCGCATCCGTGGCCAAAAGAAATGGTCGGCCAACACCTCATGTGTCTTGAATACTCCGAAGTGACCAATAAGACCACCTCCATGCGCCTCCTGTAACAACAAAAGACGAACCGAGCTAGCTGGAATACACAGCTTGTTAGCACGAAACAGGAACCCATCCTGCATATGAAATTTGCCCCAAGGTTTGCAATCCTTACAATGCATCATAATATCATGAAAATCAGCATCATTCACATATTGATCTTTCAAAGCTTGCAAACCAAAGATTTTAAAGTCTAATTGGGACAGCATCATATAACGACGAGACAAAGCATCGGCAATTACATTTTCCTTCCCGTTTTTATGTTTAATGATGTATGGAAAAGATTCAATAAATTCAACCCATTTAGCATGATGACGATTCAGATTAGTTTGGGTTCTAATATGTTTCAAAGCCTCATGATCAGAATGAATAATAAATTCGCGAGGCCATAAATAATGCTGCCATGTTTGCAAAGTTCTTACTAAAGCATAAAGTTCTTTATCATAAATGGAATATTTAAGAGCAGCACCACTTAACTTCTCACTAAAATAAGCAATGGGTTTATGATCTTGCAACAAAACAGCACCCAAACCAATTCCACTAGCATCACATTCCAATTCAAACACTTTATCAAAATTAGGCAATTGTAAGAGAGGAGCATGAGTTAACCGTTCCTTTAAAGTGTTGAATGCGTCTTCTTGTGGTGCGCTCCACTCAAATGGCGCACCCTTCTTGGTAAGCTCATGTAATGGTGCCGCAATAGAACTGAAATCCCGCACAAAACGACGATAGAAGCCTGCAAGACCAACAAAACTGCGAACCTGTGTAACTGTCGTCGGTTGGGGCCAACTCTGAATGGCGTCCACCTTGCTGCTATCGACCTCAATGCCCTGTGGAGTAACAACATATCCAAGAAACGAAACACGTTGCGTGCAAAAAGTGCATTTTTCCATGTTCCCAAACAAGTGAGCAGCACGCAAAGCATCAAAAACAGCACGCAAATGATCTAAATGTTCATTCATGGATTTGCTGTATATAAGGATATCATCAAAATAGACAACAACAAATATTCCAATGAAAGGCCGAAGAACTTCATTCATTAAGCGCATAAAAGTGCTAGGAGCATTAGACAATCCAAACGGCATAACCAACCATTCATACAAGCCAAATTTAGTTTTAAAAGCTGTTTTCCATTCATCTCCTAATTTCATTCTTATTTGATGGTAACCAGTACGCAAATCAAGCTTAGAGAAAATTGTGGCACCACTAAGTTCATCAAGCATATCATCAAGGCGTGGTATAGGATATTGATAACAAATTGTAATATTGTTAATTGCACGACAATCTACACACATACGCCAAGAACCATCTTTCTTAGGAACAAGCAAAACAGGAACCGAACAAGGGCTGAGAGACTCACGAATGTAATCTTTATCAAGCAATGCCTGCACTTGACGCTGAATTTCTTACGTCTCCTCAGGATTTGTGCGGTACAGGGCGCGATTAGGATGCTGTGCGCCTGGAATTAAATCAATCTGATGTTCTATGCCACGAATAGGAGGAAGACCCGGCGGCAATTCAGTGGGAAAAACATCTTTATAGTCCTGCAAAAGGTTAGCAACAGCAGGAGGAATATGCAACATAGGCGCCTCATCTCGTGAAACAAGCATACGAGAGCAAACTAGCGCATAGCAAAGCAGATTAGCATCATGTAATTCATCAAAATCAGCACGTGTAGCAAGCAAGATAGGGTTATTCAATTTGATCTCATGTTGAACAGGTGTAACAGGAGGCGATGTAACCAATTTTGCAGCTTTTGTCGCTCGAGCAATATCATCTTTAAGAACTTGTTCAGGTGTCATAGGATCAATAACAATTTTCTGACCCTTAAACATGAAGGAATAATAATTGGAGCGGCCATGATGAACACTATCAACATCATATTGCCAAGGACGGCCAAGCAACAAAGAGCATGCTTCCATTGGAACAACATCACAATCTACAAAATCAGAATAGGCGCCAAGAGAGAAAGGAACACGTACCGAGCGCGTTACCTTTATTTTGCCGCCATCATTAAGCCATTGAACGTGATAAGGATGTGGATGCTTCCTTGTTGGCAATGATAACTGCTCCACCAAGGTCGTACTAGCCAAATTGTTGCAACTTCCACCATTGATGATTATACGGAACGCTCGTTCTTGCACAACGCCTTTGATATGAAAAATATTGTGGCGCTGATGCTTTTCATCCTGAACGACCTGTGTACTAAGAACACGCTGCACAACAAGAGTTGCATACCTGTCGGCGGCACTAGAGTCGACATGAAGCTCCGTATTATCTGCATGATTAGTGGCAAGCATAGTCTGCTGAATATCCTCAGAATCACTAGCAGAAGAATACCGACCGTCGTCACGAATCAACATAGTTCGTTTATTTGGACAATCGCGTATCACATGACCAAATCCTCGACAACGGTGACACTGAATATCACGAGCTCGTCCAGACGACGAGGAGGATGGTACGATCGAGGCAGATTTGGCCGTGGATGGAGCACTCAACTTGGACGTGGTCGAGGAGTGGTCGCGCAACGTGGAAGGAGGTGTCGACCGTGGAGCTGAAGGCGTCTTGGACCCTACAAAAATGTTAGGTCTTGACAAAGATTGTCAATCCTACACTTCACTTTCAGCTTTACAAGCATATTCAAATAAGGTGGTCATATCATCATAATGCTTATAATCAAGAATATTCTGAATTTCACGATTTAACCCACCCCTAAAGCGAGCCATAGCAGCATCATCCAGTTCAACTAAACCACAGCGAATCATACCCTTTTGCAAAGCTTGATAATAATCCTCTGCGGAAAGTGAACCTTGTTGAAAACGCTGTATTTGATTAAGCAAATCTCTAGCATAATATGAGGGCACAAAACGATGATGCATAGCAGCTTTTAATGCCGTCCAAGTGGCTGGAATATTATCAGGATATCTTTGTCTATACTCACGCCACCAAAGTAAAGCAAATTCAGTAAATTTACTAATAGCAGCCTTAACTTGTAAATTAGCAGGAATATCATGGCATGCAAATTTTTGTTCAACCTCTAATTCCCAATCAAGATAAGCACACGGATCATATTTGCCATTAAAAGTGGGAACACAAAATTTTATTTTGGCAAAAGAATCATTAATAGGAACACGTACCCTACGAGCACGACCACGGCGATTGTCATTGTCCTGCTCGGTGTCGGCGCCGTAGTCACGTGCATGTTGCAACTCCGTGAGCTGCGTCGTCATGGTCCCAAGCTGCGTCGACATGGCCTCAAGACGAGTCATGATCGTCGCGAGCGTGGTGCGGGCAGCCGTATCAGCGAGGTCCAGTTGATCAAAACGCTCATTCGACGAAGTGACCGTAGAGTCAAGTCTCTCGTGCATCGTCTTCATGTCATTTTGTAGACCATCAACCTGTGCCTGGACATCCTGGAGGGTGAGGTCCTCCTACAACGAGAGGTGAGTGGTGGATGAAAAGCTCAATCAAAAAGCTGTTATCAAATTCTTACCCGTCGTTACCAAGCACGCAAGCATGAACTGCAACCACAGGTAAAACCGGTGGAAGATTGGAGGAGCGATTGCGTGGTGAAACAAAAACCTGCTCGTAATAGAAAATTTGTGGGGCTAGGAGGCTGCACTCAATCCAAGGGTTAACACAATTCAAACAATAACTGCAAAGCTGAATAATGGTGCTAAACGCGAAAAGATTGCTGCCGGTACAAGTGCAAGAGGAAGGAAGAAGGATCAAAACAAAGTGCAGCAAGAACGCGTCGCCTGTGTTGCTCGGCCACTCTTTTTTTTTCTCTTTTTTTTTCTTTTTTTTCTTTCTTTTTTTTCTTTCTTTTTTTATACTTTTTGCTGAAAATATAAACAATGAGATCTCAAATAAGCAATTAAGCACTAGCGCTTTTTTTTTAGGCAGGGGTAGAACGGTAATTAAAAGATGTAACCGAGTAGGAACATACGAAACCGAACAGAACTAAACACAGGGCGAGGCGAGCGGGTCACGACGTAACCGAGTAGGACTCGGTCAGCGAGGCGAGCGGATCACAACGTAACCGAGTAGGACTCGATCGTCGAGGCAGTGATTGACCTGGACACGCGGTGCAGCGGAAAATTTTGGCAAGCGAGACGGGGTAAACAGATGCGGCGGAAAGCAAACTGTGGTGGTGAAAGCACGCGGCACGGCGGAAGGATACAACGATGATAGGAAGAAAACGATGAAACACAGTGTACCAGCAACGATCAAAAGCGAAAGCACAAAAACTTAACAACGCAAATTATTGAACGAAAGTGCGAGGCTCAAAACCATACTGGGGTAAACTTTTTTTTTGTAGTTTTCGGTTTATGTGGACTTGGATAAAACTCACCGAAAAACACTAGAATCTGATACCACTTGATAGGTGTAGAGTGCCCGATCTTTCGGCGAGTGGAGATAACTTCGATTTAGTGGATGTGGACCCTCACGATCCGACTACGACGAGCAAGCCGAAACGCCAATGCAATCGCTGAACCAACTTCCGGAGGATATTAACCTTGCGGTAAACAAGATCAACCTGATCACAAGGATCAATTCTTACGCACAATCGAAGAACGAGCAAGAATTAGAGGCGAGCAATCTGATGTATTGCCCGAAGTGGAGTTCTGAATTCACGTCGAGAGACGGATGTATAGCTAAGCTAAACTTAAAACAAAACTCGAAGATTACAAGGGGCACAGCCGTTGACTATATAGGGGGAGGACGAGGCATCTAGGGCCGGCTGAAGTGGAGAGGCGCGGTGTGGAGAGGGAGTCGTGCGACTTGGGCCACGTGGGCCTTCAGGCGACATCATCCTAGGCCGTCGTTCCTTAGCATCAAAACTGTCTTCAATTCCTGGGCTCGAGCTCTAGTGATTGGGCCCTTGTATGTCGTCGTCTCGTTAGAAGATGGATCCATAACTCGAGGAGGCGTGACGACGAGAGGTGGAGGCGTGACAGCTTGGTTTGGCGCGCCATCTTCCGTCGTCATTATTCGTATGTCGTTGATGTCCTCATCAATAGTTGGTTTACCCCGTACACAGTCGGGATATGATTCTATGGGTTATAGTTGATTGCTTAACCAAGGTGGCACACTTCCTTCCTGTCAAGACAACCTACTGTGGTGCAAAGTTGGCAGAATTATACATGTCAAGGATAGTATGCTTACATGGAGTCCCTAAGAAGATACTATCTGACAGAGGCTCTCAGTTCACCTCGAGGTTTTAGGAGAAGCTACATGAGTCCCTGGACACCAAGTTGAACTTCAGCTCTGCATATCACCCTCAGACTGATGGACAAACCGAGAGGACAAACCAAATACTAGAAGACATGTTGAGAGCTTGTGCTTTGGAATATGGCAAGAGTTGGGACAACAGTCTGCCGTACGCGGAATTCTCCTACAACAATAGTTATCAAGCAAGTTTTGGGATGGCTCCTTTCGAGTTTCTCTACGGAAGAAAGTGCATAACACCTCAATTGTGGAGCGAGATAGAAGAGAATCAGATCTTTGGACTAGAGGTACTACGAGAAGCGGAAAGGCAGGTCAAGATTGTGCGCGAGAGCCTAAAGGTCGTGTAGTCAAGGCAGAAAAGCTATGCCGATCATAGGCGAAGGGATCTATCCTTCGAGATTGGGGATTTTGTGTATCTCAAGGTATCACCCATGAGAGGTGTTAGATGCTTCAAGGTCAAAGGGAAGTTAGCACCACGGTACATCGACCCTTTCAAGATCATCGAGAGAAGAGGAGAAGTTGCATACCAGTTGGAATTGCCACCGCATCTCACGGACGTGCATGACATGTTTCATGTGTCCCAACTGAAGAAGTGCTTAAGAGTGCCTAAAGAGCAACTGCCTGTAGATGAAGTGGACCTTCGGGAAGACCTCACATATGCAGAACAACTAGTCAGGATCCTAGAAGTTGTTGAGAGAGTTACGAGAAACAAGGTGATTCGAATGTGCAAGGTATTATGGATCCATCACACAGAAGAGGAAGCCACCTCGGAGCGTGAAGAAGAATTGAAAGCCAAGTTTCCCCATCACTTCACCGATCTTTCTGAATCTCGAGGGCGAGATTCATCTTAAGGGGGGTAGGTTTGTAACACCTTACTTTTTGCAATTTCTAAAAATACTAATTATTAGCATTGAGCAATTAATAAAATAGCTTGGTCAAATTAATTTCTAAAATAATTATAATTAACTTATTGCATTTGCATATCATGTCATTGCCATGTAGATTTTTAATTGCATTGTGCATTTAGTTAATTACTAAATAAAGTATCAGGAATTTAGAATAGAAATAGGAGGGAAAAGAATTAGAAAAGGAAAAGAAAAAGGGAGGAAAACCAGAATGGGCCAAAAACTCTTTTCTGGCCCACCCCGGAACCCCCTCTCCTTTCTCCCCCACTCTCCCTCCCCCCCCCCCCCCCGGGCCACTAGCCCACAAGCACCTCGACCCATCCAGCCTCGCACCACGCTGAAGGAGCCTTCCCCCGAACCCGTCTCCCTCCCCACTATCTCTCTCTTGCCGACACGCAGGCCCTACCTTGTCATCTCCTTCCTCTCGCCAATCCCGCCCCTTTCCATTTCTGTGCCTCCCCCAGTTCAAATCCCGCCTACGCACTCACCCCGCGATGCCCCCTGACCACGCGCGTATGATCACCGCGATCGCCTGCACCTCCTGGCCCCCTTTCCCCCAATTCTCACCCCGCCGCCGATGCAAAATTGGAAGGCGGCGAGATCGCCGGCACTTGCTCCCTGCCGTGAACTGAGCTAACCCTAGCTCCTCCCTTCCTCTATAAAACCAAGCCCGAGGACCCCCAGTTGCCTCGCCCTTGCGCTCACCCCCTCTCTGCCGCTCTCGCGCTGCCGCGTGCGAGCTCTTCGCCATCACCGGTACATTTGATCGGCCGTTGTGCATCGTAGGTGCACCAGGAGGCACGGGGACCACTTCCTGAAGCCTGCCGACGCCGCTGGACCCCCCCTCGCCGTCGTCAACGTGCTCGAGCCGCCAATCACCGTCACTAGCCCTCCCCGGCCTCCAACTCCTTTGCGCGACCTCACTGGTGAGTTCGCCGTCCCCTCCTATCTCTCTAGAGCTCCGCGGAACCCCGTCCCGGCCACCGGAGCGCCGATCCGGCCAATTCCGCGCCGCCGTCTTCAGTGGCCGCCGATGACTACCAACCCAGCCTTCTATTCCTCGCCCTTGGATCTTGATCCAAGTGTCTAGATTACATACCCCGAAGGGGTATGTAATCGGTCCACCATGGACCAGTGGACCACGGGTCCACAAAAACTGTAGACCCGGTCCACCCCCTTTAGATTTAAATTAATTCAGTTAATTCCTGGATATTGTTAGGATTTTTGCATTTAGGCCCCTATGTTTAATTTAAATTATATTTATGCCCCTGTTTTTGTGCAGAAGCTTTAGAAAATTGTACTTAAGCCCCTGAACCTCATAAAAATTATTTTAGCACTACATTTTTATAGAAGCACCCCTGTACATTACTAAAATTGTTATTTTGGCCCTGTAGTGTTACAAAAACACCCCTGGACTTATTTTTAATTATACTTTAGTCCTGTCTTTTTACACTTTAGTCCCTGAACTTGTTATAACTTACATTTTAGTCCCTAGATTTTATGATAGGTTATTTTCACCGTGTTATTTTTACAAATTAGTCCATGTACTTTTTAGAAATTACTTTTAGGTCCCTACACCTATCTGTTTTTACTATTTTAGCCCTAAAACTTCAAACCTTCATAACTTTTCAACCGTAACCCGGATTTAAGTAATTCTTGCGCCAACGTGATCGTAGTAACTAATACTACATGCAAGTGTCCTTGATGCATTCTGTACCTATTGTGAATGTTACTTTAGGATTGCATGCTTGTGTCAACTGATTGGGAACCTATTGTTAGGATTTACTAGTATTGTCTATCTTGTCCTTGTCACCTTGAACTAGAACTTTATCGGTCAATGGGTAGACATGCTTAGTTGCTTACTAGGTTGTTGGGTTCTATTTAATTTTGACTAACGAACAATAACACTTGGAAAAGAATTGGTAATTTTTAGCAACATGGACTTAGGGATCTATGCAAGCCGAATGGAATGGATGTTGTGTCGTGGGCACATGGTTGGTGGTGGTAGGCTTGTTGTAGATCCTCGGAACCGGTTCTTGGAGCGATAACCCAGGAAAACAGTGCCAGCACAAGACCGATATGGGTAAGGCTTGGCCTAGTAATTAGGTATTCTCCAAGTGTCGGTGCAGCATTTTTGGCAGAGCGGGGAATGGAAGTCAAGAGAGGACTGTCCTTGTATCCGAATGGCTCATGAAAGGGCGCCTGAGTGATGAGCTGCTTGTTGATGGGCTATCACTTAGGGACGGGAGTGGAACCTTAGTGTCTAGCATGTACTGGGAGATCCTTTAGAAAAGCCTTATAGTGAAACCCTACTACACATTCAAGGAAGTGTGTAATGTGGGTCACGTCCACGGGCACAAGGGGAATCACAACTTGTGGGTAAAGTGGTACAACCTCTGCAGAGTGTAAAACTATCATGATAGCCATGCTCATGGTCATGAGCGGCCCGGAGTCCTCACAAGATTAGTTGGTTATGGGATGGAATGGTTGGTATTGGTCGTTTGGATTGGACTTGGCTTGGATAGGATACCGTGGTTGATGGTTGGGATGACCCCACTTAGTAAATAGGATGCTTAGGTTAATTAAAAGCTCATGCAATAAACCCCTATAAGCCTTTCTTGCCTATAGCCCCATGTCATCTTTTCCCCCACTTGATGAGTACGGCACGTACTCACCCTTGCTATACCATATTAGCAAATTGCCGTTCAGCCACAGGAGAAGGTTGGGACTACCATGAAGACGAGGGAGGCGAGTACTAGGCGATGGTCCACTAGTCAGTGCCTGTGGAGTCTTGGGACGTCTACGCTAGTTTATTTCCGCTGCTTTGATGTACTTTTCTTTTAGACCTACGGGTCCTTTTGTAATAAAGATACGATGTAATAATTAAAGGATATGGACACTTATTCTATTACCATTAATGATGTACCATATGTGTGTGTAACTTGATCCTGGGCACACGTACGGCTACACCCATTTTGCTTCTTAAAATGGGTGTGACAGTAATTGAGTTTGTCAGAGAGGTCTTCTCTCGGTTTGGAGTTCCTCACGATATCATCACCGATAATGGTACTTAGTTTACACCTGAGGAATTTCGTGACTATGCCAATGAGATGGGAATCAAAATCCACTTTGCTTTGGTGGGCCATCCTCAAAGCAATGGGCAGGTCGAATGGGCCAACGATATGATTCTTCAAGGGTTGAAGCCCCGGATTTTTGACAGACTGAAGCCTTATGCCGGTTGTTGGTGTCATAGAGCATGAGCTTCGGTGTCACTAACAGAAAGAATAAACATGGAGAGGAATAGCAAAGAGTATGGAACAGAACAAAAAGGCTCTTCTCACGTATCCCCAAAAAGATTTGTCCCGTTACAAGTAAGTAGGGGTGTTCCTATTATAGGCCCATACTTAGGCTAGATGTAAATGACCATTTTGTCCCTAATTACCTACTATATTCTTTGAATATTCTGTACAAAATGGCCATAAAGGATAAATCAGTCATTTGAGCACTTCTGGTACCCTTCCTTGCTCTGCACGCCACAACACTTGCTGGTGCCACGTGTCGTCCTCTTCGCGCAAAACCGGTTCTTGATCTTGCCCAGCGCCCTGTCCTTCGAAGGATGACGGCTTCATCCTCCGAGGGTGCAAAAGTACCGCCCGAAGGGTCTTGGTTTTACCGTGGCCTCCGATGAACACCTGTACCTCAAAGTTATGGTTAATAATAATAACAAGGATAACAATATGTTGACTTTGACTTTTGTTTGCAGCCCGACTTTGGTGAACCCTCGAAGGGTGGCTTGCGAAGTGACCCCCCAACAACTTTGATGAACCCTCGAAGGGTGGCTTGCGAAGTGATCCCCTAACAGTAGCCTGTCGAGGGGTGGGTTCAACTTTGATGGGCCGAAACCCTCGCTTCGCCGGGATCTCTTACCAAAATGCCACCCTTCGAACATCAAAGTTGGGCTTCTTGAGCGAAGCTACCAGGGCTTCTGCCTATAAAAGGAGAATAACTACGGTGGAAAATTATTATTTTTACTAGTTACTCGTCCGTTGAGCTTCCACTATGCCTGTGATTATGACTAGGGTTCGAACAGTAATTGTTTTGGAAAGCGAGTCGTCTTCTGGGAGCTCACCTGGTTCTCTCGAAGGTAACACTTGGCTATTTTGGGTGTCATGGCTCTCGGTCTTCCGCTTTAAATTTTGTGTTACTGTGCCCTCGACTCCCGAGGCTCCACAGTAAATGCTCGTTCATTTTTATCCGACTATATAAACGGGTGGTGAGGGGGGGGGGTAAAGATCTATGAAGCTTCTACTGCGATTTGCTTTTTAGTACTCTAGCTTCCCCTAGTTTCATGCGCTCACACTGTTGTTTGGTGATTTTTGCTTTTTAGGCAATGTTCGAGCTAACTCGGTATGCATGAATCCTTACTTCGAAGTGTTCCTTGCGATAGTTGGGACTAGTTTTCATGTTCCTACTGAGTTCATATTTTGTGTTTAATTGTAGGATCTGAAGGTATGGCTCGAGTGGCACAGACTGTGCGCCCTGACGAGGCCGCTGTTGAAGAGAACCTGCCTTCGACGACTGTCGATGCCGCTACAAGTGAGGGCGACTCCGAGGCGGATTTTGCTAGGAGCGTGGAGGATAACCTCACTGCTTCTCCCAAAGGGCTGGGTCATGATCATGGTCGGGACTCTTCGAAAGAAGTTGAAGATAATGAAGAGGAAGATGATGGAGATGAGGAGGAGGACGATAAGGAAGGGGTGGTGACAAGGATTTCGCTCCCCGAGGTGTTGGGAGGGTCACCACCGACGCCCAAGGGCAAGGTTCGAGCCGCAGGGTTCAGAGTTCTGGTCCAGTAGACGAGGACTTAGAGGACGTGGATGTTGATATCAGCGATCTACTGTCTGCTGATGATTTTGGCCTGCCAAAGGGCCGAAAGGGGAAAGGGAAAGAACACGAGGGATCCAGACCTCGAACCTCCATTTTCGGGTGATCTCGCCTTGATGCTCCTGTTGACGGTCCTTAAGTGCTAAATATGACCGTCATTTCCTTGCATAAAAACTACAAAATAAATAACCAACTAGTGGTAGGAGTTTATTACTTTAACAAATTCCACAAGTTTTGGTGATTATGTGTATGCAGGTGATTTACCATGGAGTATTAATAAAACACAAGTAATTAAGGGAGAAAACACACCTTCAGCCAATCAGGAGAGAGCACTTGGATTGAAGGGCCCATTTTCAGTACTACACCGGAGGAACACACAAAACGACCCTGACATCTAGGATGAGGACCCACCTGGCAGCCACCCTGAGGAAGCACAAGCCAGGAGGGCCCAGCCACAGGTCGACCGACCCGCCTAGGTCGGCCGACCCAGGCCTGCGCCCTTTTCTCTGGGCTTGCACGTGGAGGCTCCTGGTTGATCCCTGAAGGCGGTGGGCAGGGTCTTTCTTGGTGGTTACTCCCCTTTGCTGACTTATAGAGGTTATAAATAGGAGGGTGTGGCTTCACATTCACACACACAAGAAGAGAAATACTTGAGCTCCACTCAAAAAGGCGAAGCACCACCTCCTTAGTGCTTAGAGAATAGGGAGAGAGTGAGGGGTAGTTCGGGGAAGTGTCGGCCTGTCGGCACTCTTTCCTAATCTTGCACCTCAACGGAGTCTTTCCATTTCAAGTAAGTCTTCAGGATTCTTCTATGGTATTGTTCCTTTGATTTAGTAAGATCTGCTCTTTACATGCTTACGGGTTCATCGTTCGAAATTGAATGCTTTAGTCTTTGATCAAGATTAGAGTAGTAATTCATAGCATAGGCGTGGCGTCTAGGCTATATATTACCTTTTATTGTCGCGTGCTCCACGGATTGAAGAGGTAGACGGTAGGAGGTGATAGCCCTGTCCGTCCTTAGTAACCCTCCACATTCGGGTACGCCGTAGAGCTGTAGGCCGAAACGCCCTGGTAGACTAGGGGAAAGTCGGCGCCCGAAGTAAGCATTAGAGTTCGACCTTACCTTGTCCGTGGTCCAATCCATCCTAGAATCCTCTCTACCCTTGCCTACCATATTCTTGTTGTCCCTAGACGAGCCCGATTCTTTGATAGTCCACACACGTTCCCCGTGGATTTTGATACCCTCGGAATACTCCTGGGTGAAAGCTACTTCGACAGCCGTACGCTTGCGGTTTATTACCATGAGTGACCGCTGGAGTCAACAAGCTTTCTGGCGCCGTTACCGGGGAACGGTTGCTGAATTATCTTTGAACCTAGTTCGTCCTTGTATATCTTTTTTATTTTATTTTATTTCGTTCCTATTTCCAACTTCTACGAAGGAGCCACAACCTTTATACCAATTCTTTGCTCCGAAGGGCGAGTTTTGTTAGCCACCTCCCTCTGCGAACCCAATTCGTGCATTTGGCTATGAACTCCGCCCTGGCTTTATAGCCATGGTTCGGGAGCAATCCTTCTTCGGGCTTGACCATGAAAACCCATACCACCATCTGCGGGAGTTTGAGCAATTGAGCTCGTGTCTGATGATTTCGAGCATGACACAAGAAACCTTAAAGTGGAAATTGTTTCCTTTTTCTCTCACAGAGAAAGCGAAACAATGGTACACTCATACTGTAGGAAGTGTGAACGGTGATTGGATAGAACTAAGAGACAAATTTTGTCTTGCTTTCTTTCCTTTATCCTGTATCGCGTCTCTACGAAGGGAAATCCTCTGCTTTCAGCAGCATGAGAAGGAATCCATAGGTGCAGCTTGGGCCTGATTTTTTATCTTAATTTAGTTCGGCCCGGAATTGTCTATACCCGACCATGTGTTTTTACAACACTTTTGTCTGGGTCTTAACAAGGAGTCTGCCCTATATCTTGAAAAATCTCCGCTGGAGGTTCGTTTGCACACAAGACCATGATAGAATGTAAGGACCTTCTAGATCGTATTCTAGAAAACACTTCCTTCATCGAGGACCTTCCTGAACCACCAAAGGATGACGTCAAGACTAGCTGCGAGGAAACCTCTTTAGCCGAACCCAAGCCTTCACCTTGTTTATCCCAAGCTTTAGCTATTGAGCCCTCGCCCGAACCACAAACACCAAGGGAGGAAGAAATTCCGCCTTTGGAGTTCAGTTTTGAATTCGAGGATAATCTATTTGATGACTATAGGAATACCTCGAATTACTGCTGTGAGAAGAAGCCTTCGGTACCTTCTTCCCTCCCCGATCCCCTCGAAGAACACTTCCTAAAGGAGAGCGTGAAAGAGTTAACCTCCATTCTAAGTGATGAATGGTTGAGGGAAGTTGAGAATTCTCCTAATATCCTTCGGATTAGTTCACCCCCTTCAACTATTCGTCTTCAAATAAGGAGGACCGATGTAGATTCTCTTTATAATCCCACGGTCGGAGCAAACATAATGTCTGATTCCCTTGCTTTCACCCTGCTAGGCGATGAACCTTTAGCCCCGACCAATAAATGCTTCAAGAGCCAGTCTGGTGCTATCCTAGAAGGATATGGGATTATACGAAACATGACCGTTAGGCACAGAGATGTCAAGGCCATCCTAGATTTCCATGTTTACAAAGTCTGTGACATGGATCTTTTGATTGAACATCCTTTAGAGAAACTTCTCTTAGATGTTCCTCTACTAGGAAACCATGACATAAAACTCGGGAGAGACACCCTTTCAGTTTTGTTTGTTCTAGCAAAAAATTCTTTAGCGGAACCTCATCCTGAGTGTGAGCCAGTTGAAGAAGTGATGGCCATTCTCCCCTTTGACACTCCTGATTCTATCCTTGAGCAAGGCGCGGAGAATTTTATAGAGGAGGATGATGAAATGCAAGAAATCTTTGAACTCCCCAAAGAAAGCTTACCATCACGGCCTGCAATTGAGCTGAAACCTTTGCCCCCAGGCCTACGCTACGCTTTCCTAAATGATGACATAGAGGCCCCTGTTATCATAAGTGACAAACTATCTGATGAAGAAACCAATAGACTCATAGCCGTCTTAGAAAAGCATCGCTCTGTCGTTGGCTACTCACTCCAAGACCTTAAAGGGATTAGTCCCGCTCTTTGCACCCATCGCATTCCCCTTGACCCGGAATGCTTGCCTTCTAGGGAGCCCCAAAGGAGGCTATACAATGCATGCGAGAGGTAGTAAAGAAGGAGGTCTTGAAACTCCTTCATGCTGGGATTATTTATCCTGTGCCATATAGTGAGTGGGTTAGCCCCGTTCAGGTAGTGCCTAAGAAGGGAGGCATGATAGTAGTTAGGAACAACAAAAATGAGTTGATTCCACAACGAACCGTCACAGGATGGAGGATGTGCACTGATTATAGGAAACTCAACAAGGTAACAAAGAAGGATCATTTTCCGCTCCCCTTCATTGATGAAATGCTGGAGCAGCTTACTAATCATTCCTTCTTTTGTTTCCTTGATGGGTATTCTGGCTATCATCAAATACCCATCCATCCTGATGAATAAAGTAAGACCACCTTTACGTGTCCTTATGGAACTTACGCGTATTGGCGTATGTCTTTCGGGTTATGCAATGCACCCGCATCATTCCAAAGGTGTATGATGTCCATTTTCTCTGACACGATCCAGGAAATTATGGAAGTTTTCATGGACGACTTTTCTGTCTATGGAAAAACTTTTGATCACTGTCTCGAGAATTTGGACAAGGTCTTACAAAGGTGCCAAGAGAAGGACCAAGTGCTTAACTGGAAGAAGTGCCACTTCATGGTCCGAGAGGGCATTGTTCTAGGACACCTTGTGTCCGAGAGGGGGATAGAGGTGGATAAGGCAAAGATACAAGATATAGAACAGTTGCCACCTCCAGCTAACGTTAAGGGGATCCGAAGCTTTCTGGGTCATGCAGGGTTCTACAGGCACTTTATAAAATATTTTTCTCAAATCTCTAGACCCCTCACGAGCCTATTAGCTAAGGATGTTCCCTTTGATTTCGATGATGAGTGCCTTAAAGCTTTTAATACCCTTAAGAAGGTGCTCATCTCAGCTCCAATCATCCAACCCCCCGATTGGACGCTGCCATTCGAAATCATGTGTGATGCTAGTGATTATGCCGTTGGGGCCGTCCTAAGCCAAACCAAGGATAAGAAGCATCACGCAATAGCCTACACTAGCAAAACCTTGTTAGGAGCTCAACTTAATTATGCAACAACCAAAAAAGAGCTCCTTGCTATTATTTTTGCTATCGATAAGTTCAGATCTTATTTAGTTGGAGCAAAGGTTATTGTTTACTCTGACCATGCTGCATTAAAATACTTACTCATTAAATAAGATGCTAAACCAAGGCTAATTAGATGGATTCTTCTACTCCAAGAATTTGACCTTGAGATCAGAGATAAGAAAGGAGTAGAAAATCCTGTAGCGGATCATTTGTCTCGTATGCAAGTCACTAACATGCAGGAGTTACCCATAAACGACTTCGTACGAGACGACATGCTACTGAAAGTGATGGACTCCAACCCCTGGTATGCAAACATTATGAACTTCATGGTTTCAAGGTATGTACCACCAGGGGAGAACAAGAAGAAGCTCATCTACGAGAGTAGATTGCATTTGTGGGATGATCCGTACCTCTAAAGGGTCTATGCAGACGGACTATTGAGAAGATGTGTGCCAACAACTGAAGCAACCAAGATCATTGAGAAGTGTCATGCAGCTCCATATGGCGGGCACTATGGTGCATTCCGTACACAGGCAAAAACCTGGCAGAGTGGGTTCTTTTGGCCAACCATGTATGAAGACACAAGAGAATTCATTCGAAGATGCTGGAGATGCCAGAAGCATGGAGGCATCACTGCTCGAGATGCAATGCCACTGACATACAACCTTCAAGTGGAACTATTTGATGTCTGGGGCATTGACTTCATGGGACCCTTCCCAAAGTCCTACGACAGTGAGTATATCTTGGTGGCTATTGACTATGTGTCCAAATGGGTAGAAGCTATGCCTTGTCGAGCTGCCGATGCCAAGCACGCCCGCAACATGTTCCACGAGGTTATCTTCCCTCATTTTGGAACACCTAGGATGGTGATAAGTGACGGAGGGTCTCATTTCATTGATAAGACCTCTCGAAGCTTTTTGAAGGAGCTTGGAGCCCAGCACAATATTGCAACACCATACCATCCTGAAACAAGTGGTCAAGCAGAAACGTCCAACAAGCAAACCAAGAATATTCTGCAGAAGACGGTCCAAGAGATGGGGAAAGGTTGGAAGTTGAAGTTACCTGACGCACTTCGGGCATATAGGACTGCATATAAAACTCCAACTGGCATGTCACCTTGTCAGCTTGTCTGTGGGAAAACATGCCACTTGCTAGTTGAGTTGGAGCATCGAGCACACCGAGCCATCCAAAAGTAGAACATGAACCTAGATGAAGCCGGATGACACAGAAAAATGCAGATATCTGAGCTAGAAGAATGGAGAAGCAAAGCCTATCATAGTGCCGAGACATATAAAGAAAAGACTAAGAGATGGCACAACTGATGAGGACATCACTCCTATGGATACACACAACACTTCTCCAATTCTGGACTTGCAAGGTCCAATGACTAGAGCTCGTGCACGACGACTAAATTTAGAGCTGAGCTTGTTCCTACGTTCTTTGCTATATGTTACTTTTGAGAATGGTTTGCTACCTAATGATTATTTTATGATTAGAAACCATGGAGAGGACCAGGAGATGATGGGAGAAGGAGTTGGGAACGTGGAGGACCAGTAAGGGCTTGGAAGCCAAAGTCGAGGCCCAATCAAAACCGACTTCGAGTCTGTTTTGGGGCCCAGGACCAGTCTGCACTAAAACGGTCCCCCGGGACGCATACGGACTCAGATTTGGACGTTCTACATATGCACGGAAAGATAAGGAGAATACCTTTCCAATTCGGCTGGCCTCATGTCAAAATTCATCCGGAGTCATCAGAAATCATCAAAACAAGACAGAGTCCAGAATCTGTGTCGGTGCTGCGTCGCCTATTTTTGGCCTTTGGGCTTTGTATCTAGTTGAGCCCAATTAGGGGCACGTCTAGAGGGTCTTGCACGACCCTGGGGTCTTCCTATACAGCCGCTGCCGCACCATTAGGGTTCAGATTTTGCTTAGATCAATTTTGTTCATAAACAGTGTCGTCGATCATCGGTTTATGAGACCCTAACTTCGTGAGTTTAATCATACATCTGCAATTGTGTTGCATTCTTCGTTGTTCTTGCTTGTATTCTTGATTCACAGGCAGGGATTAGCCTTCTCGGCGAGGTCAATCATCCTTGGGCGGTTGATAACCAGAGGAGACGTCGTGCTGCGATTGCAGGGTTTAGAACATGCTGTTCTGAAGCCGGATCGATTTGTGTGTCGCCTCCGACCAAATCAACTTACCAAGAACCTTTCGGAAGATCGGGAACCCTTGTTCACATCAAGTGGTAATCAGAGCTTCAGGTGCACCGTCAGGTTTGCACTACCCTTTAGTTTTGTTTTCGTGTTCTTCATATCGTCCACAGAAAAGCCAAAAAAAAATTCCCCCGCCCATAATCATGTGTTTAGCCTTTGCATATTTCAATTTCAGAGTCCGTAGTGTTGAGTTTGTGCCCTAGTTCATATTTAGTCACTGGTTTACTTTGTGTTTTTGTTGTCAGTAGTGTTTCCCTTGCAACCCTAGCCACCATCCCTTCCACCACCCTCGGTTTTGTCGGCTTTGTGTGCTTGGGTTGATTGATCAACACGCCCACCCTAATCCCACCCTAAACCCACCATCAACTCCTCAGACCAATTCTCATAACTTCCACTTTCCGCTGCATCCACCCCACCAAAAATCCGTACCTGACCCCAAACCCGACTCGAGTTTCACTCCAACCCCGGGTTTCTTCATAACCGATTCCGACACCCCTTCGATAAAACAGCCATAACTTTTCGCTCGGTTGTCCGTTTTGGCTGAAATTTTTACATGAGATTCTTGACAAAAAGTTGAGGTGCCCACACTCGTCTACACGTTGTGTGCCCTCATCAAAAAATTCAAAAAAAATCGGGAAGATAAAGAAAAAATTCATTCAAGTTGAAACCCGACGTTTTTTGAAACTTCAAAATTTTTTGTAGGCCACGTCCTAGCTCTGTTTGAGCTGAAATTTTTTGTGGTTTCTCCAACTTTGTTAGTAAGTTGGAGAAAAATATCAAAAAAATAAAATAAAATAAAATAAATTTGGAATTCCTACTAGTGCTCCATCTAGCCCCCTGGAATTTGTGAGTTTGGCTGTTTTATACTTAGCCTCTGTTATCGACTGTGTGCCTTTGTCTCCTTATTTCTTATTTGCTATCACTACTATTCTAGAGCATAGTTAGACCAGCAACTAGGGACAAGTTACTTGGGCACTTATTCAGCTTTACTATCTGTTTTTTGATTTATGTGCCACTCACATATATATATATTTGGCCTTCCTAGCTCTACATATTTCTTCTAGACAGCACACAGGTTATCTTGTAACCCTTGCAATCGTGGAACACACCTCCCTGGTATCCTTTGCTTTTTTTTTTCAGCACTTTGTAAGAGTTTTGCAAGAAGCTTCCTATTGCTGTGTTGAGAGGCACCACTACTTAGTAGTTTTGTAGGGATAACCTTCACTTTTTGTTTCCTATTTTGGTGTTTCTGATGTCAGGAAGTGATGGAGAGGGTGCTTCGTCCTCAAAATTTGATGAGTGCGTGAGCCAAAGTCAGCTACAGAAGGCTTTGCATGCGGTTCATAGTGATTTGGCAGAGACGATCACTAGGGTCGTCACCGACGCCGTCACCAAGCTTCACCTGGGAGAAAGCATTGAGCGGTTGGATAAGAGAGTCTCTAAGTTAACCGATCAGGTTGTCGAACTGGAGACCGCTCACAAGACCACCAACACCAACACCAACACCAACACCAACTCCAACACCAACACGAACAACGACGTTGAAGACGATCATGATAAAGAAACGATGTTTAAGGCTGATGGCGCCGTCGATAGGTCAGCTACAAGGACCGCAAGGTTACGACATTGTTTGCAACGTAACCCTCAAGGTATGGGTGATTTTCACAATCACAACCGTCGCACACAAGGTAACCATGCTCCAGATGACCCGTATGCTAAAATTAAGTTTTCAATTCCTTTGTTTTCAGGTCAGTACGATGGTGATGCTTACCTTGATTGGGAAATGACTGTAGAACAAAAATTTAATGCTCACCTTGTTCCTGAACAACATAGAGTTAGACAAGCCACTAGTGAGTTTATGGACTTTGCTATTGTTTGGTGGAGTGGTCTAGCTGCTAAAACTGATTTGCCTACTACTTGGGAAGAACTTAAGGTAGCAATGCGTGATCGTTTTGTTCCTCCTTCTTTTTATAGAGAGATTTGTAATTAACTGCAGCGTTTAGATCAAGGAGATAAAACTGTTCAGGAGTATTTTAGTGAGCTTCGGAAGGGTTTGATTCATTGTGATGTGGTTGAAAAAGTAGAGGATCAGATTTGTCGCTTTTATTCTGGTTTGAGAAAAGAAATTCAGGACATCCTTGATTATACAGAATTTTATACCCTCAACCAGTGTTTCCAGTATGCTATGCTTGCAGAGAAAGAATCACAGGGACTTTTCCAGACTTTTGAGGAGTACAGCAAGTCCAGGAATTTCTACCCACCACGGCCGACGGGGACTTCCGGGCTGCCCAAGCCATCTTTCCGGCCGCCCCCACCAGCTAGTGTTGTTTCTGCAGCACCAAAATCAGCCCCTGCCCCTTCTCTGCGCTCAGATAAAAATTTTGTGCAGGTACCGGCTAGTAGTGCCTCCTCTGTTGCTTCGACGAGACGCACTACAGGGATTCAGTGCCACCGCTGCCATGGCCTTGGTCATGTGCAGAAAGATTGCCCAAGTAGGCGGGCATATGTGGTGACTAATGATGGCAGTTACATGAGCACCTCCGATGTGGAGGATGAGGAGGAGGATGTCGCTGCCACCAGCAGTGACCTCGTCCTTGGAGGCGAAGATACCATGGTCTACATGAATATTATTATGCAGCGTGTGCTTAGCACACAAATCCAGCAGCCCGAGACGATGCAGCGACATAACTTGTTCCAGATTTTCTTCGTCATCAAGAACCGTCGTGCACGTGTCATCATTGATGGAGGAAGCTGCAACAATTTGGTGAGTTCTGATGTGGTTAAGAAGCTTGATTTGACCACATGCCCACATCCACATCCATACTACATTCAGTGGTTAAATGTCTCTGGAAAAGCTAAGGTAATACAAACTTGCAGAGTTCCTTTTTCCATTAGTTCTTATGTGGATTCTGTTGATTGTGATGTTGTACCCATGCAAGTTTGTTCACTTTTATTGGGTAGACCTTGGGAATTTGATAATGATGTTGTACACCATGGTAAAAGTAATAAGTACACTTTTATGCATAAAGAAAATAAAATTACTTTGTTACCAATGACCCCTATTGAAATTGTACAAGCTGATTTAGAACGAGCTGCTTGTTTGAAAAATAAAGGCCCTGAAATGCAGCAACCTGTTAATTCTGATTCTACACCAAGTAATGTTAATGATTCTCCAAGTTCTAAGGGTGCTGCAATTAAATTACAAGGTCGTTCATGTCTTGCCACAAAATCTGAGCTTGCTGAAATTTCTGCTGATGACATTTGCTATGCTTTGATATGCAAACAAGCCTTGTTTTTGCTTGGTGATATTGCTTCTAGTGCTTTGCCTCCCGCTGTCACTAACCTTTTGCAGGAGTATGAGGATGTTTTCCCAGCTGAGATACCCCCGGGATTGCCACCTTTGAGAGGGATTGAGCATCAAATTGATTTGATTCCTGGTGCTACTTTGCCAAACCGTGCTGCTTATAGGACCAACCCTGAGGAGACTAAGGAGATACAACGACAAGTCCAAGACCTTTTGGATCGTGGGTATGTTCGTCAATCACTTAGTCCTTGTGTTGTTACTGTACTTTTGGTTCCTAAGAAAGATGGTTCTTGGCGTATGTGTGTAGATTGTAGAGCCATTAATAACATTACTATTAGGTATCGTCATCCTATTTCTAGGCTAGACGACATGCTTGATGAGTTATGTGGTGCTATAATTTTCACTAAAATTGATTTGCGTAGTGGCTACCATTAAATTAGAATGAAACTTGGAGATGAATGGAAAACAGCTTTCAAAACCAAATTCGGGTTGTATGAGTGGTTAGTAATGCCTTTTGGTTTAACTAATTCACCCAGTACTTTCATGTGTTTGATGAATGAGGTTTTAAGGTCTTTGCGTGCTGTTTTTGTGGTTTTTTACTTTGATGATATCTTGATTTATAGCAAATCCATGGATGATCATATGATTCATTTGCGTGCTATTTTTGATGCTTTGCGAGTTGCACGTTTATTTGGTAACCTTGAGAAGTGCACCTTTTGCACGGATCGAGTCTCTTTTCTTGGCTATGTTGTGACTCCACAAGGAATTGAGGTGGATGAGGCGAAGATTGAAGCCATAAAAAGCTGGCCTGTACCAAAAACTATCACACAGGTGAGGAGTTTTCTTGGTCTTGTAGGTTTCTACCGCTGCTTTATCAAAGATTTCAGCACCATTGCTGCACCATTGCATGAGTTGACAAAGAAGGGCGTTGACTTCCATTTTGCTAAGGTACATCATGAGTCTTTTGATGCTTTGAAGGACAAACTTACACATGTTCACCATTGCTGCAATTACCCAATTTTGATAAGACTTTTGAGCTTGAATGTGATGCTAGTGGTATAGGCATTGGTGGTGTTTTGATGCAAGATGGTAAACCTGTTGCATACTTTAGTGAGAAAATTACTGGGCCTGTTTTGAATTATTCCACGTATGATAAGGAATTATATGCACTTGTACGTTCTTTAGAGATGTGGCATCATTATTTGTTGCCCAAAGAATTTGTTATTCATTCTGATCATGAATCACTTAAGTATATTCGTTCTCAATGCAATTTGAACAATAGACATGCTAAATGGGTTGAGTTTATTGAGTCTTTTCCTTATATTATTAAACATAAGAAAGGGAAGGATAATGTGATTGCTGACGCTTTATCTAGGCGATATACTTTGTTGTCTCAACTTGATTGTAGAATTTTGGACTTGAGGCAATTAAAGAACAATATGTTGCTGATGTTGATTTTAAAGATGTATTGCTGCACTATAAAGAAGGTCGTGTTTGGAACAAATTTGTGTTGAATGATGGTTTCTTCTTTAGAGCTAACCGCCTATGCATTCCAGTTGGTTCCGTTCGTCTTTTGTTGTTGCAGGAGGCGCATGGAGGTGGATTGATGGGACATTTTGGTGCTAAGAAGACAGAGGATATTTTGGCCACAGACTTCTTTTGGCCAAGGATGAGGAAAGATGTTGAGCGTTTTGTTGCTCGCTGCACTACATGTCAAAAAGCTAAGTCTCGATTGAATCCACATGGTTTATACATGACACTTCCTGTTCCTTCTATTCCTTGGGAGGATATTTCTATGAACTTTGTTTTAGGACTGCCTAGGACTAAAAGGGGGAGCGATAGCATTTTTGTTGTTGTGGATCGTTTTTCTAAGATGGCACACTTTATACCATGTCATAAAACTGATGATGCTAGTTATATTGCTGACCTCTTTTTCAAAGAAATTATACGTTTGCATGGTATGCCTTCTACTATTGTTTCGGATCGTGATGCAAAATTCTTGAGTCGTTTTTGCCGCACGCTTTGGAATAAGTTGGGTACAAAGTTGCTATTTTCTACAACTTGTCATCCACAAACTGATGGATAAACTGAGGTTGTGAACCGCACTTTGGGCACTATGTTGAGAGCTATTTTAAAAAAAAATTTGAAGCAATGGGAAGAATGCTTGCCTCATGTTGAGTTTGCTTATAATCGGGCAATACATTCTACTATTAAGGTAAGTCCCTTCAAGGTAGTGTATGGTTTTGATCCCATACTCCACTTGATATACTTCCTCTACCTATTAATGAGAGAGTTCATGTTGATGCTAAGGAGCGTGCCGAATTTATTTTGCAAATACATGAGACCACTAGACTTAGCATTGAAAAGATTAATGAAAAGTATAAAATTGCTGGTAGTAAAGGTAGAAAGGAAGTAAAGCTTGATGTAGGAGATTTAGTGTGGTTACACTTGAGGAAGGATAGATTTCCAGAATTGAGAAAGTCTAAACTAATGCCTAGAGCTGATGGTCCATTCAAAATAATGGAGAAAATTAATGATAATGCATACAAACTTGAGTTGCCTCCCGAGTTTGGGGTTAGTCCTAGTTTTAACATTTCAGATTTGAAACCATACTTAGGAGAAGAGGATAAGCTTGAGTCGAGGACGACTCCACTTCAAGAGGGGGAGGATGATGACGACATCACTCCTATGGATACACACAACACTCCTCCAATTCTGGACTTGCAAGGTCCAATGACTAGAGCTCGTGCACGACGACTAAATTTAGAGGTGAGCTCGTTCCTACGTTCTTCGCTATATGTTACTTTTGAGAATGGTTTGCTATCTAATGATTATTTTATGATTAGAAACCATGGAGAGGACCAGGAGATGATGGGAGAAGAAGTTGGAAACGTGGAGGACCAGCAAGGGCTTGGAAGCCAAAGTGGAGGCCCAATCAAAACCGACTTCGAGTCTGTTTCGGGGCCCAGGACCAGTCTGCACTAAAATGGTCGCCCAGGACGCATACGGACTCGGATTTGGACGTTCTACATATGCACGGAAATATAAGGAGAAGACCTTTCCAATGCCACTGACCTCATGTAAAAATTCATCTGGAGTCATCAGGAATCATCGAAACAAGAGAGAGTCCAGAATCTGCGTCGCCTATTTTTGGCCTTTGGGCTTTGTATCTAGTTGAGCCCAATTAGGGGTGCGTCCAGAGGGTCTTGCATGATCCTAGGGTCTTCATATACAGCTGCCGCCACACCATTAGGGTTAGGATTTTGCTTAGATCAATTCTGTTCATAGACAGTGTCTTCGTTCATCGGTTTGTGAGACCCCAACTTCGTGAGTTTAATCATACATCTGCAATTGTTGCATTGTTCGTTGTTCTTGCTTGTGTTCTTGATTTACAGGTAGAGATTAGCCTTCTCGGTGAGGTCAATCATCCTTGGACAGTTGATAACCAGAGGAGACGTCGTGCTACGATTGCGGGGTTTAGAACGTGCTGTTCTGAAGCCGGATCGATTTGTGTGTCGCCTCCGACCAAATCAACTTACCAAGAACCTTTCGGAAGATCGGGAACCCTTGTTCACATCACTTTTTCTAGCGCCGTTGCCGGGGAACTAGCCAGTTCTTTTACTATTAATAGTTTACTAACGTCTAATCCTCTCTTTTCTAGTTGTTTTTGTTTTTGTGTTTGGTGTGAATTTTCAGGATGAGTACGACAGGACCTTCTCGGACGCTCAGGGAACTTTCTCTACCATCCTCAGATGTGCTGGTGCCTCAATCCTCAGATGAGAAGGGCACGACCTCCTCGTATGTGTTGAACCCCATTATCATTAGCATGGCTGAAGCAAACAAGTTCTTTGGAGCGAAAGAGGAGAACCCGTATACTCACTTACAAGATTTGGAGGCACTTTGCCAAACATTCCATCATGAAGGAGTGCCTCGGGATCTTTATAGGTGGTTGTTTTTCCCATTCTCTTTGGGAGGAAAAGCCAAAGAGTGGCACAAGGCAGCATCTTGAGAAGCAAAAGGTAAGTGGAGTCAGTTAGTTAGAAATTTTTGTCTTCACTATTTTCCTTTGCCAAGGGTGCAGAAGTGTAGAAGGGAAGTGGTGAACTTCTTACAAGAAGATGAAGAATCTCTCGCAGAAGCTTAGACACATTTTCAAACATTGTTGAAACAAGGACCTGACCTTGGCATTGATGAGAATATGTGCGCTCAAACCTTCTACATGGCCATAAACAAGGCATCGAGGATGCATTTGGACGGATCGACCGGAGGAAGTTTTCTGAGATTCACAGCCAAGGTAGGGATCGAATTGTTAGGCAAAATTGCCGAGAATGAAGCTTTGCACAAGCATTGGGAAGAATATCTAGAACCAAATCGGCAATGCCCAGAAGTTATGCAGAAGGAAGAGTCGCCAGCTGAACAGGTCTTGATGTCCGAGAGTAGATCAATGATTATTTCGGAGCAATTCAAAGAAACAAAGCCCGTCGGACCCGCCTCTATGGATCTGACGTGTGCGCCGATCGGCACAATCTCTGAGCCAATCGGCGCAGTCTGGAATATACCAAGATAGAAGTTGCGATTCTGGACAACCACCTGAAGGAATTTGAAAGGAACTTTGCTAAACCAAAGGGGGATAGAACATTGGCGAATGCTAAACCACTTGACGAATTTGAGCCAATGGACTAGATTCCCATTGATTTTTCGCACGAGTTGCTCAATATGAGAAGATCCTTCAGTCCGCAAGACGCCTCCGAAGTCGGAATTGAGTATAATTTTCCAAGTAATCACCTCAAGTCAGAAGTTTTCGATCAAGAGATTATTGGGAGAGTTTTAGGGAAGCTTTACAAGGATGATATAGAGCTTGATGAAACAGAGGTGAAACAAGCGAAGAGATTGCTAGGTAGTTGCTTTGAGCCATCCCTCTATGAAGGATTATGTGGTGTGTATGTTGTAGGTCTCACTGAAGAGGAAAAAGAAGAACCGTACGTACATACCATGTGAGATATCGGGGAAGAAATTTCCGAAAGCCTTGTGTGACTTTGGTTCCCGTGTCAGCTTGATGACTTATGATGCATTCATGAGCATGCCTTATGGAACTCAACAGCGGCTAATGAGGACTGAACTTGAGCTGATCATGGTGGATGGTAGGAAGACCAAGCCACTGGGAGTGATCAAGAATGTTAAAATTGAGATCAGCTCAAAAACAATGCCGATAGATTTCTTGGTTCTAGACAATAAAGAAACTAGGGTTGAAGATATCATTCAGGAAAGGCCATTCTTAAGATTAGTACAAGCTATTCTGGATGCTGGGAAAGGTCAAATTACGCTACACCTAGGAGAGGAAGAAGTGCAATTTCAATTTAATGATCCGTCTCATCAAGACTCTTCTTACTATCAGGAATTCCGCCCAGAGGAAGACGAGAGGATAGGGATGGATATGGGAGACCCACTGGACCACATCATGCGCAGAACTGACGAGTATACTGCCAGCGCCGATCGGCGCGACGCTTGCGCCAATCAGCTCAACCAAGAAAATCCTGATTTTGAACCTCTCGGGGAGCTGGATCCAGATGAAGCGCCAGAAGTGGAATAGAAGGAACTCCCGAAGGAGCTACACTATGAATATCTAGGAAAGAATAGAACATATCCAGTTATTGTGAACAACGCCCTAACGAAAGAAGAAACAGAGAGGCTTCTCGCTATGCTCAAAAAGTATAAGAAAGCCATTGGTTACACATTGGATGACATCAAGGAGCTAACTTGGAGGAGAATACTAAACCAGTGGTTGAAGGGATGCGAAGGTTGAAGGAATCAATGAAGCCAGTGGTTAAAAAGGAGATTCAAAGCTGCTTAATGCAGGTATGATCTACCCTATTGCTGATAGTGAATGGGTTAGTCCGGTGCATTGTGTAACCAAGAAAGGAGGGTTGACAATAGTGCCTAACGAGAACAATGAGTTGATCCCTCAAAGGACTATGACTAGATGGAGAATGTGCATAGATTATAGAAGTTTGAACAAAGTGACGAAGAAATATCACTATCCTGTTCCGTTCATTGACGAGATGCTTGAAAGGTTAGCAAAGAATTCATACTTTTGTTATTTGGATGGATATAGTGGTTTCTTTCAAATACCAGTAAGACTAGAAGATCAGCAGAAAACTACTTTTACTTGCCCTTTTGGGACATATGCATATAGAAGGATGCCATTTGGTCTTTGCAACGCACCCACAACATTTCAAAGATGCATGAATGCAATATTCGCTGAATTTATAGAAGATATTATGGAGGTATTTATGGATGACTTCTCCTTGCATGGTGCTGATTTTGATAGTTGTTTGGAGAATTTGGAGAAGGTTTTGAAAAGGTGTGTTGAATGCGACTTAGTTCTTAATTGGGAGAAGTGTCACTTCATGGTAACAGAAGGGATAGTACTTGGTCATGTCATATCTAAAAGAGGGATAGAGGTTGATAAGGCAAAGGTATCTACAGTTGAGAAATTACCTCCCCCTACTAATCTTACAACTTTGAGGAGTTTTCTTGGACATGCCAACTTCTATCGCAGATTTGTTAAGGATTATTCAGAGATTGCTAAACCCTTGACAGAATTGTTAAAGCAAGATACAGAATTTGTCATGGACGAGGAAAGACTCTTAGCCTTCAGAAGATTAAAGGAAGCTCTATGCTCTTCACCCATTATGCAGCCACCTGATTGGAGGTTACCTTTTGAAATTATATGTGATGCAAGTGACTATGCAGTTGGAGCTGTTCTTGGATAACGGAAGGAAGGTAAAGTACATGCTATTTATTATGCTAGCTAAACTTTGAATGAGGCGCAGATCAATTATACAACAACTGAGAAAGAGATGTTAGCTGTTATATTTGCTTTTGAGAAGTTTAGATCCTATATTCTAAATTCTAAGGTGATTGTATATACTGATCATGCTGCTATAAGATACTTGGTTTCAAAGAAGGAGTCTAAGCCTCGGTTAATGCGATGGGTATTGATGCTGCAAGAATTTGATTTGGAGATAAGAGATAAGAAAGGAGTAGAAAATTCTATAGCAGATCATTTATCTCGTCTTGAATCATCATCAACTGAGCCAATAAGAGATGAATGCGACAAGAGCAGTTGTTTGCCGCATTTGATCGTAGAGAGAACTGGATGATGGATATTATCTAAGGTTTCAAGGGACAAACTGATCTAATGAACAAGAACACAAGGAGAAGAGTTAAGAGTGAAATGAGAAAATTTATATGGGCCGACCCATACTTGTATAGGTATTGCGAGGATGGAGCAGTACGGAGATGTGTACCCAGAGAAGAACGAGCAAGCATTTTAGCAAAATGTCATTCTTCGGATTATGGGGGACACTATGGCTACTTCAGAACACAGGCAAAGGTATGGGCGAGTGGATTCTATTGGCCTACTATGCATGAAGATGCAAAAAGGTATGTTGCAACATGTGCTCAATGCCAACGAATAGGGAATGTTAACAGTAGGAATGCAATGCCTCTCAAGTACAATCTTCAAGTCGATATCTTTGATGTTTGGGGTATGGATTTTATGGGACCCTTTGAATTCTCATGGTTTCGAGTACATATTGGTTATCGTTGATTATGTCTCCAAGTGGGTCGAAGCAATGGCATGCAAGGCTAATACTACAAGAGAATCAAGGAGTATACTTCAAGATCAGATATTTCCTAGGTACAGAGTACCGAGGATAATAATTACAGATGGAGGATCCCATTTTACAGGAGGAGAATTTACTAGGTTTTTAACCAAATCTGGAGTTAAACATAGAATTGGAACAGCCTACCATCCCCAGACGAATGGACAAGAAGAAACTTCAAATAAGCAACTAAAGGGAATTCTGCAGAAGATTGTTACAAAGGAAGGAAAAGATTAGGCCACGAAGCTTAATGGAGTGTTATGGGCATATAGGATGGCATTCAAGACACCGATTGGTATGACACCATATCAATTCGTCTATAGGAAATCATGTCACCTACCGGTGGAATTGGAACATAAGGCTTATTGGGCTATAAAGGAAATGAATTTGGATCTTGATGCCGCCGGCATGAAAAGAAAGATACAAATAAGTGAATTGGAAGAGATGCGATTGCGTGCATATGAAAATGCAGCCATATACAAAGAGAAAACAAAGAAGTGGTACGATAAGAAGCTTTTGAAGAAGGAATTCAAGGAAGGAGATCGGGTGCTCCTATTTAATTTGCGATTTAGATTATTTGGTAAAGGCAAACTATGAAGCAAATGGAAGGGACCTTATCTTGTGAATACGGTGTTACCTTCGGGAGCGGTAATCATAATGGATGGCAAGAGAAACAAGTACACGGTGAACAGACAACGTCTAAAGGTATACCTAGAACCCGACACATTTGAATTAAAATCTTTTGATGTGTATTTCACTGCTTAGTACCCCATGTGGTCGAGCTTAACGACGTAAAACAAAGGCTTGTATGTATTTTGATTTCCGTAGTTTTTCTTTTTCTCATTTGCTAATTTAGTGTACCGCGCCGATCGGCGCGTTGCTGCGCCGATCAGTACAGCCCTGCACCGATCGGCGCGGCTGAGTCCTTTTGGTTTTTGAGTCGGTTTTGGACCTTGCCTTTTTAAGACTCGTTAAATTCCACGAATAAGAGAAAGAGTTCTAGTCCACTTGGAAATCAAGGGATATAAATATGAGGGGACAGCAAACCCATGGATCAACTCGTATTACGTCATCACCAGGACAAACCCTAAGAGCAGAAGCGATGGAAGGTGGCGCATCGGGCAGAAACCAAGGCGGCGCCGTTCGGCGTGACTCATCCGCTGATCGGCGCGACTCTGGAGCCGATCGGCTCGGCGGCAGATTTCCTCAGCCCTCTGCAAATTGGTCCTGGGAAGAAGTCGACGAAGTGTTGACACCAACACGAGATGATCCTCTCGTTTGGTCAGATCTACGGAAGAAATTCATGAAGAAAAGCGAAGCTGTCGCGTGGAACGCCGACAAGGTGAAGATGGACAATGAACTTCGGCAGATGATGAAGAGAGTATTGGTGCGCAAAGGAAAATTTATAGCGCCTATTGAAAGTGAAGCAGTTTCTCAACGGTATACCATGGAAAGTCTTCTTGATCTTGCTAAGCCCTTGTCGTATGAGGATTTCCTATCTTTCGAAAGATCATTGACTGAGCAAGAGAAGGAAGAGCTAGATGAAGAGAGCACCCTCACAATCCATAGGTGCCAACTTTATAGTGAACATGACATTGCCGCCAAGTATGAACTCAAGTTGCGAGAGGAAGCCGAAGAAGCTATGTACCAGCGGGATGCGGAGAAGGATCTTCAAGCTAGAAGGGATGAATCCTTTCCCAGGGTTCTTACCAATTGGAAAAGTTTTCAAGAAAATAAGATTCATAGGAACAATTGTATTAAGGGTTGCAAGTGTCTCTTTTGTGCTAAAGATCTTCAACGCAAGGTTGAACTCCAATTGGCAGAAGATCCAGCTTTCATGCCTAGAGATTTAATATATGATGATGGCTATCGCGCAGTTCCTGGAGGGAGGACGCCTAAGGAGATTAATAATGAGATTTTACGAAGGCAGCAGAATAAGGTGATCTGTGAGCGTAATCTAGAGCACTTAGCTGAGTGTATGAAGGAAGCTGCTACCTGCGCCGATCGGCGCGACACTGGAGCCGATCGGCGCGACACCGGAGCCAATTGGCATGACCTAAAGATGGCTGAATTTATTGATCTGACGGCTCTGCCAAGTGAAGATGAAGAACCTGCTACAAGGAAGTGTAAGACTACACCAAAGGTTCGCAGATTAGATAGACTATCAGGTATGCCAATTCAAAAGTATTCCGAATGGGATAGCGACTATACATCATACTATTTGGAAACTTTGGAAAGCGGTGATCATAGTGTGCCTAGAGATTTTAGTGATGATTTTGATATGCGAAGAAGCTTTAGTAGTCCTAAGTTCAAAAATCGGGAAACACTTGTAGAATGCAGTAATGACAGGGCAGCAGGAATTTCAACAAGAGTTAATGGTAATGCAGAGGGAAGTGGAGGAAGTCGCAATGGTGGAAGAACACCACTGTGCCGATCGGCTCAGAGGAATTTGAATGGTGCCTCCCCTTACAGCGTTGAAAATCATAACTTGCAACTGCCTGCTTGCTGTCCTGTCTGCCGAAGAAACATTGAGCGCCTGTATCTAGACAGAGATCGTGCTTACAGGCATCAAAGAGATGTGGACCGTAGAATCTAGGATACAATCGAGATGAACGAAGCGGACTACACTTTTCTCATAAGGAGCATCAAAGAGATGTGGACCGTAGAATCTAGGATACAATCGAGATGAACGAAGCGGACTACACTTTTCTCATAAGGAGTATAAGACAAATTTTTTGAGTCTTGAACAGGCATGGTCTGCATGATTAGTGTTGAGTTTCTTCTCTTGCAATGAGGACATTGCAAATTTTGAGTGTGGGGGAAGGGCTTTGCCATTAGTCATAGTTTTTAAGTGTTTTTGAGTCTAGTTTCTCATTTGTTTTTCTTAATGAGTGTTTAAGTCATTGTTTTTAAGTGTTTTTGAGTCTAGTTTCTCATTTTTTTTAATGAGTGTTTATTTAAGTTTGTGTGTGTGCTTAAGAGAGTCACGAGTCATGTTGAGAGTTGCTTCAAGGTCTTTTATGTAGTTTGAATTATTGCATTGTCTTTAATAAAGTTAGTGTCGATTGTCAAATTGAAAGTGCCCCATGCTATTTATCTTGTCTTTCTGATGATTGATTGGTTGATTACTTGAATTTGTTGGTTACCACTTAACTTTTGAGCTTTGTATTTGTGAAAATTTCTTTTGACTCATCATAAGCTAAAGAAAAAGCAAGGTCTAAATATGCCTACATAGCCGAGTGAATGAGAGCAAGCTACACATTTGAACTAAGTGGATTGTAAGTAACTTTGTCAACTTTTTGCTCATGATTTCGACCAAGTTAGGAAAGGATGATCTATTTTGTTTATCTCTGTATTCTAGCCATTCTTATCCATTTAAATTTCTTGCTATCATGAAAACCATACATCTTTGTTTCTCCCTCCTCCTTGATACAACCTATATTCTCAATAAAAGGGAATTCAGAAAATTTTCGCTCCTGATACAAGGTAGAAATTGCTGATCATATCGGGAATAGAAAAAAAAAGTGAAAGAAAATGAAAAAATAGACCGCGTAGACCGGCGCAGTGTTGCGCCGATCAGCGTTGTTGCAAAAGAAAGAAAAAAAAGAGGTTATTATAAAAAAAAGAGGTAAAGAGAAAAAATATATATTCCCTGAGAGGCAATAAGGTCATCAAAGAAAGCAGATTTTTGATTATTTCTCATTCTTTGCCATTGTTCTCATTGAAGTTTTTTTTTAGATCTTCTACATTCCTCTTCTCCATTAAAAGTTCTTTTCCAAGAAAATTCTTTCTTAATAGGCATGATTAAGCACATTGTTGACATGGTTAATCTTATGGTTTAATTTAGTTATATAGTCCTCCAAGATCCACATACAATTCTTGATTAGATAGGAGAGGGAAGGAAATACACTTGAGAGACCTAGAGAAGACCAAATGCTTGATGTTTGATGCTAAAAGATGAGTTGAGGAGAACTAAAATTGTTTTTGAAATGGTTTTGTGGTAATTTGATTAAGTTCAAGTATGATATGCCGATTGGTTAAAAGGAGATGAGAGAAAATCTTTGTGGTGGGATAACGAGTAAAAATAATGATTGAGATTGATTGCATGAGAGATGGTGTGAAGTATTTTCTTATTACATATTTGATTTTGTATTGCTCGAGGACTAGCAATGATTTGAGTATGGGGGAACTATTCGTGGTTTCTAGACGCCCATTTTATCTACCAAAAAGGGATGTTTTGCGTCTTAATTTGGTGGTTTGGGCTAACAATTAACCCCATATTTGCATATATTTGTAGTTGTTCTGTTTTGGATGTAATCGCAGGAAACAGATATAAAATAGGGCAATTATGGATAAAGAACTAAAGAGTAACGAAGATGGGCCAGATGCGGAGCCGCGCCGATCGGCACGGGCCGACGCCGATCGGCGCAGCAGGAGAAGATGACGAAAACACGATCCGGTCCAGGAAAGACGAAGGCCCAGCCCAATATGAGTTAGAGTCGGTGGAAGTTGACCTGATCCCGTCAAATATAAAAGGAAGATAATTATCAAGAGCCAAGGGAGAATCGGAGAGATGGCAATCGCGAGAATCAATTATTAGAACTAGGGTTCCAGGATATTGGCGGCGAAGGTTGGTCAACACCGACGAGATCCGCCAAAAGGGAGGTCGTGCCGATCGGCGCGACGCTTGCGCCGATTGGCACGTGCGCATTCGAGCGCTATTTCTCACCCTTCTGCTATGTCTAGCGGAAGGATGAGTGAGTAGTCTCATATTCTCTTCTCTGGTGCGGGGATGTGGTCATGTAACTCTCATACTTGTTGATACTCTCTCGGTGAATTTAATCTATGTGATGAACTTTATTGCATATCTATCTATCCCTTTCATTAGTGTATCGGCCAATGCACTTTTTCCCATTACATAGTGCAAGAAACCAGTGGGGAGCTAATAGCCTCTGTAGTGACAGCCGGGGTGAACGGAACCACCATGTCTTGTAGAATATTAGAGTCATCACTCGAGTTGATAAGAATAAGGTTGCATGCTAGTGAACCAATCCTAAGGAGACAATCCTTCATCATCCTGTTACCTCTTCAATAACATTCACCTTTCACTTTCTCACCGTCATCATTTACACCAACCAAACCATTGCAATTTGTTAGTAACCCTTTAATAGTATTAGTTCCGCTCGTTCCCTGTGGATTCGATAACCTTGGAATACTCTGAGGGAAAAAGAGCTACAACTGTACACCGTCCTCTTGCGGTATATAAGTGGGTGCGTAATTACGACCAACACTATGTATTCTCTGTCCGCACTCAAATATTCAATTTGAACATTTTCGAGCATTTCACATTTTTGAGTAATGCGAGTAATTAAGGAAGTGCACTCAATTGGTCCTTTCAGTTTTATATTTTCTAGCCATTGGTCAATCATGCATTCCACAGGAGAAACTCTAATTCTTTTGACCATGGCATACAGCAGTTTTAGTTCATCTTTACGGACAATCCTAATATCATGTCGACGAAACAAGGTCATGGCCAACCAAACATGCATGAATCTCAAAGTGAGATTATGGATGGCACTTGTTCTAGGCTTTGGACCCCAATCATTTTCAGTAATTTGTTTCCAAATACTTTCCTTATGAAAACTTTTCAATGCTTTGTCTAAGTCTACTCTACATTTGACATTTAGACCAAGCAAAGAATTAAGGTGGGTCCAAGGAACAAAACGTTCTTGCCTAAACAAGCGAAAAGAAGTGCCTTCATCATGTTTTCTAAGGGTGCACAAAAACTGCATAGTAAGCAAACGAGAACCTTCCTCATTTACATCTACGAAATCAGTCCAACCCATAGTGCAAAAAACAGTGGCAAATTCTTCTTGCATACCAATTTTCTCGAGGAAGTCCGGGTCGAAATGTCGGGTGTGGGTGAATGGCCGGTCTCTCATGAGCTCGATGGCTTGTCCTTCACGGTCGTCGACGATGTCGAGTTGCTCCTAGGAGGTGAGCATGGCCGGCATTTCTTCCTCCGGAATTTCAGCTTCAGAGTCGCCATGTTCGAAACTCGGGGTAAGCTCGACGGAGGGCATCCGGCTCGTGCTTTCCCGAGAACTCTTCCTCTTCTTCCCCCCGACAGCTTGCTTGATTCGATTGAGCATGGCTGCACACAAGAACAAACAAGAACAAGAACGACCTTGCATTCGGGTTAACATTAGTTAAAACGAACCCGAACTTGATTTTGATTCTCACAATCAACTTGAAAATGCACAAAACAGAGGGGAACTATTTTTTTTTTGGGTTTTTGGGGCAGTAGCTAAGTGAAGAACACAATTCTTGAAGAGCAACAAAGTGAGCAAAGGAGGAGAGTGAAGAATGAGCTTGGAATGGTGAAGCTCCTCCTCCTGATCGGCTTTTATAGCCCAAACACCAGAATGGCAGCAAGAAATGGACAGAGCAACAGCTATAGAGCCGTTGGAAAAAAGCTGGGGACAAAAAGGTGGGACCAGGGGGTCGGCCGACCTGGTCAGGTCGGCCGACTTGCCAGTGGGCCCTACTGGCTCCCTCCTTTTTCCAGGATGTTCCCCAACGGCTAGTGAATCTAGCTAGTGCAGCCATTTTGCTCAAATTGCTCGACCAAAATTCTTTTCAAAAAGACAAAGCCAAAAAACCTATTTTTATATTTTTTAAATATGCATATGATTGGAAAAATTCCAATGTGCAAGACGGTTGAAAAATTCAAATATGCAAAATGCAAAAGTTGGAAATGAATCTAAACATGATGGAAAGCAAATATGGAATTGAAGAAAATAAATATGGATAAATACTGATTTAACCTCTCGGCGAGGGCTGACCTATTTAAGTCCGACGAGCGGGACTTTTCTCCGGCGTTTAGCTCGATGTGGTGTCGTCCGGTCCTGGAGATGAGAACACGGATGATGCTTCTTGCTTCACTCGCCACACCTTCTTGGTCTTCTTTGTCGGTGTGGTCGGCGGCTTTGCAGACTTTGGAGCCTATGGCTTGGCACGCGGCTCCGACCTCTTCACCGTCACCCGTCGTGGTGACACTTTTTCCTTCTCGAGGAAGTTCTTCATGAACGTTATGAGGTTGTCCTTCTTTGGGGGCATGACTTCGACTTCCTTGATGTTGTTCAGGTTTCTCCCATACTTGATGCGGATCATACTGCATTGCTCCTTCCGTGGCCGAAAATCGAACGTCTCCTCCTTTCCATTGATATGGAAACGGATTTCTCCGCCTCCAACATCAATGCGAGCATTCGCGGTGCTGAGGAATGGCCGCCCAAAGATGGGCGGTGTTTCCTTACCGACATCCATGTCGAGTACCACGAAATCGACGGGAATGAAGCAATCTCGGATTTTCACTGGAATATCTTCGCCAATTCCCGCCGGGTAGCGGACCGAGGAATCGGCCAGCTGGAGCTGCAGTGGCGTGGGGGATAAGGCTCTATAGTTCAGCCTGTTGAAGACGTCCTTCGGCATGACGCTCACGCTCGCCCTGAGATCACACAAGGCGTGGTCAAAGTTCTGTGTCCCTATCGAGCAGGTGATCGTGGGACAGCCCAGATCTTTCTTCTTCTCGGGAAGCCAGTTGAGTATAGCAGCACTACACTCTTCCGTAAGCTTGACAATCTCCGTGGTCGGCATCGGACGCTTGTTGCTGATGAGGTCCTTGAGGTAGCAAGAGTACGTAGGTACTTGCATCGCATCCAGCAAGGGCATGTTGATGTGCAGCTTCTGGATTACTTCAACAAAGTGTGTGTACTTCTCGTCCACGGTCGGCTTCCTCTTTCTTTCAGGAAATGGCATGAAGTTCGTGTCATAGAACTCATATGGAGCCCTTTTCCTTAGCGGCATCGCCTCTTCTTCCTTGTCTTCCGCCGGCTTCTCAACTTGTGTGCTCTCCTTTTCCTTTCCTGCAATGTTAGGATATGGCGGGTCCTGAGTGGATTTACCTCCCCTCGTGGTAACCGCATTAACATTTTCTAAGGGAGTCTCGGGTTGCCCCGGGATTTTCCCCAACTCTACAGGAGGAACAGTAGTAGCCAACTGAGCTAATTGGGTTTCAAGCATTTTATTAAAGCTAACCTGGTTCTTGAAAGCAGAAGAAAGGCCTTCAATTTTAGTGTGGATGCTTTCTAGAGTCTTATCATTGGGGGCAAGCTTTTTACTAATATTCTCATTTATCCTAGCTTGACCAAGAACAAGATCTTTTAAGGAGGGCTGATTATAGCCAGAGTTAAAGTTGCCATTGTTACCTCCTTGGTAGTTAGGGCGCTGTTGATTCCACCTCTGACCTCCTTGTGGACGGTAGCCGTTGTTGTTGTTGCCTATGTACATTGTGTCCTTACGGGTTTTAGGACAGTCATTTCCTAAGTCCCCCGTGTTGCCACAGACCTCGCACGTCATGCGAGCGTCCATAGCTTGGGCAGTCCCATGTACTTCTCCCTTGGCCTGATCATCTATCTTCTTCATGAGGGGATCTATCTTAGCGGCAAGCATGTCAACCTCCTTGACAGAGTGCATGCCCCACGGACGTGGTTGGAGGCGATCTTCACTCCAACCTTGGTTGGACACCATTTTCTCGATCAGCTCCTTTGCCTTGCTCACAGTGAGCGAGAAGAAGGCTCCACCAGCAGCAACGTCAAGGTGATCACGGGCTGACGGAGTGAGCCCGTTGTAGAAGTTCTGGATGATAAGCCAGTCATCCATCCCGTGTTGTGGGCATGCCAAGATGTACTCTTGGAGCCTCTCCCACGGCTCAGGAATCGATTCCTGCTGGAAGCTCGAAATCTTTCCACGGAGGGCATTGGTTCTGCCCAACGAGAAAAACTTCGCGAGGAATGCATCAGAACATTTTTCCCAAGTGTTTACAGCATCAAGGTTCACGTAGAACCACTGTCTCGCCCTCCCGAGGAGAGAGAACGGGAACAGTCAAAGACGAACAGCATCGGGGGTGACGTCCTTCATCTTGAAAATGTTGCAAATCTCCAGGAATTGTTGCAGATGACCACTTGCATCCTCATTGGCCTTCCCACAGAATGGGCTGGCCTGCACCATGGTGATGAGACCCGTCTTGATCTCAAAGTTCGCATCTCCCACGTTGCCAGCTGGACCAACAGGAACATTGGCAGCAGACGGAGCGGAGAACTCGCGGAGTGTCTTTTGGGCCATCGGCTCAAAGCTTGGTGGTGCAGAAGTGACGGGTTCGCTTGACCGAGGTTGCTTTTGAGGAGTGGTGAGCCTAGCTCGTGCCCTTCTCAAGAGTGATTCTAGATCTTCGATGAAGTTTGTCTACAAGTCGAAACCAATCATACACTACCCTGTTTTCATACAAAATGTAGAAAACAAAGCAAGGTTAGCCTGCTTAGGAGATGGCCTTATAATTGTAACATAAATATGTACATTAGTAATTTCTTAATCATACGCCTTCCCCGGCAACGGCGCCAGAAATGCTTGTTGACTTCCGCTAAGCCAAACTAATAAATCATCGCTGGCAAGGTGCCATAAATGCTTCATTAATATGTCCTAGAGCCAATTAGGTAAAATCCGCAAGCGCACGAAAAATACCGTTGTAGCATTTCACGCGGAAGTATTCAAGGTATCGTATTTGTTTATCCCAAAGGAAGGCAATGAATAAGAAGGCTTACTTATGCACATATTTACATTGCGAATTGATAAGGATCATCTAACCAAGGCAGGCAAGCAATGGATAATGACGAGGTAGTGTGACACACAGAAGATTCTATCTCAAATACAAATAAATAAATAAAGCCAAGTGGAGAAAGAACTAAGCTGAACTACTCCTACAGTACTTTCATATATAGTTGTATAGCCTAAGTTCTATGCACATACACGCTTATACTCAGGTTCAACAGTTATTAACATAACACTTCAGGCACGAACCTAACCCTGCATCCATAGGCGACTTCCGCCAAGAGCCTACGCACTAGCCTAGCGTGGAGGAGTTCAAAGGACGGACAGGGCTATCACCACCTGCCGCCTACCTCAGCTAACCGGTAGACTGACGAATAATTGATGCAAATCAATTATCCAAGTACCATACTTGTGTAATCAAAGAGCACTCTACTCCTCCATGGTTATATTAACGAAGCAGAGCTATCATATAAATATGATCACCAAACCCATGTCATGTCACAACAATGAATCCTAAGCATAAAGACTATGTCATATAAATTAGACTATAGTGACGGTAAATAACAAGCATGACAATAGTAGTATAATAAATATAGACTACTATCACACAAGTGGGCTATACCATCACATATATGGATCACAATATCAAACAAGAAACAAATGACCCAAACACAACTATATGAAAAGATGACATTTATTAAATAGAGCAAAGTGTAACAAAAGGGAAATGATACAAGAGCCATACCAATTTCTCCAAGAGAAGACTTGAAGAACTAGAGAGCTCTAGACTCAGCCTAACTCCACTAAGACTTGAGAACAACTAAGTAGCAAGAGAAGGAATTCTTCTTGTGGAGTGTGTGTGAGTGTAAAGCCACACCCTCCTATTTATAGCCTCTATAGGTCGGCAAAGGGGAGTGACCGCCAACAATATCCCTGCCCACCGCCTTCAGGGATCAACCAGGAGCCTCCACATGCAAGCCCAGGAGGAAAGGCCGCATGCCTGGGTCGGCCGACCTAGGGGGGTCGGCCGACCTGTGGTTGGGCCCTCCTGGGTTGTGCTTCCTCAGGGTGGCTGTCAGGTGGGTCCTCATCCTAGATGTCGGGGTAGTTTTGTGTGTTTCTTCGGTGTGGTACTAAAAATGGGCCCTTCGATCCATGGGATGTCCAGTTGGCGCTCTCTCATTGGTCGAAAGTGTGTTTCTTTGCCTTTTGGGTGTGTTTCCTTCATATTTTCTCCTGCATGCAAATAATTCCCAAGTACAAGTGGAACTACATTATTGTAAACAAATATGTGTGTATGAAATGCCAAGTTCTCCTTTATTTGAGCATAGTTGACGGATGAAAATGGTACTTAACAGTCGTCAACAATGAATAGTTGCTCTGTTTTATATCTTTTTATAGTCCCTCGTATACAACTTCGTACTCTCCCAATTTTTGAGTTTGTTGGCTAAACATGCTAGCCTTGAACTTGAATACTTGTGGGTTGCAAAGTGCATGATCTAAGTCTAGGTTGTTGTGAGACACAATATGGTTAGAATAGGGCTGCTATGATCTTTGTCCCAAAATGAAGCTTAACATCCGGAGATTTTGTTTTTCAAAATGATAAAAATGTAAAAGTTCCTCAATGATGAAAATTCCTACCACGGCCATATGTTATACTTCATTGCAAAACCTTCCACATATGTTGCTTGTTTTCACATTGAGCTTTATCAAAATTCTTGCAACCTTTGTGAGATCCATTTCATGCTTTTATGATCAAGATTCATATACACATTCACCATCATTTGCTAATACCATTCCATTGTATCCACCATCATATGCTTAACTTCTATTTTCGGAATTTAGCAAATTAAATACTCCATGAATATCATATTATGACTCTCTCTCTCTCTCAATTGGTTGCATGGAAGGCATGGCTATCAAAAATAGAATAAATGCTTGCTCTCAATATTGAGCATGATGAAAAAATAAATAGCCATACCCAAGTGATAATTAAAGAAAGAGAGAGTCTACTCAAAAAGGAGTATCCACCATTCCATCATCATTCCACCAAATTCCACACACATGCAAAGGTTCAGCTTGGGGGAGTTTGTTGACGGTTGTTAACTACCATTTCCGGCCATCAACATTACTCAAAATAAAGTAGGATTGTGTATTCCGACCATGCATGTTAGTTAGAATTAATAAATATCCCCTATTTCTTGGAGAATCACTCACATGTAGGAGAAATATCAAAAGAGAGGAGAAAACACACCAATGTGGCGAAGAAACACAACGTCGACCAATCGGAGTTCACCAACGGGGATTCCCATGGATCAGCTGGCCCACCTGCAGCAGCAAACCAACGTACAGAAGGCCTAAGCCATGGAGAAGCAAAGGACCCACCTAGCAGGGCTCCTAAGGTGCCAGGACCCTAACAGAGGGCTAGCCCACTGAGGCCTAGCTTCTTCAGTCGGTTCTCCACCGGCTCCCCAAAGACGGTTGTCCTCGTAGGTCGGGAGTTACTGACCTCAGAACCGCCTTTGGACAACTATAAAAGGAAGATTGTGGCTTACTCCTCAACACACACCAAGAAGCATTACTCTCTTTAACATTTCGTGATTCCCTTTAGTTTAGTGGAGTTAGGCTTAGAATAAAGTCTTCTTCAGTTCCCAAGTCTTCCTTGGAGTTGTGGTATGGCTGTTGTATCTTTCTCCTTTTATAAGAATTTATTCTATTTAATATATTTAGTCTTTTTATATAGTTATGTTTGGGTCATGTGTTTCTTGTTTGATTATATGATCCATTCATGTATGTGGTTATTATGCTTACATGTTAGTAATGTAGTCATACTATATTACCATATTAGACATAAGCTCTTACAATAGTCTTTATTTATGTCGTTATAATGATGCATGACTAATGTGTGACTTAGATCATTTCCATGTGCTTAGTGATCACTTAAATGTGATTACTCGTTTTTTGATCCATCGCTTAAGGGATTACGAGTATTGTTCTAGAGATGTAAGCGTGGTGCTTAGATCAATAGAATGCATTATTTGTCGTGTAGCCCATGGATTGTTAGGGGTATGCAGTAGGTGGTGACAGCCCTATCTGTCCTTTGAAATCCCCCACTAAAAGTTCCTTAATGTCTCCTAGAGGGGGGGTGAATATGTGTTTCTAAAAATTAACAAAAACTCGCAGTGGAAATAAAACTGTCAAAATCGATTGCTCCAGTTTAGCAAACCGGTTACACCGGTTTTGTCAGAGAGCTTGGAATAAAACAACTAATGAAGAGAAAAGAACCAAGCACTCAAGACAAACAAGCTATCAAAGCAAACACAGAAACCACCCCATTAAGATTCACAAAGAATCAACCTCAGAGAACAAACTTCCAGAACCGGACCCACCGGTTAGGCAAACTGGTTACACCGGTTTTCCTGGAACAGATGGAAATAAAACAAGTAACACACTAACCAGAGGGACTACACTAGTGTGAACTACACAAGAGAGTAACCAAGATACACACAAACTAGATTCCCCAAGAATCTACACAATTGAGTACTGACCAAAACCGGTCCCACCGGTTCGGGAAATCGGACCCACCGGTTTCCTCGGGGCAGAGAGTATAAAACAGGAAATAATCGCGTTCCACGTAGTTCTAGCAAACTTAAAGATCTTAACAGAGCATGCAAGATCTAGAGCAAGTAATCACTAAAAGTACTAGCACAACTACACATGCAACCTATGAATCACAAATAAAAGAAGCAAGAACTAAAGAAAGCAAACTAAAATGAAGCATGCGGAGATTTGTTTGCCGAAGTTCAGATTCACCCCATGAACCCTACGTCTCCGTTGAGGAAGCTTGAGCTGTCCACAAGTCACACTCCAAGTCGGGTCTCTTTCAACCGCTTTCCCCGATCCACTATCTTGGCTTCTTTCCTTGCGGAGGCGAAGCGGACCTTCACAAACTTTCCTAAGGCTCACCACAAGCTTGGGAGCTCTAGGGCGACGCCTAGCCGACTAGGAGGATTCACCTCCAAGAGTAACAAATGCTTCACGGATTTGCAACACAATGCTCAAATGCTCAAGTGTAGGATTTTCTCTTTTGTGCTCTCAATCTCACTCCCTCTCAACCCAATGCTTAGGATTTCTCACAAATCACTCAAACCTCACAAAGAGGTGTTGGGGAGAGCTCTACAAGGTTTTGGATGTATTTTCTTCATGTACACTATCAGCTCTTCCAAAGGAGGGGGAAAGAGAGTATTTATACTTGTCCCCCAAAAACTAGCCGTTATACTGAACCAGTCAAAACCGGTCCCACCGGTTTTCCAAACCGGTCCCTTCGGTTTTCCTGAACTAGCCGTTAGAGGCTTAAACCAAAACTGGTCCCTCCGGTTTGGTAAACCAGTTACACCGGTTTTCCCTGTCTCAAAGACACTCGTGTTTCATGTGGCCATTGTGTTTCTCTCATCTCACTTGGGTTTTTCTTTGAGCATTGAGACATTAAATGCAGACCATGTAGCATCCCTCTTGATAGAGCGGCATGCCTAAACTCAAGATTAAATAAAAAGACAATTCTTCATCTTGAGCTTGCATGATAATGAATTTTGCCACTTCTTCTCTTTAGTGCTTCATGAGGAGTGTCATATGTGCTTTTGCTGAGCGTCATCACCTAGAGTATGTGACTTGGAAACTCTTTATTCATAAGATCCATTTCCATCTTTTAGTTCACAAGTCACATTATATCTTCATATTCCAATAAAGATTGATACTCGGAAATGTGTGACCACTTGTAGCTTGATCGGTGATAGGTGTAGAGTGCCTGATCTTTCGGCGAGTGGAGATAACTTCGATTTGGTGGATGTTGACCCTCACGATCCTACTACGACGAGCAAGCCGAAGCGCCAATGCAATCGCTGAACCAACTTTTGGAGGATATTAACCTTGCGGTAAACAAGATCAACCTGATCACGAGGATCAATTCTTACGCGCAATCGAAGAACGAGCAAGAATTAGAGGCGAGCAATCTGATGTATTGCACGAAGGTGGAGTTCTGAATTCACGTCGAGAGACGGATGTATAGCTAAGCTAAACTTAAAACAAAACTCAAAGATTACAAGGGGCGCAGCCCTTGACTATATAGGGGGAGGACGAGGCATCTAGGGCCGGCTGAAGTGGAGAGGCGCGCGGTGGAGAGGGAGTCGTGCGACTTGGGCCACGTGGGCCTTCGGGCGACATCATCCTGGGCCGTCGTTCCTTAGCATCAAAACCGTCTTCAATTCCTGGGCTCGAGCTCTCGTGATTGGGCCCTTGTACGTCGTCGTCTCGTTAGAAGATGGATCCATAACTCGAGGAGGCGCGACGACGAGAGGTGGAGGCGTGACAGCTTGGTTTGGCGCGCCATCTTCCGTCGTCATTATTCGTATGTCGTTGATGTCCTCATCAATCGGTCCATCGCGATTGCGCTCCACCTGCCCTTCACCATGTCTTGAGTCCCTCGGTGCCAAGACTCCATCTTGCCCTTCTCCCATGCATGGTCCGTCGCGGCCAAGTCATGTCAATCCTTCACCATCTTGCTATCTTGAGTCACACACAACTTTGTATCATCGTTATGCCTTTATTTGAATTTCTTCTTTGAAATATTGTTTTGATCAAGTTGCTTCCAAGAATAATGCATAGAAGAACAACACCTGATCACTTCTTTTCAAAGAGGATTAGTTCTTTAATCACGTTGTCATACAACCACCAAAACCCACTAGGGACATATATGCACTTTCAGTCTCCCCCTTTTTGGTGATTGATGACAACCTTGATTAAAGCTTACAAATGATATTCATTAAGAAATTTTGAATGCATCCATATAGGGTGAGCTCCCCCTAAAATTGTGCATATGAATGAGATTCATCAATTTTGGCCTCAAATGCCAATTTGCACATTTTGAAATAAATCCTCAAGAGCTCCCCCTATATGTGTGCATTCGTGGGGTGCAATACGTGTGTGTGAACATATAGTATGTGATGCATATGTCAAGAAAACCACAAAGAAACAAATCTAAAAAGAACCATATGTGTTGCCTGGCAAAACCGGTTGCTCCGGTTTGCCAAACCGGTGCCACCACTTTTTCCAGACTTCACATATTCACTGGAACAAACAGTACAACAATTCATAACAATTCAACAAGCATCACACCATAGCACAAATGAAAGATTCTAGAGACTTATTACAAGGTTCATCACACAAAGAGCACATATTACAAAATATCTCAAGTCCACGAGGTAAAACAAGGAAAATGGACAAATTGGTTCTGCCTGGCAAAACCGGTTGCTCCGGTTTGCCAAACCGGTGCCTCCGGTTTTCCCAGACAAACCAGAACTGAAAAATAGAAACCAATGAAGACTTGGAGCTGAGCTTTAATCCTTCTCTCCCCCTTTGTCATCTAGCACCAAAAGGGGTCTTCCTTGTCATCATAGATCACTCCTCCTCCTCGTCTTCCTCATCATTGTTGGGCGGAGGAGGTGGAGGGTTAAATGGTGGCACTTGTGAGGTCCCCGCTCTACTAGGCCCAAAAACAGCTCCACTGATGTGTGTATCTCCAAACCAAGAAGAGTAGGGGTTCTCCTGCTCATAACGACTCATCCTCGCCTCAAATGACTCAATCTCTGGACTTTGTTCACCTTCAGAGGCAATAGGAGAGCGAGGAGGCTGAAGATTGCTTTGTTGGTGGAGTAGCTTCATTGTCCTTGTGTCCTTCTTTATTGCCTGCCTCTCATGATGTGCCCTCACATCAGCATCATGTTGGGACCTACACATCCCAAAGAGCATACCAAAGAGTTTCTTGATAGGTGAGGGAGGCTTGTCCCTTTGATGCCCACTCCCTCTAGGTGCTGCAGAGGTGGATGCACCATGAGTTGGTGCTGCTGCACTGCTGTCCACTGCTGCACTTCTCAAGTCATTCTTGATTCTTAGGGGAAGATGCTCCTTGTCATAGTCCACAGTGCGCCCTGTCACCCTCTCAATCATATGCATAATATATGGGGCATAGGCACAACTCTTCAATGGGCTGTTGGAAATGACTTTTATTTCCTCCAGATAAAGTCAAAGACTGAGAAGTCATGCCCATTTGCTCCCTTGGCAACAAGTATGTTTCTGTTGTAGGAGGGAAGCTTTGTGGGATCACCTTCCCTAGGAGTGAGGGTCTTCCTAAATAGCCTGTTGATGTAGACATAGAAGGGAAGCAAGTCTATGATAGTGTCATAATTTTCTTGCTTTCCTCTAGGATACATGTGCCTCAACCCTCTATCACCAAGGCGGGTAGCATAGTGAATCCTAGGACGATTTGCATCAAGCCGCCCAAGACCAAAGAGCCTAGCAAACTGTGCATAGCTCACCTCATACCACTGGCCTTCTGTCATCCAATGCATCTTTCTTGTATCTCCATGCTCCTCCACATACAAGGTGGCATAGAACTGGGCAATTACTTCATTGTTCCAATTCTTATGAAAGCCAAGAATGTCCTTCACATGTTTTGCCTTGCATGGAATAATGACTTCAATGAATATGGGATCATCCTTGCTTTCCATGTATGCCCAATCAACCCATTGTGCATTTGCCACTGGACTGTGCTTCTTTGACAAGATCTCTGAATGTGTGAAGCATTGAGACATTAAATGCAGACCATATAGCATCCCTCTTGATAGAGCGGCATGCCTAAACTCAAGATTAAATAAAAAGACAATTCTTCTTCTTGAGCTTGCATGATAATGAATTTTGCCACTTCTTCTCTTTAATGCTTCATGAGGAGTGTCACATGTGCTTTTGTTGAGCGTCATCACCTAGAGTATATGACTTGGAAACTCTTTATTCATAAGATCCATTTCCATTTTTTAGTTCACAAGTCACATTATATTTTCATATTCCAATAAAGATTGATACTCGGAAATGTGTGACCACTTGTAGCTTGATCGGTCCATCGCGATTGTGCTCCACTTGCCCTTCACCATGTCTTGAGTCCCTCGGCGCCAAGACTCCATATTGCCCTTCTCCCATGCATGGTCCGTTGCGGCCAAGTCATGCCAATCCTTCACCATCTTGCTATCTTGAGTCACACACAACTTTGTATCATCGTTATGCCTTTATTTGAATTTATTGTTTGAAATATTGTTTTGATCAAGTTGCTTCCAAGAATAATGCATAGAAGAACAACACTTGATCACTTCTTTTTCTTGACAACACCAATTTGTTGAGACCATCTCATATCAATAGTTTTCATGTCCCACATTCATTTCAAACCTTGGCTTGTCATAATATTGCTTTATATGGACCTATTTATTTGACACTTCTCCTTTTCAACATATAGGCCCATTTTCCTTACACAATTGTACATTATCGAAGATGATCATTTAGATTCATGAAAAGTATATTCTTCATGTTCAACCTGCTCATATACTTACAAAGAGGATTAGTTCTTTAATCACGTTGTCATACAACCACCAAAACCCACTAGGGACATATATGCACTTTCACCCACGTTCGGCTATACAATAGGCTCTTGGCTGGAATCGTACTATGGATGCAAGGAAAAGCCGGATGCCCTCGGTGTGATGATCTGATTGTCTTGCATTGTCTTGTATCTGTATAATAGTATATAATGTAGACTATATAACTATATAAAAGCAACATAGGAACTTAGTTCTTTCTTTGTCCTTCTGCACTAAACTAATATTTATCTAACTTGAGTATGCTATCTGTGTGTCCAGTACCATGTTTATCTTTATCCTTACCCCTGTGAGGACTTTGTCTCATAATCCAATATGCAAATATCTAGAATATGGTAATTACCCTGATCAATCATATGTCTTCCCTTTGGATAAAACAAATACGATACCCTGAATACTTTCGGGTGAAATGCTACAACGGTATTCTTCGCGCGCTTGCGAAATCTCTGCATTCATTAAGGATTACCAATAAACATTTTTGGCTTCATTGCTAAGGAAACTTAGTGATGACATTAAGAAATGTCAACAAGCATTTCTGGCACCATTTCCGGGGAAACTTAGTGATGACGTTAAGAAATTTCGACAGTTACCTTTGTTTATCGCGTAGTCCACGGATTGCTAGAGGTAGACAGTAGGTGGTGACAGCTTTATCTATCCTTTGAAATCCTCCATGTTCGGCTACACAGTAGGCTCTTGGCCAGAATCACACTGTGGATGTAGGGGAAAATCGGATGCCCAAAGCAAGCAACCTAGTAGTACTCTTACCTTGACTAGGACCTTATAACCATTAGGAATGCTCTCTACCAAATGCCACATTTATCTTGGTGTCCTTGGACAAACTAGAACTGAAGATTAGGCACACACGTTCCCTTGTGGATTCAATACCTTGGAATACTCCTGGGTGAAAGCTACTTCGGTATTCATATGCTTGTAGATTTATTCCGCTGGCGGTAAATCGGTATTCATATGCTTGTAGATTTATTCTGCTGGCGGTAAATTACCCAACAAGTTTTCTAGCGCCATTGCTGGGGAATGGTTGTTGTTTGATCTTCAAACCTAGCTCGCCGACATATCTTTTTATCTTTATTTATTCCTTTACCCATCTCTACCATGGAGCGACGATCAATTCAAGACATTTCTTTATTTCTTTCCCCATCTTTTTATCTCTTTGAGCTGCCACTTTCAGCAGATCTAATTCATTCATCTTGCTTTGAACTCCGCCCTGGCTTTATAGCCATGGTTCGGGAACAATCCTTCTCGGGTTTAAATAGCAAAAACCCGTTTCATCATTTGCGACAGTTTGAGCATTTGTGTTCATGCCTATCGATCAAAGGCATGACTCAAGACACTCTCAAGTGGAAATTGTTTCCCTTTTCCCTCATGGAGAATGCGAAACAATGGTACACCCATTTTGTTGGGAGTACGAATGGTGATTGGAAAGTGCTCCGAGATAAGTTTTTTCTCGCATTCTATCCTACATCACGTATCGTCTCTCTACGAAGGGAGATTCTCGACTTTCTTCAAAACAAGAAGGAATCCATAGGTGGAGCCTGGGCCAAGTTTTCTTTGTTAACCACTTCTGGCCCTCACTTATCTTTGCCCGACCACGTGTTGTTGCAACACTTTTGTCTGGGTTTAATCAAGGAGTCTGCCCTATACCTCGATGTGACCGCCAAAGGTTCGTTCGTCCACAAGACGCTTGTAGAAGGAAGAGTTATCCTACACCTTATCCAAGAAAACTCTTTTTTCCTAGCCGACTATAGAGCGCCCCCTTAGGAGGAAGATTCATCCAGCATTGAGGCCACCCCACTAGTTGAACCTAAGCCAAATCCTTGCCTATCCATTGATTCATCTAGTGAGACCTCAACCGAACCGTGAGCAATGAAGGAAGAATAAATTAAACCTTCAAAGCTCCCTTTCCAATTCAAGGAAAATCTTGTAAAAGGTCATGGGAAATCCTTGGGTAGTCGCTATCAACAGAAATCACCAACTCCTATATCTTCTCCCAATCCTCTTAAGGAGCCTTTGCTCCAAGACACGTTGGAGGAGACAACTTCAAGCATGAGCAATGAGCGGTTGAGAGAGGCTGAGTCTTGTCCGAACCTAATTCAGATTAGCTCCCCTTTCTTCTCCATTCAATGCCTCATAAGAGGAGTTAAGGTTGATATTCTTTATAATCCCACCATCGGTGCCAACATCATTTCTCATGCTTGTGCTTTTGCCATTTTGGGTGAAGAACCCTTGGCACCGACTTGCAAATTTCTTCAATGTCCCTCTAGACCCATTTTAGAAGAATATGGGATTTTGCAAAAATGTGTCTTTAAGGCACAAAGATGTTGAAACTCTCCTTGATTTCCATGTGTTTGAAGTCCATGACTTTGACATTTTAATCGGGCATCCCATAGAGGGATTTTTCTCTGATGCACCGACCAAGGAGATGTTAAATTTTCAACTCAGGGGAAGACATTTTACTGTCCCAATGTCTCAATCAGAAAATTCCTCTGAGTTCTCTTTCAAGTTCGAGGAAGGTCTTTCGCAAGACCATAGGGACACCTCAAATTGTTTTTGCAAGAAAGACCCACAAGTTCTTGTGTCTCCTCCCGATCCTCTAGAGGAAAATTTCATCAAAGAGAATGAGAGGGAGAGTATTGCTCCCTCCTTAGCTGAAAATGAAACCTCTCTATCTTCCCATTGATGAAGAAATGGATTTCTCTGGCCCCAACATCAATATGTGCATCTATGGTGCTTAGAAATGGGCACCCAAGAATGAGTGGCGTTTCCTTCTCAACGTCCATGTCAAGAACCACAAAATCCATGGGGATGAAGCAGTCCTGAATTTTCACCAGAATGCCTTCTACAATACCCGCCATATAGTGGACTAAAGAGTCAGCCAACTGAAGTTGCATCGGCGTAAGGGACAGAGTTGTGTAGTGTAATTTCTCAAAGACCCCCTTGGGCATCACGCTCACGCTTGCACCAAGGTCGCACAGGGCTTGGTCGAATTTCTGATTCCTGATCGAGCAAGTGATCGTGGGGCACCTCGAATCTCATTTACTTGAAGGTACTTCCTTATCCTTCCCTGCAGTGTTAGGATATGGCGGGTCCCGAGTGGTCTTACCCCCTCTTGTGGTCACCGCATTAACATGTTCAACGGGAGACTTGGGTTGCCCTCGAATCTTCCATGACTCCAAAGGAGGAACGACAGTAGCTAGCTGGGCTAGTTGGGTTTCTAGCGTTTTATTAAAGCTAAGTTGATTCTTAAAGAAAGAAGCGAGACCTTCTATCTTAGCATTAATGCTAAGATCTTTCAAGTCTTATCATTGGCCAAAAGCTTTCTAGAAAAGTTTCCATTAATTTTAGCCAGGCCTAAAACAAGATCTTTCAAGGAGGGCAGATTAAAACCATTAGAAGAGTTATAGTTGTTACCTCCGTCATAGTATGGGCGTGGTTGATTCCACCCGTTACCTCCTTGGGGATGATAGCCATTGTTGTTGTTGTTGTTGTTCATGTAGAGCATGTCCTCACGAGTCTCAGGGCAGTCATTGCCTGAGTGACCCGTTTTGCCACAGACCTCGCACGTCATGCAAGCATCTAAGGTGTTGATGGTGCTGACTTCATGTCCTTTGGCCTGCTCGTCCATCTTCTTCATAAGGAGGTCCATTTTGGCGGCTAGCATGTCCACCTCCTTAATAGTGTGCATGCCCCGCTGGCGTGAGTGAAGACAATCTTCACTCCATCCTTGGTTGGAGACCATCTTCTCAATAAGGTCTTTAGCTTTTTCAATGATCAGTGAGAAGAATGCTCCTTCCGTAGCAGCATCAATATGATCACGAGCTGACAGAGTCAGCCCGTTGTAGACTCGGACATTGACTCCTTGGACTCCTGCTGGAAGCATGAAATTCGCCCATGAAGGACATTGGTTTTGCCCAACGGGAAGAACTTGGACACTTTTCCTAGGTACTCACAACATCCTTGTTTGCATAGAACCACTGTTTTGCCCTCCCCACAAGGGAGAACGAAAACAAACGAAGGCGAATCGCGTCTTGAGAGACGTCCTTCATCTTGAAGGTGCTGCAAATCTCTAGAAATTGTTGCAGATGGGCACTAGCGTCCTCACTGGACTTCCCACAGAATGGGTTGGCCTGCACCATGGTAATGAGACCCGTCTTGATCTCGAAATTTGCATCTCCCATTATGTTGGGTGCAATAGGAATGTTGGATGCCGAGGGAGCGGAGAAATCATAAAGACTCTTCTGGGACATGACTTTGAAGCTTGATGGTGCGGAAATGACGGGTTCACTTGCGGAGACAAACTTTTGAGGAGGGCTGAGATGTGCACGTACTCTTCTCAATAGTTGTTCGGGATCTTCAATGTAGTTTTTAGGCAAGGTGCAACGGGTCATACACTACCCTGTTTTCACACAAAAGGAGAAAACAAAAGAGTTTAGCCTGTTTGGGCGAATGCCAAATAATCACATATGCAAGAATACAACATAGGTAATTCTCTTGATCTAGTGCCTTACCCGGCAGCAGCGCCAGAAATGCTTTTTGACATTTCTTAACATCGTCACTAAGTTGCCTTAGCAACGAAGCCAGAAATGTGTGTTGGTAATCTTTAACGAATGCAGGTAATTCACAAGCGCACGAAGAATACCATTGTACCATTTCACTCGGAAGTATGCATGGTATCGTATTTATTTTATCCCAAAGGAAGGCAAGGGATTGATCAAACTAATTACCATGTTCTAAACATTGCATAGTGGATTATAAGACAAAGTCCTCACAAGGGTAACGATAATGATAATAATTGGTAGTGGACACACAGATAGCATAGTTCAGATAAATAAATAAAACTAGTCTAGTGGAGAAGGACAACGAAAGAGCTAAGTTCCTATATTGCTTTTGTATAGTTACATAGTCTACATTATATACTATTATACAAACACATAAACAATGCAAGACAATCAGATCGTCACACCCTAGGCATCCGGTTTTCCCCTGCATCCACAGTATGATTCCAGCTAAGAAACTATTGCATAGCCGAACATGGGAGATTTCAAAGGACAGATAGGGCTGTCACCACCTACTGCCTACCCCTAGCAATCTATGGGCTACACGACAACTAATGCATTCTATTGATCTAATCACCACGCTTACATCTCTAGAACAGTGCCCCTAATCCCCTAGCGATGGATCAGAAATGGAGCAATCACATTTAATTGAACACTAAGCACGTGGAAATGATCTAAGTCAGACATTAGTCATGCATCACTATAACGATATAAATAAAGACTATAGTAAGGGCTTATGTCTAACATGGTAATATAATATAACTATATTACTAACATGCAAGTATAATAACCACATACATGAATGGATCATATAATCAAACAAGAAACATATGACCCAAGCATAACTACATAGAAAGACTAAATATATTAAATAGAACAAAGTCTTACAAAAGGAGAGAGATATAAGAGCCATACCACAACTTCAAGGAAGACTTGGGAACTGAAGAAGACTCTATTCTAAGCCTAACTCCACTTAAACTAGAAAGTAACTCGAAATACCAAGAGAGTGATGGTTCTTTGTGTGTGTTGAGGACTGAAGCCACACCCTTCTATTTATAGGGGTCCAAAGGTGGTTCTGAGATCAGTAACTCCTGCCCTAAGGGGGACAACTGTCTTTGGAGAGTCGTTGGGAAACCGCTAGAGGCAGTTGGGCCCCATTGGGCCCACCTCATGTTCAGCCAAACAGGGGTAGGGCCCAATGGCCCCCCGACTGTTCTGGCATACTGGTGGGTGGCCCCCCTTGACTCCTCCACGGCTTAGGCATTCTGTATGTCGGTTTGTTGTTGTAGGTGAGCCAATTGATCCGTGGAAATCCCTGTTAGCGATCTCTAGTTGGTGGAAGTTGTGTTTCTTCTCCAAATAGGTGTGTTTCCTCCTCTATTTCATTGTTTCTCCTCCATGTGAGCATTTCTCCAAGCACAAGTAGATATTTATTATTTCTAACTAACCTGCATGGTGGGAATGTTGAATTCTTCCTTATTTTGAGTAATATTGATGGTCAAAAATGGTATTTAACGACCGTCAACACACATTCTTCGCTAGAAGCTCGAACCTTTGATGGAGCAACATAATGTGTATGAGAAGAAAATGGCACATATCCTGTGACTTATAGAAATACAAAGTTTTTTTCATGCTCAAGCTTTGTAGAGGAAGCAAAGAAACACGATGGTGCGGCTAAAGGATGATAGAGTGAAAGGACCAAGTAACCGAGAGGGGGGGGGGGGCTGAATCGGGAACTCGCACTATGTATCAAATTTACCAATTCCTAAAACCGACCACTCAAAACAACTCCTACACAATTCTAGTGGTGATCACACTAGCAAGATAATGAACCTATGAATAGAGCAACAACCTAAGAATACTAGTGGATCACACAAGGCAATACAACTCCTATGCAAGCTAGTGATAAAGACACACAGAAGCAAACAACAAGCTAGCAAAGGAGCCTACTCATGCAAAGCTACTGGATCACCAAGAACAAGATAAGCACACAAGCATGAGTAGCACTATACATACTAGGGTGATCGATCAAGTCAAAGCAACTCCTATACATGCTAGTGATCAAGTGAAAGCTAAGCACAAGTAGCAAGTAAGGAAGCCTATTCATGCAAGTCTACAAGGTAGTCAACTAGAGTAGGGTAAGCATACAAGCATGAATAGCACGGTATGTAAATGTGGAAAGTAATGCATCAAAGTAAGGAGTAGAGTAAGAGATGGCTCATGATTCTTTCCCGAAGTCTCAGAAGGATGGCGCCTTCCCCTACTCCTCGTTGGACCACTCCCGCCGGAGTCCTGGTCCAACCCGCCACCGATGTGGAGTTCTCACTCACAAGCCCGCAATCACTCCCAGAGTGAAGACACGGTGCGCATCACCGCTGCCATCTAGGCACAAGCTCGCCTCCCTCGAGAACTTGCCGGACTCCACAAGCTGACACGGGTGCTCATTATTGATGCCCCTTTCACCGGCGGGCTCAAATCGGGTACAAACGTGTGACGGCCTTCACAACCGATCACGATAGGCTCGATCACCGACACCTAACCGGTCTAGGTCTCACCATAGACCAAGAGTAACAACCTATATCACACCCTCAAGGACACCCTAGCCTTAAATGTGCATCAATGCTCAAGTTACTCTCACTAGCACTCTCAAGATATGCAATATCTCCTCCTAGTGCTCTCCTCTCTTCCTCTTGGGTCTCACCAAATGCTCCAAGCAATTCTACTGGCCAAGAGAGGTCTCCAAGACCCCAGCAACGAAGTTATATAGGCTTCCAACCTCCAACTAGCCGTTGCTCCACGAAGTTGCCTTTCTGGACTCAATGACCGGACTGTCCGGTCACTGCCAGACCGGACTGCCTGGTCTCTCTGGAACGGCTCCGAGAGTCGTTGGCTGCTCTATCCAGACAACTCCTCTGTACGGACCGGACCGTCCGATTAGCTGACCGGACCGTTCGGTCAGTTTTCTCTCTCTAGTCCAGAAACTTCCCTGCACGGCTTCCTCTCTGCCCTGTTCCTCAGCTGCACTGACCATTCGGTCCGGTCACCTGACCGTAGCGTCCGGTCTCTATAGCTCCTGCACAAACAGATTCCTCGTTGCTTCGCTGGAAGTCCCAGACACCTTCACCTAGTGACCGTACAGTCTGGTCACCACTGACCCCTCTGTCTGGTCACTATGTTCAGAAGTTGAAACTTGTCGTCTTCGCTTGACTTTGTTTCCCGGCCTCTCCAAATAGCTCCTTGGCTCCTCCACTGTCACCTAGTGCCTGTGATTTCACTGAGCATCCATGCACATCACCGACTAGACATGACTTAAGAGAAATGACCTAGACCCCCTGGATAGTCCGGTTTTTCCTATGGACTCAAAACCCTAACAACTAGACAAGTGTTCCCAACACTTGCTCTATAGCTTGTCCTCAGCTTTGATCCATCTCCATCAACCCTTGGACTCCATCAAGCTCACAAGTCTCCATGCCTATGGTCATTGTCATCAATCACCAAGGCCGCCGTCTACAATCATCATAAGGTAGAAAAGGTTTCCTACACGAACAACACTCGTGTAGACATTAGTCATATTTCATATTTGTCATTTATCACCAAAACATCATACCTTGATGTGACCTCTGTGGTCATGATCCTTACAATCTCCCCCTTTTTGGTGATGGATGACAACCACTACTTATGATGATCCAAAGCGGACGAGCAACAGGAACCAAAGGAAAAGAGTAGATTCAAAGGATTACCTTGGTTCTTACCTTGGAAGTAGTCTCCCCCTTGGAATGTGCTAGGTGTCGAGGAAGAAGTACCCAATCATGTAGCGCACTAGATGTTGAGCTTGAGTTGAATTTTACGTCGTCATGGTGTCGTGGTTGTTGATCTTATTGACGTAGGCATGCACCATAGACGTAGATGTTGGTGTAGATATCCATTGTTGTTCTTCTCCATGACGGTGTAGATGTTCATCTTGATATGATCTTCATGTATGCTCCAAGTGAACATGCACCATTCCCTTGATCATCTCCAATATGTCTTCATGTTCTTCTCTTTGTCACCTCATATCTTCCTTGTATCTTCTTGTTCTTCTTCCCTTCTTGATGGTTGATCTTCATGTTCTTCTCCCCCTTTGTCACCTATCACCAAAAACCAAAGACAAAACACAAGAGAACCAAGGAGCAAATAATAAATGGCAAGAGTTAGGAAATTGCCCCTTTCATGGTGCTCCTCCTTGGTCACAATGGTGTTCCACCATAGCTCCCCCTACACACATGACTCAACAAAATATTTTCTCAAGTATGAAATGGTTAGTCATTTGTGTGATGGGAATGTATGAGCCACTTGTCTTTGAGCCGCGCGAGTAGATTTAACCTCAGAGCTTGTTTGAACGTGACTCAATAGGCATGAAGCACAAAGACCACTATGTGATCATCTAGAGGGTCATGTACTTACAAATAAGCGACTCCCCCTAGAAACATGCTTGAGAGCATGTAACGTATCACGATGCAAGAGTGCATGAATGCAAGTGCAAATGCAATAAGTATACAAATGCATGATGCGATGTTAAAGGAAAGAAAGAGAACCGCTGAAAACCAAAGTGTCAATGATGAGTTGTTCCCTTCTTGAGCTTACTCACAATGAACTATTCTTCAAAGCCTTGGGCACACCATGAACCACCATCCCAAGCTTAAGCCATGTTCATTGCTATCTCAAGGAGGTCCAAAGTTGACCTACAAGCAAAGAGAAACAAGCACAAAACAAAAGCACAAACAACAAACAAGGCTATACATATGTATAAGGGACAAGCTTTAGGGTTACTAAAGGTCGAGAACATTGAGTTCTCCCCTTAGCTTCTTCTCGTCGAGTGGCTTGGTGAAGATATCCTCTAATTGCTCATGAGTTCGCACACTCACCAACTCAATATCCTTCTTCTCAACATGGTCTCTTATGAAGTGATGTTTGACTTGAATATGCTTTGCATGACCATGATCTCCAGTTTTGAGAGCCATCTTTATTGCCGCCTCACTGTCACAGTATAATGGCATTTGATTGTAGTTGAGGCCATAATCCGAGAGTGTTTGCCTCATGTAGAGAAGTTGGGCACAACATGCTCCCGCCGCCATGTACTCTTCTTCAGCTGTGGATAAAGCCACCGAGTTTTGCTTGATTGAGCTCCAAGATACTAGAGATCTTCCAAGAAATAGGCAACCTCCCGATGTACACTTCCTATTCACTTTGCATCCTACGAAGTCCGAGTCCGAATACCCAAGTAACTCAAAGCTTGTTCCTCTAGGATACCATAGTCCCATGATAGGTGTGTACTTGAGGTATCTAAGAATCCTCTTCACAGCCTTCAAGTGAGACTCCTTCGGATTTTCTTGATAGCATGCACACAAGCACACACTAAACATGATGTCCGATCTAGAGGCGGTGAGATAGAGCAAGAACCCAATCATTGATCTATAGAGTTTAAGGTTCACCGGTTTACCCTTTGCACCATCATCCAAGGATTTGCTTGTCGCCATAGGAGTGTGCAAAGGCTTGCAATTCTCCATGTTGAATCCCTTGAGAAGATCCTTGGTATACTTCTCGTGATAGATGAAGTTCCCTACTCTTAATTGTTTGACTAGAAAACCAAGGAATACATGCAACTCTCCAATCATTGACATTTGAAATTCCCTTGCTATCATTTCCCGGAACTCTTCATTGAAGTTCTCATTGGTTGACCCATAGATGATATCATTCACATAGATTTGGCACACAAAGAGATCCTTCCCAACATGTCTTGTGAACAAGGTGCTATCAATGCTTCCAATCTTGAAACCATTCTTGAGAAGGAAGTTCCTCTAGTGTTCATACCATGTCGTTGGTGCTTGCTTGAGACCATAGAGAGCTTTCTTCAATTTGTACACATGTCTTGGATGTTTAGGGTCCTCAAACCCCGGAGGTTGTTCCACATAGACTTTCTCATTGATCTCTCCATTCAAGAAGGCACTTTTGACATCCATTTGAAAGAGCTTGAAGCCATTGTGTGATGCATAGGCAAGTAAGATCTGAATAGCTTCAAGACGGGCCACGGGAGCAAAGGTTTCTTCAAAGCCAATGCCCGCCACTTGAGAATACCCCTTAGCCACTAGGCAAGCCTTGTTCTTGATAATTGCTCCATTCTCATCTTGCTTGTTCTTCAAGACCCACTTGGTGCCAACGACATTATGATTCTTGGGCCTCTCAATCAATTTCCATACTTTGCACCTCTTGAATTGTTCAACTCTTCTTGCATAGCTATTACCCATTTATGATCATCCATAGCTTTATCAATGGTAGTGGGCTCAATAATAGAGACAAAGGAGAAGTTCTCAATTGCAACATTTGCCTCATCATCATTTTCTTCACTCACATAGTTGGGCTTGTATTGATTTCTTCTTGTCCTTACTCCTTGAGATGGACTCCTAATGATTAAGTCACATGAGTGATCCTTGTTGATGGCCTTGGGTCTAGGATGGTGTTTTTCTTGAGTGGAAGGAGCTCTAGGTGAAGTATCTTGTGCATCATGGATTGCTCGCTCTCTTGAGATATGAGTATCTTGAATTCTTAGTGAAGTGGGAGAATCACTCATATGCTTTGTTGTTTTGGAGCTAGAGCTTGGTGAGGATTTGGGGCTGTTGTGTGAAGAGCTTGGAGAAGTGGCTCAATGTGAAGTATGTGGAGAGGCTTGGGGCTCACTTCTCTTTTGGGTTCCCTCATGGGCAGGTGGATGCACTCCCAATGAATCTTGGGAGGAGCTAGTGGGAGAGGCAATGGCATCTTGGTTTGGTTCTTGCACCTCGGAAGAAGAGGTTGGTTGAGGTGGTGGAGTTGAGGGCTCGTAAATATTTCCATCATTGGCCTCGTGGGGTAAAACCTCGCCCACGGGCATGTTTCTCAAAGCATCCCTCATAGGCTCATCTCCAATTTTTAATTCATGAAACTCATCTCCTTTCTGAGAACCATTTGACTCATCAAATTGCACATCATAAGATTCTTCCATACATCTTGTGGCTGAGTTGTAGACCTGATATGCTTTGGAAGTCCCTGAATACCCAACAAGAATGCCTTTATCAGTTCTGCTCTAAAACTTCCCAGGCTTCCTCCTCTTCTTGAGAATGTAGCAAGTGCAGTCAATAACCCAAAAATAGGAAACATTGGGTTTTTGTCCAACCAATAGCTCATATGGTGTCTTCTTCAGCAACTGGTGGAGATAGACATGGTTTGAGGTGTAGCATGCTGTGTTGATTGCTTCAGCCCAAAACCTCTCATGAGTTCCATACTCATCCAACATGGCACAAGCAAGGGTGATTAGTGTCTTGTTCTTCCTTTCCACTACCCCATATTGCTCGGGAGTATATGTAGCGGAAAATTCATGCTTGATCCCTTTCTTGTCACAATATTCTTCCACTATTGTGTTCTTGAACTTAGTCCCATTGTCACTCCTTATCTTCACAATGCTAGCCCTAAATTCATTCTTTGCTCTCCTTGCAAACTTTCTGAAGATGTCACTTGCTTGAGACTTGTCCACAAGGAAGAAGGTCCAAGTGTATGTCGTGAAGTCATCCACAATCACCAAGCAATATAGATTCCCTCCCACACTCTTGTAATGTGTTGGCCCATACAAGTCCATGTGCAAGAGCTCTAGAGGACGAGATGTAGACATGAAAGACTTAGTGGGATGAGATGATGCAACTTGCTTCCTAGCTTGACAAGCACTACACAATCTGTCCTTCTCAAAGGTGACATTCTTGATTCCTTCAACTAGATTTCTCTTGACCACTTTTTTGAGTTGATTCATTGCAACATGTGCCAGTCTTCTATGCCACAACCATCCCTTAATTGCCTTGGTGAATAGGCAAGTACTTGGTGGCATGTTTCTTGACTTGAAGTCTGTGACATACAAGTTCCTATGCCTCACTCCATGAAATACCAGTCCCTTCTTTGCATTTTCAATCATTGCACCATCCTCGTCAAATGTGCGCTTGAAACCCATGTCACAAAGCTGACCAATAGATAGGAGGTTGAAGTTGAGGGTTTCCACAAGAAAGACCTTGGAGAGATGGAGGTCCTCGGTAATGGCCACCTTGCCTGATCCTTTGACTCTTCCTTTTGAGTTATCCCCAAAGGTCACCTTTTCACTGTCTTCGTCCTCATCAATGCTTCTGAACATGGTTGGCTTTCCGGTCATATGTTGAGTGCACCCACTGTCAAGAACCCAATGAGTACCTCCACTCTTGTAGTTGACCCTGGTGGTAGCCATAAGACAAGCACTAGAGGAAGAAGGGTTAGTATCCAAAGAATTACTTGATTGACTTGCACTAACCACATCACGTCGAGCGATAAGTCCATCCTCATAGATAGGGATCCTTGCAATCCCTTCCTGAAGCCTCCTCCTGATGGGATAGTGAGGAGCACGATACCTCCAATGTCCATGACCATCCCCCATGTGTACATTGTCGAGGTCGATGTAGTAATGGGGAGGATCATAGATGATGAGGCCATGGCTCATGAGATCAGTTCTATCGGTAACTCAAGAAATATTTGCAATATTTCATTAGTTGAAGATGGCAATTCTCTCTATAAGAATTTTCTTCAATTTGGCTCTCTATCTTCTGATGAAAACTATTCCAAGAGCATGGATAAAATATTATCTGCCATGTTTGTGTCTTCCTCAAAGATTAGTTTTGTTGGAGATAATTTACGTGAGAATAAGTCAAGAGAACATATTTATGTTGGTACCATGCATATTAAGATAATTGATGAGGAGGCACCAAGTTGATATGCGGCAAACCAAAATGTTCCAAGATTGATCAGATCATGTGAATATTAATCAACATGTCTAAGTGCTAGCATTAGGCAAGGTGCCGCATTTTTATATTGTTTCCTGATTGAGTCCTAGCGTGAATCATACATGAGTCAAGGGTGTTTATGATTGAAAGTACCTGCGTGCACAACAGTTGGTCCAGTTAACCTTGTCTCAGGTTCGGTCTAGTCTAAGTTGGAGTCGGGCCTGTGTGCCTATATCCTAGGAGCGTCACCCCCTGTAGGGGGATTTAGACTTTATTGTTTTCAGTTTTCTCTATGTTGAGGTCTTCCTCCAGAACTAGAGAGATGGCGATTGCATTGTCTTAAGTATACCGTCATTGGGTTTGGAGAAGAACATGATCAGATTGATAATCTGAGTGTGTCCTTGATTTCTTCAGAAGTCCAACCTTCTGATCGTGGTGCAGCTATACCACGGGTGGAGGAGTTTTGTTAGGGTTTGGATTGCATAGTCCATAAGCCGATCCTTTACATAATCTATATCTGCTACTGCTAGTGATTTATTAATCAAAGGAATTAATCTTCACTACTCGTCCCTTCCTGTGTGGTTCTGGGTTAGTTGGCTATGAGAGTTATTACTACTGTGGATCTGAATTGCTACCTGAGTTTGACCCTACGTGCATACACATACATATGGATATTATAGTGAGAATCAACTACTTGTAGTTACTGCATTAGAGCTACATACGAGAGAACTTGTATAGAAATATTTTATTTATGCTCTATGCATTGCCGCCTTTCACCATTGTTCTAGCTGTTGGCTTCCTCTTAAAGAAAATTATCCAAAGAAGGGTTTTATTATTTGTGCTGAGTAGTACCATGAAAGATTGGGACAAAACTCAAACACTGTCGTCGTGTCCTTACCAATAGAGACCAGTGATGTGCTCAAGGACATGTCCCACTTGTGAGTGGAGCACAAGTATCATCTCCATTGCTCTCTCAATTGAGAGCTCATGTCTTCTGATGATCACCTCCTCAAGTAAGAAACCCCTCTCAGGAGCTGTGATTTGTCGGAGGAGCTTGTCAATCACTTCAAGTGGAGGAATCCTCTGAAGACCTCTGAAGGAGTTTATCCTGCACACAAGATCATAAATCCTCAAGAAAGTATCATAAAGGTCATCATTTGGATTTCTCACAACTTCATCAAATTGAAAGAAGAACTCCTGTTGTTGAGCTCGACGAATGCTCTAGAGTCGATCTTGTGGACGAGGTGGGGGAGCTGGACTGGTAGAATCGATCATCTGAAATGATCGCATCAGCAATGTAGATGGTGCTCCCCCTACACCAATGTATGGTCCACTCAAAATGCTTGGAGTAGAATTTGGAATGGCACTTGAGGTAGAACTTGATGAAGCGCCTGATGAAGAGCTTGGTGTAGGTCTTGATCCGAAGGGGTTGTAGAAGCTACTGCAAGGCAATCTTGTAGAGAGATCAAGGAAGTTTAAGCTCGAAGCTACTTCCTTGCCTTTTCTTGATGATGCTCCATTTGCCTTGAAGATCTTCTCCCCCGTCCAGCTCGCGGTGATCTTCTCATCATCAAAGAGCAACCCATTCACATCCTCGACGAAGAGATCCTTCTCCATGATGAGATCAAGGGTGATGTAGAGGAGCTTGCTGCTAGGGAGCAAGGTGAGGATCTTCTCGACTATCACAATCTTAGGAAGCTCGAAAGTAGTTGCTCCAATCCTGTCCATAATACCTTGCAAGCGAATAAAAGAGTCAAGTAAGTCCAAATTGTCATTAGCACGAAAAGCAAAGAACTCCTCGACAAGTGTATCACTAGCATGACCAATAAAGGACTCACAAACATCATCATCACTAGTCATACTAGAAGAGCAAGTAAGATCAAGAGAGCCAACATCATCAATCATCATATTAGGCACACTAGTAGAGCAACCTATCAAATCATCACTAGTAGAATCTAGGTACTCACTAGAACTAGGCACATCCACACAATCATCATCATCATATACATGATCACCGGTAAAGGTATTGACAAAGTCCACAAGTGTGTCCATCAACTCATCCGGAATCATGGCATTTAGGTAGCTTTTCAAGCGATCCTTCCATGAGCCATGACCTGGCCCCGAATGGGATGACATACCAACTCAATACGGTCACTACTCAAGACGGTTAAGCCCTATAATGAGCACTTGGCTCTGATACCAATTGAAAGGACCGAGGGACCAAAAGGGGGGGGTGAATCGGGAACTCGCACTATGTACACCAATTCCTAAAACCGACCACTCAAAATAACTCCTACACAATTCTAGTGGTGATCACACTAGCAAGGTAATGAACCTACGAATAGAGCACAACCTAAGCATACTAGTGGATCACACAAGGCAATACAACTCCTATGCAAGCTAGTGATAAAGACACGCGGAAGCAAACAACAAGCTAGCAAATGAGCCTACTCATGCAAAGCTACAAGTTCACCAAGAACAAGATAAGCACACAAGCATGAGTAGCACTATACATACTAGGGTGATCGATCAAGTCAAAGCAACTCCTATACATGCTAGTGATCAAGTGAAAGCTAAGCACAACTAGCAAGTAAGGTTCATGCAAGTCTACAAGGTAGTCAACTAGAGTAAGGTAAGCATACAAGCATGAATAGCACCTCCGAGGTCTCGGATGGATGGCACCTTCCCCTACTCGTCGTTGGACCACTCCCGCCGGAGTCCCGGTCCCTCCCGTCACCAATGTGGAGTTCTCACCCACGAGCCCGCAATCGCTCCCGGAGTGAAGACACTGTGCGCATCATCGCTGCCATCTAGGTACAAGCTCGCCTCCCTGGAGAACTTGTCAGACTCCCCGAGCCGACACGGGCGCTCACTATTGATGCCCCTTTTACCGGCGGGCTCAAACCGGGTACAAACATGTGACGGCCTTCATAACCAATCATGATAGGTTCGATAAGTGACACCTAACCGGTCTAGGTCTTACCATAGACCAAGAGTAACAACCTAGATCACACCCTCAAGAACATCCTAGCCTTAGATGTGCATCAATGCTCAAGTTACTCTCACTAGCACTCTCAAGATATGCAATATCTCCTCCTTCTGCACTCCTCTCTTCCTCTTGGCTCTCACAAAATGCTCCAAGCAATTCCACTGGCCAAGAGAGGTCTTCAAGACCTCAGCAACGAAGTTATATAGGCTTCCAACCTCCAACTAGTCGTTGCTCCACGAAGTTGCCTTTCTGGACCTAATGATCGGACCGTCCGGTCTCTCTGGAATGGCTCCTAGAGTCGTTGGCTGCTCTGTCCAGACAACTCCTCTGTACGGACCGGACCGTCTGGTCAGTTTTCTCCAGTCCAGAAACTTCCCTGCACGGCTTCCTCTCTGCCTTGTTCCTCAGCTGCACTGACTGTACGGTCTGGTCACCTGATCGTACTATCCAGTCTCTATACCTCCTGCACAGACAGATTCCTCGTTGCTTCGCTGGAAGTCCCAGACACCTTCACCGAGTGACCGTACAGTCCGGTTACCACTGACCCCTGTGTCCGGTCACTATGTTCAGAAGCTGAAACTTGTCATCTTCGCTTGACTTCATTTCCCGGCCTCTCCGAACAGCTCTTTGGCTTCTCCACAATCACCTAGTGCCTGTGATTTCACTGAGCATCCATGCACATCATCGATTAGACATGACCTAAGAGAAATGACCTAGACCCCCTTGATAGTCCGGTTTTTCCTATGAACTCAAAACCCTAACAACTAGACAAGTGTTCCCAACACTTGCTCCATAGCTTGTCCTCAGCTTTGATCCATCTCCATCAACCCTTGGACTCCATCAAGCTCACAAGCCTCCATGCTTGTGATCATTGTCATCAATCGCCAAGGTCGCCGTCTACAATCATCATAAGGTAGAAAAGGTTTCCTACACGAACAACACTCGTGTAAATATTAGTCACATTTCATGTTTGTCATTCATCACCAAAACATCATACCTTGGGGTGATCTCTGTGGTCATGATCCTTACATAGAAGAGGGGTGGTGGTGGGGAGAAACTTCAAGGAGCTCATAGCTAATCAATTTCAACAATTGTTTATCTCTAACGCTCATTATGAGAATGGTGCGCACATTGTTATTCTCTGGGATTCTTGTTGGAAGCGAGAATGAAGGAAACTGTGAAAATATAAATCTTGTGCCACTTGTAAAATACTCTCTCACCAAGTTCATCTATGGCAGACATCAATTTTCTTCTGCTCAGTATTAAATGTTGAAAGTTGCCTAGAGGGGGGTGAATAGACAATCGAAAAATTAAACCTGAAAACAACACTCAAAACTAATCAAACAGAGACTGACGGAACTTCCGTCAGTCAATGATGGAACTTCCATGAAGACGGAAGTATTGTATCTCGATAGAAGTTCCACTAATATGAAGATAACAGCTATATGAATCATGGAAATTAATCGGGATAGAGAACAATACTTGAGTAAAAGTGAAGCTCACACAATGAATGGTACAAGACCTACAATATATAGCTAGCAACACCATACACAACTAGATCGAGCACGATATATAAAGGAAATGAGCAACCTCAATAAGAAGTGCGGGAAAGTAAAGAGAGACACAAAAACTTATCCCAAGGTTCGGCAACCACACTAAGTAGTTCCTACGTCCTCGTTGAGGAGCTACACAAAGTAGCCAGGTCTCTCTCAACCCTTTTTCCCGCCAAGCAATCACAAAGATCATGCTTGGATTCTTTCCTTCACTTGATTCTTTTCCACCGGAGGCGAATCACACCTTCACAAACGTCCCCGTCTCATCACAACAAGTTGGGAAGTCAATGGCGATGCCTAGCCGTCTAGGAGACCTAGTCTGCTAGAGTAACAGGTAAATCAAATCTTGTATGGGGAGGGAAGATGTGCTCAAGCTTTTGAATGGATGGATTTAATCTTTTTGTGGTTGGATCTCTCTCACAAATGCTTGGAATGTCAAGAACAAATGTATATGTGAGAGGGGAGAGCTCAAACTGGATGAGGAGTGAAATGGCAATGAGTCCAACCCTTTCCACGGGAGAGTGGAAGGGGTATTTATAGAGCAACTCCAAAAACTAGTTGTTGTCTTTTCTAGGACTGATGGAACTTCCGTGGTTGCCCACGAAACTTCTGTGATTTCAAAAAGAGCCATTGCGCGGGATGGATTTCAACTGAGACAAGGTATGATGGAACTTCCATGATAAACATCATGGAACTTTTGTAGCTCTCGGGTTGAAACAACCCAGGGATTTTGGCACTGATGGAACTTCCATGAATGACTCACGAAATTTCTGTGATTCTTTGTTTGGCTCAGAATGAGTTGATTCTTTTTTAATCTTTTTGTGGCTAGTTTCCTCTCAAGGCTTTTTAGGTGACTTGAGCACATTAATTCCCTACAAACAAGATTAGTTTACCCCTCTTAATAGTTCGGCATACCTATGACTCAATAGATTAACAAAGACTCAATATATTAACAAAAGCTAAACTTGAAGTTCTTTGAGTCCTTTCTCTTTTCTTCTTTTTGTAGAGGGATGAACTATCTCACAACGTGGATTTAAATATTCTTTTGATAATCTGCATATTTGGCATACTTATGACTCAATAGATTAACAAAAGCTAAACTTGAAGTTCTTTGAGTTCTTTCTCTTTTCTTCTTTTGTAGAGGGATGAACTATCTCACAACGTGGGTTTGAATATTCTTTTGATAATCTGCACATTTATTTTATATATATGTTAGCATATTTTTATCCTATGCCATCGTACACCAAAACCCATTAGATGATCCTAGATGCATCTTCAAATGTCATCTGTTGCTTTCTGTGATTACATCCATTGTGGCTTGCCTTGATAGAGCTGTAACGGCCGTCTTTGTCCTTTCGTTTGCCTCATATGCGCTGCTATCAGCTGTCCTACTCTTTATTTTTTCTTTGAGTCATCAACTGTCCTACTCGGCAACTCTATGCATATCATATTCGTGGAGCAGATTAGTGAATAGGGAACCGGATGTGTCAAGCATGTGAGTTTTTTATTATTTTCCCATAGGTTTTGTAAATCGCAGATCAAATATGTTGCTCTTGGCTCCTGGTTTAGGGTTGGATTTTTATGTTTCCTCTTCTATTTCTACATCGTGGTCTTTATCAAACAACATGGCAATAGAAGTTTTTATTAGATTGCCTTGTCATCTACAATCGATCTAAAGTTTTCTTTAAGCTTCTCATATAGAATAGAGCTATAGTATCTATTTATGTATGCACGCATATAGTCACTCACACCACCATACACACCTACGCACTTTTAAGTACACTATTACTTTGCACGTGCGGCATGCACGTGTTATATTCCAACTACGAATACATGCTCAAGCAACACATTATTATCAAAACATGTGACAAACTGTTTAATTAAACTTCAGATAACACAGTTTTTTCAGAACACAAGTGCTCACTCCCAATACGTAGACCCGCACATACGCAAGGTAGTTTGAATATAAATAATTACTTGCACGTTCAAAACTTTTTTGTTTTTGATACACTCAAGGCACCCTTTGATATCTTCCGATAGCAATTACCTTGCTCCATTGCCGTCAAATGCTAATAGATTGATCAGGAATTCTCTCCGCCGTCACCGACCATTCTGCATACAGACGTTAAGGTCTGTTGTAATTGAGAATGAATACACTTGATAATAAATATTGTTGTGCTAACCTGATTCACCGTTTCGCGAGGATCTCTTCCATTCCACGATGACCACATAGTTTACTTCCTACACAAAAAATTGTTATGAACAAAAAGTATGTCAGTTATCACATCATGAGTATTATTGTGTATGTATGATATGCTACATACAAAGATAGCTCTTGTTTCCATTCCACTGTCCAGTATTTTGGTTTCCTAATACTCCCAGTCCCACACACCCCATTTTCTAACTTTATGGCACGTCTAAACAATAGGAATATTAAATTTTTAGGTAGAGTGATGGATGGGCAGGCGCATACAGTATGTTTTAATCAAAAGAGAAAATTTTAGAGCGGGATGTTGCTTTGGAATAGTTTCATCAAAAGGAAAATGAAACTGAATAAATATATGCTCCCAATTCATCAAAAAGAAGAAAAAAAAACATGTGCTCCCACCCTGCTGGTTGATTGAAGAGTCATCTGGTATAACAATACTGAAAGTGGCATGTGCCTTTCCTGTGGAATACAATGAATATTGGGGCATCAAAATTGGAATACAAGTTGCTTGTTTTGCGACGAATGGAGGGAATGATGAATACGTCACCGCCGCCACTTATGAACGACGGGATGCTGGTTAGTGCCGTACGTGTGTTTGTCGCTAGTGCTCCTGGCTCTGCTCGCCTGCAAATGTCGTGCATGACGAGGACACTGTCACGGCGGACCGGCCACTCTCTACAGCGACCGGAAGCTCTCGTATCGTATCCCAGGGCGGCAAGTTCGCGTTGGGGTTCTACAGCCAGGTAACTACGTATGTTTGCCGTTCTGCACCACCTGCTGGGCTGCGTGTGACCTATGTTTCTTTGATCACCTAAATCGAGGTTTTAGCTGTCAAACATAAGCTTCCTTCATGTCATGATTTCTATGGAGAAGGCGTAGTCGTGCAATTAGAGAAAATGAGAGAAGAAAACTGGATGATGATACCTAGTTCTGGAGCCATGCGTTAGACTCTGAGGAAAAAGAAAAAGACCCTGTCCCGATTTGCTTGACCAGGAGAGTGTTAGATGCCGTACACGTGGACCGGCACGGATGGGCATATACGCTGGACACAGGACAGTCGCGGCCGTGTTTGGAGGACCTGAGCAGGCCTTTGGCAAAGAACGCTAGGATCATCCACCTGCTGCTTGTTGTATGTCCGATATTTACGCAAGTGCGAGATTGATATTGTGCGAGTCACTCCACGTCTGGCCCGTCTTGGTCTCGCTCACTTCGTCCGCCTATCGTATCGGTTCGGCTTCGTCTGCAAGATGACGGCCTTAAATACTTTTTTCTAGCTCAACATGGGATGTTCATCAACTGTGAACCTCCGGCATATCACCGAAGACCAATTTCATTACGAAGCTTGGTTCTGAGCATCGAATCGTCGGCTCGCTTATAATAACATTAACATGACTATCCAAATCCGAATCATCAGGACACTGATACAAATTATTCTCCGATAATACACTTATATAGTTCACTTCAAATACTATTATTAGCTGTCATTCTACACAAATTTCTCCATGCTGTCAAGAATAGATATCAGTAATTTCTCTTTTATATAATTTTATATCCTGTAGCAACGCATAAGTACTTTGCTAGTTCAAGTTTACACTATTCATCTCATATGAACGAATAAAATGAGCGTTCGCTCCCGTTTTTAAAAATGAGTCATCTTTCACATGTCATCACTCGGTCTACTTTCTCCGGTCCACAATCTAAGGGTATGTTTGGAATGAAGGATTTTTTGGAGGAATTTCAAAGGAATCTAATTCTTGTGTTTTGCTGACATCACATAGTGTTTGGAATGGAGGAATGCAACTTTTCTTTCCTATGGAAAGGTTTGCTTTGCTACACAAATGGAGAAAAAAAAACATCCACTCTGAGGGTCTGTTTGGAACGGAGGAATAAAAAATACAGAAACAGGGAAAAAACGTAGTAATAGAGAAAACATAGAAATGAGAAAAGGAAGAAAATCACAAGAATGAAAATAGAGGAATTGAAAAGTAAGAAAACCACAGGAATGGAAAAAGGGGCAAGCAAATGCTACGCATGGGTATGAGAATAATTAATTAGCTGAGTACGTATTGTTAGCTAAACTACATAGTAAATAATAAGCGCTCTTGTTAATTATGATTTTCGGCAGCACCAACAATTCCCTTAGATTGGAGCTCATTTTTTCATTCCTGTGAAAGTACGGGTAGTTTCGCCCTTCCTGTAGAATTCCTATGAAAGTTTTCTGCGGTTTTCCGCTTTCCAAACGCACCATGACATCAGCGAAATGAAGGAACGGATTCCTTAGAAAATCTTATGTCCCAAACGGAACCTAAGGATTTCAAGTATTCAAATGTGAAAATAGCAAGAATGATAAAAGACGCATGTGTCTTCAAATAATGTTGGTGCAGCTGATAATAAACGTGTGGCATTAATAACACATGCAAATGGTTTAACACAGCAGGCTAACCAAATGCTTATATTTCGGAACTTTTTTTAAATCACTCGAATCCTTATATTATGGATCGGAGAAGTATTGAATATATATATTCTTTGCTAAATTCCAAGCGACGCAAAGGGAAATAAAAGCCGACGCTGAGGGAACGTGCGGGACCGAGGGGTAGAATCGGGATTGGGGAAACAAAAGGATTTGCTGCTAGAAACGTCACGCCGTACGGACGGACAGTCCTGCCCTGTTTCGTCCCCAAATCCCTCAAGACCCAAAGGCGGCGGGCTCCATCAGCAAAATCTGCAAAAGATCCATCTATTAGTGGAGCAAGAGCGAGGGGACGACCTCTCGAAAAAAAAAAAGAGCGAGGGGGACGTGACGCAAGATTCGCCATGGGGCGGAGCAGGAAGGACGCGCTGGCGGTCGACGGCTCTGGTGATCCAGCGCCAGCGGATTTGGAGGAAGAGGATGAGGACGACGGGGAAGAGGAACAGAGTCAGGAGGAACAGGAGGAGGATGGGGGCGGAGAAGAAGACGGGGACGAGGAAGCAGAGGAGCAGGAAGTGGGGAAGGAGGCATCCGGGGAGACGGCGGAGCAGGGGAACGCGGAGGGGTGGCGGCCGAAGCTGGCCGAGGGGTTCTTCGAGGTAGAGGACATCCGCCGCCGGCGCCGTCGCAGGGGCCAGCTCCAGTACCTTGTCAAATGGTGATGCTGCTTTCCTCAATCCTTTCCTATTTCTTGGAATTCCACGGTTGTTGTATCGCTTGGATCGTGTTTGTTGTTCGCCGCGTTGGTAGCTCAAGTTTACCGTTCGTAGCTTTTTGGCCTTGTTTTAGTGTTTGGTGCGCTACATTTGATTGTTCTTAAGACGTCGATTTGGGGTGATGTAGTATTGGCAAATACCGAGCGCCTGTTCTTTGACAGAATACAGTGTCTTCTTTTTTCTTTGGTTAGCTTCTGCTGGTGTAAACCCATGTTTTTGTTTCTTCTATGCTTAGATTCTGCTGATGGCATTTCAGTCGAAAATACCATCATACAATGTGACCTTTGATCTAGCTCGCCCATGCTATCTGAACATTTCAACTGCAGTTTCGTTACTGAGTCAATAGTCATGAACTTCATATTCAAGAGCAATGATATGTTCTAATGATGGATGTTCTTCAATTGCCATGTGAGTTGAGAACTAATTAATCGAATCTCTCATCAAATGGTGTGCATGTTGTCTTGTCTTGCAATTTAGTGGTCATCTTTGGTAGGCATTGAATCATGCTTTCTTCCATCTTCATTTTTACTTTCATTCAATAGATGCAATGTGTATCACATGATAGTTCTTTCTATCCTTGACTGTGAAAGGATCCAAAAGGATCAAAACCGACTTTTGTGCTTATAAGCATGTTCAAACACTACTGCCGATTCTATATTCCTCACACTTCTATACGATTTATAAGGCGTTGGTGGCCGGAGACTGCAAACACATGGGAGCCTGTTGAAAACCTGAAGGATTGCTCTGACATTATTGATGCTTTTGAGAAGAGGTAAGAATGTGAAACACTTATCTCTCCATTCAGTTTGCAGCTGACAGCAGATACCCTTATTTCTTCTGTTCTGATCGGTTTGTGGACTGCAGGTCACGGTCACAAAGGTCCTCTCGGAAACGCAAGCGTAAGAGTGCAACAACTCCAACTACTGATCCTAATCCTTCTCGCGGTAAACGTGGCCGACCACCTCGATCAGAGGCCCGATCCCTGCCACGCCCTCCTACAGTACCTAAGATATTGCCCTGCAGGAAAAGTAGTAGGAGAGCCAGTAATAATAGTAGTAAGACTCCACTGGGGAGTCTTGAGGAACATGTGAATGGGCTTGGGCGACGGGCACTGGAGGAAGGTAGTTCTGGTGTAGTCTCGACAGATTTTCCCTCTCAACGGCCTCCTCTATCTGTTAGTTTGACTCACCAGCAAGATGAGCACCATCCTTTGAATGCTTTGCCCAAGGTGGGTAACTCTCTACAGGCACCCCCGTCTCAGGGTGGCCAGGTGACTGGTGCCAAGAAGCGAAAGTCTGGATGTGTTAGGAGGTTTAAGCTGGATGAAGCAACGCAAGAGCAAGGAGATCATCGTGGTCCCACAAGTGAGAAACCAGGCCATGAGTATGTTGATTCTACAGAAGGAGAAATTGTTGATAAGAACAAGGGTGATGAATGTGGTAACCATATCCATATAACTAAGATCATCAAGCCAGTGCGCTATTTTGCGTCCATTATGGATGGTGTGCAGCAAGTGTCAATAACGTTCAGGGCACTCAAGTAATTTTCTAGCTTCTTCCTTGTCAGCTTTTTTTAGTTGCTAAATCTATGTAAAAATTGTTTTCTTACTGGTATTGCGTCATATTTCTTATACTGATCACTTTTCAATTAGAACAATATCACAAAAAATGGTGATGCTCTTGCAAAAAGTAAAAACCAAAGCTTGTCAGGGTAGAGTGCTTAATTTGCTGTGCTTTATGGTACTTGACTAAGATTTATCTGGATCCTTGAAATGTATTGTAGAATCATGCTATAAGGAAGTAAAAATGCATAAAATATTTTTGCTCTTCAAACATTTACTGAGCTTTTGATATTGGCTTCTGCTTCTTGTTTTATCCTATGTCTGCAAAGCTGATAGTGAAACATTTGGGTAAAAGTAAAATTGTTTTCTTATGCATGAAAGTATCTATAAAGATAAAGTTTCACGTGTTTACCATATCCATTAGGAAAGTCGTTGAGCTGCTTAGGCAATTTTCTGGAAAATTAAGAATTAGGGATTTGGGTAGATTAGTTGGTGAATGTTGTTACACTGTGTATGTTATATCTTGTAGGCTTGTCGCTCTATCATCTTTTTATCATGAAAAATTCGCTATCCATGGGCATTAGATAAATTGCATAGCTTTGGGAGTAACATAATCTGTGGTTCAAATGTGTAGTTATGGGGTCAGCTATAGAACCTTAAAACTGGTATGCATACAACTGGAGGAAGTTTATCAATCATCTGAACTCTTAGCACTAGGCAATGATTATCCATATGATGGCATTACCAGGCACCTTTGTTGCTGTCGAAATGTCATATGTTTTCATGTTCTTGATTTTATTGTGACTTGCACAAAATGGCTTACATGTTTTGACATTACTTCCTTTCACCGGTATGTTATTTTGCTGCCATAGTAATCACTAATATCTACATGGTGGACTACATGTTGCCATCGATACTAGCATATTTGTTTCTTTATAAGATACTGCTTAATATTTATCCAAACCACCATGATCACGAGCAATATGTTTTTCTCTTTAAAACTTTTCTGAATTTTTCCTTAATCAATAGGTCTGATGGAGCGGAGGTGCTTGTGAGTGACAAACAATTGAAAGCTAAGAACCCCTTGGTGGTATGATCACTTTGTCTTCTCATGTTACTTGATGAAACAAACTTGAATAACGTCACAACAATTATTATTTTCCTCATTTGCAGCTTATAGATTATTATGAGCAGCATCTTCGTTATAACCCCACCTCGTGAGAACAATGCCTCGGTGCTACTGGGTTCCAGTTGCCTGTGCTGCTCCTATTGCCGGATAATGGATGGGGATGTATTTATTGTATCATTTTTCTGCTAGATATATTTGTAACTCTGTTGAATAGCAGATTAGTCTGGTTTATTGCTTTTGTAGTGTTTCTGCTTATAGTGCAAGTAGACAATAATTGTATGGTGTGTAAACGACATGCACGTTATTATCAAATTATGTAATCTGCATGGTTGATGGTGAGGTACTGTCTGATTGAATTTTTTTTTCCAACAAGTCTGAATCAAGTCTTCAATATGCTTTTCACCTTTTGGCTGCTCATTTGTGGTATGGAATTTTTATGACTGGCGGGTCTGCTTCTTTATACTACTAGCAAAGTGCCGTGTGTTGGTACGGGCATAAATAAGTACAACATTAGCTTCTAACGTACATGTCAATCAAATATAGTTATCTAACAATTTCTAACGTACATGTCAATCAGAATAGTGGGAGAAGAAAAGTAATTTAATTTTTTTTTTTAGATAATGGGAAGATTGTATTAATTCCAGCTTTGGCTCTTATAAAAAGAGTTACAACCTAATACAATCACCGAGTAACTCGGTTATTATGAGACTTTATAATTGTCCTAATGATTAGAAAAAAACATATCCTCACTACACCCTTATTATCTTTCAATTCACAGTCAGTGGTACCAAACAGGAGCATGTAAGACGATTTCAAAGAGAATATATAACAGTTGACAAAGACAAACATGACACCATTATTACGACGATAAAATTCCATATAAGGGACTGTCAAGCCGATAGAAGAATTTGATCAACAAGTACATATCCCACATTCATATCTTGGAGAGCACAGGCCAGATCATACACGATGGCAAGGAGGAGTCACCCGTGAATCTGGATCAGACTTATTGCCGACTGGTCCGGAAAATTTGCCATTAGCCATAATCGCACGTGCTGTAGTGCATATCGTCATTGTTGCCAAGCCTGCAGCAGAAGAGGGGAGAGGAGGGACCAACCGACAAAGACCACAACCGCTCCACGTCAAGGGTTGGCTCGCCGATGGGCAACCGCACTCGCGGCTATCCCTCCAGATACAGGTGCCATGGCTGGCCACACCATGGACTCCTTCGACCCCCTGCGGTGCGAGAGAAGCACCTTAGGTCCACCTCCACATAGATCCAGCCACAGGGGTGCCGGATCTAGCGACGGCGAGGTCAGAGTGGGCCACACCGATGGCGCAGCCACGCCCCTAGAGGGATGCGACCAAGCCGGGCGCGCGGACGCCGGAGCCGGGGGTTGCACGCCGGAGGGCACGCGGGGTTGGGATGGGTTGGAGGAGTCCAAAACCGTGGGACGAGCTCTGACCGGGCGCGGGCCATGCGAGACAAGTGACAGGCACGCTGCGGGAAGGCCGAGTCGCCGCCTTCCTCGCGGCCGCATGGCATTGGCCTACAACCCGCTCGGGCGGCAGCAGGGCGGAGGGGGCATAAGAGAGGCTATGGCGGCGGTGGCGGTTAGGGTACCATGTATTTGAATCAAACGACGACGTTGATGGAGAAGTAATTCAATAGACGGGAAAAAATGATGCTTTTTTTTTTGCAAATAAGAGAAATAATGTGAAATACATGCACTTCTCAGCTGGCAGCCTCGTTGGTATTTTTTTAGAGCAGACAGCCTTGATTATATAGCCTAAAGCCTTTGCAAATAAGTATTTTTTATTAATAACATTACTTTAAATGTTTTTAATATTAATAACATGTCAATTTCGAATTTCACAAAACTAACATGTCCGTCGCCTAACCAAAGGGCGATTTAAATATGTCACTCGATGGCTAGACGACAAGGGCTTTTGTCGCCCGATGGTCAGCAAACATGCAGAAGTTCCATCCATGATGTTAAATGGCTATTGCACATGAGGTGGACTCGTATGAACCTACGAGAAAAAACAAGAGCCAAAACTTACATAAAGTCTCTTGCCTCCAAACGAGAGTTGAAAGAATCCGACTCCAACTCCAGACTCCATACAGCATATGGCAACTCCAGACTCCGGTGGCGACACAAAATTTTCGAAAGAGACGTCCACACCAAACTTTTTAATGAGTAGATTGAATTTATTCTGTGATATAGCGTTCAATGTTGAAAGCTTCGATATATCACATTCCCATCCGTTTCTGCTTAACGTCACAGGAATGATTTGTTCTCATATTGTTTTACACACTCTAAATCTGCTTGCTGCTTGGGTTTGTTTGATTCCCCTTGCTTTCCATATTCAAGCTCTTACTGGGAAACTTATCGATGCGAAAGGGCATCATGACTTGTACAGTATGGATCTCATAGTGTCCGGCTGTAGATACTGCAGTTTATCTTGGTTAATTTGAATTATACTAGAAAATACACATATACTGCAATTTATCACTTCATTTGAATTATATATTAAAAAAATACACTTGAACGAATATATTTGAATTCGACTAGAAATACACGTGTACTGCAATTTATCACTTCAATTGAATTATATATTTTAAAAATACACGAGCGCAAGATAGGCAATTTATTTAACTGGTCGTGCGGATATGGGTAGAAGTATAAGGAGAACATCAAATATTATAGTTTGTGATATCCATTACTACTACAGATTCGGTCTTTAGTGACGGTTTCTAACCGCAATAGAGACGTAAAACAGAGCTGTTTTAATTTTTACATTGTTAAATCTCAGTCTATAGTGACGGGGATCGAATCGTCACTGAATCTAGACCTATTGTGATGGATTTCTAAACCCGTCCCTACTGTCTTTTAGAGATAAAACTTATCCCCGTCCCTATAGGTAAATCTGATTAAATAAAAAAAAAGATGGATCGGCCAAGCCTGGAGGAGCCCGGGGGGGGGGGGGGGGGGGGGGGAGAGGAGGCCGCCACCATCGCCGGATGGGGAGGGGAAGACGCCAAGGTGGAGGGGAAGCCACCGGATCCGGAGAGCCCGAGGCCGCCGCCGGATCCGGCGGACTGAGGAGGGAGAAGGCGCGTGTGCGGACGAGGAGGGAGTCGAAGCCGCATCCGGATGGGGAGAGGAGGCCACCGCCGTCGCCGGATCCGATGGACCGAGGGAGGGAGATGGCGCCCGCGGACCAAGGATGGAGCCGAAGCCGGATCCGGGTGGGGAGAGGAGGCCGCCACCATCGCCGGACTGGCAGACCGAGGGAGGGTGAAGGCAAGCACGCAGACTGAGGAGGAAGCCGTTGTCGGATCTGGATGGGGAGAGGAGGTCACCGCCAACGCCGGATACGAGGAGGGAGCCGAAGCCGGATCTAGATGGGGAGAGGAGGTGGGAAGCCAACGGCATCGCAGGCTGCGGGCTTGGCGGCGTTGCCGGTGCAGATGAAGTAGTCGTTGAGGAGGAGAGGAGGCCACGCACCACAGCTGCCCGCCGCGGGGTAGAGGCGGCCACGCACCACAGCTGCCGACCATGTCTGCAGCGCGAGGAGCCGATGGGCGAAGGGAGTAGAGCGGAAGAAGGGGAGGCAATGACATTGAAGCGATGGGCAGAGGGAGCGGAGCTAGAGAAGGGGAGACGGAGGCGACGGCGTCGAAGTGAAGTGGCAGCGGGTTGGTTTTAGAGCCCAATGGGTACCTGAAGGGATTTTATCCGGTGGCTAGTGCAAGGAAAAAAATAGAAAAAAAGTTGATGCTAAGTTTCGAACCGTGGTCTCTTTTGACCAAACAAAGAGACTTCACCCACAAAGGTCTTTGACACTCATACCCGTCACTATATGATTATGTAATAGGAACCGGTAAACAAAACTGCGTCACTATAATTGAACCCGTCTCTATAGCTTGGACAACTAGCGACGGGGATGTAGAACCCGGTCACTGGTATAAAAATCCGTCCCTAAAACTTGGACCACTAACGACAGGTTTTTAAAAACCGTCACTACTACTAAAACCCGTCCCTATTACTTAAAGCTATAGAGACAAATTTTTTAATACACGTCGCTAAATCATTTGCTACAGACGGCTTTCTACACGACCATCATTATAAGTACCCTTCAACCAAATAGCAGTGACGCGTTTCTAGAAACACGTCATTATAAGTATTCTAGTGACATGTCTGTTTTAGCCGTCTCTAACCTCACGATCACTAAAGGTCGAATCTATGGTTGTGCATATTCATTAATAAGCTATGGAGAACTGTTAAGTAATACCGCACAAGGTAGCAAGACAAAAATTCAGACGGACGAGAATAATCTAACAGCAGTAGTTACCCAACACTGCAAGCAAGAGGAAAGATTTAGATTCTTAAAAGACTTCAACGGGGCAAAGCGATTCCACTTTCCTTCCCTCGCATCCAAGATAAACCGCTTTCTTGCCTTCTATGCCCGACTCTTAAACATGTCCAGGTCTTGCTCTGTATATATATATATATATACTTACATGCATTTTACGATGCCATTATAGCTTATTGCTTAAGCTTAGGAGTTTATCTGCATTACACAAAGGTCACACTTGCGCATAAATCCACAACTTGATCTTGCACCATGGATGATGACATGAAGCAACTAAGGTAGCTTTATTCAAGAAACCTTTTTTACGGCTTCATCTATTTGTCTTTACATTTTGCTATTTTGCTCCATGGTGTCGATCGCTTCTTCCATTTCTCTTCAAATGTTTAACAATCCTTAACGTGAAGCTTTCCAGCAGGGTCTTTAACAATCCTTAACGTGAAGCTTTCCATGATTAACAATTCAGAACTTCGATAGGATGTTATGACACCGGTTTCATCTTTCCAGGGTCAGGTTTTCTGGGGTGGGACGGGAAGATCAACTTGACACTATGACAATACCGTCTCAGAAAAGCACAAGTTTCGGTAGATCTGTAGCTAGTTTTAATCTGATTTATATTGAAACTGTGAAACTATCAAATCAAGTGACTGATCGAAGCTGACTTTCTTAGGGCTAATGAGCAATGGAGAGGAGTATGATGCAGCGTATGCAGCCACAGTGGCAGCGGTGGCGTATGTAATTGCTGCGCGAGAAGAGAAGTTAGCATCTAAAGAAACGCCTGCTGCAGAGAAGTTTGCATCTGGGAACAAGCGTCGTTTCATAGGGAAGTTAGGGTCGCAAAAGAAGCCGGCCTCACTTGATGAGCGTCCAACCTTGAAGTCACCAACCACGAGAGGTGAAAGCCTGACAAGGCCTCTTGAAGGTAGCAAAATGTCAAGAAGGCTTAGTGGTAGAGAGCCGGTCGATGATGATTATGATGATGAACAAGGAGGTATATATGCAACTCCAATATATTCGGCAATTTTTTTTGGTGCCTCTGGAACAGTATCATTTGGTGAATTTAATTTCAGCTAATGTGTCCGTAAGGAGGCCATTAAAACCGATACAAAAGAAGCCAGAAGGCATAGCCTCAGTTGACGAGCGTCAGACCGCTCCAACTTTGAAGTCACCAATCAAGAGAGGCGAAAGCCTGAAAAGGCCTATTGAAGGCAGCAAAATTTCAAGATGGTTAAGTGGTAAAGAGCCTGTTAATAATGATTATAATGATGAACAGGGAGGTACATATATATGCACTTTGAATATGATCCACAATTTTTCTGTGGCACCTTTGGTACCGTATCAATTGGTGAAATTAATTTCAGCTAACGTGTCGGTAAGGAGGCCATTAAAACCAGCACAAAAGAATCCAGAAGGCATTCCCTCAGGTCAAAATGTGGTAGAGAAGATGATCGATTCTACCCCAAGTTTGAAGAAAGATCCAAGTTTCACCCTGAAACCAACAGAAAAGAAAGGAAGCAGGAGATTTGAGCAAGGCCAGCCGTATCAGATGGTACCGCCTGCAGCTCATTCTCCCAAACCAACAATGAGCTCATATTCTGGTAGAGGAAGTCGAGTTGCCGCCGCTTCTGAAGTGGCTACTTCCAGCGAGGCAGAAGCGACGGCAGATGCTTGGGAGAAGGAAAAGTTGGCTAAAATCAAGAAGCAGTGAGTGGTGAATCGCTCGAAGTTCATAGCCTTTTTTTGGTACAGTAATAATTGTTTGCATAAACGTTCACCTTCTGCCATAAATTTGTACTAGGTACAACGAGACGATGGAAACGATAGCTGAATGGGAGACGGAAAAGAAGGCCAAGGCCAGGCGCCAAAAGCAACTAAAAGATGAGGTTTCTGCTCGCTCAATGTTCATCACATGAGCTAACATTTTTCTTGACCATCAGTTTTCTGCAACTTCTTTCCTTATTTGATACAACACTTGTGCTGCATGATGAAGCTCACTGAAGATATCTTCTCTAACAGAGTGAGTCGGAGAGGAAACGTGCAAAGGCGCTGGAGGAGTACAACGACGAGATGTCAAGGATCAACAAGGTGGCTGCGGCTTCGAGGTTGACGGTGGAGGAGAAGAAGAGGAACGCGGAAACAAAGGTTAGGGAGAAGGCAGACAAGATTCGGTTCACTGGGAAGCTTCCCTCGACGTGTGGCTGCTTCTGAAACCATGTTTTCCTTGTATTTATGTATCCTGTAAAGGCGTATATATTGAATGTTCTGCTATTATTTAGTGACTATACATAATAACAGGTGTAAAGGGTCAACTTTGGAAGGAAAATACAAAGGGAAAATTGCAAATATCCCACTTGCAAGTGTGTGTGGGGGGGTGGGGGTGGGGGTGGGGGGTATCCATTTGCCCACTTACAAAAACATTAAATACAGTCAGACCCTTGCAAGTTTGAAGGAATTTTTCTTCAGATTTGCACCGCAGTCTACTTGTCCCATTGACAGTCACGTCATGTACCCGCTCGCAAGGGCTTCCCTGCCAGCTAGGGCTTGGGGCGATTCCTAGTTTCCGATCATCTCCGACTGGATTTCTCATCGGAATCCCGTACGTAACTACACCTCGTACTACTCCTGATCTCTGCCTTCGTCTCCTGTTGGGATTCCATATGGCTGGGGGTTGAAAAAGGGAGGCATTAGGCCCTCTACCACCGGAAGCTCTTAGCGTGATCTTGAGACGTGGTAGATTGATAAGGGAGAACCAAATTGTTCTAGTATCATGGCAGGAGCTGGTAGATCGATCTTGCATGTGACGATGACCGAGGGATGCCGATGGTGTGGAGGCAAACACTACGGGAAACGCCAGCTTTGCACTCAGCAAAATCGTGAAAATACTCGGCGAACGCTTTGCCGAGTGTTACACTCGGTAAAGAGCACTCGGCAAACAATATGTCGGCAAAGCACTTTTTGCCGAGTGTTTTTTATCGAACATTTAACAAAGCGTTTGCCAAGTGCCAAAATCAACACTCGGTAAATATTTTCTGAAAAATAAAAAAAAATAGCACCACGCCACCTTCACTTGCCTGCCACCACTTCGCCGCCGTGAACACGACAGGCAGCTAGGGTCGCAGCCATCGCCGAGGCCAGAGCCGTCGCCGCCGTAGGCCACCACTCCACCAGGGGGCCGCTGCCCCCTCCGCCTGGAATCGCACCGGCCGTCGAGCCTGCCTAGATCCACGCCGCTGCGCCCACCGCCCCCGCATAGAGAGAGGTGGCTGGCCGCTGCCGCCGCTACATTGCTCTCAGGCCGTCGCTGCGCCACTGCTCCTAGGTTGTCGCCACCCACCTCTCGCCTGGATCCAAGGCATCACGCCCGCCATCCCCGCGCAAGCCTGCACGCCGCCACGCAAGCTCGCGTGCCGCCATGCAGAGGGTCGAAGGAGAGGCCGCCGCCGCTGTGCAGAGGGTCAAAGAGGGAGAGTCCGCTGCCCCCACGCCGAGTAAGCTGGCCGGCCGTCGCCGTCACGCCGCCACCGCTGCGTCGCTCCCACCACGCCGCCGGCCCGCCTCTCGCCTGGATTAGAGGAGCGGGTTATGAGGTATTGGGGAGGGAAACGGGAGAGAAAGGTGAAAGATTCGTGAGGCAGCTGTAGGTGGAAGACAAGGATATTGATGGAGCGAGAGGGTCCTACGGCCCTGTTGAAAATTTTTGCATCGCACGTTAGCAACACAAATCTATGCGCCCTTATTTTACCGCGTGCTTCCATCAGGCACTCGGCAAAGGTATTTAGTTTGCCGAGTGCTTCCTCTAGGCACTCGGCAAACACTCTTCTTTGTCGAGTGTATTTTTTGGACACTCGGCAAACACTTTTCTTTGCCGAGTGTATTTTTTAGACACTCGGAAAACACTCTTCTTTGTCGAGTGTTTTTTAGACACTCGGCAAACACTCTTCTTTGTCGAGTGTATTTTGCTTGACACTCGGCAAAATATTTTTTTATCGAGTGTACTCTTCTTTGTCGAGTATTTTTACACAGGCACTCGGCAAAGAACATCTTTGCCGAGTGCCCGTGTAAAAACACTCAACAAAGAAGAGGACACTCGGCAAACATCGATTTTCCCGTAGTGAAAGGAACCGACGACCAGTCGTGTCGGTGGTGAGGAGGCAAAATTGGAGCAGGATGTGGCTATTGATTTGCCAGGGAGGATCTCCGTTGGAGAGATGGCGGGCATGGTGGAGCAGGTCGAGGTTAATTCCAAAGAGGACCTGGTGAATTGCAGAACCCTAGCGCTACGTCATGATGGTAACAAGGAACACGATGATGGTGATACATCGCAAGATGTGGAGGAGGTTTCTGATGAGGAGGAGGTGGAAGTGCCATTCAACTTTGAGGAACAAGTTGATATGGAGCAATGTTGGACGGTGTTGGTGAGGTACTACTCTGTCCAAAACTTTAGTGTTACTTCCCTCTTTGAGGAGATGCGCAAGGCGTGGCTATCATGACATTGGGTGGTACGCAAAGAGCTGGACACAAAGCTGTATTTGCTGGCATTTTATTGGTAATGCGACTATAAGTTTGTAATCAATGGTGGTTCGTGGAGACATAAAGGCGATACCTTGATCATATGATGGTGCCACCTGGCCGTTGGAGGTAGCTCTGGATTCAATTTCGTTCTGGGTTCAAATTTTTGATCTGCCGGGGGGGGGGGGGGGGGGGGGTGGGAGGAGGAGAGGGGTCTTTGGGGACCAACTTGGGAGTACTATTGAGGTGTATAAAGAGAAGGGGCAACTGTCGATTGGAAGATATCTGAGGGTACAAGTGGATGTGCCAATCCATAAACCACAGAAATCTTGGGTGAAAGCTAAGGTTAATGGGAAGCTAGAGAAGTTTGATGTTAAATATGAGCGAGTGCCCTTCTTCTGTTTTAAATGTTGGAGGCTTGGACATGTAGAAGAGGAGTGTCACTTTAAAAGCCATGGCTTAGTGGGCTTCTAGTATGGTGAAGCCTTAAGGGGTTTGCCCTTTAACAGATCGTAGAACAGGAGCAGAACAATGGAAGAAACACAACCACCAAGAGCAGCGTGGGCTTTGTTTGTTCCAAACCCGTTGCAATAGATGAGGAGTACCCCGACATCACAACATATGAAATATGAGCATGCTGGCCGAAGCCAAGGAATTATCATGACATGGAGGATGGTGGATCAGAAACGTCAGTGGCACTAGAGACTAGTGATGCACTCGCCAGGGCATTGGTGGCATAAATGTTGAATCCCCAGTGCATGCCTCTGAATGCGATGCCAGCATGGCGTAGTAGTGGAACGGAGCATCACCAATTTCGGGATGCCACCACTAAACGACCCAGTGCTGCATCGTGCTTTGAGATCCATCTCATCCATGTCCAAGTCCCACGATTTGGCTAGGAACTCAAAGCATGATAAGAAGAAAGAAGAAGTGCCTATTCTAGAGAGTGTCAATGAGGAAGTACCGGCAAAAATAGATAGGAAATGTGGGATAAGGTAATGAGTCTGAGGTTGGGGTCCACAATACCTTGGGTTGTTCTTTGGGATTTCAACTAAACAATGTGGCAATTTGAACCCTTTTCTGCAACGGGATGGCCTGAGCACCAGATGTTAGCTTTTAGAGATGCACTATCAACGTGTGAGATGAATGCCTTGGGCTTTGAAGGTCTTCCGTGTACTTATGATAACAAGCAGATTGGGCAATCTAATTTACAGGTTCATGTAGATCGTGTTGTGCCTTATAATCTGTGGCATGACTTGTTCACTGATGCGTGGCTCACCATGAGCTCACATCAAAGTACCCTTAACAACCGGGTCAGCCACTATTGTGTATGGCGAGCTGCATGTGGAAAATAGATAGGAAATGTGGGATGAGCTAATGAGTCTGAGGTCAGTGTCCACAATACCTTGGGTTGTTCTTGGGGATTTCAACTAAACAATGTGGCAATTTGAACCCTTCTCAGTAACGGGATGGCCTGAGCGCAAGATGATGCATGAGTCCCACATCTTGTGGTCGCATGAATTGAACCGACATGTCCATCGTCAACTTAAACTTCACTAACCAATTCTGGACACCTTGCTAACGACAAGTCCTATGCAATTCTACTTAGTCAAGAACCTAGCATGTCTAGTGGAATGATGCAATGCAAGCGATGTCAATCCAATCAACAAGCATGTGAGCCTATGTCAGCCCTATCTCTACTTACACACAAGTGCGGAATTAAGGACGGTAAGTAAAGAGAGGGTTTATAGAATGCTCATTGATTTTTGGCCCAAGGTCTCAGAAGGATGACACCTTTCCCTTATCCTAGTTGGATCAACTCTCGGCGGAGTACCGATCCCCCAACCGCTCAATAGTGTTGTCCTTGCACATAAGCACACATCACTCCACAGGTGGAGACACGGTCGCGTAACTGTTGCTCCAAGGGCATAAGCTTGCCTCCCTCAAGGACTTGCAGAACTCTCCCAGTGTAAGCACGTGTGCTCTCTTCTTGACGCACCTTTCAAAGCCGAGCTCCAACCTTGTACAAACTTATGATGACCTTCATAACTGTTAATGCTAAATCATGCCGTTAAATATGAGCACACCCTCGTGCAACTCACAGCCACACTCCTCGTCGTGCAGTCTATGAAAACCTGGACCTCCGGTGTAGCAAACTGGAGTATCCAGTTTCGTCGGACTTCCAATAGAAACTGACGAGCGCTCGCTCGGGAAGGACCCCATCAGGGCAAGCACACGTAGTGTTGTACTAGAGTCGATAGACCATCTAAAACGCCTTCAATCGCCGTTGAGACGAAGGAAAACAACAAATTAGGGTTGGGATGGAACTTGGCAGAAAGAGATAAAACATAAAGGTAAATTGATTTTGATTATTGGGTTGGTGATGCCTCAATCAGCCCCGCAAGAAATCGAGATTTACATGTAAAGATGCATCTAGGACCCCCTAGTGGGTTTTGGTGAACAATGACATTAGATTAAAAGTTGATTTACATATATGTGAAGCAAATATGTAGATTATCAAAAGAATATCATAACCCACATTTGTGAGATTGTTCACCCCTCTACAAAAAAGAAGAAAATAGAAACAAATCGAGTGTTTTGAAGTTCAGCTCTTATAATTTATTGAGTCATAGGTATGTCAAACTATTAAGAGGCATAAACTAATCTTGCTTTTAGGGAATTAATCCGTCACTGCCAAAAGCTAGTGACTTTGTAACCCGAGAGTTATGAAAATTCCTTGGTACCTCTGACGGAAGTTCCATCATCCCTTATCATAGTGGAAACCTATCCCGTGCAAAGGCTCCTTTTGAATTCACAGATGTTTCATGAGTCATCACGAAAGTTCCGTCAGACCCAGAATACACTACAAATAGCTCACCTCTCTTCTTGTGGAGAGAGTTAGACGCTTTGCTATTCCACTCTATATTCAGCCAAAGCTCTCCTCTCTCACTCATATACTTGTTCTTGACATTCCAAGCATTTGTGTGAGAGATCCAACCACTAAAAGCTTCAATCCATCCATTCATAAGCTTGAGCACATCTTTCTCTCCATTACAAGATTTGATTTACTTGTTACTCTTGGAGACTTGGTCTCCTAGACGGCTTGGCGTCGCCCTTTGAGCTTCTAATTTTTTGTGGTGAGACGGGGACGTTTGTGAAGGTGTGATTCGCCTTCGGAGGAAAAGAATCAAGCTCTAGCATCCCAAAATTTGAATTTTGGTTGTTAATAAAATTTCACTAAATTTTAAAACTTTTTGCAATATATTAAAATTTAACTTTAATTATTTAGTTATTATTTTTCTTTAGGCAAAAGGCATAGTTTCTAAAATCCAATAAATTAATTTAGGTTATATTTGTATTGTTGCATTCATGCCAAGTAGTTTGCATTAGGGTTTTATTGTGTGAGAAATATATTTAAAATTTGAGTAGTTTTTGTTTTAAAGTTAGTTCTAGAAAGTAGGAAATAATAAAGGAAATTAGAAATGGAAACTAGAAATAGAAAAGAGAAGCTCACGTGGCCTCTTGGGCCAATTTACTACCAGCATAACCCATCTCCTATTTCCCCTCCCTTTTCTCTCCTTCAGCCTCTTCAGCCCACTTCCCTGCAGCCCAGCGAGACCAACACCCAGCCCAACCGAGCCACAATCTCCCAGGCGCAGCGGCCAGCTTCGTCTCCAAGGCACTGGAACGCCAACACCTCCAGAAATCCCCGCCGCCGATGATGCTTCGCGTCCCCGCCCCTCTGGCTTCAAGAACCAACACACCGAGCACTCAAACGGATGCGCCACCCTCTCTGAAGATGCATCTAGGTCCCCTAGTGGGTTTTGGTGATTAATGACATGAGATTAAAATTGTGCTAACATGTTCATGAAGTAAATGTGCAGATAATCAAATTCTTACTCAATCCCACATTTGCAAGATGATTGTTTTGACTCCCAAAAAGAATAAAAGAAAAATGGACTCAAGTGCTTCAAAGTGTAGTTTTTAATTTAATTGAGTCATAGGTTTGCCGAACTATCAAAGGGGGTAAACCAATCTTGCTAAGAAGGAAAATTTATGTGCTCAAGCCAATCAAAAATGTTTGAGAAAAGTCTAGCCAACAAAAGCGAAAAAGAACTATTCTTTTCTGAGCCATATAGAGTGTGACGGAAGTTCCATGAATCTCTTCACGGAAGTTCCGTCAATGCCCAGCTTCAACCTATCAGCCAACCCGAGAGTGACGGAAGATCCATCGTTCTCTGACGGAAGTTCCTTCACGGGAATTTCCGTGGCCCTCATGGAAGTACTGTGAGCGCTCATTCTTTGTCTACCCGAGAGTCACGAAAGTTCCGTCACCCCTTGACGGAAGTTCCGTCATGGCGTCTACCTTGTTTCTAGGCTCGCGCAACAGCTACTTTTGAAATGATAGAAGTTCCGTGGGTTCGCACGAAAGTTTCGTCAGACTCAGAAAACATCCTAACGACTAGTTTTTGAGAAAGCTCTATAAATAGCTTACTCCTTCCCCCATGGGAAGGGTTGGACACTTTGGCATTCCACTCATTCTTTAGCTAGAGCTCTCGCCTCTCACTCCTAAACTTGTTCTTGAGATTCCAATCAAAGTGAGAGAGATCCAACCACAAAAAAATTGAATCCATCCACTCAAAACCTTGAGCACATCTTTCCCTCCCCAAACAAGATTCGATTTGCTTGTTACTCTTGGAGACTTGGTCTTCTAGACGCCTAGGCGTCGCCCTTGCGCTTCCAACTTGTTGTGGTGAGATGGGGACGTTTGTGAAGGTGTGATTCGCCTTCGAAGGAAAAGAATCAAGTGAAGAAAGAAATCTAAGCACGATCTTTATGATTGCTTGGCGGGGAAAGGGGTTGAGAGAGACCCGACCACTTTGTGTGGCTCCTCAACGAGGACGTAGTAACTACTTAGTGTGGTTGCCGAACCTTAGGTTAATTACTTGTGTCTCTCTTTACATTCCTGCATTTCTTTTTGTACTTGTGCATTTCTTTCGTACTATTGTGCTCGATTCATTTGTTGTTGTATTGGTAGCTATCAATCAAAGGACCTTGGGTATACATCGCGTTAGCTTCACTTCCATTAAGTATTGTATCCTCTTCTCTTAGTTATCCGCATTTCATTAAGTTTTACAGAAAGGATTCGTGAAGTTATGTCTCTTGACAGAACTTCCGTGGTGATAGAAGTTCCATCATATCTGATGGAAGTTCCATCGTTTCTGTATTTGATCAAAGCTTTGTGCTTTTTCAGGTTTAATTTTTAAATTGTCTATTCACCCCCCCCTCTAGGTGTTGACTTTTGCTAAGCCATATTAATAAATCATTCCCGGCACGGGGCCAGAAACGGTTCACTAATATGTCCCAGAGTCAAGTAGGTAAAATCCGCAAGCGCACGGAGAATACCGCTGTAGCATTTCACCCGGAAGTATTCAGGGTATCATATTTGTTTATCCCAGAGGAAGGTTATGATCAAGAAGCGTTACTAACATATAAGATCATGTTAACAATTAGCAAGGATATCTAACCAAGACAGGCGGGTACATGATAATAACCGGGTAGTGTGACACACACAGAAGATTCCTACTAAATAAATAAAGTCTAGTGGAGGAAAGACTAGGCTAAGCTACTCCTACTATACATTCCTATACAGTTGCATAGCCTAACTAGAATACATACAGACCCACACTCAGGTTCAGCAGTCAATAGTATAGCACTTCAGGCACGGACTTACCCCTGCATCCACAGGCGACTTCCGCCAAGAGCCTACGCACTAGCCTAGCGGGGAGGATTTCAAAGGACGGACAGGGCTGTCACCACCTGCCGCCTACCTCAACGAACCAGTAGACTAACGAATAATTGATGCAAATCAGTCACCCAAGTACCATACTTGCATGACCAAAGAGCACTCTGCCCCTCCGCGATTACTATTAACGAGGCAGAGCTACCGTACGAATACGATCACCAAACCCATGCTATACTTTATCAGCTAAAACTAAGCATTGAGACTATAACATATAAACTAGACTATAGTGACGGTATATAACTAGCATGACAATAGTAGTATAATAAATATAAACTACTATCACACAAGTAGACTACACTATCACATATATGGATCACAATATCAAACAAGAAACTCATGACCCAAGCACAACTATATAGAAAAAATATATATATTGATAAGAGCAAAGTCTTACAAAAGGGAAAAGATACAAGGGCCATACCAATTCCAAGTGAAGACTTGGGACTAGAGAGCTCTAGACTCATCCTAACTCCACTAAAACTCCAAGAACTACTACTAGCAAGAGAGAAATGCTTCTTGTGGTGTGTGTTGAGTGTGAAGGCACACCCTCCTATTTATAGCCTCCTAACGTCGGTTTCAGAGGAGTAACCGCCACGGAATCCCCCCAAACCGCCATCAGGGAGTCGTCTGGAGCCTACACGTGGAAGGCCAGGCGGAGAGGGCGCCAGACCAGGTCGCCCGACCTGACCAGGTCGGCCGACCTGGGGGTGGCCCCTCCTGGCCTGTGCTTTCTCCAGGTGGCTGTCCTGTGGGCCCTGACGTCGGTTTGCGCGGTATTACAGGGAGTTACGTCGGTTAAGTGCTGAAAATGGGCCCTTCAATCCGTGTGACGTCCATGTGGCACTCTTTGATTGGTCGAAAGTGTGTTTTCTTGCCTTTTGAGGTGTTTCCTTCACATTTCCTCCTGCATGCACAAAGTTCTCCAAGTACAAGTGGAACTATATTATTATGATAAAGCATGCGTGTATGAAATGCCAAATTCTCCTTTATTTGAGTATAGTTGACGGTTGAAAATGGTACTTAACAGCCGTCAACAAACTCCCCCAAGCTTACCCTTTGCTCGTCCCGAAGCAAAGATAAACTTAAGTTGTTGATCAGGAGTTGCTACAATGTCCTACTCCTCAATAATACTATGCGCACAACAAAGTACTCTTCCTAGAATTAAATATGTTGGCACATAACTTACCCATTTACCTCGATCCATGGGGCTTTTACACCTCATTGTCTTGGGCGGTTGAGAGATAGAACAATTGCAGGGCACCAATCACTTGCTCTAGATTCCGCTATGTTATTCCGGAGGTTTTCAAAAGATTTTGAAAATAAAAACCAAGTTCCTCAAATGATTCTCTCGGATCACTCAATATGTGTATGATTCCTCACCAAGGCAAAGTGTTGCCTATAATCACCTACTTCTAAATAAGGCTTTATGTGGAGCTCAAGGTAGGGATATATGAGGCACTCATGTTCACATAATATTGCTATGTCAAAAGACCGGATCCAGGAAAAACATCAATTCAAACAATCTTGATCAAGATGTGCAAGTGTGTGGGAGAACGGAGGAATGGTGGATGGGAAGAAATAACTCCTTTTTGAATTTTCCTTCTCTCTTTTGGAGTTTCTAGGCTATGGCTATCTTTTGCTTGCTCTCTTTTTTTTGAGCATTTTTTTTCTTTTCTTTTTGCATAGCCATAGTCCTAGTTTGCAATGAATACTTTGAGAGAGGAATTTTGCAATGGATATATGGAGTGTTTCTTTGGATGGATGGATGGATAGTGGCTTTCTTCCGGTGTAGAAGAATAGCTCACGGTGGATATGGTGGATATGGTGGATGCTATCTTCTTGATTTAGAAGGATAGCTCATGGCGGTGGATGTGTGTATATGATCTTGATCAAGAAAGCATGAAAAGAGTTCTACTAGGGTCACAACAATTTTGACTAAGCTCAATGTGAAACAAGCAGCATATGTGTAAAGGTTTTCAAATGTAAACACTACATATGGCTGTGGTGGGACTTTCATCATTGAGGAACTTATCAATTTGTCATTTTGAAAAATAAAACTCCGGAATTCAAGCTTTACGTTGAGCAAGATCATAGCAGCCCTATCTATCATATCATACCTCTCAACAACTTAGAACTAGAGAATGCATATGCTACCCACAAGATTCAAGTTCAAGGCAAGATTTACCAACAAACCTAACTCTTGAGAGAGTACTAAGTTGTAAACTAGCATTAGAGAGGAATAAAGGACAGAGCAACTATTCATCATCTCAACATAGGAAAATTATACACATTCATACCGCGCATGAAAAAGGGAAATATTTTTGTTCTTTTTATATTTTGCAAATTTTTATGGATTTTCAGATTTAGCAAATGCAAGAAAAAAAGGGAAGGGGAAAGATACAAGTTACCGTGAGAAGGGGGGTCCTCCCCCAAGCTTGTTCTTGCTCATATCTGCTGGTTCGGGTTGTAGCCTTGGGAGCGGAAGAAGGCATCCCAATTGCTCTGATTCTGAGCCATCATCGCGTTCAGCTGGCGGAATTGGTTGTCGCTGAAATTCTGCCATTGCTGGGTGTCGGCGACATGTTGCGTGAGAGTTTGTTGCATGCTCTCGGTGCGCAAATCAATGTCGTTCACCCTCCTTGTCAACTCGGCCATCCCATAGTTGAGTTCACGGAACCCACGGGATGAGAATGACCGAGTGGCAAAGGATGGCGGTCCGCTTGAACTTGATGACGTCTGCATGGGGTAATCGTACTGAGATTCCCATGCTCCGGCCTGCCATGTTGATGCACCCGCCTCGTCCTGTGGCGGGGGCTGCTCCCATACCGGATCTCCGGTCGGAGTGTGAAACTCCGGTGTAGGCTCCATATGCCTACGGGAACGTGTCGGTCGCCCTGAAACACTATGCCTGCGAACTTCTCCCACTGGCTCAAGTGGGAGGGTTAGTGCCCGACAGTGATACAAACGAAGACCCGGGTTAGGTAACGGGAATTCATTTGTATACCCGGGAAAGTGATAGATCAAGGTATTATTTGGACCATGTTTCAAAGTATGTCCTTGCACAAAATAGTCCTCGCCTAGAAATTCTCTATCTACCGTCAAATATTCAACATGAACATTCTCAAGCAGACCACACTTCTGCGCAATGCGAGTAACTAAAGAGGTGCACTCAATTGGTCCTGTCAACTTTATATTGTCTAACCATTGATCAATCATGCATTCCGCGGGTGACACCCTAATTTTCTTAACCATGGCATAAAGTATTTTCAATTCATCTTGCCGGACAACCCTAATGTCACGTCGAGGAAACAAGGTCATAGCCAACCACACATGCATAAATCTAAGTGTAGGATTATGGATGGCACTTGTTCTAGGCTTGGGACCCCACTCGTTTCCGAAAATCTTTTTCCAAAAACTTTCTTTATGGAACCCCTTTAGCGCTTTATCTAAGTCTAGCCTACATTTAGGATTTAGACCTAGCATAGCATGAAGATCACCCCATGTGACCAAGCGCTCTTGCCCAAACAAGCGAAAAGAAATGCCTTCATCATACTTTCTAAGGGTGCATAAAAACTGCATAGTAAGCAAACGAGAACCCGGCTCATCTACTTCTACGAAATTTAGCCAACCCATAGTGCGAAAAATAGAGGCAAATTCTTCTCTCATACCTATTTTCTCGAGGAAGTCCGGATCGAAGCGTCGGGTGTGGGTGAATGGCCGTTCTCTCATGAGCGCGATGGCTTGGCCCTCGCGGTCGTCCTTGATGTCGAGATGCTCCTCAGTGATGAGCAAGGCCGGCCTTTCCTCCGGAATTTCAGCTTCGGGGTCACCATGCCCCGGACTTGGTGTGAGCTCGACGGAGGATGCTTGACCCGTGCTTGCACGAGTGCTTTTTCTCCGCTTGATTCCGGCGACTTGCTTCATTCGGTTGAACATGGCTGCACACAAGAACAAACACAAGACAAGAACAAAAACAAGATCGAACAAGTGTTCGGGTGAGCGTTAGTGAAAACGACAAACCCGAGCTTCTCCGAAATTGGTTTTCCTCTCACAACAACTTGCAAATGCACTAAAACAGAGGGGAAATATTTTTTTTTGGGTTTTTGGGGCTGTAGTAAAGTTGAAGAACACGAAATTTTGGGAGAGCAACAAGTGAGCAAAGGAGGGGAGTGAAAGATGAGCTTGGAATGGTGAAGCTCCTCCTCCTGGGCAGTTTTTATAGCCAAGGAAGCAAGATGGCCGTTAGAAAGGGACAGAGCAACGGCCATATAGCCGTTGGGAGAAAGGATCACAGGAAAAGGTGGGGCCAGGGGGTCGGCCGACCCCACCAGGTCGGCCGACCTGGCAGGTGGGCCTCCTGGCAGCCCCCTTTTTCCTATGTGTTCCCCAACGGCTAGGGGATTTGTCCCCTGCTGCCTTTTTGCTCAAAACGCTCGACAAAAAATCTTTTCAAAATGGAAAGCCCAAAAACCTATTTTCTAAATTTTCAAAAATGCAAATGAGTTTTGAAAAATTCCAAGGTGGCTGGAAAAATTCAAAAATGCAGAAATGCAGTGGTTGGGAAAAATCAAAATGTGGTGGAAAGCAAATATGCAATTAAGAGAGCAAATATGGATAACTACTGGTTTAACCTCCCGGCGAGGACTCACCTTTTAAAGTCCGACGAGCGGGACTTTTCTCCGGCGTTCAGCTCGATGAAGCGTTGTCCGGTCCCGGAGATGAAGACACGGATGATGCTTCTTGTTTCACTCGCCACACCTTCTTGGTCTTTGTTGCGGTCGGTGGCTTCTCGGGCTTCGGAGGCTGCGGTTTTGCAGGCTTCACAGCCTGTTTCTTTGCAGACCTCGGAGGTTGCTGCCTTGTGGACTTCGGGGGCTGTTGCTTATGAACATTGCGTCCTCACGGGTCTCAGGGCAGTCATTGCCCGAGTGTCCCATGTTGCCACAGACCTCGCAAGTCATACGAGCGTCTAGGGCTTTCACTTCTCCATTGGCTTGGTCGTCCATCTTCTTCATGAGAAGGTCAATCTTGGCGGCGAGCATGTCAACCTCCTTGACGGAGTGCATGCCTCGCTGGCGAGGTTGGAAGCGCTCTTCATTCCAACCTTGGTTGGACACCATCTTCTCGATCAAATCTTTTGCCTTGCTCACAGTGAGCGAGAAGAAGGCTCCACCAGCAGCAGCGTCGAGGTGGTCGCGGGCCGACGGAGTAAGCCCGTTGTAGAAGTTCTGGATGATCAGCCAATCATCCATCCCGTGGTGGGGACATGCCAGGATGTACTCCTGGAGCCTCTCCCATGCCTCAGGAATCGACTCCTTCGACTCCTGCTGGAAGCTTGAGATCCTTCCGCGGAGGGCATTGGTCTTGCCCAGCGGGAAGAACTTTGCAAGGAACGCAGCTGAACACTTCTCCCAAGTGTTCACAGCTTCAGGGTTTGCGTAGAACCACTGTCTCGCTCTCCCAAGGAGAGAGAACGGGAACAGTCGAAGGCGAACAGCGTCGGGGGTGACGTCCTTCATTTTGAACGTGTTGCAAATCTCCAGGAATTGCTGGAGATGAGCACTAGCGTCCTCATTGGCTTTCCCACAGAATGGGCTAGCCTGCACCATGGTGATGAGACCGGTCTTGATCTCGAAGTTCGCATCTCCCACATTGCCAGCTGGTCCCGTAGGGATGTTGGCAGCGGAGGGAGCGGAGAGCTCGCGGAGGGTCTTGTCGGCCATTTGCTCAGAGCTTGATGGTGCGGGAATGACAGGTTCGATTGGCCGAGTCTCCTTACGAGGAGGGGTGAGCCTAGCTCGTGTCCTTCTCAGGAGTGACTCAGGATCTTCAGTGAAGTTTGTCGGCAAGTCGAAACCAGTCATACACTACCCTGTTTTCATACAAAATGCAGAAAACAAAGCAAGGTTAGCCTGCCTAGGAGATAGCCTTAATAATTGCAACACTACTATATACATTAGTAATTTTTCTTAAATCATACGCCTTCCCCGGCAACGGCGCCAGAAATGCTTGTTGACTTTTGCTAAGCCATATTAATAAATCATTCCCGGCACGGGGCCAGAAACGGTTCACTAATATGTCCCAGAGTCAAGTAGGTAAAATCCACAAGCGCACGGAGAATACCGCTGTAGCATTTCACCCGGAAGTATTCAGGGTATCGTATTTGTTTATCCCAGAGGAAGGTTATGATCAAGAAGCGTTACTAACATATAAGATCATGTTAACAATTAGCAAGGATATCTAACCAAGACAGGCGGGTACATGATAATAACCGGGTAGTGTGACACACACAGAAGATTCCTACTAAATAAATAAAGTCTAGTGGAGGAAAGACTAGGCTAAGCTACTCCTACTATACATTCCTATACAGTTGCATAGCCTAACTAGAATACATACAGACCCACACTCAGGTTCAGCAGTCAATAGTATAGCACTTCAGGCACGGACTTACCCCTGCATCCACAGGCGACTTCCGCCAAGAGCCTACGCACTAGCCTAGCGGGGAGGATTTCAAAGGACGGACAGGGCTGTCACCACCTGCCGCCTACCTCAACGAACCAGTAGACTAACGAATAATTGATGCAAATCAGTCACCCAAGTACCATACTTGCATGACCAAAGAGCACTCTGCCCCTCTGCGATTACTATTAACGAGGCAGAGCTACCGTACGAATACGATCACCAAACCCATGCTATACTTTATCAGCTAAAACTAAGCATTGAGACGATAACATATAAACTAGACTATAGTGACGGTATATAACTAGCATGACAATAGTAGTATAATAAATATAAACTACTATCACACAAGTAGACTACACTATCACATATATGGATCACAATATCAAACAAGAAACTCATGACCCAAGCACAACTATATAGAAAAAATATATATATTGATAAGAGCAAAGTCTTACAAAAGGGAAAAGATACAAGGGCCATACCAATTCCAAGTGAAGACTTGGGACTAGAGAGCTCTAGACTCAGCCTAACTCCACTAAAACTCCAAGAACTACTACTAGCAAGAGAGAAATGCTTCTTGTGGTGTGTGTTGAGTGTGAAGGCACACCCTCCTATTTATAGCCTCCTAACGTCGGTTTCAGAGGAGTAACCGCCACGGAATCCCCCCAAACCGCCATCAGGGAGTCGTCTGGAGCCTACACGTGGAAGGCCAGGCGGAGAGGGCGCCAGACCAGGTCGCCCGACCTGACCAGGTCGGCCGACCTGGGGGTGGCCCCTCCTGGCCTGTGCTTTCTCCAGGTGGCTGTCCTGTGGGCCCTGACGTCGGTTTGCGCGGTATTACAGGGAGTTACGTCGGTTAAGTGCTGAAAATGGGCCCTTCAATCCGTGTGACGTCCATGTGGCACTCTTTGATTGGTCGAAAGTGTGTTTTCTTGCCTTTTGAGGTGTTTCCTTCACATTTCCTCCTGCATGCACAAAGTTCTCCAAGTACAAGTGGAACTATATTATTATGATAAAGCATGCGTGTATGAAATGCCAAATTCTCCTTTATTTGAGTATAGTTGACGGTTGAAAATGGTACTTAACAGCCATCAACACTAGGCAACTTTCAATTGGTATCAGAGCTAGAACCTTTTACAAGGCTTAAAAGCTTGAAGGATAAAGAATGTCGAAGTTGGGGGAAGGCGACAAGCCTCAAGATCTTTCTTCGGCAAGCAAGGAAAGTGATTTGCACACAGCCATGCCTTTCAACTATGCCGATGTAGCAAACATACATGGTAGTCGAAGTGGAAGATTTTCTTACTTTGAGGGCAAAGATTTCAGTTGGTACAAGCACCGCATGAAGATGTACCTCATGTCAATTGGTCCACAAATTTGGAAAATTGTGGAGAAAGGTTATACCTTGGAGGACAAGGATAACCCTACATCCGTGGATCAACTCAACATACATCGCAATGCTCAAGCGGTGTCAGCCATTCTCTCTTCCTTGAATCCCAAGGAATATTCAAGAGTAGCCGTTGAGAATGCTCAAAAAATGTGGAAGAAGCTTGTATGTGCTCATGAAGGAGTTGATGTTGTGAAGAAGTCAAGAATCCAAGTTCTCAAGAACCAATTCAACTTCTTCGTCATGAACAAAGGAAAAGAGCCTCAACAAACTCATGATAGGCTCATGGATATTGTCAACAAGAGAAGAGCTTATGGAGACAACATCAAGGATGAAGAAGTCAACTACAAGCTTCTCATGGCTCTTAGGATGTGGAACCCAACACTATGCACCATCATTGAGGAGAAGGATGGGTTTGAGAGCTTCACAATCAATGAAGTGATAGGAAAAATCAATGCTCACAAGAGTCGTGATGACGAGGGCAAGAGAGTAAATGTGCTCATTGGTGGTGAGAGCACAAGCAAGAAGGACATAGCACTCAAGGCAAATGATGAAGATGATGAGAATGATGCTGATGAAGAAGACAATGAAGAGTTTGCCTTATTCGTCAAGAAATTTGGCAAATACATGATCAAGAATGGCTTCACCAAGAAAAGCTTTGACAAGGCAAAAGCTAGAAGAACAAATAGAAGATGTTATGAGTGTCATGAGCAAGGACACATGGTTGCCGATTATCCAAGGCTAAATGGCAAAGGCAACAAGAATGTAAAGTATAACAAGAAGAACAAGCCCAACAAGAAGCCATACAATAAGGGACAAGCTCACATTGGTCAAGAATACATCTCCGATGATGATGATGATGAAGATGATGAGGGTGGCGTTGCTAACATTGCCATTGGTCTTCCATCGGCCAAGAAGTCACTCTTCACCAATCTCAGTGATGACAAGGATGATGCTCCTCGATGCTTCATGGCTAAGGAAATCAAGGTATCTCCTTGTTCTGATTTCAATCCTTCTTATTATAGTGATGAAGAGAAGGACTTGATCCTCTCTATGCAAGAAACAATGAAAATGCTAGGTAAACTAAATGAGGAGATTGAGGACCAAGAAAGAATCCTCCAAAGGCAAGAGGAGCTTCTCATTGAAGAAAAACAGAAGAACCTTGATCTCACAAAGCAACTTGAGCAAGAAAGGGAAAAGAACAAAGGCTTGATCAACAACCTTGCCAAGGCAAATGAGTCAAGTGATTCATGCACCTCAACCAACAAGAAGCTTCATGAGAGGTGTGGCTCATTGATAGAGGAGAACAAAGCTCTTGTGAAGTCAATTGAGGATCTTAAGTTGAGTTCACATTCTTTGTTGAAGAGATTGGAATCTTCTCAAGCTTCAATAAGCAAAGGTTGTGGAAGATGCCACAACATTGATATTGATGTGATTGCTAAGCAAGATGCAATCATTGAGAAGCTAACCAACCAACTCAATGAGCTTATGAAGAAGGCTCAAGTTGAAACAACAAGTAAAATTGTTGGTGAGCCAAGAGCCTCTCATGATAAGAGAGGATTAGGGTACAATAAGATTGCACCCAAAAAGAGCTACAAGAGACCCAACTTTGTGCCCGAAGGTAAGGGAAAGCAAGTGGCACAAAAGATGGTCAACAAGCCAAAGAATAAAGCTCCTCAAATCAACAAGAACAACAAGACCTCTACCATATCCTTTTATGATTTTGATGCTTGCCCGAAGGTAAGGGAAAGCAAGTGGCACAAAAGACGGTCAACAAGCCAAAGAATAAAGCTCCTCAAATCAACAAGAACAACAAGACCTCTACCGTATCCTTTTATGATTTTGATGCTTCTTATGTGCTAACCCATAATGCTTATGGTAGATTGGTTGCTTAGTTTGTTGGGCCACATGATGCAAGGTGGAAGCCTTGTGTATGGGTGTCCAAAGTTCTTATATCTAGTGTTATGGGACCCAAAACAACTTCGGTGCCTAAAACACATGTTTGATTTTCCTTGTAGGAATACTCCTCTGGTGGTGCAACATGGGTACTTGATAGCGGGTGCTCAAATCATATGACCAAGAAGAAATCGATGTTCTCCACACTTAATCATGACAATCTACCAAGTGGAGGCATCTCATTTGGAAATGATAACAAAGGAAAGGTAATTGGTTATGGACGGATTGACGTCACCCATGACCTCTCAATTAGTAATGCGTATCTTGTGAATGGTCTAGGATACAACTTGATATCCGTATCATAACTTTGTGAGAGGGACTATAGTTGTCTCTTTGACGATGATGGTGTGACCGTATTTAGGAAGAAAGATTCTTCAAAGGTTTCAAAGGGTATTTAGAGGACAAGATCTACCTAGTTGATTTTACCAACAAGGAGAGATCTAACCTAAATGCTTGCTTGGTCACTAATACCACCTTGGGTTGGCTATGGCATCGCCGGCTAGCTCATGTTGGGATGAGGATCCTTTCCAAACTTCTAGAAGGTGGTCACGTCGTTGGACTAAAGGATGTTGCTTTTGAGAAGGACAAAATATGTAGCGCATGTCAAGCCGGCTAGCAAGTTGGAGCAGTACACCCATCCAAGATAATGATGACAACGACAAGACCGTTGGAGATGCTACACATGGACCTATTTGGACCAGTCACCTACATAGGCATTGGCAGTAACAAATACGGTCTTGTAATTGTTGATGATTATTCACGTTTCACTTGGGTATTCTTTTTGAAGGACAAAAGTGAAACACAAGGTATCCTAAAGAGGTTTTTCAGGAGAGAACAAAATGAATATGAAGTGAAGATCAAGAAGATAAGGAGTGACAATGGAACCGAATTCAAGAACACTCAAGTTGAGGAATATCTTGATGAAGAAGGCAACAAGCATGAATTCTCCGCTCCATACACCCCACAACAAAATAGTGTAGCCGAAAGAAAGAACCGCACACTCATCGAGATGGCAAGAACAATGCTTGATGAGTACAAGATGCCAGACGCCTTTTGGGCCGAAGCCATCAACACCGCATGCCATGCAACAAATAGACTATATCTTCATAAGATTTTGAAGAAAACACCTTATGAGCTTCGCACCGGTAACCTTCCCAATGTCTCATATTTTTGGGTTTTTGGGAGCAAATGCTTTATTCTTAACAAGAAACCAAAATCCTCTAAGTTTGCTCCCAAGACTCATGAAGGTTTCCTCCTTGGTTATGGAACTAATGTCTATGCATATTGTGTCTTTAACAAAGACACCGGAGTTGTTGAAATAACCCGGGATGTGCAATTTGATGAACCTAATGGCTCTCAAGTAGAGCAAGTTAATCCAAGTGATGTAGGTGATGAAGCTCCTTGTGATGCAATAAGGAATTTGGCTATTGGTGAAATAAGACCACAAGAAACAAACTCAAGTCAAGATGAACCATCTTCCTCAAACCAAGATAAGTCTCCACCAGAAGATGAACAAGATCAAGGAAGTAGCTAAGGTCATGGTGAAGTGTTCAAGCCTATGACCAAGATCAAGTTCAATATGATGATGTGAATGATACTCAAGACATAAACAATCAAGAAGAGGAAGATGCATCTAGGCAAATTCACCCACGAGTCCGACAAAGCATTCAAAAGGATCACCCCGTTGACAACATTCTTGGTGATATCCAAAAAGGGGTAACCACTAGATCCCGAATGGCTACGTTTTGTCATCATTACTCGTTTGTTTTCTCTATGGAACCTCTTAGGGTGGAACAAGCACTCCAAGACTCGGATTGGGTGATGGCCATGCAAGAAGAGTTGAACAACTTTGAAAGAAACAAGGTGTGGTCATTAGTGGAAAGATCCAAGCAAAATGTTGTAGGTATAAAATGGGTGTTTCATAACAAGCAAGATGAGTATGGTGTGGTGGTGAGAAACAAGGCAAGACTTGTTGCAAAAGGCTACTCACAAGTTCAAGGTTTGGACTTCGGTGAAACTTATGCACCCGTAGCTACTCACCATGACTTTAAGCATTTTCAAATAGACGTGAAAAGTGCTTTTCTAAATGGTCCCATACAAGAAGAGGTGTATGTACAACAATCTCCGGGGTTTGAAGACCCAAAGAAACCAAACCATGTGTACAAACTTCACAAAGCTCTCTACGTCCTCAAGCAAGCTCCTCGAGCTTGGTATGAACACCTCAAGGGATACTTGACCAACAAAGGCTTCATAATTGGCAAGGCCGATCCTACTCTATTCACAAGAAAAGTTGATAACTATATTTTCGTATGCAAAATATATGTCGATGACATAATATTTGGTTCTACTAATCAATCCTTTTGTGATGAGTTTGCCAAGATTATGACTAGGAAGTTTGAAATTTCCATGATGGGGGAGTTGAAGTTCTTTCTAGGTTTTCAAGTTAAGCAACTTGAAGAAGGAACATTCATAAGCCAAACCAGGTACACTCAAGATATACTCAAGAAGTTTGACATGGAAAAATATGAAGCCCAACAAGACTCCCATGAAAATAAATGGACACCTCGGATTAGATGTAAATGGTAAGCCCGTGGATCAAAAGGTATATTGATCCATGATTGACTCTTTGCTTTATATTTGTGCATCTAGTCCCGATATCATGCTTAGTGTGTGCATGTGTGCAAGGTTCCAAGCGGCTCCGAAGGGAAGTCACTTAGTGGCTGTCAAAAAAATCTTGAGATATTTAGTCCACACACCAAACCAAGGATTGTGGTATCCGAAGGGTTCCAAGTTCAAGCTAGTCGGTTATTCCGATGCCGACTACGCCAGATGTAAAGTGGATAGGAAAAGCACCTCCGGGACTTGCCAATTCTTGGGTAGGTCCCTTGTGTCATGGTCATCCAAGAAACAAAATTCCATTGCCCTATCTATAGCCAAAGTGGAGTATGTTGCAGTCAGAAGTTGTTGTGCTCAACTACTTTGGATACGACAAACTCTAAAGGACTTTGGGTACACTATGACCAAAACTCCCCTCCTATGTGACAATGAGAGTGCCATCATGATTGCATATAACCCCATTGATCACAATAGGACTAAGCATATAGATATACGGCACCACTTCTTGAGGGATCATTCCATAAAGGGAGATATTGAGATTAGCTATGTGAGAACCGACAAACAATTGGCCGATATATTTACGAAACCACTAGATGAGAAGCGATTTTGTGAGTTTAGGAGTGAGCTGAATATCTTGGATTCATCCAATGTGGAGTAGAACCTTGTGCATCACTTGATGTGTTGTTGCTCATGCAGAAGAACTTGAAAGCAAAATTCTTCAAAATTCTTTTATGTCTTTGATTTCAAAACAAATAGTGATTTTGATCAATGGACCATATTGTTGGAACTTGTGAATATAGCTTGGAATGATTGATTGTTGCTATTCACAAGTTTGGAACATGTATATCTCTTTAAATATTTTCAACTTGTCCAAAAGTTCATAATTACTAGAGGCAGTTTTGTGTTTCCAACAGAGAACGACGAAACTTCCGTCAGCCTATGATGGAACTTCCGTCATCTTCTGTCAAAGGAACCCGAGGGTCACGGAGGTTCTGTGGTGACTTTCGTGAAATTCTATCTCTTTTCTCTAAACCCGAGAGCAACAGAACTTCTGTCACTCTCAGGTTAAGTGGCCCGAGTCCGTCTTCTTCCCTAGTTAACCGGCCACTTATTTTTTTTTTCTCTCTCTCTCCTCTCCTCAAACCCTAAGTGGCGATTTGCAGTGATTTGGAGATTCAACCGGCAATTGCTTTGGTTTTGGTGAAGATTCCTCTCCTCCCCCACGGAAGTTCCGCAATCTCCATTGATTTTTCTTCGTTTTTGCCCTAGGCTTGTGAAAATGGTCCGCACCAAGTTTGCCTCCAATGCACCAAATGTTCAAGAGGAATCAAGTGAGGAGGAACAAAATGTGGAACAACATCAATCCTCCTCCTCAACTGAAGATCTAGTGCCTATTGCCAAGAGGAGAAAGGCATTAGCTTCCAGAAGAAAGGGGCAAGGCAGTAGCCAGGATGCTCAGACTGTCACGGTAGATCAAGGAGGATCACTCCCTCCTAGGAGAGCAGTAGACAAGGGCAAGGGACCTGCCAAGGAGAAGAACCCTAAACCTCACAGGAGCAAACACAAGAGGAATGAGTCCTTGAACATTGTGAGGGATCTTCGAGTCACTACTCCAGTGTACCCACCTCATCATGACTTCAAGGACTACAAAAAGGATGCAGAGGGACTTAGTGCAGCAAGGAAGCAAAATCAATATCTTGTGGCAGACAAAGAAGCAAGTGACCCCTGGTTCCTTACATGGTTTCAGCAGGACTACTACATGTCCATGCTCATTGATATGAACAGAAAGAACCGGTTGGCCACTCATCAATAGATTGATTGGAAGTACATGAAGGAAAAGGATGACGCCACCTTCAAGGAGATTGTTGTAGCTTGCAAAGCCAGAAATGTTTATGATCCCATGGGGGTCAGTTATGACTGGAATGAGGAGGTGATCTGTCAGTTCTACTCCACCCTCTACATTGATGGGAGAGGGTACTTTTATTGGCTGACTCAAGGTGTGTAGTATGTTGTGTCCCCCTCTTGCCGGGCCACCTTCTTCTTTCAGGATGCTGATGATGATGACAGAGACAAGCTCTCGCATGAGCCAGCTTTGAAGGATGCAGATTTGACCTTCATGTATGAGGATCACCATCCAAAGTATCGGGGTACCACATATGGGATGCACAACTTCTACTTCACACTCAACAGGATGCTTAGAGTGACCATCGCTCCAAAGGCTGGGTACGCCACTTCTCTTGTTGAGCACTCAAGGAACATTCTTGCTAGATTCAGAGATGGAGCTGCTCCCTTCAGCGTGATGGACTTTATTATCCAAGGGATTTACTCTTCATCTCTGGACACAAGGAAAGATCTTCCTTTTGCACCTTATCTTATGAGGATGATTGAGTCTAAGTCAGGATTGATATTTGAGAAAGAGTGCAAGCATCAACCTTTGTGACCCCGTGTGCCAAAGTTAACACATCCCCACCATGAGACAATTCAAAGAGAGATAGCAGCAGAAAAGGCAGCAGCGGCAGAGGCAATAGCACCGCGTGCTTCATCTTCAGCTCCTCCACTTCCAGCAGCCCCTCGCCGTCCTTCATCTCCCATTGCTTCCGTCGTCAGAAGCATCTTAAATTCTTGTTGTTTCAATGCTAAGAAAAACAGGGAGAACAAGAGGCGGATCAAGAAGCAAGTGCGGCGCTACAAGCAAGACCAAAGGGCTCAAGGACGTGAGGTGTCTCCAGATGGCTCCGAGTGTGAGCCCGATGGTGAGCCACCGGTCTTTGAGGATCCCCTTGCCGGCTATGATTGGGATGATGTTGCTCCTCAACCCGCTCCTCCTCCGGCCAATGATGAAGAAGACGAAGAAGAAGAGGAAGGAGAAGGCAACGAGGAGAGCACCGACAATGACAAGGATGAGTGATTCTTTTCTTAGCTCCTCCTCCATTTATTATTTTTGGTGCTTTGATGCCAAAGGGGGATAGAAGCTATGAAAAGGATATGTGAGAGCTTGTGTGCTTTCTCTCTATCTTTCTATGTGCTTGAAATAAGCTAGTAGTGAACCTATGGACTAGTTTATCTTTCTATGTGCTTGAAAACGATTTGTGAACCTTTATTGTAATAACTCTCTTATGCTTTATGGTATTGTGTGGTGCTTGATTTATTGCCCATTGCTTAGATGTGTTGATTGTGCTAAGTGTGTCATTGATCCATTGCTTTATCACTATGTTGCACACTTGTACACCTTTTTTAGGCACCCCACTCTTTGCAAAATATAGGGGGAGCTCCTTCACATGTTTTTGTGACTCATGCATATCTTTATGGGGAGCCTCACTATATTTTGTTGTTGCTTCTTTTAATTATATTTCTATATTCTTTTAATCTATTGTCATCAACCACTGAAAAGGGGGAGATTGAAGATGCATCTAGATCCCCTAGTGGGTTTTGGTGACTAATGGCATGAGATTAAAATTATGCTAACATGTTCATGAAGTAAATGTCCAGATAATCAAATTCTTACTCAATCCCATATTTGTAAGATCGTTGTTTTTACTCCTAAAAAGAAGAAAAGAAAAATGAACTCAAGTGCTTCAAAGTGTAGTTTTTAATTTAATTGAGTCATAGGTTTGCCGAACTATCAAGGGGGGTAAACCAATCTTGCTAAGAAGGAAAATTTATGTGCTCAAGCCAATCAAAAATCTTTGAGAGAAGTCTAGCCAACAAAAGCTAAAAAGAACTATTCTTTTCTGAGCCAAACAGAGAGTGACATAAGTTCTGTGAGTCTCTTCATGGAAGTTCCATTAGTGCCCCGCTTCAACCTATCAGCCAACCCGAGAGCGACGGAAGTTCTGTCGTTCTTTGACGGAAGCTCCGTCACGGGAATTTTTGTGGCTCTCATGAAAGTTCTATGAGCCCTCAATCTTTATCTATCCGAGGGTGACGGAAGTTCCGTCACCCCTTGACGGAAGTTCTATCATGGCATCTACCTTGTTTCCAGGCTCGTGCAACGGCTACTTTTGAAATGACGGAAGTTCTGTGGTTTCTCATGGAAGTTTTGTCAGACTCAAAAAACACCCTAACGGCTAGGTTTTGAGAAAGCTCTATAAATAGCTTACCCCTTCCCCCGTGGGAAGGGTTGGACACTTTGGCATTCCACTTATTCTTCAGCTAGAGCTCTCCCCTCTCACTCCTAGACTTGTTCTTGAGATTCCAAGCAAAGTGTGAGAGATCCAACCACAAAAAGATTAAATCCATCCACTCAAAACCTTGAGCACATCTTTCCCTCCCCAAACAAGATTCGATTTGCTTGTTACTCTTGGAGACTTGGTCTCCTATACAGCTAGGCGTTGTCCTTGAGCTCCCAATTTGTTGTGATGAGACGGGGACGTTTGTGAAGGTGTGATTCGCCTCTAGAGGAAAAGAATCAAGTGAAGAAAGAAATCCAAGCACTATCTTTGTGATTGCTTGGCGGGGAAAAGGGTTGAGAGAGACCCGGCTACTTTGTGTGGCTCCTCAACGAGGACGTAGGAACTACTTAGTGTGGTTACCGAACCTTGGGTTAATTACTTGTGTCTCGCTTTACATTCCCGCATTTCTTTTTGTACTTGTGTGTTTCGTTCATACTATTGTGCTTGATTCATTTGTTGTTGTATTGGTCGCTATCAATCAAAGTACCATGGGTATACATTGCGTTAGCTTCACTTCCATTAAGTATTGTATCTTCTTCTCTTAGTTATCCGCATTTCATTAAGTTTTAGGGAAAGGATTCGTGAAGTTCTGTCTCTTGATAGAACTTCCGTGGTGACGGAAGTTCCGTCATTGATGAAAGTTCTGTCATTTCTGTATTTGATCAAAGCTTAGTGCTTTTTTAGGTTTAATTTTTAAATTGCCTATTCGCCCCTCCTCTAGGAAACTTTCACTCTCCTCTTCCAATTCCACTCGTTTTCATCTTGTTTTATGTACCACAAAGCTCCAATGGCCATCAATGGTACCTCCGGCCATTAAAGTTCTGGCAGGGCCGTTCCTCTTCCTTCCACCACCACCCTGCCCTATAAAATGAAGCCAAGATGCCCCTTGCCTTGCACGCCGATGCCCACTGCCTCCCCTCTCTCTCTCACGAAGTTTGGAGTCCAAGATCTTCGCCGTCTCCCCCTGTTCCTGTCGCGTCCTGCCTCGTAGCCCTAAGTTGGCCTCGGCGTTCCCGGTGTTCTACCCAGCAGAACTCAACCAAACTTTACCAGAAGGTGCGCCTGGTATTCCTCTAAAACATATTGAAAGCACGCATCTATTGGAGCCTGGATGCGACCAAGATCGTGCCCCCCATGGCCGCTGTTTCCTGTCAGATCACGACCTGTGCCCTACATGGTAACTTCCAACCTCGCTGTGGTCCGTTCCTAGCGTTAGAAGCTGCAAACCTTGATCCATATCGTGTTCCAGGAAGTCCTCTTCGCGATCCCAGGAGACCTCGCCGAGATCAGCCCCCGCGACTCCAGGAACGTGTTTGGCCCGCCAACTACTGCTTCGCAACCTAGCTGTGTTTCGACCCTGCAATCCCCATGAGGTGAGCAACTATCTAAACCAGTTTGCTAGTATCGTGTTCCACAGCACTAGCCAAGTATAGGTTCAAGTTGTACATCCATTGATGTACCCAATCAGCGGGAACGCGCAAGCAAAGTTTGGTGCTCTTTTATCCATACCAGCAGCCGAGCTGCCCACAAGCCCCCGGTCCCCCATGGACCGTGAACTACACCCTAGCTCTAAGTAGGTAATTTTGTAAAATTCAATTAAGTTAATTATTTTCCAGGTAGGTAATTTTGCTAATAGGCTCTTAGTCTTTAAACCTTTATAACTTTTAGCTCGTAACTCCGATTTAGGTGATTTCTACGCTCATGAAATCGTAGGAACGAGTACTATCTTTTGGTACTGTTTTCATAGTCATTAGGAATGTTTGGTGTACTGTTTCTTATTTGTATATGTATACTTTTTCGGTATTTGTCGATATTAGAGGACGAGCAAGAAGAGAACTTTTAAGACTATTTGAGCAACAGCTAGCAGGAACAGGCAAGTGTCCTTGACCATATTGCACCTATTAAGGATATTAGTTTACTTTTCATGCATGCTTGTCTAAATTTGAATCCTATGTTAGGACTGCATAGATTTGATTTATCTTGTCATTGTCGCCTGGTTTGGTACTTGGTGGTTGAGTTTGGGTATGTCATGCTAGTGCAATATTGTGTGGGATTAATTTTGAATAATGATAAACTTGACTAATACATACTTGAACCTAATCATCACTTGGGTTGGTAATCTTTTTAGCAACATGAATTATAGGTGACCCAAGCAGGAGGATGTTGATGATTGTGCGGGTATGCTACGGGTAATGTAGTAGTTGGATTGTGGTAGTACCTGCTTGTGATCATAAGGACTGGTTCGTGGAGCAGCCACCAAGGAAAGCAGCGCAAAGCACAGGGCTGATATGGGTAGGCATGGTCCGGTAGTAGATGTCTTCCTAGTTTTGTGGGCATTCAAGGAAGGAGGACGAGAGGGTTACTTTCGGCCTCAGGTGATGAAGGGTATGCTTCTAGCCATGGCGCCAGAGGGGGCTTCTATAGGGATGGTTAATCCCGCAGCGGTGAAACCTTAGTGGGGACACTTTACGAGTTGGGGAGCTCTTTGAAAGACCATGTGGTGATCTCTTAGCCTCACACCTATGGTAGTGTGTTGGCAACAGGGAGACTTTAGTCACCGACGGGTGATGAAATCACCAACTTGTGGGTAAAGTTATGCAACATCTGCAGTTATAACAGTCATGCTCACGGTTAAGAGTGGCCTGGATCCTCACACGATTAGATGGATGGTTGGGTGGATCTGGTGGGTAACCAGATTTGGGCGATAGCTACAGGTGGGTAACTTGTAGTGTTCTGGTATAGGTGGATAACTCATAGGTTTGCTATCGGTGGGAAACCAATAGTATTGGATAGGTGGTTAACCTGTTGGGATACTTTTCACCTAGTAAATAGGATGCTTGTATAAATAGAGTCATAGGCTAATGATGCGTAGCGCAGTAAACCTATGTCAAGCCTATTCTTGTTTTAGCCTGCATTTCATTACTTTCCCCCACTTACTGAGTACTTTATATACTCACGCATTATAGTTTTCCTGTGTTGTTGCTGCTACCATTCTACTCTTTAGAAGATGATTGCGAGATGGACTACGTCGATGAGGACTACTACGACTAGGAGTCCGACCCCCCGGTTGACTACCTATGGTGTTATTTAGTCTTCCGCTATCTAGTCTTTCAAACTATGTAATAACAGTATGATGTAATAATGATATTATAACGACATTGGTTATACTGTTACTTCACTTTTGTCCTGTGTGCGTGAAAAATTGATCTTGGGCTCATATACAGATCCATTCGGGTTTGGTCTTAAAACAGGGTGTGACACAAGCGAAGGAAGAAAACAAAGCTCAATCTCTATGATTGCTTGGCGGGGAAAAGGTTTGAGAGAGACCCGACTACTTAGTGTAGCTCCTCAACAAGGAAGTCAAGACTACTTCATGTGGTTGACGAACGTCAATAAAAATCATTGTCTCTCTTTACTTTTCCTGCACTTATTATTGAGCTTGTTTGTTTCCATTATTTATTGTGGTCGATCTACTTGTGCATTATGGTGCTAGCTATCTATTGTAGGAATCTAGCCATTGGTTAAGTTAGCTTCACTGCAATTCAAGTATTATATTCCATCTCCTGTTTATTTCTGCAATTGATTCAGCACTCAATTTATTTTAGAGGAACTTCTGTCGTGGGATAGAACTTCTGTCACCACGGAAGTTCCGTCAGAAACTGACGGAAGTTCCGTCATTCTCTGTTTAACTGTTTTTAAGTGTTGTTTTTAGGTTTAACTTACAGGTTCTACGGACAACAAGGAATCATGTGCTTCATCAAGAATTTTATCTCTGAGTTCATGCGCTTTCCAAACCAAAGAACACGTTGTTTGTCCATAGAGAAACAACCGACATTGCTCTCACTCATTTTTGAACGAATCTGGGCCATGCCTTTGTCATTTTTCTGAGCATCCTTGATCTGATCCAAAAGGTTGTACTTCACTTCAAGGGCATCAAGAGAAGCCTTGTCTATCACTTCAACTTAAAATCTCTCCACATAGGGCTTATTTTTCAAGTGCAGCAAGAAAACCTTCCTCAAAATTCTCAACTTCAATTTTTTGGAAGTTAGATGATGGTGTGCTGGTTACAGATTTCAGAACAAGACAATTTGTCCACCCTTTCTGGCTCAACGCATCGGCAACAATGTTGGCCTTCCCGAGATGGTATAGAATCTCCAGCTTGTAATCTTAATAAACTCGAGCCATCTTCTTTCCCTTAGGATCAGATCAGCTTGGGTGAAGATATATTTGAAACTTTTGTGGTCGGTATAGATGTTGCAAATTTTTGCCAAGGAGGTAATGTCACCAAATTTTCAAAGTATGAACAACAGTGGCAAGTTCAAGGTCGTGTGTGGGATAAGTTTCTTCATGACGCCGCAGCTGATGAGAAGCAAAGCAAATAACTCTTCCTTCTTGCATAAAAACACACCTGAGTCCTATACGAGAGGCATCACAATAGACATCAAATCTATTGGTTATATCAGGTTGAGCAAGAATAGGGGCTGTTGTGAGAAGTGTTGGAAATATGTGTGTTATTCTAATTCCAGATTTTAGTTTTAGGCAAATTTCATATTTGTTCAAACTCGTGGTGCAAACTAACTCTAGCAGCAAGTAGAATAATACAATTAAAAGTACGAGAGACATTGACTCACGTAGGGTTTGTTAGCGCTTAATTTATCACAAATAGTAGACAAAGCAGACCATCAATGTATACATCGTAGCTCATCGATGAGGCAGCGCAGATCGTCGTGGATCAGCCTCGAGCAGTCGCGCAGATGCGGGACAATACACGAAAAAGCGCGTATGCATACGTGCGCGCGCGTGCGTGTGTACTCATAGCAATGCTCTCTTTATCTCCCAATACTTTCTTTGTTCAGCCATGGGTACGAGTGGCGCAATTTGAGTTGGTGTGGACCACCATAGACAAGCAAGATGGGACTAAAACCAACAACCACTTATTGCTTTGGAATTTCTCCTGTATGTGCCATATAAATTGGGCCAAATTCCAACAATTCCCCACCAATTCCAAAGCAAGGATCACTGTGCTGTAGTATTGTTAATATACCAGTCTTTCGGTAAAAGTCTCATACGGGTTGAACATAAACCTAGAGTATCAATATCCATCTTTCCATATCTAAAGAATGGACTAGGCCTTAAATTCTCAGCCTTGTGTGGGCAGACTTCAATTCAAATCAGACTGATGCTAGGCTACCAAAACAATCTCGCCTAACCAGAGTGTTATTGGTCTGCTCCCAAATCTTCTCATGAGCCTATATGAGAACACCCTATTCTCACGAACTGTGACCTACAGTTGAGCTCAAGTAGGTGTTTTCCTTCAAGATATCCTGTAGGCTAATATCTTTCACAATCGAAAACATTACGGCTTAATGCCAACCCTCCATACAGTCAAGAATACTACGCTTGTCATTTGAACATGGGTACATTTTATTTATTTATAATATACTCTTTGGTTACACCAATCAACTTGTCCTTCCTGTTACCTTTGTCACAGGATCTCCGATCAAAAAGGACAGGTTACCATTATGGTGTAACTTTTAGATGGGCCTCATACCCATGTTCTTAGACATCATGATAATCACATTCCATGATAATCCCTTTGTAAAAGGGTCTGCCAGATTTTTTTTCACTTTTCACATAGCTCGCAGCTGTAACTCCGGAGGTTTTCATCTTTCTTACAGATTTTAGTCTACGCTTGATATGTTTATTGGACTTTGAGTTATCTTTTATATTCATAACCTGAGCTAGCATTGATTGGTTATCACAATACATTAGGATAGTTGGTACCGGCTTTTTAATAGCTCTCTTAGCCATTCAACCTCTGTAGTAGCTGTTTCTAGTGCTACAAATTCTGCTTCTATCATGGATTTTGTTAACACGGTCTATTTACAAGACCTCCATGAAACTGCAGCACCAGCATGCGTAAACACGTAGCCACTCGTGGCTTTGGTCTCATCCTCATCTGAGATCCAATTGGAATCACTATATCCTTCCAACGCTCGTGGATATCCCGAGTAGTGAATTCCGAGTGAGGTTGTGCCTCTCAAGTAGCAAAACACTCACTCAAGTGCCTTCCAATGATTATCTCCAGAGTTTCATGTAAATTGACTCAGTTTGTTCATAACATAGGAGATGTCAGGTCTCGTGGCACCCGCTAGATACATGAGGGACCTAATTATTTGTGGATATCTCAGTTGATCTTTTCCCTCTCCTTCGAATTTTCAAAGTTTGATGCTTGCATCAAACGGAGTTGGAGAGATTTTACAATTCTCAAAGCCAAAACGGCCAAGTATCTTCTCCGTATAGTGGGATTGACTCAATGTAATCCCATCTTCGCTTTTGGTCAACTTCACATTTAGGATCACAGCCGCTGGTCCCAAGTCTTTCATGTCAAAACACCTTGACAAGAAAGTTTTGATCTCATCAATTACTCTTGTGCTTATTCCAAAAATTAATATGTCATCGACATACAAGCACAATATTACTCCTTCACCCCCACCATAACGATACTACACACACTTATCTGCCTCATTTATGCTAAATCCAGTAGATGTCAAAGTGGTGTCAAAATTTTCATGCCATTGTTTGGGTGCTTCTTTAAGGCCATATTGGGATTTTATTAATATTCACACTTTGTTCTCTTACCCATGAATTTTATAACCATCCTGAAAGTGCATCTAGGCCCCTAATTTTATTTTGGTGATTGGCGTCAATACAATTAAGAACATACTAATATTTTATTGAGCATGTGTATAGATAACACTTCAATATTTGGTGAAAGAAATGCATAAAAGCAAAAAGGAGAAAAGAAGATGACAAAGTGCTTCAAAGATGAAATTGAAAATATGCTCAAGAATGAAGTTCATGGAGTTTTTATTTTATCTTGATTATAGGAAGGCCGTACTATCAAGAAGGACACAAGAGTTCAAAGCAAAAATGATCCAAGTGCCTAAAAACTTTTTTCAGTGCCTTTTCATCGGACTTGTCCGACAGGTCCATCGGACTCCAGTAGCGTTGCCACTCTGGGCTGTCGGACATGTCCGACAGTCATCGGACTTGTCCGATGACCTGAGGAAAGTCCGACGTGTCGGACATCTTCATCGGACTTCAGTTTCACTGCCACCTTGTGTCATCGGACATGTCTGATGACCATCAGACTTGTCCGATGAACCAGACTTATCCGAGGCATCGGGCATGCCCATCGGACTCCAGTAACCATGCCACTTTGAAGTCATCGGACTTGTCCGATGACCATCGGACTTGTCCGATGCAGATCTGAGAAATACCCATTCCAATGGCTCTTTTTCTCCAAAGCTATAAATAGGACCCCATCTCGCCCCTTGGCCGGTTGGTCACTAATTAAACTCAAAAACACTATCAAGCTTACTTTGCTCTCCCTAACTCTCCTCCCTTGCTTCCACTCTTGATTTGTGAAGGGATTGAGAGAAGATTGAAGAGCTCCATCGCCTCCAAGCTTCCATCCTCTTGAGCACTTGGTTCATACTCACCACCGACAACTCTTGTGTTTGTTACTCTTGGGGATTTATCCCCTAGACGGTTAAAGGTGCCCATTGAGCTCCCAACTCGTGTGGTGACACCTCGGAAAGTTTGTATTGACCCCTCCTTTGTGGAGTTGCTAGTGAAACACTGAGTTTGACCTTTGTGATCACTTGGAGAGGTTTAGGGTTGAAAGAGACCCGATCCTTTGTGGATCCCTCAATGGAGACGTAGGCTTCTTTGTGGAGCTGAACTTCAGTGAAAAATCACGTGTCTCTTGTGTGCTTTACTACTTGTCCTTCATTTACTTGTTCTCGCTCTTAATCTTACTAGTTAGGGTTTGCTTTGTATTTCTCAAATTAACTTGTGTAGGTTGCATGCTAGTTCATTTACTCTTTCCTACAACTTACTCTAGCTTGTAATCACTTGTTCCTAGTTTGCCTTGAACTAGTTTTAAGTTTTAGCCGTTTGATCTACTTTTCTATCTCTTGCCATCAGGCAAGTCATCAAACTTTACTCACAATCATCGGACAAGTCCGACACTGCGCAATTAACTTTTATTATTAAGTCATTTTCAGGGATAATTTCCTATTCACCCCCCCTCTCTAGGCACTTTCAATTGGTATCCGAGCCGGTATTTTGTACAAAGCTTAACCGCTTGAAGATTAAAGATGTCAAAACCGGAAGGTCAACCATCCACTGCTCTCCCAACCAAAGATGTTGCTAGTGGTTCTCGAGGTGGAGATAATGCAAGGACTAGAGATGATGATATTGGTGCTCAACCAAAACTCTACAACAATGTCATGTATGACTATGATGACCTCAAGGAAGATCGCATTGGACAAGGGTCGGGTAGACTCCATTACTTTGATGTACAATTCTATGATCATTGGAAATGCAAGATGATGATGTATTTAGAATCCATGAGTCCAAACGTTACAAGTATAACCAAGAATGGTTTCTTGTGGGAAAATAGGGATAATCCAACCTGCAAGGATCAAATCAACATTCATCGCAATGTCGTGGCAGCTAGTGTAATTGTCTCTGCACTTAGCTCCACCGAGTATGACAAGGTTGCCGGAATAAAGAATGCCAACCAACTATGGAGAAAGCTTGAGGTTATGTATGAGGGCATTGATTCCGTCAAGGATGCAAGGCTTGAAGAGTTACAAAATGAATTCAACTTGTTCATCATGGGTCTGGGAGAAGGCCTAAAAGAAGTTCATGATAGGCTCATGAGGATTGTAAACCAAAGAAGAGAACTAGGAGCAAAAATGACCGACTTGGATATCAACAAAAGATTGCTACAAGCATTGAGACCATGGGATAGCAACATTTGCTCAAACATTAGAGAGAAGGATAACTTCAAGAGTTTCACCACCGATGAAGTGCTTGGAAAGCTTCTATCTCAAAAGCAACAAAATGATCAAGATAACAAGATAAATGCCTTGATCAAGCAAATTGAGGGAGCTAGTGGTGACAAAAATGATGTAGCATTCAATGCTACTCGAAAGAAACAAGAGAAAAAGAAGAAAGTAGTTGATCCTAGTGATGAAGATAGTGATGATGAAATGGCCTTGCTAGTAAGAAGATTCAATTAATTTCTTAAGAAAGATGGTTACAAGAAGAAGAGTTTTGACAAGGGCAAAGAAAGAAGGTCAAAAGGGACTTTCTATGAGTGTGGTGATGAAGGACATTTCATTGCGGAATGTCCAATGAAGAAGAACAAGGATGAAAGAAAGAAAGACAAGAACCACAAGAAAGAGAAGTACAAGAAGCATAGAAGAGGTGAAGCTCACATAGGTCAAGAATGGAATTTCGATGACTCATCCTCTTCATCATCTTCCTCCTTCGAATCCGACTCGAATGAGGGAGGCATTGCTACAATTGCCATTAGAGTCACTCCCACCAACATTTCTCTATTTGGGGGCTTGAATGATGATGATGATGACAACACCCACAAGTGCTTCATGGCAAGAGGATCCAAGGTATCTAAATCTAAACGTAAGCGTTCCTCTTATGCTAGTAATAGTGATGATGATGATAATGTTAATACTTCACTTCCTAAAATGCTTGAATTCATGGAATTGCTTGAAAAACAAAAGGAAGAAAATGAAAGACAAGAGGAGCTTCTTGAAAAACAAGAAGACTTGCTCATTCTTGAAAAGAAGAGAAACCTTGAACTAGAGAAGCTCCTAGAAGATGAGAGAAAGAAAAATGATGTTTTAACTATGTCTCTCACTAAACTTGAAAACACTTGTGAATGTCTTAAGAGCTCAAAAGATGCTCTTCTAGAGAAGTATAAGTGCTTGGAAAAGACTCATAAGTCTCTAGAAGAACAATATGAAATACTTTCAACCTTCACATCTTCCAACAATAACTCTCATGCTTCCACTAGCAAAGGATGTATAGGTGTTATAGTATTGATGTTGATGCTTATGCTACTAATATGAAATTGATTGATGATTTGAACAAGCAAGTAAGGTCTTTTGAAAGCAAAATACAACATAAGAAAAATGTTGTTGATGATAAAAAAGAAAAGTATGCAAGAGGTGCATACTCATACAAAAGACACCCAAATGGCATGTTTGGCATTGGATATGTAGAGGGTGCCAAGCACAATGCTAGGGAGAACAAGAATAGGAAGGAATTCCTTAAGTTCACCAAGGAAGGATCTTACCAAAAGAAGCAAGCCAAAAACATGAACACTAACCGTTCTTCTTTTGTTAATGATTCTCATGCTAATATGCCTAATGCTACTTGTGCACTTTTTTATGATTTTGATGCTTCATATGTGCTCATGAGAAACATGCATGGTCGTGTGTTTGCCAAATATGTTGGGCCACGCAACAAGAGGCCAAAGGCTTGTGTATGGGTGTCCAAAGTACTTGTGACTAATATGAAAGTGACCCAAGCAAATTTGGGTACCTAAAAACAATTAATTTGTTTTGTAGGACTATGTCTCCAGAGGGTCAAGTTGGGTGATTGATAGTAGATGCACCAATCATATGACCGGAGACAAAAAGATGTTCAAGTCATTTAAACCAAGTCTCAACAAAAATGAATACATTACATTTGGTGACAATGGAACGGGACAAGTACTAGATTATGGTAAAGTTCTTCTTACTCCTTCATATTCACTTTCCAAGGTTATGCTTGTTGATCACATTGACTTCAATCCATTCTCTATTGCAATTTTGTAAAATGGGCTATGATTGCTTGTTCAACAAATGTGGTATGACCGTCTATAAGAGGAGTGATGGCTCGGTTGCTTTTAAGGGTGTGCTTAAAGGAAAGCTTTATGTTGTGGATTTCTCCACGGATGGAGCCAGACTTGGTACATGCTTATTAGCAAAGTCCAACACGGGGTGGTTGTGGCATAGAAGGCTAGCCCATGTTGGTATGAGAAATCTTCACATACTCCAAAAGGGTGGTCACATCATAGGACTAACCGATGTGTGTTTTGAGAAAGATAGAATTTGTAGTGCATGTCAAGCGGGGAAGCAAGTTGGAGTTTCACATCCCTCCAAGAACATGATGACAACTACAAGACCATTGGAGATGTTACACATGTACCTTTTCTGCCCCATCTCCTATATAAGCATTGGTGGTAACAAATATGGTCTTGTAATTGTTGATGATTTTTCTCGCTTCACGTGGGTATTCTTTTTGCATGATAAAGATGAAGTGAAAGACATGCTCAAGAGATTCATGAAAAGAGCACAAAATGAATATAAAGTCAAGATCAAGAAAATAAGAAGCGACAACGGCACCAAGGTCAAGAACACCCAAGTTGAGGAGTACCTTGATGAAGAAGGCATCAAGCATGAATTTTCGGCACCCTACTCGCCTCAACAAAATGGGGTGGCCGGAAGAAAGAACCGTACACTCATTGAGATGGCAAGAACAATGCTTGATGAATACAAGATGTCCGACCATTTTTGGGCCGAAGCCCTCAACACCGCATGCCATGCCTCCAACCGGTTGTATCTCCACCGACTATTGAAGAAAACACCATATGAGCTATTAACCGATAACAAGCCTAATATTTCCTACTTTTATGTTTTTGGGAGCAAATGTTTCATGCTAAACAAGAAACCCAAGACTTCAAAGTCTGCTCCGGTAGTTGATGAAGTTTTCTTGCTTGGTATTGGGTCAAATGTTCATGCTTACCGTGTGTTCACCAAAACCACCGGTTGTGTTGAAATCTCATGTGATGTGACATTTGATGAATCTAACGGCTCTCAAGAGGAGCAAGTTGTTAATGATGATGTAGATGATGAAGCTCCTAGAAATGAATAAAAAGGATGGCCATTGGTGTTGTGAGACCACAAGAAAGATCAAGTGTTGAAGATCAACCCTCTCCCCCTAGACAAGACCAACATCATGAAAATGAAGAAATTCATCATGCAAGTGGTCAAGATCACGATGTTGGGGATCATGAACAAGCATCAAGTGATGATTGTCAAAGACATGATCAAGAGGTTGATAAAGGTGGTGGTCAAGGAAGCTCACATCCACCACACCCAAGAGTGCATCAAAATGTACAACGTGATTACCCCGTCGAGCAAATTCTTGGAGACATTCATAAGGGGGTAATCACTAGATTTTGAGTTAGTAATTTTTGTGAACATTACTCTTTTGTCTCTTCTATGGAGCCATTTAGGGTAGAACAAGCACTTGAGGACTCGGATTGGGTGATGGCCATGCAATAGGAATTGAACAACTTCACAAGAAATGAAGTATGGACATTGGAGGAAAGACCAAAGAACAAGAATGTTGTGGGCACCAAGTGGGTCTTCCACAACAAACAAAATGAAGATGGTGTTGTGACAAGAAATAGGGCAAGGCTTATGGCAAAGGGGTATTCACAAGTGGAAGGTTTGGATTTTGATGAAACCTATGCCCCCGTAGCAAAACTTGAATCAATTAGAATATTACTTGCTTTTGCTACTCACCATGATTTTAAGTTGTATCAAATGGATGTGAAAACTGCATTCCTCAATGGGCCAATAAAGGAAGAGGTGTATGTGGAGCAACTACCGGGCTTTGAAGACCCTAAGTATCCTAATCATGTTTATAAACTCCATAAGGCGCTCTATGGGCTTAAGCAAGCTCCAAGAGCATGGTATGAATGCCTAAGGGATTTTCTTGTTAAGAAGGGTTTCGTCATTGGCAAGGCCGATGCAACTCTCTTCACAAAGCGTTTTGGCAATGATATATTTGTGTGCCAAATATATGTCGATGACATTATATTTGGTTCTACTAACCAAACCTTTTGTGATGAGTTTAGCAAGATAATGACCAAGAGGTTCGAAATGTCCATCATGGGAGAATTGACATTCTTTCTAGGCTTCCAAGTGAAGCAACTCAAGGAGGGCACCTTCATATGTCAAGCCAAGTACACATAAAACTTATTGAAGAAGTTTGACATGGACAAGGCCAAGCCCATCAAAACTCCCATGCCAGCATATGGCCACCTCGACCTCAACAAAAAGGACAAGCCCGTTGATCAAAAGGTATACCGCTCCATGATAGGCTCTTTGCTTTATCTTTGTGCATCTAGGCCCGACATCATGCTTAGTGTGTGTATGTGCGCACATTTTTAAGCCGCTCCTATGGAGTGTCACATGGTGGCCGTAAAGAGAATATTGAGGTATGTAGTTCACACACCCAACCTAGGGCTTTGGTACCCTAAGGGTTAAAAGTTCAACCTATTAGGCTATTCCGATGCGGATTATGCCGGGGATAAGGTAGATAGAAAGAGCACCTCTGGGACATGCCATTTCTTGGGTAGGTCCCTAGTGTCATGGTCATCCAAAAAACAAAATTCCATTGCTCTTTCCACGACCGAAGCGGAGTATGTTGCAGCCGGTAGTTGTTCTGCACAACTACTTTGGATGAGACAAACTCTAAGGGACTACGGTTACAAGTTGAATCGTGTTCCTCTCCTATGTGACAATGAGAGTGCCATAAAGCTTGCTTATAACCCCATTGAGCATTCGAGCACAAAGCATACAGATATCCGCCACCACTTTTTGAGAGATCATTCTATCAAGGGGGATATAGAAGTTAGTCATGTGCGAACCGAAGATCAACTAGCCGATATATTCACCAAGCCCCTAGATGAGAAGAGATTTTGCTATCTTAGAAGTGAACTAAATATTCTTGACTCTAGCAATGTGATGTAGAGGATGTGCACATCTGAATGGTGATTGTTTTATTATTGCAAAAATAATTGTTTTATGTCAAAAATCTATTATTTTTTGCTATTGATGTTGCTTCTTGATCACTAGATCAAATCTTGACATAATATGGTCATTGTTATGAATTGTTGATTGTTGGCTGACCATATGATGTCAAGACCTGCTCTTATCCATCAAAAATTATTTTGAAAAACTCCTCTCTCTTCTTAGTTGAATCCTGTTCTGCTTTGTGTCGGACAAGTCCGACAGGTATCGGACAAGTCCGACGCCTCCTGGTTTCGACTCTTTAACCCAGCCCGACTTACCCCTTCGGTCAAACCCATCTCATTCAGCTCCTCCATGTTCTCTCTCCTCAAGAACACCCCCCATTGGTGGCTCCAAGGCGATTTCCCTCTTCCACCATCCACTGGAGCAAGACTGAAGGTCAAGAAGATCCTCTCCATCGGGTAAATCTATCCCCCCATCGTTTTTCAAGGTTTTGACCCTAGTCCCCTCTCTCTCCCTTAGGGTTAGGGTTATATCTAGGGTTATGTCTCAAATCTTTTTCCCTTGCATATTTGATCAATGGAGTTAGCTTCTACTCAGTTGTAGTTGGAGTAGATGGATTTTGGCTCTAGGTGGTAGGTGGATTTGTGAAATACCTAGGTTTTTGGAAAAATTGCGAGTCATCGGACAAGTCCGACGACCATCGGGCAAGTCCAACATGTCGGACTTTCCCTATGATCATCGGACATGTCCGACGACCTGTAGATTTTTCAAAAACCTAAGTCCTTCATCGATTCACCTCACCCCTATTCCTCTCTTTGACTCCCTCCTAACTTGTTGCTCACCACCTTTTCTCAACATGTCTGACGTGGAAGCATCCCCCTTGAGGGAGAAGAGGACCAAGACCGGCGAAGACCAAGATCAAAGCCAAGCACCGAAGAGGAGGAAGGCCGTTGCTTGCCGCATTCACAAAACCACCTTGCGGGCGGCTGAAAGAGAAGACCCAGAAGAACCAGAGGATCTCATTCGGGTCATGCATCCTCCAGCTGAGATAGAGAACTCCACACGCAAAAGAGTAGACTATTTTCATGCCTCAATTGAGACTTGCACTGAGGCTCGATTGATCAACTACTACTCCTATGACAAGAAAGCAACTGACTTTCATTTTTGGGCACATTTCTATGCCGATTGGTACCGCTCCATCTATCTTCGCATGAAGAATCCAGTTGTTGATATGAAGTGGCTTGATTGGAACCACATGAAGAGTAGGAAGCACCCACTATTGAATCAAGTCATGGCTGCATGTGAGTATCGCGGGCTCAAAACAGTCGTCACCTTCAACTACTCTTGGAACAAGGAAATCATAGCTCAGTTCTACTCCACCGTGCACTTTGATGATGATGCCAAGACTATGTCCTGGATGACAAATGGCACAAAGTACACCTGCTCCTGGAACCAGTTTGCTAGTATGATTGGACTTAAGCACACTCGCAAGGAAAAGCACAAGCTTCACAAGGGAAATCACATGGATGCTAAGGACATAAGGTATATGTATGTGGACCCGGATAACTGCTCTCATCCTAACTCAAATGGACTGAAACCCTTCTTCTCAGTCTTTTTTCGGATCTGTAGGAGCACCTTAGCTCCTAGGGGAGGCAACTCTGACCGTATCCCTGCCTTTCAGAGGGATATCCTGCACTGGATTCATGGGAACCAAAAATATGATGTATTTGACTATATCTATCAGGAAGTGTGGGACATCTCCGTCTCACCCAAGCGTGGTTGTGGATATGCTCCTCACATTATGTTCATGATTGAGAAGTGTGGTTGTGGATACGCTCCTCACATTACGCTCCTCACATTATGCTCCTCAAAGCATCTGAGTCTCAAACCTCAGATTCCTTCCAACTGGACTCCCGACATCACCTCCAGTCAGTATTTTGGTGCAGTTAAGCCTCCCTCTTCTGCTCCATCTCCTCAGCCCCCTAGGGCTGCTGCTAGGGACACCGGGTCATCACGTGTCCCTCCACCACCTCGTGGGAAGAGAAGCGGGATCATGAAGATATTCAAATCTCTCTTTGGAATGTGTCGGAACATTAATCAAAGGATGGATGTCATTGAGAGGAATCAAAAAGTGCTTATGGATCATTTTGGCATTGAGCCTCCTCCACCACCTTCTCCCACGGAAGGCTCTCCTCCTCCTACTTATGCCAATCCGACGGACTCATTCACCACCGAGGAGATGAACTACTTTGGCTACTATCCTCCACCACCTCAGTTTCACACCGGTGCAACTTCCAGTGGACAGCACATTCGGTTTGAGGATGAAGACGAGGACCCCGCAGCCTATGATCTTCGTACCCGTAAGGGCAAGGCGCCCGTTGTTGATGACGAGGATGAAGACGACGAAGAAGATGAAGACGATGAAGACTATGATGATGAGTAGGAGATCGTCCTTTGCTAGCGTCCTTGCTTTTCTCCTTTTTTGGTGTCTTGATGCCAAAGGGGGAGAAGTAATCTATCTTTTGCTTGTGCTTATTCGTTTAGTTTGTGAGTTGAGAGAGTTGAACTATTTGGAGTTGTAAAACTTTATGTCATCTTTGTGGTTTGTGAACTTATTTGGTTTCTTACTTATTGTAATGGTACTTCGTTGGTTATGCATTTGTGTGAAATCCTATGTCATTTGCATTGTCTTTATCTTTTTTGTATATTTGTTGCAAATTGACACACATGCATGGTGTTAGGGGGAGCTCTCACACTTTTCTCTAAATATGTGCATTTGTTATTACTGCTTATCACCTCACTCATGCACACATTTAGAGGGAGCTCCACATCAAACTAAATCTCATTGGATAATTTTTTTGAATTCTAGTTGTATTATAAGCAATCACCAAAAAGGGGAAGATTGAAAGTGCATCTAGGCCCCTAATTTTATTTTGGTGATTGGTGTCAATACAATTAAGAACGGACTAACATTTTATTGAGCTTGTGTATAGACAACACTTCAAAGTTTGGTGAAAGAAATGCATAAAAGCAAAAAGGAGAAAAGAAGATGACAAAGTGCTTCAATGATGAAATTGAAAATATGCTCAAGAATGAAGTTCATGGAGTTTTTATTTTATCTTGAGTATAGGAAGGCCGTACTATCAAGAGGAACACAAGAGTCGAAAGCAAAAATGATCCAAGTGCCTAAAAACCTTTTTCCAGTGCCTTTTCATCGGACTTGTCCGACGTGTCGTACAGGTCCATCGGACTCCAGTAGCGTTGCCACTATGGGCCGTCGATATGTTTGACGGTCATTGGAGTTGTCCAATGACCTAAGAAAAGTCCGACGTGTCAGACATCTTCATCGGACTCCAGTTTCACTGCCACCTTGTGTCATCAGACATGTCCGATGACCATCGGACTTGTCCGATGAACCAGACTTGTCCGAGGCATCGGGCATGCCCATCGGACTCCAATAACCATGCCACTTTGAAGTCTTCGGACTTGTCAGATACAGATCTGAGAAATACCCCTTTAAACGGCTCTTTTTCTCCCTGGGCTATAAATAGGACCCCATCTCGCCCCTTGGCAGGTTGGTCACTAATTCCACTCAAAAACACTCTCAAGCTCACTTTGCTCTCCCTAACTCTCCTCCCTTGCTTCCAGTCTTGATTCGTTATAGGATTGAGAGAAGATTGAAGAGCTCCATCGCCTCCAAGCTTCCATCCTCTTGAGCACTTAGTTCATCCTCACCGCCGACAACTCTTGTGTTTGTTACTCTTGGAGATTTATCCCCTAGACGGTTAGAGGTGCTTATTGAGCTGCCAACTCGTGTGGTGATGCTTTGGGAAGTTTGTATTGACCCCTCCTTTGTGGAGCTGCTAGTGAAACACCGAGTTTGATCTTTGTGATCACTTGGAGAGGTTTAGGGTTGAAAGAGACTCGGTCCTTTGTCGATCCCTCAACAGAGACGTAGGCTTCTTTGTAGAGCTGAACTTCGGTGAAAAATCACGTGTCTGTTGTGAGCTTTACTACTTGTCCTTCACATACTTGTTCTTGCTCTTAATCTTACTAGTTAGGGTTTGCTATGTATTTCTCAAATTAACTTGTGTAGGTTGCATGCTAGTTCATTTACTCTTTTCTACAGCTTACTCTAGCTTGTAATCACTTGTTCCTAGCTTGCCTTGAACTAGTTTTAAGTTTTAGCCGTCCGATCTACTTTTCTATCTCTTGCCATCGGGCAAGTCATCGGACTTTACTCACAATCGTCGGACAAGTCCGACACTGCGTATTTAACTTTTATTATTAAGTCATTTTCAGGGATAATTGCCTATTCACCCCCCCCCCCTCTAGGAACTTTCACATCCGGCTGCTCCATATATATCTCTTCCTCTAACTCTCTATAAAGAAAAGTGGTCTTTACATTCATTTGGTGTATATGCAGACCATAGGAAGCTGCAAGTGCAAGAAGCACTCTAATGGTGGAAATTCGAGCAATAGGAGAGTATGTATCAAAGAAATCCTCTCCTTCTCTTTGTGTGAATCCCTTGAACACAAGCCTAGCCTGTACTTTTCAATAGTGCCATCAGGCCTTAATTTTTTTTTAAAGATCCACTTACATCCAATTGGTTTGCACCCGCTTGGACACTCAGTGATCTCCCAAGTCCAATTTGACATGATAGAGTCCATCTCATTATGGACTGCCTCTTTCCACTATTCTGCATCTAAAGATACATAAGCCTCTAAAAGAGAGTTGGACACATCATTCACAAGATAAACAATATTGTCATCACCAAAAGATTTTGCAATCTTTTGTCTCTTACTCCTACGAGGAGCTTTTTTGATGATATTGTCATCTTCTTCAGATGGTGTGTGTAATTCATTGTTTATCTCACATGGTGGTGTGTCGTCCTCAAGAGCATTCACATGATTGTGATAATTCTTACTCTAAGAAGTGCTACCTGCTGCTCTCATAGGAAATATATCCTCAAAGAATGAAGCATCTCCCAACTCCATGATAGTATTCAATCTTTGTTCAGGAGTATCAGATTTAACTACTAAGAATCTATAGGCCGTACTGTTATGTGCATATCCCAAAAATGCACAATCTACTGTTTTGGGTCCAGGCTTTCTCTTCTTTCGCTCAGGTAAATTAACCTTTGCCAAATAGCCCCGAGTCCTCAAGAAATTGACATTGGGTTTTCTCTCATTCCATCTTTCGTAGGGACTGACTTCTCTATTTTTAGTCACTACCCTGTATAGGACAAATTTTGCTGTCAAGATAGCTTCCCCCCACCATTCATAGGGCATACCGACGCTCTCTAACATGGCATTCACCAAATCTGTTAGAGTTTGGTTTTTCCTCTCAGCCACCCCATTTGTGTGAGGTGAATATGGTGGTGTCACTTCATGGATAATACCATGTTCAGCACAGAATTGAGAGAAATCATTTGAGGTATACTCTCCTCCACGATCATCACGTAATCGTTTGATTTTTCTCTAAAGTTGGTTTTCAACCTCGTCCTTATAAACTTTAAAGTAATGTAAAGCTTCATCTTTAGTTTTTAGCACGTAATATAGCAAAAGCGAGTAGCATCATCAACCAAAGTCATAAAATATCTCTCGCCTACTCCTGTCAACAATCCATTCACATAAATCAGAATGAATAAGATCTAACGGTGCCAAGTTTGTCTTTTCCTCTAAACTCTTAAATGGTTTTTGAGGTTGTTTTGCTTGCACATAAGATTGACACTTTGATCCTTTGACAATATTGAACTTTAAGCTCTAATATGGACATTCTAGCAATGGTGTCAAACCCAATATGACAAAAACATGAGTGCCACACATCAGCCTCACAAATATTTTTATTTATCATAGATGCAACATTCAGATTATAAGAATAATTAGAAGTATTCAAGTAGAACAAGCGTCTGCTTAAAGAGCCTTTGCAACAAAGTTTCCAAACTTCAACATTACAACTTTATTTGCCTAAAACTAAAATCTGAAATTAGAATAACATGCATATTTCCAATAATCCAAAAACCTTATCGGTGCATTTATTCTATTATTTTAGTAATGGCTGGTGCTTTGGATGCAATAAAACCTGAGAGGTTTGGCGGTGGTGAAAACTTCCATCGTTGGCAGACTAAATTCAAATTCTGGCTTTTGTTAATGGGACTATGGTGGGTGATCCACCAAGTAATGCCATTCACGGTTGAGCAGACCACTACGTTTCCCACAATGCGCGATTCAACACTTGGCTACATCTTGACCCTTTTAGCAGATAATTTATATGATGTGTATATGAATTATTCTGATCCCACTGAGTTATGGGATGCACTTGAGTGCAAACATGCCGTCTCTGAATCCGATCGCCTGCTGTACACATGTGAGCAATTATTTGACACCAGCATTGATGCTGCAAAGTCTATAGTGTCTCAAGCTCATGAGTTACAGCTTCTGGCCAGAGAGATTGCAAGTTTGGGATGTCTTTTGCATGATCAAGTTGTGGCAGCGAGCATTGTTATCAAACTCCCTACCTCGTGGAGAGATTTTGCCACGAGCTTGAAACACAAGAGGGAAGATATCTCAACTGAGAATATGATTATAGCCCTCAATGTGGAAGACAAGGCAAGGACTAAAGACGCTCCAAGCACTTCTATGGCTGCAGAGAATGGTGCTAGTGCAAATGTTGTAGTTGAAAAGAAAACTTACTACAACAAGAACAAGGGTAAGATGCTGGCCAGTGGAAAGCCTAATCAAACCACTAACTTCAGGAAAAACAATGCGAAAAAGGACAACAGAACATGCTATGTGTGTGGCAAATCAGGGCATCTTACGAAAGATTTCCGCCACCACAAAGACAATTCTAATGGACAGCATAAGAAGGCTGTCAATGTGACCATGGCAAAAACAACAGTGATGAGACCGATCCATCTGGGTATGGTAATTTACCATTTATTTTTTCAGCCATTCAATCTTTGGATTGGTGGATTGAGATGTGTGCCAATGTTCATGTGTGTTCTGATTTGTCTATGTTCTCTTCTTATCAGGGGATGCGGTCCTCCACCATCCTGACGGGAAACGGATCATCTGCTTTTGTTCTTAGTGTTGGTACACTCGAACTGAAGCTCACTTCAGGGAAGATTGTCCTCTTGAAGAACGTGTAGCATGCTCCCACAATAAAGAGGAATCTGATTAGTGTTTCCTTATTGTGTTAGGATGGTTATAAGTTAGTGTTTGAGGCAAATAAAGTTGTAATATCTAAGTTTAGAAACTTTGTTGGCAAAGGCTATTTAAGTGGAGGCTTGTTCCGCTTGAATACTTCTAATTATTCTTATAATCTGATTGTTGCATCCGTGATAACTTAAAATATTTGTGAGGCTGATGTGTGGCACTCATGATTTTGTCATATTGGGTTTGACACCATTGCTAGAATGTGTAGATTAGAGCGTATTCCTAAGTTCAATATTGTAAAGGATCAAAGTGTCAATCTTGTAGCGCAAATAGTAGACGAAGCAGACCATCGATGTATAAGTCGTAGTTCGTCGATGAGGCAGCGCATATCATTGTGGATCAGCCTCGAGCGGTCGCGCAGATGCGCTGCCTAGAAACCTTATTGCCGCCCCTCGTGCAGGCTTCATAACGACAACGGTTTGGAGATTCTGCTCACCCTTTTCCTCGGTGTACGGCGAAGAATAGGGCTAGTGAGATGGAAGCAGCTCAACACCATAGCACAGTTCTCCAAAGAAGAAGAAGTGGAAGGGAATTTTTAGGGTGTGGAAACCTGGACGTCACAAAGGGCCTAATATAGGCACGACTGCCCTCTAGGAGCCGTTTCTTCTCTAATTGCGCCCACTAATTAGCAGCTAATAGCATGGCTGGCCTATTAACTCTAATTATGCTATTAACCATGTATTAATCCTCTTTGATTAGTACATAATAGTTCAGAATTATGGAGGCTACAAGTGGCAAAAATTACGTAGGCTCACAGACACGCCACGCCACGATCGCGCGTCGCAAGTCACAAGTCACTTGGGACAATACACGAAAAATCATGTATGCACACGCATATGCGTGCGTGTGTACTCATAGCAATGCTCTCTTTCTCTCCCAATGCTTTCTTTATTCAGCAATGGGTACGAGTGCTGCTATTTAAGTTGGTGTGGACCACCATAGACAAGCAAGATAGGACTAAAACCAACAACCAGTTATTGCTTTAGAATTTCTCATCAATAGGCCATATAAAATGGGCCAAATTACAAGAAGAAGCATCTTCAAGGTTTGGAATGCCTTTAGAGAATCTAAGGACCACCAAAATTTCACACCTTTTTTACAGCAGCTTGGTCATAGGCTTCGCAATGAAAGAAAATTTCTTTTGATGAACTATCGATAATAACCAGCAAGTCTGAGAAAGCTTCTGATTACTGTGACAATTGTGGGCTGTTTCGAGCAAGCACATCTTGCACTTTTGATGGATCAATGGTGACATCATGCTCAGTGATGACAGGCCCATGAAAAGCCGCTTCTTTTAGCAAAAACACACACTTGCTGAATTTTGCATAAAGTTGGTGTTCACGCAATTTTCAAGCACAACTCATAGATGGTGAGCATGCTTCTTCTCGGTCTTGGAGAAAATCAGAATGTCGTCAATGAAAACCATGACAAAAACATCAAGTTCCTCCATGAACACGCTGTTCATCAAGTACATGAAGTACGGAGGAGCATTGGTTAATCCAAAAGACATGACTAGATACTCATATAGTCCTCATCGAGTAGAGAAGGAAGTTTTGAAAATATCCTCTTCTCTGATTTCTATTTGATGATTGCCTAGTGTCAAGTCAATTTTGGAGAAGACACAAGCACCGACTAGCTGATAGACAAGAATATCAATTCGAGTAAGTGGGTATTTATTTTTGATGGTGACGACATTCAACGGTTGGTAATCGACACACATCCGTAAAGAGTTATCTTTCTTCTTAACAAAAAGTGTCGGGCAGCCTCAATGGGAAGTACTCAGATGAATGAAACCTTTGTATTGAAGTTCCTTCAGTTGCTTTTTTAGTTCAGCTAGCTCATCGATAGACATTGGGTAGGGTCTTTTAAAAACTGGTGTGGTTCCGGGCTCTAGTTCAATAGAAAACTCTACCGCCCGGTGGGTGACATTCCTGGCAATTCATCCAGAAACACATCTGGATACTCACACACCACAGGGACGGAAGATAATTTAGGAATTGCAACAGCTCCTAAACAATGCAAACCAGTCTTCCCTTTTCCAAGATACAAAGATATATGTTGATGGTGTTAAATACCAATTTCCCTACAAAGGTAGAAAGTCTTAGCATTTCATACTTGCATGTTAGCTAGGAATAATAAGATTCTACTTGTCCTTGGAGATTTTATGTGCATGCAGGGATTTGATATAAAAGAAGTCGAGAAATGGAGCATAATCCGAGGAAACACCATTCCAGTCAATGGGAAGGTGCCAACTGGACATCTCTCGAATTGCAGACATGGCTGCATAGGATTCCTCCGAAGAACACCGGCTCAAATTAGAAGAGGACTCACCTACCAGCCACCTGGAAGAAGTACACCCTAAGGGGGCCCACCTGCAGGTCGAAAGATCTAGGGGCTTGGTCGGCCGACCTGGTCAAGAGCCCTTTTGGGTCGGGCTTCCACATGTCGACTCCTTAGTGCTTTGGGAATGTCGGTGCATGGCAGTTCCATGGTGGTTACACCCTAGTACCGACTTATGGACCTTATAGATAGAAGGGGAGAGATTCATGTCAACAGACACACTCAAGAGTTATTCATTTCCCTATTTCACTTAGTAGTTTCCTAGTCCTGGTGGAGTTTAGTTTAGGTGGACCCTTGTTCAAGTCTCCAAGTCATATGAGTATTGGTATGGCTCTTGTATCCCTTCCTTTATTCTATTTTATTATGACTTTGTTCTATTCAAATAATATTGTTCTTCCATATAGTTGTGCTTTGATATGTGTTCCTTGTTTGGTCATATATCATATTCATGTCATAGGACTTTATGCTTTCATGATGATATAGACTTGCTACCTTGTTGTCATGATAGACATATACCTTGACTATAGTCTAAATATTATAATGCTAGTTGTACTTTAGTCTAGTTGTTGTGCCCCAATGTGGGTTTGATATCCAATTGGGATTGCAATTGCTTAGCTCATGACTTGTTAATCTGTAGGGTTAGAGTTATGTGTGGTTTAGTTCTTGTTAATCCAATCGGTGATTCTAAGTGTTTGATCAATGCTAGAATCCTACTTAAATATATAAGTGTTACTTTAGTCTAGTTGTTGTGCCTTAATGTGGGTTTGATATCCAATTGGGATTGCAATTGCTTAGCTCATGACTTGTTAATATGTAGGGTTAGAGTTATGTGTGGTTTAGTTCTTGTTAATCCAATCGGTGATTCTAAGTGTTTGATCAATGCTAGAATCCTACTTAAATATATAAGTGTTTGATCAATCCTAGATAGTATCGACCACCTCGTAATCCACGGTTTGTAGAGGTAGGCAGTAGGTGGTGACATCCCTATCTGTCCTTTGTACTCTTCCACGTTCAATTATGATGTGTGTCCAAGACGGAGTTGCCTTGTATATGCCGGTCATGTATCCGTACACGGATTGTTGAGTGCATTAGACTATGACTAGTATAGACTTGCATGTAATTGTTTGACTATGTGACTATATAGATAGACTAACATTAGAGATACGACTTTGCTCTCCTAACTAAAACTCTCTAGAGGCTTAGGACTTTTATTTATCTTTAGAAATGATTGCTCTATGTGTCATACTACCCCTATCCTTTATGATACTTACCCCTGTATAAGCTCTAGTTGCTCATACCAATCTTTGTGTCTACGTTACTATTAACAATCATATATTCATGCTAAAGCCTTCCTTTGGTAGAACTATAAATGACAAGCTATTGGAGCAATCCAGTAGTGAAATGATACAATGGTATTATCTGTGCACTTGAGGATCTTACTATATTCACACTAAGGTGAATCTTTATAATTATGTCTGACGCCATTGCCAGGGATGATTATATCGATGTAACTTATCAAACGTTAAGAAACGTCAATAAGCATTTCTGGCATGGTTGCCGGGGAAGGCATATAAGAATATATATTGATAATAATGACATAAACATATTGGTTGTATAGTAGTCATTGTTTATGCAGGCTAACCTTGTATGTTTTCTGCCTTTGGTGTGAAAACAGGGTAGTGCATGATCGGTTTGGATCTACCTGAAAACTTCATCGAGAATCTGGATAGAGTTTTAAGGAAATTTAGACTTAACATCTCTTCTCCTCGAAGCTCTAGGCCAACAGATCAACAAGTCCTCACCGCACCACTATAATCCAAGCCAATGGCTGAGAGGGATCTCAAGGACTATTCCGCTCCCTTTGCCAATAACATGCTCACTGGGCCCGAGATTGACATCAGGGATGGAAACTTTGAGATCAGGACCAGTCTAATAACGATAGTGTAGGCTAGCCCATTTTGTGGTAAAGCCAATGAAGACGCCAGCGCTCACTTGCAGCATCCTTAGAGTTGTTCCACACCATTACCATAAGGAATGTGGATCCAGATGCCATTAGGCTCCGTTTGTTCCCGTTCTCACTGCTAGGCAAAGCCAAGCAGTGGTTCTACGCCAACAAGGAGGCTGTCAACACTTGGGAGAAATGCTCTACTGTGTTCCTCGTGAAGTTCTTCCCGTTGGGTAAAACCAACTCCTTACAGTGAAGAATTTCGAGTTTCCAGCAGGTGACTAGAGAAACAGTACCTGAAGCATGGGAAAGGCTTCAGGAGTACATCCTAGCCTATCTCGATTATGGAATGGATAAATGGCTTATTATCCAAAACTTCTACAATGGACTGACGGCTTCAAATCATCAACACATTGAGCCGCCGCTGCAGGAGCCTTCTTCTCACTCGCCGTTAATCGAGCAACCAAGTTGATTGAGAAGATGGTCTCCATTCAAGGCTGGAATCATGAGCAACTCCAGCCATGTGCGTGTTGATGGTCGTTAAATACCAATTTCGACCATCAATATACCTATAAAAGTAGGAAGACTTAGCATTTCATACCTGCATGATAGTTAGGAATAATAAGATTCAACTTGTCCTTGGAGATTTATATGCATGCAGGGATTTGATACAACAGAAGTGGAGACATGGAGCATAATTCGGGAAAACACAATAATGGGACGGTGCCAACTGGACTTCCCTTGGACTGCATACGTGATTGCATAGGATTTCTCCAGAGAACAACGACTCAAAACAAAAGAGGACCCACCTATCTGCCACCCCGAGGAAGCACAGGCCCCACTCTCTAGTCGGGCGACCAAGGGGGAGGTCGGTCGACCTAGTCCTGAGACCTTTTCGGCTGGTGTCGGTATTTAGATCATCGACGAGTAGAATTTGTTCACAGGGATGCGCGCTTCGGGCTCGGCAATGGCTAAGCAAGAGGACACGAGGGATTTTATTGGTTCAGGGAAAGCCCCTATGTCCAGTTCGCGGGTCTGATCGTGTTACTTGCTCTGGTGAGGGGGTACAATGGTAATGAGACAGGAGAGTGCTCCAAGTCTCGGGTGAGAGGTGTGCGTGTATGTGATAATTATTGTTGTGTGTATTGTGTCTCGTGTAGTCGATCCTCAGAGAAGAGTGTGGGTCTCCCCGTTTATACTTCAAGGGGAAGGGCCCAATTATAGAGAGAGAGAGATAGATTTCTACACGTGTTGAGTTGGTGGAGGCATGCTGAAGAAGGCGAAGCCCTCAGTCGGCGACGTGGTCTTCGATCTTCATGGGCCCTATTGCCCGGGCTTTGCGTCAGAGGGACGGTACTGCGACCGATCGTGCCCCCATTCTCCATCGTCGAGTCGAGTCCCCTTGCATTCCTGTAGCCGGCGTGTATTGTCGTGCGTAGGGAGGTGCAGCATTGGCTTTGTGTCAGCATAGTGGCCATGGCATTTAAGACCGGGTGGTTGGCAGTTGTTGACCATTGGCTCGCTCGACCCCCTCCATCAGGGGTTGCTGTGTCGGGTTGCGTCAGTCCGGACCGGCTTGGAGTTGGAGTCCGTACCGTCCGGACGAGGCAATCGAGCTTCTCCACTCCGCCACTCCTTGCCTAGCCAGGGTTCCCTCACCCGTTCCTGTCTGGGCTCAGTCCCACTGATGGGAGTTGATAGAGGTGGCGTTTGACTATCGATTATGGGGGGGGGGGCACACCGTCCTCGCAATAGTAGTGGCAGCGGGGCATCCGTCCTTGCCCCGGAGTGGATAGGCTCAGGCTAATGGCTAAGTCATCTGCTTGGAAGTGCAAGCCATTCCCGCGCTCCATCAAGGCAGAGCGATCTGCCCTCTTTCCCTTTCGAGGGGTCGAGAGGGGCGTAGCAAATCCCCGACCCCCATTGAGGGGTCGAGCGGGACGCGACCGGCCCTCGACAACTCGGGGGTCGAGCAAGTTGGGGTAATGGCACGGCTAAGGCATAACTGCCGTAGGGATGCTTCCCGTGGGGGCCCACACGAGGGCGCCTTGGTGGCGATCATATGGGCCCTGTTGAGTCTGACGCATTTGAGTCCTTAGGAGGTGGCACGTGGCACCGTGTTATTTACCCTCGATAGTAGCCCCCGAGCCCCCGAGCGAGTTGGAGGGTCGTTCGGGAGATGTTGACGTGGGTGTGGGCGGATGGCATGAAGTTGCATGTGGGTTGCCTGGTTTACGCGAGAAAGGTGCACGCGAGTGCACCCAACGAGTTTAGCCCCCGAGCCAGAGGGGGAGTTTGGTCAAAACTCATGCTCCATCTTAACACGTTTGTGGGAAGGTTTGGTCATTCGTCCGTTGGAGTGCGCCCGAGCGCACCCGTCATGTGTAGCCCCCGAGCCAAACGAGGAGTCCGAACGGACTCGTTCTTTGGCTGTTTGCATCTGAAATGATCACGGGGGGTACCATGGGTCCCGTGCTCCTCGGTCTGCATCCCTTAGGGTGGACAGACGGCGCAGGGCATCATTGGTGGAGGATTCGTGTAAAAAGGTGAGCCATGGCACTGTCGGCACGACAGGTTTCTTGTCATGTTTTGGCGTGCAGCACGCAGGGGCATCTTCTGGTAGGGGCCTGGATCTGCTGTGCGTCAGGGGAATTTGAGGCTGGCGCCTTGCTTAAAAGCGGGCCCCTCTCTTTTTTCTTATGGCGTGGTGCGCGCGACATCGTTGGTGGCGCCAGGTCTTTGTCCCCATGTGGCGTGTAAGAGCCTCTCATGAACTCGCATTGGGTTCGGTGCCCGTGCAAGGAATCCGAGGCTTGGGCCTAGCTTGGCTATTTAAGGACACGGCCGGACAATGCTCTGCTTCATCCCACACCCAGCTTTACAAGCCCTGAGATACCTGGGACAAGACTGACTTTCGCTAACTGGTCCATCATTCTCATGACTGCCGGTTTTGACGATGTCCCTGGTGATAAGGACGGGGATGGAGACCCGCCGATAGCAAGTCCCCGGCCGTCCTGGTGTGGCGGCTCCGTCGGTCGTGGGAAGGTTGGCTCGACTTCTATTGTGTCCTCCCCTTGTTGGGGTGAGATGGAGATAAAGGGACCTTCGCATGGAAGGTCGCCATGGCCCATTAGGTCCCCTCGTGTTCGTCTTTGGCGGCGTCTGTAGGAGCGAGGTCAAGAAGAGGCGCCGGACCAGACTTCCCACCAACATGGGTGCCGTTGGTCTCAAGCAGCGGCTCCAGCAACAGCCGTACGGCGTGGCCGGGCTGCTCGCCTTCTTTGTTGGGGGAAAAGGCCGATACCAAATGAGGGCGTCTTTCCCTCACGACGAAGCATTACAGGCACTTTACCTTGTACGTACCCACCGAGGTGCCGGTACCGCTTTTTCTTTGTGGTAGGCCCCTTGGGTCGATCTTTTCCTTCCTTCCCCCTCTTTTTTCTCTAGATTCGTTGACACTCGCTTTGTAAAGCGAAGAGAGGGAGCCTGTTAGAGTTAGCCTTAAACGGTCTTGTAAATAAAGAATAATGAATGTGACCCCATCGTTGGGTCTCGTTTGGTGATGCCGGCCCTTGTGTCCCCGCTCGATGCAGACGGATCGGTTGAGCGGCTGTTTTCCTTTCGTGTACCGTTCGTGAGATGGAGGATAGAGCTAGGCCCCGCTTTTGCCTCGGTGGCTGAAAAGTGGTTGCTCGATGAGCTGCTATCGGGTTCGTTTGAGTGAGGTCTCTGGTTCCCTGTCGACAGGGTCCCAGCGAACCAGCTTGTGGTCGACCTCATAAATCCGTCTTTCCGGCTCGACTAGTTGTCACAACCGTTCGATAGGTTGTGATGGCTAGGTGCCTCTCTTTGGGGAGATACCAAAGGTCGAGTCAGAGCGGGACTCAAATGCTACTCCGTGATGCCCCTGACCCCTCGGGGTCGGGGTTCTAGCCGCTAAGTGTGCCCATCACTCGTGCCCCTCGCTCTGTTCGTGCCTTAGGCGGCTATCGAACCCGCTCATGGGGCCAGCCTTAGAACCTTGGCATAGAATAATGGACGTGTCCCCGCTGTTGGGTCTCGTTTGGCGATGCCGTCCCTCGCATCCTTGCTCGATGCGGACGGATCGGTCGAGTGGCCATTTTGACTTTTTTGTTTTCTCCTTCTGCGTCTCGTTCGTGAGATGGAGGATAGAGCAGGGCCACGCTTTTGCTTCGGTGGTTGAAACGCGGTTGCTCGAAGAGATGCTATTGGGTTTGTTCGAGTGAGGTCTTTGGTTCCCAGTCGACACGGTCCCAGCGAACCAGGTACTGGTCAACCTTATAAATCCGTCTTTCCGACTCGACTGGTTGTCACGACCATTCGATAGGTCATGATGGCTAGCTGCCTCTCTTCGGGGAGATACCAAAGGTCGAGTCGGAGCGGGACTCAAACGCTACTCCATGATGCCCTCGACCCTTAGGGGGTCGGGGTGTTGGCTGCTAATTGTGCCCATCGTTCCTGCCCCTCGCTCTGTTTGTGCTCTAGGCAGCTGTCGAACCCACTTGTGGGGCCAGCCTTAGAACCTCGACGCCATCGGGCCGTCGGTGCAGCTTTCAGCCCCTTATCCCGTCTTACCTGCGCCGCTCATCCCTCACCGGGGTCGAGCGGCTTGCCTCGCGCCTCCACCCTGTTTGTTGCTATTTGTCCGCCGAGTCAGCCCGGGTCGGTCGCATCTATTGCGGCAAGGCCTGACTGGTGGGATCCATGTGTATTTCCTGCTTCAGAATTCGAGGCGCGGCATGGGGCCTAGCTTGGCCCCGCACTGTCAGCTCCCACTACCTGAGTAAATAAGAGGGACTGAGTGGGTTACCTGACCTTTGCGTCATGCGCAGCGCGTGGCCGTTCCGTCTTTCTTGGCGTGGCCGCCGAAGGGATGTTTCTTGTAGTGATGACAGTAGAGGCGGGCCCGCGGTGCGTAGAGCCGTTCGTGAAAGCCGTGAAATTTTTGGGATAATGGGAAAAGTGGAGTTATGGAGGGGCGTGGGTTATCACGTCCGCGTTCTGTGCGGGGTGAGTGGTTGAGAGGCTTATCATCTGGCGGGCTGTGGGCGGATTTTCCACGGTCAGTTGCGGTTGCGCTCCTGGCTCATCCTTCTATTTAAGCCGTGGGCACCGCCTCTTCTGATCTTCCTTTTGCCTTCCTCGTTTCCTTGCCCCTTTCTCTCCTTCGTCCCTAGCAATCTCCTCTATCGTAGCCTTGCCGCCGTAATGTCTGTCACCCGTTCCACGATGACGAAGAAAGAGTTGGAGGGACTCGTCGAAGCCGGGCTTCTCGCACCCCTCACCGAAGCGAGGGAATGGGCAGTGCCAAGGAACAAGATGGGGCCAAAGCCCTCGAGGGGCTACGTGGTGTCGTTCGTCCCTTTCCATGAGCGCGGGCTTGAGCGGCCGGCGCACGACTTCCTCCGGGCGCTGCTTCACCACTACAAGGTGGAGTTGCAGCACCTGAATCCCAATGGGATCCAGCACATCTCGGCCTTCATGGCCTTGTGCGAGGGATTCCTTCGGATATTGCCCAACTTTGACCTGTGGTGCCACTTCTTCCTCGTGTCCTGCATCCGGCGTAGGGTCGGGGGCGAGAGCTTCCCGTGCACCATCGGGTACGCGGGGATCCGGCTTCGCGGCGAGCGCACGGGAGAGTACCTCTCGATGCCCACCCCGACCACCCACTCGGGTTGGCACAAGAGGTGGTTCTACCTGCTCAAGACTCAGCCGCGGTCGCTACTAGCTATCTGTCAGAGCTGCAGGCCTCTCACAAGAGGGAAGAAGGTAGGCTTTTCGTGACCCCCTATCTTGCGTGTTGTTTCTTTTCAGTTTGCTAATTTTTGTCGGGTATTGGATAGACCTCGGATCAAGGATAGCGGCGGTCGAGGACTCCCTTTATCGGGAGGTCGAGGAGAAGGGTGTGTTTCGCGTTCTGATGGGTCGAGCGGCGTGGGCGCTTCACGTGGATGTCCCTCTCGACGCCGCTCCCACCGAACAAGTCGGGAGGTTGATGGAGGCGGGGCACGAGTGGATCAAGCGGGGCATGCGTCACGGTGTGCGTACCACCTTTAGCGTGTTCGCCACCCACTTCAACCTGGTCGAAGCTGAGTTCGGGGCCCTGAGTGCGGGCCACGTTGAAGGGCACACCCCCGCGCAGGTGGAAGTGATCCGCGCTCGCAACACTCCCCACACCGACGTCCAGGCTCGCTCGTACGAGGAGGAGGTGCTCCCTAGAGCTGAAGAAAAGAATTAGTCAGTGTCTTTTTGGTGGGCTACCATGCCCGTGTAATAACTTAATTTTGAACTATCGTCTATTTAATTTAGGTGGCCCATGGTGGCCTTAAAAAGTTTTTAATTTTGATTTAATTAAGCTATTTCGTGTGCTCAGTCTGTTGTCTTCCCAGTTTTGGCTCGCAAAGTTTGAGCCCTCGGGCGCTTCAGAAGTTTATTCTTGCCGGTGATCGGCGTTGTCGTGGTCGCTGGGGCAAGCATGACGTTGCGCCATCCGACTGGCTCGACTGCGAACCGCTTCGCCGGTGGCTTACTTTGTTTGCCAGTATGGAGAGGCTCGAGGCTGAGGAAAAAGAAAAAGGCAAGGAAAGCGAAGAAAGGTTTAAGGCAAAATAAAGGCGTGCCACATAGGCCTGTTGTGCCCTTCCAGCCCCTGAGCGACACTTGACCCCTCGAGAGGGGTCGGGTGTCGTTTAGGAGCAAGTGAGGCGTGTAAGGGTCGCAGGAAATAGAAAGCTAGGGATAGAATTTACGTAGCTGTGAGATATTCCACGCATTCTTGAGCTCGTCGCCCTCCATCGTCTTCAACTTGTACGTGCTGGGTCGGAGGACTCGAGAGACGACGATGGTCCTTTCCAAGGCGGCGAGAGCTTGTGTCGACCCCTGTTGTCTTGAACCCTACACAGAATGAGGTCGTTCACGAGGAGACCTCTGTCTCTCACGTTTCGGTCATGATAGCGGTGGAGTGCTTGTCGATACTTGGCCGAATAGAGGAGAGCAACGTCTCACGCCTTATCTATTTGGTCCAGCGCATCTTGGAGCATGGCTTCATTGCCTTGCTCGTCATACGCGCGCACTCGAGGCGCGCCATAGTCGAGGTTGATGGGAAGGATAGCCTCCGACCCATAGACCATGAAGAAAGGCGTGAAGCCTGTTGCGCGACTATGGGTCGTACGTAGGCTCCATAGCACGGCGTGGAGTTCAGCCGCCCATCAACCACTGAACTGCTTCAGGTGGTTGAAAATGACGGTCGGGTCGAAGATTTGGGGCTTCAACTCTTGGAGTATCATGCCATTCGCTCGGGGTGAGCGACTGCGGCCCAGTCGATGCGAATGTGATAATCGTTGCAGAACTTAAGGAATTTATTTCCCATGAACTATGTTCCGTTATCCGTGATTATGGAGTTTGGGACCCCAAATCGGTGGATGATGTCGAGGAAGAATTCGACCGCTTCTTCGGATCGAATCTTGACTAGGGGGCGTGCTTCGATTCACTTGGTGAACTTGTCGACCGCGACAAGTAAGTGGATGTAGCCCCCGGGCACTTTTTAGGGCGGGCCCACCAGGTCCAATCCCTAGACCGTGAAAGGCCACATAATGGGGATCGTTTGAAGGGCTTGGGCCGACAGATGCGTCTGTCGGGCGTAGTACTGACAGCCTTTCCAGGTTTTGACTATGTGGGTCGTGTCGCCCACGGTAGTCGGCTAGTAGAAGCCTTGACAAAAGGCATTCCCAACGAGGGTTCAAGGTGTGGCATGGCGACCACAGAACCCCCCCCCCCCCCCCCCCCCCGTGGATATTGATGAGTAGCCTGATGCCCTTGTGGGTGGGGATGCAGTGCTGCATCACTTTGATGACACTGTATTTGTAGAGTTCCCCGTCAATCAAGACGAAAGACTTGGAGCACTGATAGAGTCGTTTGGCTTCAGTCCCATCAACAGGAAGCGTGCCTCGAGCCAAGAACTCAATGTACAGGACTCTCCAGTCGGGTGGGAGCTCGGTTCGCTCGACCTGGGGGTTGATTCGCTCGACCCTCGACTCGCCCGAATGGTCGTCCGGCTCACCCGAGCTGCTTGGTTGATCGATCTCCATCACGTCCGTGAGCTCTCCTTGGCCCCCGTGGGCTCCTTGGGTCGAACCGAGGGTTGGTGCTAGTTGTTCGCGAAGACCCCCGGAGGGAGCTGCTTGCGACCAGACGTCATTTTGGCTAGCGCGTCGACCGCCTCATTGAGGCGTCGTGGGATGTGCTTGAGCTCTAGCCCATCAATTTTGTTCTCAAGCTTATGGACCTCCTGGCAGTAGAGTACCATGGCATCGGTCCGGCAGCTAGAGTCTTTCATGATCTGGTCGACCACGAGTTGGGAGTCGCCCCAGATTTGCAGCCGCCGGATCCCGAGCTCGATGGCGATCTTGAGTCCGTTAACGAGCGCTTTGTACTCGGCAACATTGTTTGATGCAGGGAAATGTAAATGAATCGCATATTTCATACGTACTGTGAGTGGAGAGATGAAGACGAGGCCGACGCCTGCCCCTGTCCGCATGAGCGACCCATCGAAGTACATGACCCAGTACTCCCGATCGACGGGAGCGGGCGGGAGTTGCGCCTCGTTCCACTCCGCCATGAAGTCGATAAGGACCTTGGACTTGATGGCCGCTTGGGACTGGTACGTGACGTCATGCGCTATCAGCTCGAGCGCCCACTTAGCCACCTTGCCCGCCGAGTCTCTATTCTATATAATCTCTCAGAGAGGGAAGGAACTCACGATGTGAATCGGGTGGGAGTCGAAGTAGTGCCAGAGCTTGCGCCTTGCCACCATCACCGCGTAGTGAATTTTGAAGATCTAGGGATATCTGGTCTTCGAGTCGGACAGGACCTCACTGACGTAGTAGACGGGGTGTTGGACTTTGAGGGTGTGTCCCTCTCTTTTTCGCTTGACGATGAGCGCCAAGCTTACGACTTGAGTCGTCGCCGCTATGTATAGTAGCACCACCTCTCCCGGGATCAGGGGGGTCAGCACGGGCACGCCGCTCAGAATGCGCTTAACATCGTCGAGGGCGGACCGTGCCTCGGGGGTCCACTCAAACCGGTCAGACTTCTTCAGAAGCCTATATAGTAGGAGCACCCTCTCGCCGAGGCGCGAGATGAAACGGCTCAACGCCACCAGACAGCCCGTGAGCTGCTGCTGCCCTTTGAGGTTCTAGACCGGCCCTATTCGCTCGAACGGAGAGATTTTCTCGGGATTGGCCTTGATGCCTTGTTGGGAGACGACGAACTCGAGAAGCATGCCCCTCGGGACCCCAAAAACGCACTTCTCGGGGTTGAGCTTGACGTCATTTGCACGTAGCTTGGCAAAGACAAGCTCGAGGTCGGCCACAAGGGTGTCTGCCTTTTTGGACTTGACAACGATGTCGTCCACGTAGGCTTCAACCGTGTGGCCGATCAAATGATCAAAACACCGTTACAGATAGCGCTAAAACGTCGCACTGGCGTTCTTGAGCCCGAAAGGCATCGTTACGTAGCAAGTAAGAGCCGAACAGAGTGATGAAAGATGTCGCGAGTTGGTCGAATTCTTTCATCGTGATTTGGTGGTAGCCCGAGTAGGCATCTAGGAAGCAGAGAGTCTCGCATCCCGTCGTCGAGTCAACTATCTGGTCTATGTGAGGCAAAGGAAAAGGATCCTTTGGACATGCCTTATTCAGGCTTGTATAGTCAACACACATTCTCCACTTCCCATTCTTTTTTCGTACAAGAACAGGATTAGCTAACCATTCGGGATGATACACTTCCTTGATGAACCCGGCCGCCTGTATCTTGGCGATCTCTTCTCTGATTGCCCTACGCTTCTCCTCATCGAAGTCGCGTAGGCGTTGCTTCACCGGCTTGGAGCCCGTCTTGATGTTCAAGGAGTGCTCGGCAACGTTAGCGTGGAGAAAGTCGACAAGCGCGCCTTCCTATTTGGTGGTTAGGGATGCCCCCACTCTCACCGTCTTCTCCTTGTCGCCCATGGGGTCGATCTACACTTCTCTGGTGTCCTCTACAGTCTTGAACGAGGCGTTCTTATGACTGGCATCGGGGGCCCCCTCCTCGAGGTGGGCGTGGATGGCCTCGAGCTTCCCAACGGAGGCCACCGTCGCCGCCGCGAGATCGCCGTTTTCTGTCTTGCATTGGAAGACATGCTGACGATGATGACCCCTTTAGGGCCTGGCATCTTGAGCTTCAGGTAGGTGTAGTTGGGTACGGCCACGAATTTGGCGTAACACGGACGTCCCAAGAGAGCATTGTATACTCCCGGGAAGTCGAGAACCTCAAAGACGAGGGTCTCGGTCCGGAAGTTGGATGGGGTCCCGAATGTGACAGGCATGCTGATCCGCCCAAAGGGCACATCCTATCGTCCCAGGACGATCCCGTGGAAGGGTGCACCAGCTGGCTGAAGGCGTGATCGGTCGACCCTGAGCAGGTCGAGCATGTCGGCATACAGGATGTTGATGCAGCTGCCTCCGTCCATCATCACCTTGGTGAGATGGACATTGGCGATGATGGGGTCGACCACGAGCGAGTATCGACCTGGTCGTGGTACGTGTGTCGGGTGATCCGACCGGTCAAATGTGACCGGCAAATTCGACCACTTGAGAAAAGCCGGTGTCGCGGTTCCATCGTGAAAACCACACGGCGCTCGATTTTGGCGGTGCGTCGACTCCCTCGGGACTCAGGTCCCGTGAAAATCATATGGCAGGCCCTGGGGTTGGGGAACACCGGTTCCTCCAGCTCGTCGTGTCCGTCCATGGGGTCCTGGATCCCTGGTTCCGACGCCTTTCCTGGGTCCCCCTTCTTCGCCTCCTCCCGGATGAATTTCTTCATTATGGAGCAGTTCTTGAGGAGGTGCTTGACAGGGAAACCGTGGTTGGGGCATGGGCCATGCCACTTCTTTTCGAAGTGGTTCGGTGCCTCCCCTGCCACCTGCCTCGGAGGCTTGCACTCGGCAGCGGCCATGACGGGGTAGCGGCTTGTTCGTCTTCTTCTTTGGGCGGTCAAAGGTGCCGTTGCCAGCTCCTTCCTCCCACTTGCCCTTGCTCTTGCTCTCCTGTGTACGTTGGAGGACCGCTCCCACGCACTCCTCATCAGAGGCGAAGCTCGTGGCGATGTCTAGGAGCTCGCGGGCTGTGCGCGGACCCCTTTGGCCTAGCTGATGGATGAGCTGTTGTGATGTTGTGCCCGAGATGAAGGCTCCAACAATGTCCGCGTCCCCCACATTGGGTAGCTCATTGCACTTCTTGCTGAAGCATTGGATTTAGTCTCGGAGGGACTCGCCAGCTTTCTACCGGCAGTTCTTGAGGTCCCAGGGGTTACCCTGCCGGACATAGGTCCCCTGGAAGTTTCTAACGAAGATGTCCTGCAAGTCGCTCTAGTCATAAATCTGACCCTTGGGGAGGTGCTCAAGCCAAGCACGGTCCAAGTCGACGAGATAGAGCGGGAGGTTGCGGATGATGGCAAGGTCATCGATGGCTCCCCCTGCTGCTTGACACGCGAGACGATAATCCTCGAGCCAAAGGCCGAGGTCTGTCTTGCGCGCGTACTTGGTGACGGTCATAGGCGCCTGGAAGCGCTCGGGGAACTCGGCGGTGCGGATGTGCAAGCTGAAGACCCGCGGCCTAGGAGGACTCGGGCTCCGGCTCCGCTCCTCGTCAGTGTCGTCGTACCGGCCTCCGCGGCACAGCTGATGGCCTCTTTCCTGGTTTTCCCGCTCTCTCTTACGGCGATGCGCCTTGAGAGTGTGCCGTGCATCGCGGTGAGGTCCGACTCGGTCCTGGACCGAGGCTTTCTTAGGTGGGCCTGCAGCCGGGGCTGGCTGCTGGACCGAGTGCTGCTGCAATCCAGTGGCTCCGCCTTCTCCCGTCCGTCTAGACGTGGAGATCTATTGGCTGGATTGAGCGTTGCGACATTGCAGGCTCGCCGCTTGGACTCGGCGTCGTGGGCTCAGGGAGAGAACTGAGCAGGGCGGTGGCTGCCGCTATGTTTTGTCCCGCACGAGCAAACTGCGGGGGCCCTTGGTCGTCAGCGACGATGCGCTGAAAGACATCACGGGCCATGGCGCGAGCGCATCCGCCCGCGCCGGGACGGGCCAGCTCATGGTCTATCTCTTCCTTCTCGTGCTCGAGCCGGCGTCGAGTCTCTTCCAGCTCCGCCCGCCCTGCCCTCAACCGTTGTTGAAGGTCGTCTGGGCAGGGCTAGGCTTGCTGGTCCCCGGCCATAGTGACGGGAATGTTGACGAGGGTTTCCCCTCCTCCCACACCCGTCGTTGGGTTCGCCTGAGCGAGGGTCCCGGGATTCGCTGCCGCTCCGGTAACCGAGGTCCTAGCACCCCCCGCAGTCGAGGAGGGTGCAAGGGTGCCGCAGCTCTCCGCGTAGCTTCTGGACTCGGAGCTGGATTCTCCCACTGACCCGACATCGAGGAGGTCGAAAAGAGACTCGTCCGGGCGCTCGATCACACCGACAAAGCTAGAGCCCGCGAAGGCGGGAACCGCGAGTCTCGCGGTCATGCCTTGGAAACATCCCGTGGCGTTCTGCATGCCACATGGGTAGCCCTCTAAAGGGGTTCTGGTGAGCCCGTTCGGCGGGAGGGGCTCTTCTTCGAGAAGTTGCCCATGGATGTTCGCCAGTGCGAACGTGAAGTGCCGGAGGTCTTCCGGATCGGGCGTAGGGTCCAAGTAACGCTCCAGATGGAGCCACAGCTGGTCACCGTAACCGGCCAACGCCACGGAGCGGTCAGTGGTGTGCAGCCTGGCTGGCTGGAGTCGGACCACGCGCATCGCCTCGTTGGCGACTGCGACGGCTGTCGCGATAGGGTCCGGGCGTGACTCGTCGACGAGTCGCCGTGTCCCGTCCCCTGCGCTTGCGGAGTCGAGTGCGTCGTTCGTGTCCCCCAGCCACCACGGACGCGTTGCTACGGGGGTGGGCGCCTGGACTTGGGGCGGTGAAGACGTCGGAATGCTGACACAGACCAGCTTCTGGTCTGTAGTAGCAACGAACTCCAGGCACCCGAAGAACATGCTGCTGCCAGGAGCCCAAAAGGTGGAGGAAGCGGACATGCGAACCGGGAAGTGATGAAGCAAAGCGCGCAAAGCCCCCTACCTGGCGCGCCAACTGTCATGTTTAGATCACCGATAAGTAGAATTTGTTTACAGGAGTGCGTGCTTCAGGCTCGGCGATGGCTAAGCAAGAGGACACGGGGGATTATACTGGTTCGGGAAAGCCCCCTACATCCAGTTCGCGGGTCTGCTCGTGTTACTTGCTCTAGTGAGGGGGTACAGTGGAGGTGAGAGAGGAGAGTGCTCCAAGTCTCGGGTGAGAGGTGTGCATGTAAGTGATCGCTATTGTTGTGCGTATTGTGTCTCGTGTTGCCGATCCTCAGAGAAGAGTCTGGGTCTCCCCTTTTATACTTCAAGGGGAAGGGCCCAATTATAGAGAGAGAGAGAGAGAGAGAGAGAGAGAGATTTCTACATGTGTTGAGTTGGTGGAGGCGTGTTGAAGAAGACGAAGCCCTCAGTCGACGGCGTGGTCTTTGATCTTTGTGGGCCCCATCGCCCGGGCCTTGCGTCAGAGGGATGGTACTGCGTCCAAGCTTGCCCCCATTCTCCATCGTCGAGCTGAGTCCCCCCGCGTTCCTGTAGCCGGCGTGTTCCGTCGTGCGCAAGGAGGTGTAGCATGGGCTTTGTCACATCATTCAGGCAAGGTTCAATCTAGCCGTCCCTCAAGCCGTCCTGCACCCCCCATCATTAGGCGTGTCATCGCACGATGGCAGCGTAGCGTGCCTTGCCACGCCTGCCACCATTAGCGGGCGCCGGTGCTGACAAAGGAGGCAGGTATCTGGAGGGATTTGACACCTTGATACTATGTCAGCGTAGTGGGCATAGCATTTAAGACCGGGTGGTTGGCAGTTGTTGACCGTTGGCTCGCTCGACCCCCTCCGTCGGGGGTTGCTGTGTCGGGTTGCCTCTATCCGGACCGGCTTGGAGTTGAAGTCCGTACCGTCCAGACTAGGCAATCGAGCTTCTCCACTTCGCCACTCCTGGTCTGGTCAGGGTTCCCTCACCCCGTCCTGTCTAGGCTCAGGTCCCACTGATGGGATTTGACGGAGGCGGCGTTTGACTATCGATTGCGACGGGGGGGGGGGGGGGGGGGCACCGTCGTCACGTCAATAGTGGCAGCGGGGCGTCCGTGCTTTGCCCCGGAGTGGATAGGCTCAAGCTAATGGCTGAGTCATCTGCTTGGAAGTGCGAGCCATTCCCACGCTCCATCAAGGCGTAGCGATCTTCCCTCTGTCCCTTTTGAGGGGTTAAACGGGGCGTAGCGAATCCCCGACCCCCATTGAGGGGTCAAGCGGGATGCGGCTAGCCCTCGACCACTCGGGGGTCGAGCGAGTCGGGGTAATGGCGCGGCTTTTGTGGCTAAGGCCTAACTGCCGCAGGGATGCTTTCCACGAGGGGCCGCGCGAGTGGCGCCTTGGTGGCGATCATATGGGCCAAGTTGAGTCTGACAAGTGCGAGTCCTTGGGAGGTGCCATGTGGCACCCTGTTATTTACCATCGACAGCTGGGCTTCCACGTGTCATCTCCTCAGCACTTCGGGCATGTCGATGCATGGTAGTGCCGTGGCGGTTACTTCCTAGTACTGCCTTATGGTCCGTATAAATAGAAGGGGAGAGCTTCACTTGAACACACACAATCAAGAGTTATTCATTTCCCACTTTCACTTAATAGTTTCCTAGTCCTAATGGAGTGTAGTTTAGGTGGAGCCTTGCTCAAGTCTCCAAGTCATAGGAATATTAGTATGGCTCTTGTACCTTTTCCTTTATTCTATTTTATTATGACTTTACTCGATTCAATTTATATAGTTCTTCCATATAGTTGTGCTTATGATATGTGTTCCTTGTTTGGTTATATATTATATTAATGTCATAGGACTTTATGCTTTTATGATGATATAGACTTGCTACCTTATTATCATGATTGACATATACCTTGACTATAGTCTAAATGTTATAATGCTAGTTGTACTTTAGTCTAGTTGTTATGTTTCTACATGGGTTTGATATCCAATGAGGGTTACAATTGCATAGCTCATGACTTGTTAATCTGTAGGGTTAGAGTTATGTGGGCTTTAGTCTTTGTTAATCCAATAGGTAATTCTAGTGTTTGATCAATGCTAGTGAGAAACCATATGGATATGTGCCATGATTTACAATATGTGATGAGTAATTGATATTGGTTGAGTTTGGTGTTTGAGTTAAAATGCGGGAATTTGGAGATTGCATGACATGTCATGGTTATAACTAACTGGAGTTGGTGAAGATATTGGAAAAGTTGCAAGAGATGGAAAATGTGTTTGCTTGTCTCATGATGTGTAGGTCACTAGAGTCAACTTGGCGGTCAACGGCGAGAGGATCGGACACAAGTAGGAAACTTGGGGCCAGACAATCGAGAGGCCGGGTGAAGTCAAGGGTGATCCACACCATACATGTGGAGAGGCAAGGAGCACGGAAGATTTCACGGTTGAGCCTCAAAACCGTGGGTGATGATCAAGACGGCGGGGTTGACCAAGTCAAAGCTGATCGGATGTCGATGCAAGTAGAGACTTTCAATGGACCGGAGGTGGGAGAGACTTGCCGACGAGGAGAATCACGGAACGAGGTGACACGCGTCAAGATCAAGAAGTCACGCTTTGAGAAGTGTGAAAGGCGGTTTCCCGGTTTAGGCCTCAAAACCGATGGCGGGGATTGAAGGTGCACGTGGCACCATCGCGGAGCTTGCGTCGAGGCGAAGCAAAGTCGTGAAGGGCTCGATGGCGTTCGGGCGAAGGAAAAAAAAAGTTGGACGGTTTTGCTCATGATGGTAGGTGGCAATGAGTTATAGGTAAGAGTAGAGTTGTCCTGAACCCTATGTCTATATAAGAAGAAGTATGACTGGTGTGAGAGGTGCATCTTCCTAGTAGGCTTGTGTTAGGTGTTCATTTTAAAGTGCTAAGAGAGGTCTTTATATAATAGAGGAGAGGAGATGGTGTGAGAGACATCTCTTTCTTTTCCGAATATTGGAAGGAAGAGGATGGCTTCCTAGTCATTTATCTATAAATCTTGTAAGCAACAATCAATGATATGAGATTTAATTTCATGCTCAATATCTTTCTCACTCTCTAAATCCTGAATTTCTCCTTTTTTTTATTTTCAGAGCTATTTTCGTGAAAATTTTCGATCTCTATTTTAAGTGAGTTCTGGCTCGGATTTTCTTGGGGATTTGGATGCTAGTACATGTGAGAACATTTGTGTGTCATGGATGGAATCGATTCCCTCACGAGCACCGCTTAATTTCAGTTTTTCTGAAATTTCCCCTTTTTGCTAGGGTTCTGCGAAATCCAGAAATTGGTGCCGAAATCTTGATCTTTGGACTGGGCTTTCGGTTGGAACAGGTAACGCATGATGTTGTGAGGCTATGCTTAAAATCGCGCGATTTTCAGGGCTCATTTCACAGGGTTTGTGATTTTTCGGTGTCTAAGTATACTGTTGTTATTACTGTTCTTGCTTTTGTTCGTATGTCTCCACTCCGTAGACTGTAGCAGCTAGCAAGCAGCTTTTGGTTGACTTGTGTAGGACAATCGTTCTTGGTCCTCACAAGAATCGTTAATCTTTGCCTGGTGGCTTCTAACTTTGATATCATTGTGTTCAGCGGCTCTCGTCAAAGACTGCATTTTTCCTTCTGCTCTGTTCTCCGACCAGGACGCCATCCAATCCAGCAGTAGCTTGCTTGGAGGCCAGCGCTTGTTTCTGTCTCTTTTCCCAGTGTTTGTGCGCAGGTCTGAAGAAGCAGCTGCAAAGTGACGACGGGCGCACAACGCACACCGAGCTCAACGGTCCTCCGCATTGCTAGACAAGCTGAGTGAAGGAAGGAGCTTCGGGTTCAGTCTGAAATTCAAGCAGCAGGCGCAGGCACACTTCCATCTCACAGGAGCAACAGGTCGTGATTAACCAGCACATCAACATGACTTCAGTGTTAGTTTCAGTGGTACGAAAGCTATGATTTTTCCTCTGTCTGAAGTTTGCAATGCCCTGTGCTTCAGTGCCTGTGTTCATTTGTTGCTCTCATGATTGTAAGAAATATTCTTTTGGCTGACCTGTACATTGGTGTGCAAGTCGAGTAGCATTCTGCTACTATCTGGTGCTTGTCAATTTGCCGAATATTGATTCTGACCAGATCGATGTGCACTGAACTAAGCTTTGCTTGCTCTCTCAAATGATTAATTAACTATCTTTGCTCTGATCGCCCACTGTAGAGATTTTAACCTTAATCCAGCAGCTATTATTTTTATCTTATGCCTCTGAGCTTGAACTGACTAGTATAATCTAGTGCTTTGTGTAACTGTCTAAGTTTCCAGTCAATTAGCCATGCTAGTTTATGAGCGTTGTAACAGCTTTCAATTTATTTGCATGGTTATTTGTTCCCTGACTTAGTTTAATTTTGCAACTACAGCTCGTATGACAGCTTTTACTGCGACAGTGTGCTAGTATTTTTGCTTATCTCTTTAATGATTGGCAGCAACTTAGCTTTGCATCAAACTAATTAGTTAGTCCTTGTCTGCATGTCATGCTTTTGGGTTAGTAACACATTGCCAGTGTTGTATCTGATAAATCTGTTTTTCTTGTTTTGCTTCTGCATTGCTTTGAGTTATTTCCTTCCTATTCCTACGGTTTGTATGTCCGTTGTGACTACGAGGTCGTGATAGGTTGGAAGAGAGGTGTGTCGGATGAAAATTTGAAAAGACCATCTGTTTCGTAAGAAATTTGTTGCGGCGCCTATTCATCCCTCCCCCCCTCTAGTTGCCTTGCTCGGTCCTTCAGCTAGAGTTCTACTTAAATGTGTAAGTGCGGTTCTTAGACGGCTAGGTAGTATCGATCACCTCGTAATCCATGGTCTGTAGAGGTAGGCAGTAGGTGGCATCCCTATCTGTCCACTGTACTCCTCCACGTTCGGTTACGACATGTGTCTAAGACGAAGTTGCCTTGTGTATGAAGGGCATGAATTCATACACAAAGTGTTGAGTGCGTTAGACTATGACTAGTATAAACTTGCTTGTACTTGTTTGACTATGTGACTATATAGGTAGACTTACATTAGAGATATGACTTTACTCTCCTAACTAAAACTCCATAGAGACTTAGGACTTCTATTTATCTTTAGGAATAAAGCTCTGTGTGTCACACTACCCCTATCCTTTATTATACTTATCCCTGTATAAACTTTGATTACTCATATCAATCTTTATGTCTATGTTACTTTTAGCAATAATATATTCATGCTACGCCTTCCTTTGGTAGAACTATAAATGAGAAGCTACTAGAGCAATCCAATAGTGAAATGCCATAACGGTATTTTCCGTGCGCTTGCGGATTTTACTCTATTGACACTGAGGTGCATCTTAATAATTATGTCTGGTGCCATTGCTAGGGATGATTATACCGATGTAACTTAGCAAACGTCAACAAACATTTCTCGCACCATTGCCGAGGAAGGCATAGAAGAATATATTGTTAATAATTACATAAACATATTGGTTGTATGGTAGTCATTATTTATGCAGGCTAACCTTGTATGTTTTCTGCCTTTTGTGTGAAAACAGGGTAGTGCATGTCCGGTTTCGATCTACCTGAGAACTTCATTGAGAATCTAGAAAGAGTTTTAAGGAAAAGTAGACTTAACATCTCCTCTCCTCGAAACTCTAAGCCAGCAGATCAACCAGTCATCACCGCACCACTAAGATCTAAGCCAATGGCTGAGAAGGCTCTCAAGGACTATTCCGGTCACTCTGCCAGTAACGTGCTCACTGGGCCCAAGATTGACATTGGGGATTGTGACATCCCAGTGTTACTATATTCTTTTTGATCATATGATTGCACCTAATGCTGGTTTAGCAAGTCATAAATCAATTCTTGACTACATTTCAAATTAATTTAAATTTGAATTCAAACCAAAGTATGATTAGGTTGAGAAGCAACTTCAAATTTTACCATACACCTAGGTGCTATCAAAAATTTATGTGATAGAGTTTGCCAAAGAAGAATTTTAGGAATTTGCTTAGAATTTTATTCAAAGAGGAAATGTCATAACTAATTTCTAGAAGTTTGAATTTTATCCATATTCAAATAACTGGCAAACTTAAGCTATTTGGATCTGGACTTTGGCAGCTGTCACATTTTGTTCTACACAACTTAAGGATTTTGTACAAATTTTTCCAAGTCCATTTGAAGTTGGGAAGTATTTTATTCTAAATTATCAAGTGGTGGCCGAGATAATTCCTGGAAATTGCTAAAACCCTGCTCGTGGGACCCAACCGTTAGTCTCTCTTCTCTTCTCCTTTTCTTTCTCGCTGGCACCTGAGTGCCTTCCGCGCCGACACGGAGGCAACCCCGTGTCACCGCCCGGCCTTCAACCCCAGTGACCAAAACCCGGCCTCGGAACCCTCCCCGACCCTCTCCCTCGGCATTTCCGACTTCTCCCTCGACGTCTCCGCTCTCTCCTCTCTTTCTCTACCTCGTTTTCTCCTCTGCGCTACCGCCATTTCTGCCGATCGCTCGAACTCACTACAAGCAACACCAGAAAGCTCGAGCTCTTAATCAAGATGGAGGCGTCGTGAATCAACCTAACATTCAGAACAAACCTCGCCTCAATCCATATCCTATTTAGCGAGAATTCGAAGAAAAACTGAGCTCTCTGTTCATGGTGTCCGAAACCGTGATCTTGTGAAATTCGTGTTCTTCAGTAAGTCTCTAAGCCAAACTTTTGATCACATACGTGTATGATGTCCTGGCACATCTTTTTGATCATTGTTTTCTACGATTTCTCCAACGGGTTTCAAGCCAGGAGAACTTTTCCCCTTCAGCTGCCGTCGGCCATTGTTGGGCTCCACGACGACGGTGCTGCTCGACCCTTCTCCGTCGCCTCGGTGATCATGCCAAGTTCCATCTTGACCCTCTGGTGCTCCCCAACCGTCGCACTCAACTTCTCAACCTCTGTAGCAAGCTCTCCTCGTCGCTGACCCCCTCTGTTCCGCCGTCGCTCGACGTCGGCGTAGTTCCGGTGAGTCCCTTTCCTGGTGAACCCCGCCAGAGCATTTGCCTGGAGGTGATCGATGTTCCAGTGAACACGAAGTCTAACTTCGTGGAACACAGACCCCGCCAACGAGCTTCGAAGTCGCTCCGGCGACAGCGCCGCCGCGCGAGCAAGAGCGTGCGCTCAGTTCATTTCAGAAATGAACTGATGGCAGTTTCGTAAATAAACCAAAGTTCAAAATTTAAAACCAGAAAATTGAATACTCTTGTAAAATTAATTTCTCGAGTTCTAGAGCTTCAAAAATTGCAAAATAAGTTATATTGGTTTCCTTAAGATAAGATCTATGCATTGAACATACTTGTGCATATGTTTTATATGAAAAGTTTTAATGTATGATTTAATTAGTGTAAACATGAATAAATTCATATACTTACTTATTGATATGGTCAAATGTCAAACTAAATTGTTTTAGACTTCTCATATTATGCTCTATCAAGAAAATATTTATTTGACCCTAGTTTCTGGACATCAAATTAAATATGATTTTATCTTTGAAATGCTCAGAAATGCATCAAAGTACTTTCTATAAACTTTTAGGTTTTACACTTGTGCACAAAAATCATGCTCAGTATGATGCATCATCATGAATTTTTATAGGAATTTATCCTCTGTCCATAATTCACTATAATTTATTGAATCAGAAAATTTGTTAAATACATTGTTAATGAATTGCTCATAATATAAATGTGAAAATTGGTGAAATTGATCATCATACATATATCTCTCATCAGTAGAACACCCATGTCCAGTAACATGTTTCTAGTATAGTAAATGAATTAATTCCTCTTCATAATTGCATAATCTTGTTTTAATGCAATAGGAAAATGTTTATCATGAAAACTCTACTTTCAATTTGTAATCTGAAGCATATGGCTTCAAGAACAAAATTGAGGAACGTATCTAATTTAATGTAACTCATTCATCACATGCATCACATATCTTTGCATATTTTATGCATTCTCCTATGTTGACATTTTGGTATTGTTATAGGAAACGTTAACTCTACTGAGGTGGATTTTTAGAAGGTTTCTTCGGGTGTCTCTACTCAAGAAAATTCTAACATCAGTACTGACCCTATAGTTGAAGCTCAAGACAAGCCCCAAAACATTCCCGTGTACTTAATATGATTAAATTCCAGTAGTTAAATTGCTAGATGTGTATAGGTTGTTTGTGCATTAAGTTTAGGAGTTGGATGAAAACCCACCTGCATTTTCTGGATATGTCCTATTTTATTTAGACATGGTATACAAGTACAGGTAGTTAATAGAGAAATTATTATGCTTAGTTATAGGATTTACACGGTTATAGTACTTGGAATATTAATAAAATGATGATAGTCACATGGTGAAGTAAGAATGGTAAAATTTAGACTAAACGGGTATGTATTGGAAATGGTGAAGGCAAAAGACCTGTGGAGGTTTTTGTCTTGCAAGGTGGCAGTCCGTTTATGTGAACAACTAAAATTTGAGACATGGACAGGCCCCATAGGTGGCAAATGTCATGTGCCTTCAAAGGACATGGCTTGCAAGGCTGTAGCCCTGTCTGTGTCGATCGTGGACCCGTTCGTTGTCGACCCCTTTGAACAAGTATTGAATAGTAGCGAATGCAGGCTAGTTCATGGGAACTTGTAAACTGATGTAGCATTGTCATATTCATGTTGGACGGCAACCAAATTCTTGGTCATGTGAACCGGTAGGAGTGGACATATTCCCGACGTACTGTGGAATGGCTGCCCACTCGGGACTTTGGACCCAGACCAGCTTGTATTATGACTTTGTGAAAAGTTGTCATACGTGTTCTTAAATAATGCGTATGCCGTGTATTTCAGGTTTTCACAGCTGGTGTAAAACGATTGCAACCGTTGTCCCTCGCAGTAATGAGTACCGCTTGTTCACTGAGTCACATCGTAGCTTAAAAACCTCAGTAATAATAATGAATGAAATGTTTGGATGAAGAATATGGTGTTTTAGTGAATCTGTACTTGATTTATTTTGTACTTGATTTAAATTTCAGATTGCTTGTTGTACTTTATATCTTTATATGTTAGTTACCTTACACTATTATAGATACTAGAATGTTCACTAAATTTACTTTTATCCATCTCTGAGCCTATGCATGTCTAGATTTAATACTTGTCGGATAAGACTTGTTGAGCTTAGTAGCTTAGGCTTTGCCATGTTGTTGCTTTTATTATTTCAGGTAATAACGACATCAACGACATACAAATAATGACGACGGAAGATGGCGCGCCAAACCAAGCTGTCACGCCTCCACCTCTCGTCATCGCGCCTTTTCGAGTTACGGATCCATCTTCTAACGAGACGACGACGTACAAGGGCCCAATCACTAGAGCTCGAGCCCAGGAATTGAAGACGGTTTTGATGCTAAGGAACGACGGCCCAGGATGATGTCGGCCGAAGGCCCACGTGGCCCAAGTCGCACGACTCCCTCTCCACCGCGCGCCTCTCCACTTCAGCCGGCCCTAGATGCCTCGTCCTCCCCTTATATAGTCAAGGGCTGCGCCCCTTGTAATCTTTGAGTTTTGTTTTAAGTTTAGCTTAGCTATACATCCGTCTCTCGACGTGAATTCAGAACTCCACCTTCGTGCAATACATCAGATTGCTCGCCTCTAATTCTTGCTTGTTCTTCGATTGCGCGTAAGAATTGATCCTCATGATCAGGTTGATCTTGTTTACCGCAAGGTTAATATCCTCCGGAAGTTGATTCAGCGATTGCATTGGCGCTTCGGCTTGCTCGTCGTAGTCGGATCGTGAGGGTCAACATCCACCAAATCGAAGTTATCTCCACTCGCCGAAAGATCGGGCACTCTACACCTATCAAGTGGTATCAGATTCCAGTGTTTCTCGGTGAGTTTTTATCCAAGTCCACAAAAAAAGAAAACTACAAAAAAAAAAGTTTACCCCAGTACGGTTTTGAGCCTTGCACTTTCGTTCAATAATTTGCGTTGTTGAGTTTTTGTGCTTTCACTTTTGATCGTTGCTGGTACACTGTGTTTCATCGTTTTCTTCCTATCATCGTCGTATCCTTCCGCCGTGCCGCGTGTTTTCACCACCACAGTTTGCTTTCCGCCGCATCTGTTTACCCCGTCTCGCTTGCCAAATTTTCCCACTGCACCGTGAGTCCGGGTCAATCACTGCCTTGACGATCGAGTCCTACTCGGTTACGTCATGACCCGCTCGCCTCGCCCTGTGTTTAGTTCTGTTCGGTTTCGTGTGTCCCGCTCGCCTCGCTGATCGAGTCCTACTCGGTTACGTCGTGACCCGCTCGCCTCGCCCTGTGTTTAGTTCTATTTGGTTTCGTGTGTCCCGCTCGCCTCGCTGATCGAGTCCTACTCGGTTACGTCGTGACCCGCTCGCCTCGCCCTGTGTTTGTTTCTGCTCGGTTTCGTTTGTTCCTACTCTAGAGAGAGAGAGAGAGAGAAAGTATAAAAAAAAGCGCTTGTGCTTAATTGCTTATTTGAGGTCTCATTGTTTATATTTTCAGCAAAAAGTATAAAAAAAGAGAAAAAAAAGAAAAAAAAGAGAAAAAAAAGAAAAAAAAAGAGAAAAAAAAGAGCGGCCGAGCAACACAGGCGACGCGTTCTTGCTGCACTTTGTTTTGATCCTTCTTCCTTCCTCTTGCACTTGTATCGGCAACAATCTTTTGGCGTTTAGCACCATTATTCAGCTTTGCAGTTATTGTTTGAATTGTGCTAACCCTTGGATTGAGTGCAGCCTCCTAGCCCCACAAATTTTCTACTACGAGCAGGTTTTTGTTTCACCACGCAATCGCTCCTCCAATCTTCCACCGGTTTTACCTGTGGTTGCAGTTCACGCTTGCGTGCTTGGTAAGGACAGGTAAGAATTTGATAACAGCTTTTTGATTAAGCTTTTCATCCACCACTCACCTCTCGTTGTAGGATCCCGCTTTTTTGTATTGCTTGTGTTTCTATGGCAGAAAACAGCTCGAAGTCGGAGGAGCTCACCCTCCAGCATGTCCAGGCACAGGTAGGTGGTCTACAAAACGACATGAAGATGATGCACGAGAGACTTGACTCTACGGTCACTTCGTCGAATGAGCGTTTTGATCAACTGGACCTTGCTGATACGGCTGCCCGCACCACGCTCGCGACGATCATGACTCGTCTTGAGGCCATGTCGACGCAGCTCGGGACCATGACGACGCAGCTCACGGAGTTGCAACATGCACGTGACTACGGCGCCGACACCGAGCAGGACGACGACAATCGCCGTGGTCGTGCTCGTAGGGTACGTGTTCCTATTAATGATTCTTTTGCCAAAATAAAATTTCGTATTCCCACTTTTAATGGCAAATATGATCCGGGTGCTTATCTTGATTGGGAATTAGAGGTTGAACAAAAATTTGCATGCCATGATATTCCTACTAATTTACAAGTTAAGGCTGCTATTAGTGAATTTACTGAATTTGCTTTACTTTGGTGGCGTGAGTATAGACAAAGATATCCTGATAATATTCCAGCCACTTGGACGGCATTAAAAGCTGCTATGCGTCATCGTTTTGTGCCGTCATATTATGCTAGAGATTTGCTTAATCAAATGCAGCGTTTTCAACAAGGTTCACTTTCTGTAGAGGATTATTATCAAGCTTTACAAAAGGGTATGATTCGCTGTGGTTTAGTTGAACTGGATGATGCTGCTATGGCTCGCTTTAGGGGTGGGTTAAATCGTGAAATTCAGAATATTCTTGATTATAAGCATTATGATGATATGACCACCTTATTTGAATATGCTTGTAAAGCTGAACGTGAAGTGCAGGATCGACAATCTTCGTCAAGACCTAACATTTTTGTAGGGTCCAAGACGCCTTCAGCTCCACGGTCGACACCCCCTTCCTCGTCGCGCGACCACTCCTCGACCACGTCCAAGTCGAGTGCTCCATCCACGGCCAAATCTGCCTCGTTCGTGCCGTCCTCCTCGTCGTCTGGACGAGCTCGTGATATTCAGTGTCACCGTTGCCGAGGATTTGGTCATGTGATACGCGATTGTCCAAATAAACGAACTATATTGATTCGTGACGACGGTGGGTATTCTTCTGCTAGTGATTCTGAGGATATTCAGCAGACTATGCTTGCCACTAATCATGCAGATAATACGGAGCTCCATGTCGACTCTAGTGCCACCGACAGGTATGCCACTCTTGTTGTGCAGCGTGTTCTTAGTACAAAGGTCGTTCAGGATGAAAAGCATCAGCGCCACAACATTTTTCGTATCAAAGGCGTTGTGCAAGAACGAGCGGTCCGTATAATCATCGATGGTGGCAGTTGCAACAATTTGGCTAGTACGACCTTGGTGGAGCAGTTGTCATTGCCAACAAGGAAGCATCCACATCCTTATCACGTTCAATGGCTTAATGATGGCGGCAAAATAAAGGTAACGCGCTCGGTACGTGTTCCTTTCTCTCTTGGCGCCTATTCTGATTTTGTAGATTGTGATGTTGTTCCAATGGAAGCATGCTCTTTGTTGCTTGGCCGTCCTTGGCAATATGATGTTGATAGTGTTCATCATGGTCGCTCCAATTATTATTCCTTCATGTTCAAGGGTCAGAAAATTATTATTCATCCTATGACACCTGAACAAGTTCTTAAAGATGATATTGCTCGAGCGACAAAAGCTACAAAATTAGTTACATCGCCTCCTGTTGCACCTGTTCAACATGAGATCAAATTGAATAACCCTATCTTGCTTGCTACATGTGCTGATTTTGATGAATTACATGATGCTAATCTGCTTTGCTATGCGCTAGTTTGCTCTCGTATGCTTGTTTCACTAGATGAGGCGCCTATGTTGCATATTCCTCCTGCTGTTGCTAACCTTTTGCAGGTCTATAAAGATGTTTTTCCCACTGAATTGCCGCCGGGTCTTCCTCCTATTCGTGGCATAGAACATTAGATTGATTTAATTCCAGGCGCACAGCTTCCTAATCGCGCCCCGTACCGCACAAATCCTGAGGAGACGAAAGAAATTCAGCGTCAAGTGCAGGCATTGCTTGATAAAGGTTACATTTGTGAGTCTCTCAGCCCTTGTTCGGTTCCTGTTTTGCTTGTTCCTAAGAAAGATGGTTCTTGGCGTACGTGTGTAGATTGTCGTGCAATTAACAATATTACAATTCGTTATCGATATCCTATACCACGCCTTGATGATATGCTTGATGAACTTAGTGGTGCCACAATTTTCTCTAAGGTTGATTTGCATAGTGGTTACCATCAAATAAGAATGAAATTAGGAGATGAATGGAAAACGGCTTTTAAAACTAAATTTGGCTTGTATGAATGGTTGGTTATGCCGTTTGGATTGTCTAATGCTCCTAGCACTTTTATGCGCTTAATGAATGAAGTTCTTCGGCCTTTCATTGGAATATTTGTTGTTGTCTATTTTGATGATATCCTTATATACAGCAAATCCATAAATGAGCATTTAGATCATTTGCGTGCTGTTTTTGATGCTTTGCGTGCTGCTCACTTGTTTGGGAACATGGAAAAATGCACTTTTTGCACGCAACGTGTTTCGTTTCTTGGATATGTTGTTACTCCACAGGGCATTGAGGTCGATAGCAGCAAGGTGGACGCCATTCAGAGTTGGCCCCAACCGACGACGGTCACACAGGTTCGTAGTTTTCTTGGTCTTGCAGGCTTCTATCGTCGTTTTGTGCGGGATTTCAGTTCTATTGCTGCACCATTACATGAGCTGACCAAGAAGGGTGCGCCATTTGAGTGGGACGCACCACAAGACGACGCATTCAACACTTTAAAGGAACGGTTAACTCATGCTCCTCTCTTACAATTGCCTAATTTTGATAATGTGTTTGAATTGGAATGTGATGCTAGTGGAATTGGTTTGGGTGCTGTTTTGTTGCAAGATCATAAACCCATTGCTTATTTTAGTGAGAAGTTAAGTGGTGCTGCTCTTAAATATTCCACTTATGATAAAGAACTTTATGCTTTAGTAAGAACTTTGCAAACATCGCAGCATTATTTATGGCCTCGCGAATTTATTATTCATTCTGATCATGAGGCTTTGAAACATATTAGAACCCAAACTAATCTGAATCGTCGACATGCTAAATGGGTTGAATTTATTGAATCTTTTCCATACATCATTAAACATAAAAACGGGAAGGAAAATGTGATTGCCGATGCTTTGTCTCGTCGTTATATGATGCTGTCCCAATTAGACTTTAAAATCTTTGGTTTGCAAGCTTTGAAAGATCAATATGTGAATGATGCTGATTTTCATGATATTATGATGCATTGTAAGGATGGCAAACCTTGGGGCAAATTTCATATGCAGGATGGGTTCCTGTTTCGTGCTAACAAGTTGTGTATTCCAGCTAGCTCGGTTCGTCTTTTGTTGTTACAGGAGGCGCATGGAGGTGGTCTTATGGGTCACTTCGGAGTTTTCAAGACACATGAGGTGTTGGCCGACCATTTCTTTTGGCCACGGATGCGCCGTGATGTTGAGCGCCTTGTTGCACGCTGTTGACGGCTGTTAAGTACCATTTTCAACCGTCAACTATACTCAAATAAAGGAGAATTTGGCATTTCATACACGCATACTTTAGCACAATAATATAGTTCCACTTGTACTTGGAGAACTTTGTGCATGCAGGAGGAAATGTGAAGGAAACACCTCAAAAGGCAAGAAAACACACTTTCGACCAATCAGAGAGTGCCACATGGACGTCACACGGATTGAAGGGCCCATTTTCAGCACTTAACCGACGTAACTCCCTGCAATACCGCGCAAACCAACGTCAAGGCCCACAGGACAGCCACCTGGAGAAAGCACAGGCCAGGAGGGGCCACCCCCAGGTCGGCCGACCTGGTCAGGTCGGCCGACCCGGCCGGGCGCCCTCTCCGCCTGGGCTTCCACGTGTTGGCTCCTCCGCGACTCCTGATGACGGTTTGAGATGCCTTCCGTGGCGGTTACTCTCCCTTGCCGACCTATTGAGGCTATAAATAGGAGGGTGTGCCTTCACACTCAACACACACCACAAGAAGCATTTCTCTCTTGCTAGTAGTAGTTCTTGGAGTTTTAGTGGAGTTAGGCTGAGTCTAGAGCTCTCTAGTCCCAAGTCTTCACTTGGAATTGGTATGGCTCTTGTATCTTTTCCCTTTTGTAAGACTTTGCTCTTATCAATATATATATCTTTTCTATATAGTTGTGCTTGGGTCATGAGTTTCTTGTTTGATATTGTGATCCATATATGTGATAGTATAGTCTACTTGTGTGATAGTAGTTTATATTTATTATACTACTATTGTCATGCTAGTTATATACCGTCACTATAGTCTAGTTTATATGTTATAGTCTCTATGCTTAGTTTTAGCTGATAAAGTATAGCATGGGTTTGGTGATCGTATTCGTACGGTAGCTCTGCCTCGTTAATAGTAATCGCGGAGGGGCAGAGTGCTCTTTGGTCATGCAAGTATGGTACTTGGGTGACTGATTTGCATCAATTATTCGTTAGTCTACTGGTTCGTTGAGGTAGGCGGCAGGTGGTGACAGCCCTGTCCGTCCTTTGAAATCCTCCCCGCTAGGCTAGTGCGTAGGCTCTTGGCAGAAGTCGCCTGTGGATGCAGGGGTAAGTCCGTGCCTGAAGTGCTATACTATTGACTGCTGAACCTGAGTATGGGTCTGTATGTATTCTACTTAGGCTATGCAACTGTATAGGAATGTATAGTAGGAGTAGCTTAGCCTAGTCTTTCCTCCACTAGACTTTATTTATTTAGTAGGAATCTTCTGTGTGTGTCACACTACCCAGTTATTATCATGTACCCGCCTGTCTTGGTTAGATATCCTTGCTAATTGTTAACATAATCTTATATGTTAGTAATGCTTCTTGATCATACCCTTCCTTTGGGATAAACAAATACGATACCCTGAATACTTCCGGGTGAAATGCTACAGTGGTATTCTCCGTGCGCTTGCGGATTTTACCTACTTGACTCTGGGACATATTAGTGAACTGTTTCTGGCCCCGTGCCGGGAATGATTTATTAATATGGCTTAGCAAAAGTCAACAAGCATTTCTGGCGCCGTTGCCGGGGAAGGCGTTGTTGGTTTTTCTTACGTCTACGAATAAATCCGCAAGCGCACGGAAGACCGATGTAGCACTTCACCCAGAGTATTCCGGGGTATCGAATCACGAGGAACGTGTGTGTCTATCGTTGGACTAAATCACCCAAGGACACAGAGATTGATTAAGATAGGTAGAGGACAGAGAGGATGTCCCAAGAGTTAGGTTCCTACGTTAACTAAGCTATGCTCTAGTTTGCTCGCGTTGGGCACGGACTTACCCCTGCATCCACAGGCGACTTCCGCCAAGAGCCTACGCACTAGCCTAGCGGGGAGGATTTCAGAGGACGGACAGAGCTGTCACCACCTGCCGCCTACCTCAACGAACCAGTAGACTAACGAATAATCAAAGGTAACCTCCTGCCTAGACACCACGTCTATGCGATCGATTACTACCTTAACCTTCTAGCAACGAATATTCAGGCTAAGGCACCCTAAGAACTTAGAGCGATGAACGAGCTCACAAGCTAGAACTATAACTTAATTAAAGTAAAAAGTAAACTGCAAGAGGGGAAATCTCGACACTTACTATGATTGGCAAATGTCGTCGAAGTACAAGCGTGGAGAAGGCGAAGACAAGCCCAAGCCTCCTCCGAACTCTACTCCACTCTCTTCCTAATCTAAGCACTAGCTAAGTAGCACTTGGCCTTTGCAAGAGGAGCACTAAATCTTCAATCTTGAGTGTGTGTTGGAGTGAAGGCCCTCACCCTCTATTTATAGCCTCCTAACGTCGGTTTCAGAGGAGTAACCGCCACGGAATCCCCCCAAACCGCCATCAGGGAGTCCTGAGGAGCCAACACGTGGAAGCCCGGGCGGAGAGGGCGCCCGGCCAGGTCGCCCGACCTGACCAGGTCGGCCGACCTGGGGGTGGCCCCTCCTGGCCTGTGCTTTCTCCAGGTGGCTGTCCTGTGGGCCCTGACAACGGTTTGCGCGGTATTACAGGGAGTTACGTCGGTTAAGCGCTGAAGGTGGGCTCCTTAATCCGTGTGCTTGCTCCTGATTGGCCGGAAGTGTGCTTTCTCCTTGAATTTCCTTGAATTTTATTTAAACTCCATGGGTTGCTTCCTGCATACACAAAGTCACCAAAACTTGTGGAAATAATTAGTAATAAATTCCTACCACTAAGGTGGTGATCAAATTGTGTGATTCTTGCGGGTAAACGACGGTCATATTTTGCATTTAAGGACCGTCAACAAACTCCCCCACACTTAGCCTTTGCTCGTCCTCGAGTAAAGGACTAAAGACTAAGGACTAAGTGATAATTCAAACCTTGATAAATCAAATCTAGCATGCAAATTATTCCAGGCATTACCTTGTATCTCCATGAGCTTTTGAAGTGTCTAGCATGCCTTCTTTGGATATTGATGAATGGAACGAATCTTGACTCCGAAAACTCAGCTCCTTCTGCTTATGTAACTTGGGTTTTCGAAAAGATTTTCACAATCAAAGAATAGTAGCCATACTCCTCAAATGATTCTCTTAGTCGCTCAAAGGTGTATTTTCCTCACCAAGGCATTGTGCCTTTCATGTCCTATCTCTAAATATGGTATATGTGGAGCTCAAGAATAGGATTGAAATGTTGGCATACTTATAATTCATATCTTGCTAAGTCAAAATTCGGATCCAAAGAGAAAAACAAGTCATGATTCATAAGTCAAGTCTGTGCACATTTATTTGGTAGATGGAAGATGGATACTCCTTTGAATATTCCCTCATTGAAATGAGATCATGGGCTATCTTTCTTTCTTTTCTTTTCTCTCTCTTTTTTTTTTTTTTGAATACTAGATAGCCCATACTCTTTTTGCAACAAAATACGGAGGGAAGTATGTAGAACTGGAGTATTTTATTTTCATGGATGGTGGAGATGCTAACTTCCAGTGTAGAAGTTTTAGCATAGGGGTGGATGTGCACACAGACTTGATAAATGAAGCATAACAGGCATCTCAATTTGGGTCTCAAAATTTTGACAAGGCTCAATAAATTAATAAGTAGCACAAAAGAGCACAATCTTTGATAAGCAAAATTTGGCCTTGGTAGGATAAATTTTATCATTGAGGAGTTGGCTTTCAAATTTATCATTTTCAAAAGAAAATCCCAAGTTATAAGCATAAGAGTGAAGATTCATAAAGTCTATTCATATCACACAAATCAATAGTCCTAGGTAGCATGTTTTCCTAAAGATATAGTCATGGAAATTTAGGCAAACATTCTAGGAATAAGGAGCATGCAAGATGATAAATCAAAAAGAATGAATTATGGAGAAAATTCAGGTTTTTAGTATTTATTAATTTTTCCATATTCAAGGAGAAAATAAGCAGAGAGGCAGGGAGGAATGGAAAGTGGACGTGCAAACCAGAGTATGGACCAAGTGGGGGTCCGAGGGGAGCCAGGCCTGGGTCGGCCGACCTAGCCAGGTCGCCCGACCTGGGAGATGCTCCTCTGGTCCCCTGGTTCGTCGTGTCGCTTCGTGTCGCCCTGTGCAACATATTTCTCAGGGTAGACCGTCCGTTTGCGCGTTCGTACTTCGCAAATTCTCCTCCACACTTGTTTCCTGACTTCTTTTTATTTGACACAAACAAAAAGGAAAAGTGTGAAAGCAAAGGTGGACCCCACCGGCTTTATGGGCTCAGTGGGTTCCATTATTCAATTCTTTATTATAGGCGCATTACATTTTAATGAAATAAACGAAGAAAATCTAAAAAGGGAAACTAAGCGCCTATTTTCCTAAACTATATGGGAGAGCCTATTCATTTGCCCTTATATAAGTCGGGCTCTCCCATGTGGCTACAAATGCGCTCCATCTTAGCGCATAAGCCACGGCGGAGGTCTTTCATACCCTCCTCGAGGCGTTGCACACGATCCTCAAGTTGAGCACGATCAACCAACTCCTCCGCCAACTTGTTGGCCAGCCTCTTATTCTCCGCCCGTAGGAGGAGAACGTCCTGCGCAAGCTTGGCCTTGGAGGGACCTGTCGCCTCGTCCCCGCTGTCCTGGTAGTGTCCGCCCTCCGCTGTGATTGGCGGGGGGTCGAGGAAACGGCTGATGGTCTTCTGCGGGGAGGAGTCGATGGATTCCTCCATCTCCCGCTTGTCCTCCGAAGTGAGCTTGGGGAAGAGCACTTTCCCCTTGCCCGGTCCGGTGCGTGGTCTGGTGCTGGTGAACCGTCCCTTCTGCTCTGGCGACGTGGGGATGTAGTCCATCCGGTACTTGTACCCGAATGGCGACCCATCCCTGCCCCGAAGCGTCTCAACGAGGTGTTCCCTGGGCAGGAGAGCAGAGGGATCCCCGTTGTGGAGACGACGGGTGGGTGTCGTCTTGCGGTGCGCCAGAGTGCCCGTCGTTGGTCTCTTGATGTCGGGGGTAGCACGCCGTACAGGCGACGTTCCCCGCGTCTTCATGGTGCGTGCCGGGGTCGGCGAAAGTGCCCGCTGCGATGTGCGGGTGGCGGAAGGGCTGCGCCGTTCAGCAAACCGTGTACGGCCTGCCCTTTCCTCTTCGCGGCGCAGGGGAGGCTCAATGGCGAGAGGCTCAACGATCTCGGCAAGGGTGAGATCGAGGTTGGTCGGGACGATTTGGTTAGCGGGGGTGATTTCCCCGCTAAGGGCAAGGGCGGAGCTGGTCAAGGAAGCCTGGGAAGTGCTCTTTTTGGCAGCCATGACGAAGTTGGGGGTTCTGGAAGAGGTTCACAGGAAGGTTTGGGATGAGAGAAAAGCATCGCTCCCCTCTGCTTAAAAGGAGAGTCCCCCGACGGTATATTCGCGATTCTCCGCGAGAATCTCCGATTAGGGCGAAGGGGGAAGTTGGAGGAACGCGTGAGAGAAAAACGGGAAGCGGCGGCGCCACCAGGGGGTCGCCCGACCTGGCCAGGTCGGCCGACCTGGTGGTGGGCCCCCTGGGGCTGCTGCTTCGTGGGCTGCCTAAGGGAGGTCCAAGGAGGGGGAAAAGTACGGCAATTTAATTTGATTCTAAGTTTAGGTGCCCGTAAAGGCTATGGGTAGGCCCGGAAGTCAATTAAATTGACTACGTCCTCCTCAACTCCTATACTTTTAATAGAATCGTAAAAGAGTTTAAGTCGATGGCCGTTTACCTTAAACGCGTTCCCGTCCTTGTCCTGGAGTGTGACCGCTCCATGTGTCGCGACGTCGATGACGAGATATGGCCCAAGCCATTTGCTTCGCAGTTTCCCGTCGCCGAACAGCTTCACTCTTGAGTTGAAGAGTAGCACCTTGTCTCCAGGGTTGAACTCCTTTGGCTGTATCCTTTTGTCGTGCCATTTCTTGGTCTTTTCTTTATAGATCCTGGCACTGTGATACGCCTTTTCTCTCCATTCCTCCAACTCAGAAATTTGCTTCATCCTGTGCCTTCCTGCTTCTTTGGAATCCATATTCCATTTCTTTATTGCCCAGTATGCCTTGTGTTCCAGTTCTACCGGCAGATGGCAAGTCTTGCCGTAGACCAGCTGGAATGGAGACATGCCTATGGGGGTCTTGTATGCAGTGCGATATGCCCATAGTGCATCTGGCAACTTATTCTTCCATCCCGATCCCATTTCCTCCACTGTTTTTTGCAGGATGTTCTTGATTTGCTTGTTCGAGGTCTCTGCCTGACCACTGGTCTGGGGGTGGTATGGAGTAGCAATGTTATGGTCGGAACCGAGTTCCCTCAGGAAGTGTCGGAATCCTTTATCCGTGAAGTGTGAACCTCCATCACTAATCACCATCCTTGGTACCCCAAAGCGTGGGAAAATGATCTCATAGAGCATCTTCCGTGCGCTCTTTGCATCTGCAGCTCTGCATGGCAATGCTTCAACCCACTTTGACACGTAGTCGACTGCCACCAGGATATACTCGCAATCATAGGACCTTGGGAAGGGTCCCATGAAGTCGATGCCCCAGACGTCGAAAAGTTCGACTTGCAGGTTGTATGTCAAGGGCATCGCGTTGCGAGATGAGATTCCTCCATGCTTCTGGCATCTCCTGCACCTCCTGATGTATTCCTTGGTGTCCTCATACATCGTCGGCCAATAGAAACCACTTTGCCAGATTTTTGCTTGCGTCCGGTACACGCCGTAGTGTCCTCCGTACGGAGCTGCATGGCACTTCTCAATTATCTGTGCACCCTCAATGGTGGGGATGCATCGCCGCAACAGACCATCAGCACAGACCCTGTAGAGGAAGGGGTCGTCCCAAAGGTGTCGCCTACTTTCATAGGCCAGCTTCTTTCGGTTTTCCCCCGGCGGAACATACCCTGTAACCATGAAATTCACGATATCTGCATACCAGGGTGTGGAGTCCGCAACCTTTAATAGCATATCATCTCGTAGGAAGTCGTTGATTGGTAGTTCCTGCATGTTAGTGACTTGCATACGAGATAGATGATCTGCTACGGAATTCTCTACTCCTTTCTTATCTTTTATTTCAAGATCAAATTCTTGGAGTAAGAGGATCCATCTGATGAGCCTTGGTTTAGCATCTTTTTTAGCGAGCAGGTATTTTAGTGCAGCATGATCAGTGTAAACAATTACCTTTGCTCCAACTAAATAAGATCTAAATTTATCGATAGCAAAAACCACAGCCAGGAGCTCCTTTTCTGTGGTAGCGTAGTTGAGCTGTGCTCCTGTCAAGGTTTTGCTAGCGTAGGCTATTGCGTGATGCTTCTTGTCCTTAGTTTGGCCGAGAACGGCCCCTACGGCATAGTCACTAGCATCGCACATGATTTCAAAGGGCAGCTTCCAATCAGGGGGTTGGATGATGGGAGCTGAGATGAGTGCATTTTTCAAGAGATGAAAAGATTTCAAGCACTCATCATCAAAGTCAAAAGGCGCGTCCTTAGCTAAGAGGTTGGTGAGGGGTCTAGCGATTTTTGAAAAGTCTTTGATGAATCGTCGATAGAACCCAGCATGCCCCAAAAAGCTACGAATACCCTTGACGTTGATCGGAGGTGGAAGTTGCTCGATAACTTCTATTTTCGCCTTATCCACCTCGATTCCTCTCTCGGACACTAAGTGCCCTAGCACTATGCCTTCTCGGACCATAAAGTGGCACTTTTCCCAATTAAGTACCAGGTCCTTTTCTTGGCATCGAGTCAAGACCCTGTCCAAGTTCTCGAGACAGTGATCGAAGGTCTTCCCATAGACTGAGAAGTCATCCATGAAGACTTCCATGATTTCCTCGATCATGTCCGAGAATATGGACATCATACACCGTTGGAAAGAGGCGGGTGCATTACACAACCCAAAAGACATCCTACGGTAGGCATACGTTCCATACGGGCACGTGAAGGTGGTCTTACTCTGATCATCGGGATGGATAGGAATCTGATGATAACCAGAATACCCATCAAGGAAACAGAAGAAGGAATGGTTTGCCAACCGCTCTAACATCTCATCGATGAAGGGCAGCGGGAAATGATCCTTCTTTGTTGCCTTGTTGAGTTTTCTGTAATCGATACACATCCTCCATCCCGTGACGGTACGTTGGGGAATAAGCTCGTTCTTATCATTCTTAACGACCGTCATACCTCCCTTCTTCGGCACTACTTGTACCGGGCTCACCCACTCACTATGAGGTACGGGATATATGATCCCTGAATGCAGAAGTTTTAGAACTTCCTTCTTCACAACCTCGCGCATAGCATTATTTAACCTCCTCTGAGGTTCCCTAGAAGGTGTACTCTTGGGGTCAAGAGGGATGCGATGGGTGCAGAGAGTGGGACTAATTCCCTTTAGGTCTTGGAGGGAGTACCCAAAGACAGAGCGATGTTTCTCTAAGACAGAGATCAGCTTCTTGGTTTCCTCCTCCGAAAGCTTATCACTAATGATGACAGGGGACTCCGTGTCACCATGTAGGAAAGCGTAGCGTAGGCCAGGGGGTAAGGTTTTTAACTCGATGGGAGGTCGAGTCGGTGGTTTTTCTTCAGGAAGCTCGAGAGTTTCCTGTAGATCATCCTCCTCTTCTGTAAAAAGATCGGCGTCTTGGTCAAGGAGGGTATCAGGAGGGTCGAAAGGGGAAATCACTTTCACCTCTTCGGTTAGGTCTCTCTCATCAGGAAATTCAGCGATGGTGTTTCGCGAACGGGAGATTGGGATTGAGAGAGCCTTTCCTCCGATGTTGACACTGAGGTTACCGGATGAGGCTGCCGTAAAGAGTTTTTCTAAAGGAAGCCCGATGAGGACATCAAAGCTTGGGACCTCAAAGACATGAAAGTTCAGAAGGGCCTCAGCGTCTTTGTGTCGTATCGACACATTGTTTAGAATCCCGTAACCTTCTAGGATGGCTCCGGTAGGGCTTTTGAAGGTCTTTTGCGTAGGAAGCAGAGGTTCGTCTCCTAATACCTCAAAGGCAAAGGAGTCGGAAACGATGTTTATTCCTACGGCGGGATTATACCAGACATCCACAGCTCTGCCTCTAACCATACAAGGAATGGTAGTAGAGGATGAGATAATCCGAACAAGTTCGGAACATTGCTCATTTTCTCGGGACCACTCATCACTCATGATGGCTGTTAGTTCTTTCACTGAGTCCCTAAGGATTTGTTCTTCTATAGGTTCAGGGGAAGGAACTGGTGTTTGAGGCTTTCGTTGGATGGCATACATCGAGGTGTTACCGAAATCTTTGAAAAGATCATCCTCGATGATGAAAGGGAATTCGGACGGCTGAATTTCTTCATCATCCGAATTTCCTGGTTCAGGAGGAGGCTCACTAGCTAAGTCTTGAGATGTGCAAGAAGCAGGGTCAGATTCGGCTAGCTGGAGAGTCTCCTGGCTCGGCGTAGCTTCTTCGCAGGGGGGTTTGGTGGGCTCAAGGAAAGAGGTATTTTCTAGAATGCGTTCTAGGATGGTTCTTCCTTCTGAGACCGTTTTGTGTATGAATGAACCTCCGGCGGCTATGTCGAGATATTGGGCAGATTCCTTGTCGAGACCCATCCGAAAATGCTGTAGCAGCATGGGATCGGGTATAGACAAGTCAGGACCGGATTTCACTAAAAGCGAGAACCTAGCCCAAGCTGTGCCTAAGGATTCTTTCTCGGCCTGCTCGAAGTTGAAGACCTCTCTACAGAGAGAAACGATTCGTGACATTGGGAAGAACGCAAGACAAAATTTGTCCCGGAGCTCTTTCCAGTCACCATTCGTGCTTTCTGTCGTGTGAGTGTACCATTGCTTCGCCCTCTCTATAAGAGAAAAGGGAAACAATTTCCACTTGAGAGTCTCTTGTGTCATACCCCTGATTTGGATGCACGAGCACAATTGCTCAAATTCTCGCAGGTGATGGTGTGGGTTTTCGTTTTCTACCCCCGAGAAAGGTTGTGCCTGAACCATGGTTATAAAGCCTGGGCGGAGTTCGAAGCCATCTGAAAGGATTGGTTTTGAAGATGAAGGTGGCTCGTAGAACTCGCCCCTTGGAGCAGAGAAGGATTGGATAGAAGGTTGCTCCATGGTAGGGATAAGGAAAGAAATAAAAGAAAGATAAAAAGGGATACGAGGGTGACTAGGGTCCGCAGATAAAACAGCAACCGTCCCCGGCAACGGCGCCAGAAATGCTTGTTGGTTTTTCTTACGTCTACGAATAAATCCGCAAGCGCACGGAAGACCGATGTAGCACTTCACCCAGAGTATTCCGGGGTATCGAATCACGAGGAACGTGTGTGTCTATCGTTGGACTAAATCACCCAAGGACACAGAGATTGATTAAGATAGGTAGAGGACAGAGAGGATGTCCCAAGAGTTAGGTTCCTACGTTAACTAAGCTATGCTCTAGTTTGCTCGCGTTGGGCACGGACTTACCCCTGCATCCACAGGCGACTTCCGCCAAGAGCCTACGCACTAGCCTAGCGGGGAGGATTTCAGAGGACGGACAGAGCTGTCACCACCTGCCGCCTACCTCAACGAACCAGTAGACTAACGAATAATCAAAGGTAACCTCCTGCCTAGACACCACGTCTATGCGATCGATTACTACCTTAACCTTCTAGCAACGAATATTCAGGCTAAGGCACCCTAAGAACTTAGAGCGATGAACGAGCTCACAAGCTAGAACTATAACTTAATTAAAGTAAAAAGTAAACTGCAAGAGGGGAAATCTCGACACTTACTATGATTGGCAAATGTCGTCGAAGTACAAGCGTGGAGAAGGCGAAGACAAGCCCAAGCCTCCTCCGAACTCTACTCCACTCTCTTCCTAATCTAAGCACTAGCTAAGTAGCACTTGGCCTTTGCAAGAGGAGCACTAAATCTTCAATCTTGAGTGTGTGTTTGAGTGAAGGCCCTCACCCTCTATTTATAGCCTCCTAACGTCGGTTTCAGAGGAGTAACCGCCACGGAATCCCCCCAAACCGCCATCAGGGAGTCCTGAGGAGCCAACACGTGGAAGCCCGGGCGGAGAGGGCGCCCGGCCAGGTCGCCCGACCTGACCAGGTCGGCCGACCTGGGGGTGGCCCCTCCTGGCCTATGCTTTCTCCAGGTGGCTGTCCTGTGGGCCCTGACAACGGTTTGCGCGGTATTACAGGGAGTTACGTCGGTTAAGCGCTGAAGGTGGGCTCCTTAATCCGTGTGCTTGCTCCTGATTGGCCGGAAGTGTGCTTTCTCCTTGAATTTCCTTGAATTTTATTTAAACTCCATGGGTTGCTTCCTGCATACACAAAGTCACCAAAACTTGTGGAAATAATTAGTAATAAATTCCTACCACTAAGGTGGTGATCAAATTGTGTGATTCTTGCGGGTAAACGACGGTCATATTTTGCATTTAAGGACCGTCAACAGGCGTATGATCTAAGAAAAAAATTACTAATGTATATAGTAGTGTTGCAATTAGTAAGGCTATCTCCTAAGCAGGTTAACCTTGCTTTGTTTTCTGCATTTTGTATGAAAACAGGGTAGTGCTGAATCAGCTGAGCTTTAATAAAATGATAGAAACCCAATTAGCTCAGTTAGCTGCTGCTGTTCCTACTGCTGAGTCGGGGAAAATCCTGGGGCAACCCGAGACCCCCTTAGAAAATGTTAATGCGGTTACCACGAGAGGAGGTAAGTCCACTCGGGATCCGCCATACCCTAACCATGCAGGAAAGGACACATCAGCTGAGAAGCCGGCAGAAGAAGAAGAACTGCCACCCAGGAAAACGGCCCCACATGAGTTCTATGACACGAACCTCATGCCGTTTCCTGAAAGAAGAAGGAAGCCCACCGTGGACGAACAGTTCACATGCTTCGTTGAGGTGATCCAGAAGCTGCACATCAACGTGCCCTTGCTGGATGCGATACAAGTACCCACGTACGCTCGCTACCTCAAGGATCTTATCAGCAACAAGCGCCCACTACCGACCACAGAAATTGTCAAGCTGACGGAAGAGTGTAGCGCTGCTATACTCAACCGGCTTCCTGAGAAGAAGAAAGATCCAGGGTGTCCCACGATCACCTGCTCGATCGGGACACAGAACTTCGACCATGCCTTATGTGATCTTGGGGCAAGTGTGAGCGTCATGCCGAAGGATGTCTTCGACAAGCTCAACTACACCACACTATCCCCCACGCCGATGCAGCTGCAGCTGGCCGATTCAACGGTTCGCTATCCGGCGGGGATCGCCAAAGATATTCCGGTGAAAATCCGGGATTGCTTCATCCCCGTCAACTTCGTAGTGCTTGATATGGACGTCGGGAAGAGCACACCGCTCATCCTGGGACGCCCATTTCTCAGCACTGCGGATGCTCGCATCGATGTAGGAGCCGGAGAAATCCGCTTCCACATCAATGGCAAGGGGGAGAAGTTTCACTTTCGGCCACGGAAAGAACAGTGCAACATGATCCGAATCAAGTACGGGCCGAACCCAAGCAACATCAAGGAAGTGGAGGTCACTCCGCCAAAGAAGGACAGCCTCATCACATTCATGAAGAACTTCCTTGAGAAGGAAAAGGTTGCACAGCAACAACTGATGAAGGCAAGGAGGCAAAGGTCACACATTAAGCAACAGCCTCCGAAGTCCACAAGGCAGCAACCTCCGAGGTCTGCAAAGAAACAGGCTGTGAAGCCTGCAAAACCGCAGCCTCCGAAGCCCGAGAAGCCACCGACCGCAACAAAGACCAAGAAGGTGTGGCGAGTGAAACAAGAAGCATCATCCGTGTCTTCATCTCCGGGACCGGACAACGCTTCATCGAGCTGAACGCCGGAGAAAAGTCCCGCTCGTCGGACTTTAAAAGGTGAGTCCTCGCCGGGAGGTTAAACCGGTAGTTATCCATATTTGCTCTTTTAATTGCATATTTGCTTTCCACCACATTTTGATTTTTTCCCGACCACTGCATTTCTGCATTTTTGAATTTTTCCAGCCACCTTGGAATTTTTCAAAACTCATTTGCATTTCTGAAAATTTAGAAAATAGGTTTTTGGGCTTTCCATTTTGAAAAGATTTTTTGTCGAGCTTTTTGAGCAAAAAGGCAGCAGGGGACAAATCCCCTAGCCGTTAGGGAACACATAGGAAAAAGGGGGCTGCCAGGAGGCCCACCTGCCAGGTCGGCCGACCCTCTGGCCCCACCGTTTCCTGTGCTCCTTTCTCCCAACGGCTATATGGCCGTTGCTCTGTCCCTTTCTAACGGCCATCTTGCTTCCTTGGCTATAAAAACCACCCAGGAGGAGGAGCTTCACCATTCCAAGCTCATCTTTCACTCCCCTCCTTTGCTCACTTGTTGCTCTCCCAAAATTTCGTGTTCTTCAACTTTACTACAGCCCCAAAAACCCAAAAAAAATATATATATTTCCCCTCTGTTTTAGTGCATTTGCAAGTTGTTGTGAGAAGAAAACCAATTTCGGAGAAGCTCGGGTTTGTCGTTTTCACTAACGCTCACCCGAACACTTGTTCGATCTTGTTTTTGTTCTTGTCTTGTGTTTGTTCTTGTGTGCAGCCATGTTCAAACGAATGAAGCAAGTCGCCGGAATCAAGCGGAGAAAAAGCACTCGTGCAAGCACGAGTCAAGCATCCTCCGTCGAGCTCACACCAAGTCCGGGGCATGGTGACCCCGAAGCTGAAATTCCGGAGGAAAGGCCGGCCTTGCTCATCACCGAGGAGCATCTCGACATCAAGGACGACCGCGAGGGCCAAGCCATCGCGCTCATGAGAGAACGGCCATTCGCCCACACCCGACGCTTCGATCCGGACTTCCTCGAGAAAATAGGTATGAGAGAAGAATTTGCCTCTATTTTTTGCACTATGGGTTGGCTAAATTTCGTAGAAGTAGATGAGCCGGGTTCTCGTTTGCTTACTATGCAGTTTTTATGCACCCTTAGAAAGTATGATGAAGGCATTTCTTTTCGCTTGTTTGGGCAAGAGCGCTTGGTCACATGGGGTGATCTTCATGCTATGCTAGGTCTAAATCCTAAATGTAGGCTAGACTTAGATAAAGCGCTAAAGGGGTTTCATAAAGAAAGTTTTTGGAAAAATATTTCCGGAAACGAGTGGGGTCCCAAGTCTAGAACAAGTGCCATCCATAATCCTACACTTAGATTTATGCATGTGTGGTTGGCTATGACCTTGTTTCCTCGAGGTGACATTAGGGTTGTCCGGCAAGATGAATTGAAAATACTTTATGCCATGGTTAAGAAAATTAGGGTGTCACCCGCGGAATGCATGATTGATCAATGGTTAGACAATAAAAAGTTGACAGGACCAATTGAGTGCACCTCTTTAGTTACTCGCATTGCGCAGAAGTGTGGTCTGCTTGAGAATGTTCATGTTGAATATTTGACGGTAGATAGAGAATTTCTAGGCGAGGACTATTTTGTGCAAGGACATACTTTGAAACATGGTCCAAATAATACCTTGATCTATCACTTTCCCGGGTATACAAACGAATTCCCGTTACCTAACCCGGGTCTTCGTTTGTATCACTGTCGGGCACTAACCCTCCCACTTGAGCCAGTGGGAGAAGTTCGCAGGCATAGTGTTTCAGGGCGACCGACACGTTCCCGTAGGCATATGGAGCCTACACGGGAGTTTCACACTCCGACCGGAGATCCGGTATGGGAGCAGCCCCCGCCACAGGACGAGGCGGGTGCATCAACATGGCAGGCCGGAGCATGGGAATCTCAGTACGATTACCCCATGCAGACGTCATCAAATTCAAGCGGACCGCCATCCTTTGCCACTCGGTCATTCTCATCCCGTGGGTTCCGTGAACTCAACTATGGGATGGCCGAGTTGACAAGGAGGGTGAACGACATTGATTTGCGCACCGAGAGCATGCAACAAACTCTCACGCAACATGTCACCGACACCCAGCAATGGCAGAATTTCAGCGACAACCAATTCCGCCAGCTGAACGCGATGATGGCTCAGAATCAGAACAATTGGGATGCCTTCTTCCGCCCCCAAGGCTACGACCCGAACCAGCAGATATGAGCAAGAACAAGCTTGGGGGAGGACCCCCCTTCTCACGGTAACTTGTATCTTTCCCCTTCCCTTTATTTCTTGCATTTGCTAAATCTGAAAATCCATAAAAATTTGCAAAACATAAAAAGAACAAAAATTTTTCCCTTTTTCATGCGCGGTATGAATGTGTATAATTTTCCTATGTTGAGATGATGAATAGTTGCTCTGTCCTTTATTCCTCTCTAATGCTAGTTTACAACTTAGTACTCTCTCAAGAGTTAGGTTTGTTGGTAAATCTTGCCTTGAACTTGAATCTTGTGGGTAGCATATGCATTCTCTAGTTCTAAGTTGTTGAGAGGTATGATATGATAGATAGGGCTGCTATGATCTTGCTCAACGTAAAGCTTGAATTCCGGAGTTTTATTTTTCAAAATGACAAATTGATAAGTTCCTCAATGATGAAATTCCCACCACAGCCATATGTAGTGTTTACATTTGAAAAGCTTTACACATATGCTGCTTGTTTCACATTGAGCTTAGTTAAAATTGTTGTGACCCTAGTAGAACTCTTTTCATGCTTTCTTGATCAAGATCATATACACACATCCACCGCCATGAGCTATCCTTCTAAATCAAGGAGATAGCATCCACCATATCCACCATATCCACCGTGAGCTATTCTTCTACACCGGAAGAAAGCCACTATCCATCCATCCATCCAAAGAAACACTCCATATATCCATTACAAAATTCCTCTCTCAAAGTATTCATTGCAAACTAGGACTATGGCTATGCAAAAAAAAAAAAAAAAAAAAGAAAAAAAAATGCTCAAAAAGGAGAGCAAGCAAAAGAGAGCCATAGCCTAGAAACTCCAAAAGAGAGAAGGAAAATTCAAAAAGGAGTTATTTCTTCCCATCCACCATTCCTCCATTCTCCCACACACTTGCACATCTTGATCAAGATTGTTTGAATTGATGTTTTTCTTGGATCCGGTCTTTTGACATAGCAATATTATGTGAACATGAGTGCTTCATATATCCCTACCTTGAGCTCCACATAAAGCCTTATTTAGAAGTAGGTGATTATAGGCAAAACTTTGCCTTGGTGAGGAATCATACACATATTGAGTGATCCGAGAGAATCATTTGAGGAACTTGGTTTTTATTTTCAAAATCTTTTGAAAACCTCCGGAATAACATAGCGGAATCTAGAGCAAGTGATTGGTGCCCTGCAATTGTTCTATCTCTCAACCACCCAAGACAATGAGGTGTAAAAGCCCCATGGATCGAGGTAAACGGGTAAGTTATGTGCCAACATATTTAATTCTAGGAAGAGTACTTTGTTGTGCGCATAGTATTATTGAGGAGTAGGACATTGTAGCAACTCCTGATCAACAACTTAAGTTTATCTTTGCTTCGGGACGAGCAAAGGGTAAGCTTGGGGAGTTTGTTGACGGCTGTTAAGTACCATTTTCAACCGTCAACTATACTCAAATAAAGGAGAATTTGGCATTTCATACACGCATACTTTAGCACAATAATATATTTCCACTTGTACTTGGAGAACTTTGTGCATGCAGGAGGAAATGTGAAGGAAACACCTCAAAAGGCAAGAAAACACACTTTCGACCAATCAGAGAGTGCCACATGGACGTCACACGGATTGAAGGGCCCATTTTCAGCACTTAACCGACGTAACTCCCTGCAATACCGCGCAAACCAACGTCAGGGCCCACAGGACAGCCACCTGGAGAAAGCACAGGCTAGGAGGGGCCACCCCCAGGTCGGCCGACCTGGTCAGGTCGGCCGACCCGGCCGGGCGCCCTCTCCGCCTGGGCTTCCACGTGTTGGCTCCTCCGCGACTCCTGATGACGGTTTGAGATGCCTTCCGTGGCGGTTACTCTCCCTTGCCGACCTATTGAGGCTATAAATAGGAGGGTGTGCCTTCACACTCAACACACACCACAAGAAGCATTTCTCTCTTGCTAGTAGTAGTTCTTGGAGTTTTAGTGGAGTTAGGCTGAGTCTAGAGCTCTCTAGTCCCAAGTCTTCACTTGGAATTGGTATGGCTCTTGTATCTTTTCCCTTTTGTAAGACTTTGCTCTTATCAATATATATATCTTTTCTATATAGTTGTGCTTGGGTCATGAGTTTCTTGTTTGATATTGTGATCCATATATGTGATAGTATAGTCTACTTGTGTGATAGTAGTTTATATTTATTATACTACTATTGTCATGCTAGTTATATACCGTCACTATAGTCTAGTTTATATGTTATAGTCTCTATGCTTAGTTTTAGCTGATAAAGTATAGCATGGGTTTGGTGATCGTATTCGTACGGTAGCTCTGCCTCGTTAATAGTAATCGCGGAGGGGCAGAGTGCTCTTTGGTCATGCAAGTATGGTACTTGGGTGACTGATTTGCATCAATTATTCGTTAGTCTACTGGTTCGTTGAGGTAGGCGGCAGGTGGTGACAGCCCTGTCCGTCCTTTGAAATCCTCCCCGCTAGGCTAGTGCGTAGGCTCTTGGCGGAAGTCGCCTGTGGATGCAGGGGTAAGTCCGTGCCTGAAGTGCTATACTATTGACTGCTGAACCTAAGTATGGGTCTGTATGTATTCTACTTAGGCTATGCAACTGTATAGGAATGTATAGTAGGAGTAGCTTAGCCTAGTCTTTCCTCCACTAGACTTTATTTATTTAGTAGGAATCTTCTGTGTGTGTCACACTACCCAGTTATTATCATGTACCCGCCTGTCTTGGTTAGATATCCTTGCTAATTGTTAACATAATCTTATATGTTAGTAACGCTTCTTGATCATACCCTTCCTTTGGGATAAACAAATACGATACCCTGAATACTTCCGGGTGAAATGCTACAGCGGTATTCTCCGTGCGCTTGCGGATTTTACCTACTTGACTCTGGGACATATTAGTGAACTGTTTCTGGCCCCGTGCCGGGAATGATTTATTAATATGGCTTAGCAAAAGTCAACACACGCTGTACTACATGTCAAAAAGCTAAATCTCGTTTGGGTAATCATGGTTTGTATATGCCCTTGCCTGTTCCCTCTTCTCCTTGGCATGATATTTCGATGGATTTTGTTTTGGGATTGCCTCGCACTAAGAAGGGGAGGGACAGTATTTTTGTGGTTGTTGATCGTTTCTCTAAAATGGCTCACTTTATACCTTGTCATAAAACTGATGATGCCTCAAATGTTGCTGAATTGTTCTTTAGAGAGATTGTTAGATTGCATGGAATTCCTAAAACAATTGTCTCTGATCGTGATGCTAAGTTTCTTAGTCATTTTTGGCGTTCTCTTTGGAATAAATTAGGAACTAAGCTGCTGTTTAGTACTACTTGTCATCCTCAAACTGATGGGAAAACTGAGGTAGTAAATAGAACTTTGTCTGCTATGATTAGAGCTGTTTTAGATAAAAATTTGAGACGCTGGGAAGATTGTTTACCTCATGTTGAATTTGCTTATAATCGTGCTACACATTCTGCCACTAAGATGTGTCCTTTTGAGGTTGTTTATGGCTATGTTCCTAAGGCGCCTATTGATTTATTTGCTATTGATGCTGAGGATGAACCACATCTTGATGCTCTTGCTCATATTGATCACATGAAACAATTGCACAAAGAAACACAACACAACATTGCCATTGCTAATAAAAAGTATCAAGTTGCTAGTAGTAAAGGTAGAAAACATATTTCTTTTGAACCTGGTGATTTGGTTTGGTTGCACTTGCGTAAAGATAGATTTCCTACTTTGCGTCGTTTTAAACTGATGCCTCGTGCTGCTGGTCCTTTTAAAGTGCTAACCAAGATTAACGATAATGCTTATGTTCTTGACTTGCCCATGGAGTTTGGTGTTTCCACTAGTTTTAATGTTGCAGATTTGAAACCATACTTGGGTGAGGATGATGAGTTGCCGTCGAGGACGACTTCACTTCAAGAAGGGGAGGATGATGAGGACATCAACGTCATACGAATAATGACGACGGAAGATGGCGCGCCAAACCAAGCTGTCACGCCTCCACCTCTCGTCGTCGTGCCTCCTCGAGTTACGGATCCATCTTCTAACGAGACGACGACGTACAAGGGCCCAATCACTAGAGCTCGAGCCCAGGAATTGAAGACGGTTTTGATGCTAAGGAACGACGGCCCAGGATGATGTCGCCCGAAGGCCCACGTGGCCCAAGTCGCACGACTCCCTCTCCACCGCGCGCCTCTCCACTTCAGCCGGCCCTAGATGCCTCGTCCTCCCCCTATATAGTCAAGGGCTGCGCCCCTTGTAATCTTTGAGTTTTGTTTTAAGTTTAGCTTAGCTATACATCCGTCTCTCGACGTGAATTCAGAACTCCACCTTCGTGCAATACATCAGATTGCTCGCCTCTAATTCTTGCTTGTTCTTCGATTGCGCGTAAAAATTGATCCTCGTGATCAGGTTGATCTTGTTTACCACAAGGTTAATATCCTCCGGAAGTTGGTTCAGCGATTGCATTGGCGCTTCGGCTTGCTCATCGTAGTCGGATCGTGAGGGTCAACATCCACCAAATCGAAGTTATCTCCACTCGCCGAAAGATCGGGCACTCTACACCTATCAATGTGAACCGGTAGGAGTGGACATATTCCCGACGTACTGTGGAATGGCTGCCCACTCGGGACTTTGGACCCAGACCAGCTTGTATTATGACTTTGTGAAAAGTTGTCATACGTGTTCTTAAATAATGCGTATGCTGTGTATTTCAGGTTTTCACAGCTGGTGTAAAACTATTGCAATCGTTGTCCCTCGCAGTAATGAGTACCGCTTGTTCACTGAGTCACATCGTAGCTTAAAAACCTCAGTAATAATAATGAATGGAATGTTTGGATGAAGAATATGGTGTTTTAGTGAATCTGAACTTGATTTATTTTGTACTTGACTTAAATTTCAGATTGCTTGTTGTACTTTATATCTTTATATGTTAGTTACCTTACACTATTATAGATACTAGAATGTTCACTAAATTTACTTTTATCCATCTCTGAGCCTATGCATGTCTAGATTTAATACTTGTCGGATAAGACTTGTTGAGCTTAGTAGCTTAGGCTTTGCCATGTTGTTGCTTTTATTATTTCAGGTAATAACACTGATGCATATGAGTTACCTATGGGTGTTCTTCCTTGGAATATTTCTATCTCAGAGGGATGGTCTGCCCATTGGGAGACTGAGTAGCGGCTGCTTTTATGTGATGCTAGGTGATAATAAGTATGGGCTCGGATTTATCACATCTGCTATTATCATCGAGTTGTATATTGTAGATGCTTAATCACGTTTTCTTCCGCTATTTTCAAAACTAAACTTTGTAATAATTTTCGCTGCACTTGATACTTAACTCTGATGTATAATTAATAACACTCTTTTCTTTGTAATTTGAACTTGGTCGGTTGTTGTATTATCTTGTGTCTGCTTAATCAGCACCTCGTGAACTTCGGTCCAAGGGGGTTGTGACAGCTGGCATTAGAGCTATGTTCCGAGATAATACAACAATTTAGACATATTTTAAAAAATACGGCATATACGGTGAGGATACGTTAGTATATGCCTAAATATGTATCATAATATTGGAATGGTGACAAGCTAAAAGGTTATGTTTGAGTTGGTTTGCTATTTGAATTTCCATTTGATATTTATAGTCCGCTCGCAAGAACTGTGGCTTTGCGAGACGATTATTTTCCATGAATCGTTGCCAACATATTTTCTTTTTGGCTCATTGAACAAGTATTGGAGCATAGAGTTCGCTCACGAGGGCTATGGTTTCATGAGACGGTTTCTTCCAAAAACTATGCCAACTTTTTCTTGTAGATAATGCTCATCATGGTAGGTCTATGAGCATTGGTCCGCTTGCGAGGACCGTGGCTTCACAAGGCGGTTCGTTGCCAAGTAGTATATAAACTACTTATTTTCATAGTTTCTTTTGAATTTGATGTAATGTTTCTGAAATGATCTCTTGCAGGTACGCTAACCACGTTAGAGTGTGTGTGTGTCAAAAACTTAGAATGTTTGCTCGTGAGTACGGGTCGTCACAAAAAATTACGAATACCACAATGTGTCGGTATATATGTGTATATATTTTCTTTTAAGTGAGGAACGGTTAGGATTAAAAATTTACTTGCATTCATGGCATGGCATTTAATCAGATGAACTAAAATTTGATCTTACCTCTACTTCACCTTCTCAAATGTGTGTATAAAATCTGAACTAAGTAACTTGTAAAGTTTGAAACCAATCTGTCCAAACAAAAACTAATTTGTTCACTCCAAACCAATCTGTCCTGATTTTCAAAAATTCATAGTTTATTACCCCATATGAATTTTGGAGCATACCAATATGTTCTGGAATTATATGGGAGTCTTTTTGATGTCTCTATTTTTGGAGAAACAAAATTCTGTTGAGAAATGCTTCAGAATTGAAGAATATGTAAATCTGTTTTCTGTTGATCAAAACCTGACAGATCATAGCAAAAACTCCATATCTCCCAACCAAGTTATCCTAAAATTTTCTATGAGTAGCCGTTGGAAATATCTTTTGACGTGCTACAACTTTGTAGTTATGCGTTTTTCCTGATTCTGCACGAAATTTGGTCAGATCAGTCGAATAAGTTCAGACTGATATTCTGTTCTGGGCTCAAGCTGACAGAATAATGGGCTGATTACAAATTTCAAAACTCCAGTTTTACTTTGGCTAAATTGATGAGCAAATATGGGTTGGAAAGATATTGAAGTTATCTTCAATCTAAAATTCAATTGTAGATTTAAATCTTTTCAGCAAAGCTCCAAAATGCTAAAAGTATGCACATTGTTCAGCCAATATCTTCCTGTTCCAGCATCGATTTGATAATTTCACATCTTTATTTTTTTGAATGTGGTGAATATGTATGAGTACATTCTGGAAATCTTATGAAGTCCTCTATAAGATGATGCTATGCATAATTTTTGAGTTGACTCTAAGATTTCCAGAAATGTGAAGTTTTGACTGACTGTTCAGTAGAAACAGTTTTTGTTCACTCGGTTGGAACAATGAGTTATCCTCTTTAGAATTTAAATAGATATTTTCTTCACTACTGCTCAGAACTTTGGATTTTGGTTGTTGAGCTACGTGATCTTATTAGTTACAAATTATTCTTAAATAGTCACTATACTTCTCATGAAGTGTATGACTTATTTAAGACATAATTTTGTACCTTGACTGTGGAATGAAGTTTGATCATTCAATCTTTTCCTGCAGATGGGTGATGATCTTGTAGCTCGTATTGCGGAGTTAGAGGCCATGTTGGTTAGCATGGATTTGCAGCATCATCGCCATGTCGCTTCGCTTGAGGCTTAACTGACTACTCTCAAGGAGGAGCATAACGAGGCTCGTCTATTGGCTGACCGTTACCAAGATGTGTTTTATGATGCTTAAGAGAGAATTCAAGATCTGGAAATGCCGCTTGAGGATGCTCAAAATTAATTCCATGAAATGGTTCAGATTCAGGCTGCACAACATCAGCCTCCTGCACTTGTTGTTGAATTTGAGGAAAGTCATGCAGAGTCAGGGATGGATTTCCAGCAGAACATTACACCTATGGAGAAGAATATCCACTCTGACGTTGACAGTGCTGTTCCTAATCTTGGACCATCACAGCCGGCAATAGCTCCTTTAGCTGATTTGGACATTGCACTCATGGCCAGTGTCATGTGTGATGCCCTTAAGAAGCAGGGATACGGTGTGACACCGTATGTTCCTGGCCGTGACTGAGTAGTAGTGGTCATGTAACGTTTGTGTAATATATGTACAACAGTAAGTAGCCTGACTATCTTATCATGTAACCACTAGTGTATTTTGTAAGCTCATTAAAAAAATGGTTATGTGATCCTTGAGCACGCCACAGAGCGATTGGATGTAAATCGTTGACTTCGTAGCACCAAGTTAAATCTCATCCTTGTCTGAAAGATTCTTTTTACAGATTCACCACTTCAAGTATCTACTTGTGCTTTGAGCTAATTATATGACATCTTTGCCTCCTGTCATCCAATCCAGTGGGAAGAATTTAAGGCTACATTCCTTGCACATCTTATTCATACTTGTTTTACAGAGAGAAATATTTTGAAAATTATGGAAATAAATGAAGGAGGGAGGACAGCCTTAAAGTACTCCCAGAGGGTTGACTATCTGATATAGTATATTTCCTTCTATATCTTTGTATAAGACACTTGCCAAAAGATAAAAACCCGTCACCAATCTCCTGGAAAAGAACGACAAGAAATGTATGCCAATAAAAGACGTCTTCTGATATTTGAGGAAGATGACTATGTTTATTTAAAAGTATCACCTATGAAAGGTATTCAATGGTTTGGAGTCAAAGGAAAATTAGCTCCCCATTATATTGGTCCATTTCAAGTGATGCAACGATGTGGAAATGTGGCATACAAGTTGAAATTGCCTGAAAATCTTTCCGGTGTGCATGACATCTTCCACGTATCTCAGTTAAAGTATCTTAAGCCACCCATAGATGTCATATTGGATGATTACGAACACGTACAATCTGATTTAACTTATTCTGAGCATCCAATAAAAATATTGGATGAGAAGGATTGAGTTACTCGGAAGAGAACCATCAAGTTTTATAAAGTCCAATGGAATAATCATTCCGAAGATGAAGCCACTTGGGAATCTGCAGAATTCCTTAATACTCATTATCCTGTATTTTTGCATCAATTCACAAGTAATAAATTTTATCTTTTACCCACCTCTAGTTCGCTTTAAATCTCGGGACGAGATTTTCTTAAGGAGGGAGGGCTATGACACCCCAGTGTCACTACTTTCTTTTTGATCACATGATTGCACCTAATGCTGGTTTAGCAAGTCATAATTCAATTCTTGACTGCATTTCAAATTAATTTAAATTTGAATTCAAACCAAAGTATGGTTAGGTTGAGAAGCAACTTCAAATTTTACCATACAACTAGGTGCTATCAAAAATTTATGTGATAGAGTTTGCCATAAAAGAATTTTAGGAATTTTCTCAAAACTTTATTCAAAGAGGAAATGCCATAATTAATTCGTAGAAGTTTGAATTTTATCCATATTCAAATAAATGGCAAACTTAAGCTATTTGGATCTGGACTTTGGCAACTGTCACATTTTGTTCTACACAACTTAAGGATTCTGGACAAATTTTTCCAAGTCCATTTGAAGTTGGGAAGTATTTTATTCTAAATTATCAAGTGGTGGCCAAGATAATTCCTGGAAATTGCTAAAACCCTGTCCATGGGACCCAGCCGTCAGTCTCTCTTCCCTGCTCCTTCTCTTTCTCGCTGGCACCCGAGTGCCATGCGCGCCGACATGGAGGCAACCGCGTGTCACCGCCAGGCCTTCGACCCCAGCGACCAAAACCCGGCCTCAGAACCCTCCCCGACCCTCTCCCTCGGCATTTCTGACTTCTCCCTCGACGTCTCCGCTCTCCCCTCTCTTTCTCTGCCTCATTTTCTCCTCTGCGCTATCGCCATTGCTGACGATCGCTCGAACTCACTATACCATCAAAGCAACACCACAAAGGTCGAGCTCTTGATCAAGATGGAGGCGTCGTGAATCAACCTATCGTTAAGACCAAACCTCGCTTCAATCCATATCCTATTTAGCGAGAATTCAAAGAAAAACTGAGCTCTCTGTTCATGTCGTCCGAAACCGTGATCTCGTGAAATTCGTGTTCTTCAGTAAGTCTCTAACCCAAACTTTTGATCACATACGTGTATGATGTCCTGGCGCATCTTTTTGATCATTGTTTTCTTGGATTTCTCCGACGGGTTTCCAGCCAGGCGAACTTTTCCCCTTCCGCCGCCGTCGGCCATTGTTGGGCTTCACAGCGACGACGTTGCTCGACCCTTCTCCGTTGCCTCCGTGATCACACCAAGTTCTGTCTTGACCCTCTGGTGCTCCCCGACCATCGCGCTCAACTTCTCAACCTCTGTAGCGAGCTCTCCTCGTCGCTGACCCCCTCTGTTCTGCCGCCACTCGACATCGGCGTAGCTCCGATGAGTCCCTCTCCTCGTGAACCCCGCCAGAGCATTTGGCTGGAGGTGATCGATGTTCAAGTGAACACGAAGTCGAACTTCGTTGAATGCAAACCCCGCCGGCGAGCTCCGAAGTCACTCCGGCGACAGCGCCGCCGCGGGAGCGAGAGCGCCCCTGTTCATTTCAAAAATGAACTGATGGCAGTTTCGTAAATAAACCAAAGTTCGAAATTTAAAACCAGAAAATGGAATACTCTTGTAAAAGTAATTTCTCGAGTTCTAGAGCTTCAAAAATTGCAAAATAAGTTTTATTGGTTTCCTTATGATAATATCTATGCATGGAACATATTAGTGCATATGTTTTATATGAAAAGTTTTAATGTATGATTTAATTAGTGTAAACATGAATAAATTCATATACTTAGTTATTGATATGGTCAAATGTCAAACTAAATTGTTTTAGACTTCTCATGTTATGCTCTGTCAAGAAAATATTTATTTGACCCTAGTTTTTGGACATAAAATTAAATATGATTTTATCTTTGAAATGCTTAGAAATGCATTAAAGTAACTTTTGTAAACTTTTAGATTTTGCACTTGTGCAAAAAAATCATGCTCACTATGATGCATCATCATGAATTTTTATAGGAATTTATCCTCTCTCCATAATTCACTAGAATTTATTTAATCAGAAAACTTGTTAAATGTATTATTAATGATTTGCTCATAATATAAATGTGAAAACTGGTGAAATTAATTCCTCATCAGTAGAACACCCATGTCCAGGAACATGTTTCTAGTATAGTAAATGAATTAATTCCTCTTTATAATTGCATAATCTTGTTTTAATGCAATAGGAAAATGTTTATCATGAAAACTCTACTTTCAATTTGTAATCTGAAGCATATGGCTTCGAGAACAATGTTGAGGAACGAAGCTAATTTAATCTAACTCATTCATCACATGCATCACATACCTTTGCATATTTTATGATTCTCCTATATTGACATTTCGGTATTGTTATAGGAAACGTTAACTCTACTGAGGAGGATTTTCAGAAAGATTCTTCGGGTGTCTCGACTCAAGAAAATTCTAACATTAGTACTGACCCCATAGTTGAAGCTCAAGGCAAGCCCCGGAACATTCCCGTGTACTTAATATGATTAAATTCTAGTAATTAAATTGCTAGATGTGTATAGGTTGTTTGTGCATTAAGTTTAAGAGTTGGATGAAAACCCACCTGCATTTCCTGGATATGTCCTATTTTATTTAGACATGGTATACATGTATAGGTAGTTAATAGAGAAATTATTATGCTTAGTTGTAGGATTTACACTGTTATAGTACTTGGAATATTAGTAAAATGATGATAGTCACATGGTGAAGTAAGAATGTTAAAATTTAGACTAAACGGGTCTGTATTGCGAAGGCAAAAGACCTGTGGTGGTTTTTGTCTTGCAAGGTGGCACTTCGTTTATGTCAACAACTAAAATTTGAGACATGGACAGGCCCCAAAGGTGAAAGGACAAAGATCATGTGCCCTGTCTGTGTCGACCTAGGATCCATTTGTTGTCGACCCCCTTGAGCAAGTATTGAATAGTACCAAATGCATGCTAGTATATGGGAACTAGTAAACTAATGTAGCATTATCATATTCATGTTGGACAGCAACTAAATTCTTGGTCGTGTGATCCGGTAGGAGTGGACAGATTTCCGATGTACTGTGGAATGGCTGCCCACTCGAGACTTTGGACCCGGACCAGCTTGTATTATGACTTTGTGAAAAGTTGTCATAAGTGTTCTTAAATGATACGTATGCTGTGTATTTCGGGTTTTTGCAGCTGGTGTAAAATGATTGCAATCGCTATCCCTCGTAGTAATGAGTATCGCTTGTTCACTGAGTCACATCGTAGCTTAAAAACCTCACTAATAATAATGAATGGAATGTTTGGATGAAGAATATGGTGTTTTAGTGAATCTGAACTTGATTTATTTTGTACTTGATTTAAATTTCAGATTGCTTGTTGTCCTTTATATCTTTATATGTTAGTTACGTTACACTATTATAGATACTAGAATGTTCACTAAATTTACTTTTATCCATCTCTGAGCCTATGCATGTCTAGATTTAATACTTGTCGGGTAAGACTTGTTGAGCTTAGTGTTGACTCCAGCGGTCACTCATGGTAATAAACCGCAAGCGTACAGCTGTTGAAGTAGCTTTCACCCAGGAGTATTCCAAGGATATCGAAATCCACGGGGAACGTGTGTGGACTATCAAAGAATCGGACTCGTCTAGGGACAACAAGAATATGGTAGGCGAGGGTAGAGAGGATTCTAGGATGGATTGGACCAAGGACAAGGTAAGGTTGAACTCTAATGCTTACTTTGGGTGCCGGCTTCCACCTGGTCTGTTAGGACGTTCCGGCCTATAGCTCTACGACGTAACCGAACATAGAGGGTTACTAAGGACGGACAGGGCTGTCACCACCTGCTGTCTACCTCTTCAATCCGTGGAGCACGTGGCAATCAAAGGTAATATATAGCCTAGACACCACGCCTATGCTACAAATTACTACTCTAATCTTGATCAAAGACTAAAGCATTTAATTACGAACGATGAACCCGTAAGCATGTAAAGAGCAGATCTTATTGAATCAAAGGAACAATAACATAGAAGAATCCTGAAGACTTACTTGAAATGGAAAGACTCCGTCGAGGTACAAGATTAGGGAAGTGCCGACAGGCCGGCACTTCCCCGAACTACCCCTCACTCTCTCCCTATTCTCTAAGCACTAAGGAGGTAGTGCTTCGTCTTTTGGAGTGGAGCTCAAGTGTTTCTTTTCTTGTGTGTGTGAGTGTGAAGCCACACACTCCTATTTATAACCTCTACAAGTCAGCAAAGGGGAGTAACCGCCAAGAAAGACCCTGCCCACTGCCTTCAGGGATCAACCAGGAGCCTCCACGTGTAAGCCCAGGAGAAAAGGGCGTAGGCCTGGTCCGACCGACCTAGGGGGGTCGGCCGACCTATGGCTGGGCCCTCCTGGCTTGTGCTTCCTCAGGGTGGCTGCCAGGTGGGTCCTCATCCCAGATGTCAGGGTCGTTTTGTGTGTTTCTTCGGTGTAGTACTGAAAATGGGCCCTTCAATCCATGTGTTGTCTCCTAATTAGCTGAAGGTGTGTTTTCTCCCTTAATTACTTGTGTTTTATTAATACTCCGTGGTAAATCACCTGCACACACATAATCACCAAAACATGTGGAATTTGTTAGTAATAAACTCCTACCACTAGTTGGTTATTTATTTTGTAGTTTTTATGCAAGCAAATGACGATCATATTTAGCACTTAAGGACCGTCAACAAGCTCCCCCACACTTAGCCTTTGCTCGTCCTCGAGTAAAGAATAAAAGACTAAGTATAATCATAACTTCCCATGGTACAATACTAGCATGCAAATTATTCCATATCATACGTGTATCCATGAATATGTAGGTGTCTATCATGTTACCTTGGCGGGTTGACGAATGGAACAGTCTTGACTTCAGATTACTTGCCTCCTTCTGCTATGTAACTTGGTTTTTCAAAAAGATTTTTTTCAAATAAAGCATAGCCATACTCCTCAAATGATTCTCTCAAGGCACTCAATGCGTATTTTTCTGACCAAGGCACTTGACTTTGCCTTTTTCATCCTACCTCTAATTTATTTTGGCTTATGTGGAGCTCAGGGTAAGGGATAAAAGAAGGCATACTAGAGTCTCATATATTACTAAGTCAAAGACCGGATGCACAGAGAAATCAAGTTATGAATTATGACCAAACATGTGCACACACCTATGGATGGAATGGATGATGGATAATGGATACTCCTATTTGAAATGACCTCTCTCTTTTTTGGTTGATTCACTGTAGAGAACATGGCTATCTCTTTTTCTCTTTCTTTCTTCTTTCCCTCTTTTTTTAGGCCGTGTCTCTTTTGCATAAATATTTAGAGAGATCATGAAAAAATAGAGTGGTTTATGAAATAGCAGTGGAAGATGATAGAGCTATCTCCCATTGTGGAAGTTTAGCAATATGATGGTGGGTGTGCACATGATCTTAATCAATAAAACATAACTAGTTTGATACTAGGGTCACAACAATTTGACAAAGTTCAATGAAACTACAAGCAACATATGTATAAGGTTTCTCAAGAAAATCATCATATGGCTTTGATAGGAAAATTACGTCATTGAGGAGTAGGCATCTTTTTACAAAATTCCCAAGTACATAAGCATAAGAGCAAGATTTCATTTGTCAAACCATATCTAATAAGTCAACAATCTAGGTGACATGCTTTCCTAATATATTTTTCATGAACAACAGGTATATGAATTAGGAATAAGGAGCATGCAAGTCAACCAAATTGAAGCATGATCATGGAGATACATAAGATTGAATTTTTTTTTATTGTTTTATTTTGAGTTGATTTTAATAGTTATGCTAACATAAATTCAACTAAAAAATCAGAGAGGATGAGGGATAGGACGTGCAAACCAGTGCTCTAAAGAAAGGGGAGGCCGAGAGGTGCCAGGATTGGGTCGCCCGACCATGGGGTTGGTCGACTTGCTTCTGGGCCAAATGGCCTCGCTCTTTGACGTCTCGGTCTTTGTTGCGTCTTGTTGCATGTTGTTGAGGTGCTTTTCTCTGTTTGTGCGTCGATGTTCCCGAAAGCCTACTTGTTCCTTGACCTGGATCTTTATTCAAAAGAGACAAACAAGTGGAAGCAAAAACTCTACCGGTATGACTGCCGGAGAGTCACATATCTTAGGAAGTTCAAAGATGAAGCAAGTAGAGTTATGGTAATGCATTGAAGTTAATTAGTTCTATAACATCTACGTCTTCATCTAGAATTTTATCGGGTTCTAAGAAAACTTTTAGGTGTTGGCCATTTACCTTAAAGTGGTTGCCATCGTCGTTCTTGATTGTGACAGTTCCGTGTGAGGCGGCGTCAACGACGGTGAAAGGCCCTTCCCATTTACTTCTAAGCTTCCCATGCCCGAAAAGCTTCACTCTAGAATTGAAGTGCAACACCTTATCACCTTGCCTGAATTCTTTTATCTTGATCTTCTTGTCGTGCCATCTCTTAGTCTTTTCTTTATATGTCTTGGCACTATGATAGGCTTTGCTTCTCCATTCTTCTAGCTCAGATATCTGCATTTTTCTGTGCCGTCCAGCTTCATCTAGGTTCATGTTCCACTTTCGGATGGCCCAGTGTGCTCGATCCTCCAACTCAACTGGCAAGTGGCATGTTTTCCCATAGACAAGCTGATAAGGTGACATGCCAACTGGAGTTTTATATGCAGTCCTATATGCCCAAAGTGCATCAGTTAACTTCAACTTCCAACCTTTCCCCATCTCTTGGACCATCTTCTACAGAATATTCTTGATTTGCTTGTTGGACATTTCTGCTTGGCCACTTGTCTGAGGATGGTATGGTCTTGCAATATTGTGTTGGGCTCCAAGCTCCTTTAAAAAGCTTCAAAAGGTCTTATCAATGAAATGAGACCCTCCATCACTTATCACCACCCTAGGTGTTCCAAAACGAGGGAAGCTAACCTCATGGAACATCTTGCGGGCGTGCTTGGCGTCGGCAGCGCGACAAGGCATAGCTTCTACCCATTTGGACACATAGTCAACAGCCACCGAGATGTACTTACTGGCGTAGGACTTTGGGAAGGATCCCAAGAAGTCAATGCCCTAGACATCAAATAGTTCCACTTAAAGGTTGTATGTTAGTGGCATTGCATCTCGAGCAATGATGCCTCCATGCTTCTGGCATCTCCAGCATCTTCGAATGAATTCTCTTGTGTCTTCATACATGGTTGGCCAAAAGAACCCACTCTGCTAGATTTTTGCCTATGTATGGAATGCACCATAGTGCCCGCCATATGGAGCTGCATGACACTTCTCGATGATCTTGGTTGCTTCAGTTGTTGGCACACATCTTCTCAATAGTTCGTCTGCACAGACCCTGTAGAGGTACGAGTCATCCCACAAATGTAATCTACTCTCGTAGATGAGCTTCTTCTTGTTCTCCCCTGGTGGTACATACCCTAAAACCATGAAGTTCACAATGTTTGCATACCAAGGGTTGGAGTCCATCACTTTTAGCAGCATGTTGTCTCGTAGGAAGTCGTTTATGGGTAACTCCTAGATGTTAGTGACTTGCATACGAGACAAATAATCTGCTACAGAATTTTCTACTGCTTTCTTATCTCTGATCTCAAGGTCAAATTCTTGGAGTAGAAGAATCCATCTAATTAGCCTTGGTTTAGCATCATTTTTAGTGAGCAAGTATTTTAATGCAGCATGGTCAGAGTACACAATAACCTTTGCTCCAATTAAATAAGATCTGAACTTATTGATAGCAAAAACAATAGCAAGGAGCTCTTTTTCAGTTGTTGCATAATTAAGTTGAGCTCCTGACAAGGTTTTGCTAGCGTAGGCTATTGTGTGATGCTTCTTATCCTTGGTTTGGCCTAGGACGGCCCCAACGGCATAATCACTAGCATCACACATGATTTCGAATGGTAACGTCCAATTGGGGGGTTGGATGATTGGAGCTGAGATGAGCGCCTTCTTAAGGGTATATAAAAGCTTTAAGGCACTCATCATCGAAATCAAAGAGAACATCCTTAGCTAATAGGCTCATGAGGGGTCTAGAGATTTGAGAAAAATCTTTTATAGAGCACCTATAGAACCCTGCATGACCCAGAAAGCTTTGGATCCCCTTAACGTTAGCTGGAGGTGGCAACTATTCTATAACTTCTATCTTTGCCTTATCCACCTATATCCCCCTCTCGGACACAAGGTGTCCTAGAACGATGCCCTCTCGGACCATGAAGTGGCACTTCTCCCAGTTAAGCACTAGGTCCTTCTCTTGGCACCTTTGTAAGACCTTGTCCAAATTCTTGAGACAGTGATCAAAAGTTTTTCCATAGACAGAAAAGTCGTCCATGAAAACTTCCATAATTTCCTCGATCATGTCAGAGAAGATGGACATCATGCACCTTTGGAATGATGTGGGTGCATTGCATAACCCGAAAGACATACGCCGATACACGTAAGTTCCATAAGGGCACGTAAAGGTGGTCTTACTTTGATCATCAGGATGGATAGGTATTTGATGATAGCCAGAATACCCATCAAGGAAACAAAAGAAGGAATGATTAGCAAGCCGCTCCAACATTTCATCAATGAAGGGGAGCGGAAAATGATCCTTCTTTGTTGCCTTGTTGAGTTTCCTATAATCAATGCACATCCTCCATCCTGTGACAGTTCATTGTGGAATCAACTTATTTTTGTTGTTCCTAACTACCGTCATGCCTCCCTTCTTAGGCACTACCTAAACGGGGCTAACCCACTCACTATATGGCATAGAATAAATAATTCCGGCATGAAGGAGTTTCAAGACCACCTTCTTTACTACCTCTCGCATTGCGTTGTTTAGCCTCCTTTAGGGCTCCCTAGAAGGCAAGCATTTAGGGTCAAGGGGAATGCGATGGGTGCAAAGAGCAGGACTAATCCCGTTAAGGTCTTGGAGTGAATTGCCAAGGACAGAGCAATACTTTTCTAAGACGGCTATGAGTCTATTGGTTTCTTCATCAGACAGTTTGTCACTTATGATGATATGGGCCTCTATGTCGTCATTTAGGAAAGCGTAGCGTAGGCCTGGGGGCAAAGGTTTAAGCTCAATTGTAGGCCGTGGTGGTAAGCTTTCTTTGGGGAGTTCAAAGATTTCTTGCATTTCATCCTCCTCCTCTACAAAATTATCCGCGCCTTGCTCAAGGATAGAATCAGGAGAGTCAAAGGGGAGAATGCCCATCACTTCTTCAACTGGCTCACACTCAGGATGAGGTTCCGCTAAAGAATTTTTCGCTCGAACAAACAGAATTGAAAGGGTGTCTCTCCCGAGTTTTACGTCGAGGTTTCCTAGTGGAGGAACATCTAAGAGAAGTTTCTCTAAAGGATGTCCAATCAAAAGATCAAAGTCATAGACTTCGTAAACATGGAAATCTAGGATGGCCTCGACATCTCCGTGCCTAACGGTCACGTTTCATATAATCCCATATCCTTGTAGGATAGCACCAGACTGGCTCTTAAAGCATTTATTGGTCAGGGCTAAAGGTTCATCGCCTAGCAGGGCGAAAGCAAGGGAACCAGACATTATGTTTGCTCCGACCGTGGGATTATAAAGAGAATCTACATCGGTCCTCCTTATTTGAAGATGAATAGTTGAAGGGGGTGATCTAATTCGAAGGATATTAGGAGAATTCTCAACTTCCCTCAACCATTCATCACTTAGAATGGAGGTTAACTCCTTCACGCTCTCCTTTAGGAAGTGTTCTTCGAGGGGATCGGGGAGGGAAGAAGGTACCGAAGGCTTCTTCTCACAACTGTAATTCGAGGTATTCCCATAGTCATCAAATAGATTATCCTCGAATTCAAAAGTGAACTCCAAAGGCATAATTTCTTCCTCCCTTGGTGTTCATGGTTCAAACAAGGGCTCAATAGCTGAAGCTTGGGATAAACAAGGTGAAGGCCTGGGTTCGGCTAAAGAGGTTTCCTTGCAACTAGTCTTGACGTCATCCTTTGGTGGTTCAGGAAGGTCCTCGATGAAGGAAGGGTTTTCTAGAATACGATCTAGAAGGTCCTTACATTCTATCATGGTCTTGTGTGCAAATGAACCTCCAGTGGAGATATCAAGATATAGGGCAGACTCCTTGTTAAGACCTAGACAAAAGTGTTGTAAAAAAATGTGGTCGGGTAAAGACAATTCCGGGCCGAACTGAATTAAGATCGAAAATCAGGCCCAGGCTGCACCTATGGATTCCTTCTCATGCTACTGAAAGCAGAGGATTTCCCTTCGTAGAGACACGATACGGGATAAAGGAAAGAAAGCAAGACAAAATTTGTCTCTTAGTTCTATCCAATCACCGTTCACACTTCCTACGGTATGAGTGTACCATTGTTTCGCTTCTCTGTGAGAGAAAAAGGAAACAATTTCCACTTTAAGGTTTCTTGTGTCATGCCCAAAATCATCAGACACGAGCTCAATTGCTCAAACTCCCGCAGATGGTGGTATGGGTTTTCATGGTCAAGCCCGAAGAAGGATTGCTCCTGAACCATGGCTATAAAGCCAGGGCGGAGTTCATAGCCAGATGCGCGAATTGGGTTCGCGGAGGGAGGTGGCTCACAAAACTCGCCCTTCAGAGCAGAGAATTGGTAGGGCGAGGTATTTTCGAGTGAACCCTTCGACGGGTTTGGGCTGCAACAAGCCCCATAGAAAATTTTTGCTATGTTTTTTAAAAAACGCCACCCTCCCCCTTGAATTGCTAGGGGCGAGGTGTTTTCAAGTGAACCCTTCGACGGGTTTGGGATGCAGCGAGCCCCTTAGCATTTTTTCGCTAAGTTTTTCAAAAAACGCCACCCTCCCCTTCGAAGTGTTAGGGGCGAGGTGTTTTCGAGCGAACCCTTCAACGGGTTTGGGCTGCAGCCAGCCCCTTAGAAAATTTTCGCTATGTTTTTTGAAAAAGACCACCCTCCCCCTCGAAGTGCTAGGGGCGAGCTGTTTTCGAGCGAACCCTTCGATGGGTTTGGGCTGCAGTGAGCCCCTTAGCATTTTTTGCTAAGTTTTTTGAAAAACGCCTCTCGAAGTCCCAGTGGCGAGGTGTTTTCGAGCGAACCCTTCGATGGGTTTGGGCTGCATCAAGCCCCTTAAGATTTTTTCGCTAAGTTTTTTGAAAAACGCCACCCTCCCTCTTGAAGTGCTAGGGGCGAGCTGTTTTCGAGCGAACCCTTCGACGGGTTTGGGATGCAGCGAGCCCCTTAGCATTTTTTCGCTAAGTTTTTCGAAAAACGCCACCCTCCCCTTCAAAGTGTTAGGGGCGAGGTATTTTCGAGTGAACCCTTCGATGGGTTTGGGCTGCAGCAAGCCCCTTAGAAACTTTTCGCTATGTTTTTTGAAAAACACCACCGTCCCCCTCGAAGTGCTAGGGGCGAGGTGTTTTCGAGCGAACCCTTCGATGGGTTTGGGCTGCATCAAGCCCCTTAAGATTTTTTTGCTATGATTTTTGAAAAACGCCGCTTTCCACCTTGAAGTGCTAGGGGCAAGGTGTTTTCGACTGAACCCTTCGACGGGTTTTGGCTGTAGTGAGCCCCTTAGCATTTTTTGCTAAGTTTTTTGAAAAATGCATCTCGAAGTCCAAGGGGCGAGGTGTTTTCGAGCGAACCCTTCGATGGGTTTGGGTTGCAGTGAGACCCTTATTATTTTTTTGCTAAAGTTTTTGAAAAAATGCCATCCTCCCCCTCGAAGTGCTAGGGGCGTGGTGTTCTCGCTCGAACCCTTCGACGGGTTCGGGCTGCAGCGAGCCCCTTAGTATTTTTTTGCTATGTTTTTTGAAAAATGTCCCCCTCCCCCTCAAAGTGCTAGGGGCGAGGTATTTTCGAGTGAACCCTTCGACGGGTTTGGGCTGCAGCGACCCCTTAGCATTTTTTCACTGTGCTTTTGAAAAACACCACCCTCCCCTTCGAAGTGCTAGGGGGGAGGTGTTTTCAAGTGAACCCTTCAACGGGTTTGGGATGCGGCGAGCCCCTTAGCATTTTTTCGCTAAGTTTTTTGAAATACGCCACCCTCCCCCTCGAAGTGCTAGGGGCGAGGTATTTTCGAGTGAACCCTTCGACGGATTTGGGCCGCAGCAAGCCCCTTAGAAAATTTTCGCTAAGTTTTTTGAAAAACACCATCCTCCCCCTCGAAGTGCTAGGGGCGAGGTGTTTTCGAGCGAACCCTTCGACGGGTTTGGGCTGCAGCAAGCCCCTTAGAAAATTTTCGCCATGTTTTTTGAAAAACACCACCCTCCCCCTCGAAGTGCTAGGGGCGAGCTGTTTTCGAGCGAACCCTTCGATGGGTTTGGGCTGCAGTGAGCCCCTTAGCATTTTTTGCTAAGTTTTTTGAAAAACGCCTCTCGAAGTCCCAGTGGCGAGGTGTTTTCGAGCGAACCCTTCGATGGGTTTCGGCTGCATCAAGCCCCTTAAGATTTTTTTGCTAAGTTTTTTGAAAAACGCCACCCTCCCTCTCGAAGTGCTAGGGGCGAGCTGTTTTCGAGCGAACCCTTCGACGAGTTTGGGCTGCATCAAGCCCCTTAAGATTTTTTCGCTAAGTTTTTTGAAAAAACGCCACCCTCCCCCTTGAAGTGCTAGGGGCGAGGTGTTTTCGAGCGAACCCTTCGACGGGTTTGGGCTGCAGTGAGCCCTTAGTATTTTTTCACTATGTTTTTGAAAAACACCACCCTCCCCTTCGAAGTGCAAGGGGCGAGGTGTTTTTAAGTGAACCCTTCGACGGGTTTGGGATACAGCTAGCCCCTTAGTATTTTTGCGCTAAGTTTTTTGAAAAACGCCACCCTCCCCCTTGAAGTGCTAGGGGCGAGGTGTTTTCGAGCGAACCCTTCGATGGGTTTGGGCTGCAGTGAGCCCTTAGTATTTTTTCACTATGTTTTTGAAAAACACCACCCTCCCCTTCGAAGTGCTAGGGGCGAGGTGTTTTCAAGTGAACCCTTCGACGGGTTTGGGATGCAGCTAGCCCCTTAGTATTTTTTCGCTATGTTTTTTGAAAAACGCCACCCTCCCCCTCGTAGTGTTAGGGGCGAGGTATTTTTGAGTGAACCCTTCGACGGGTTTGGGCTGTAGTGAGCCCCTTAGAAATTTTTCGCTATGTTTTTTGAAAAACACCACCCTCCCCCTCGAAGTGCTAGGGGCGAGGTGTTTTCGAGCGAACCCTTCGACGAGTTTGGGCTGCATCAAGCCCCTTAAGATTTTTTCGCTAAGTTTTTTGAAAAAACGCCACCCTCCCCCTTGAAGTGCTAGGGGCGAGGTGTTTTCGAGCGAACTCTTCGACGGGTTTGGGCTGCAGTGAGCCCTTAGTATTTTTTCACTATGTTTTTGAAAAACACCACCCTCCCCTTCGAAGTGCTAGGGGCGAGGTGTTTTTAAGTGAACCCTTCGACGGGTTTGGGATACAGCTAGCCCCTTAGTATTTTTTCGCTAAGTTTTTTGAAAAACGCCACCCTCCCCCTTGAAGTGCTAGGGGCGAGGTGTTTTCGAGCGAACCCTTCGACGGGTTTGGGCTGCAGTGAGCCCTTAGTATTTTTTCACTATGTTTTTGAAAAACACCACCCTCCCCTTCGAAGTGCTAGGGGCGAGGTGTTTTTAAGTGAACCCTTCGACGGGTTTGGGATGCAGCGAGCCCCTTAGTATTTTTTCGCTAAGTTTTTTGAAAAACGCCACCCTCCCCCTCGTAGTGTTACGGCGAGGTATTTTCGCGTGAACCCTTCGACGGGTTTGGGCTGCAGCAAGCCCCTTAGAAAATTTTCGCTATGTTTTTTGAAAAACACCACCCTCCCCCTCGAAGTGCTCGGGGCGAGGTGTTTTCGAGCGAACCCTTCGACGGGTTTGGGCTGCATCAAGCCCCTTAAGAATTTTTTGCTATGTTTTTTGAAAAGCGCAACCCTCCCCCTTGAAGTGCTAGGGGCGAGGTGTTTTTGAGCGAATCCTTCGATGGGTTTGGGCTGCAGTGAGCCCCTTAGCATTTTTCGGTAAGTTTTTTGAAAAACGCCTCTCGAAGTCCTAGTGACGAGGTGTTTTCGAGCGAACCCTTCGATGGGTTTGGGCTGCATGAAGCCCCCTAAGATTTTTTCGTTAAGTTTTTTGAAAAACGCCACCCTCCCTCTCGAAGTGCTAGGGGCGAGGTGTTTTCGAGCGAACCCTTCGACGAGTTTGGGCTGCATCAAGCCCCTTAAGATTTTTGCGCTAAGTTTTTTGAAAAAACGCCACCCTCCCCCTTGAAGTGCTAGGGACGAGGTGTTTTCGAGCGAACCCTTCGACGGGTTTGGGTTGCAGTGAGCCCTTTGTATTTTTTCACTATGTTTTTGAAAAACACCACTCTCCCCTTCGAAATGCTAAGGGCGTGGTGTTTTCAAGTGAACCCTTCGACGGGTTTGGGATGCAGCGAGCCCCTTAGTATTTTTTCGCTAAGTTTTTTGAAAAACGCCACCCTCGCCCTCGTAGTGCTAGGGGCGAGGTGTTTTCAAGTGAACCCTTCGACGGGTTTGGGATGCAGCGAGCTCCTTAGCATTTTTTCGCTAAGTTTTTTGAAATACGCCACCCTCTCCCTCGACATGCTAGGGACGAGGTATTTTCGCGTGAACCCTTCGACGGGTTTGGGCTGCAGCAAGCCCCTTAGAAAATTTTCGCTATGTTTTTTGAAGAACACCACCCTCCCCCTTGAAGTGCTAGGGGCGAGGTGTTTTCGAGAGAACCCTTCGACGGGTTTGGGCTGCATCAAGCCCCTTAAGATTTTTTCGCTAAGTTTTTTGAAAAACGCCACCCTCCCCCTTGAAGTGCTAGGGGCGAGGTGTCTTCGAGCGAACCCTTGGACGCGTTTGGGCTGTAGTGAGCCCCTTAAGATTTTTTCGCTAAGTTTTTTGAAAAACGCCACCCTCCCTCTCGAAGTGCTAGGGGCGAGCTGTTTTCGAGCGAACCCTTCGACGAGTTTGGGCTGCATCAAGCCCCTTAAGATTTTTTCGCTAAGTTTTTTGAAAAAACGCCACCCTCCCCCTTGAAGTGCTAGGGGCGAGGTGTTTTCGAGCGAACCCTTCGACGGGTTTGGGCTGCAGTGAGCCCTTAGTATTATTTCACTATGTTTTTGAAAAACACCACCCTCCCCTTCGAAGTGCTAGGGGCGAGGTGTTTTTAAGTGAACCCTTCGACGGGTTTGGGATACAGCTAGCCCCTTAGTATTTTTTCGCTAAGTTTTTTGAAAAACGCCACCCTCCCCCTTGAAGTGCTAGGGGCGAGGTGTTTTCGAGCGAACCCTTCGACGGGTTTGGGCTGCAGTGAGCCCTTAGTATTTTTTCACTATGTTTTTGAAAAACACCACCCTCCCCTTCGAAGTGCTAGGGGCGAGGTGTTTTTAAGTGAACCCTTCGACGGGTTTGGGATGCAGCGAGCCCCTTAGTATTTTTTCGCTAAGTTTTTTGAAAAACGCCACCCTCCCCCTCGTAGTGTTACGGCGAGGTATTTTCGCGTGAACCCTTCGACGGGTTTGGGCTGCAGCAAGCCCCTTAGAAAATTTTCGTTATGTTTTTTGAAAAACACCACCCTCCCCCTCGAAGTGCTTGGGGCGAGGTGTTTTCGAGCGAACCCTTCGACGGGTTTGGGCTGCATCAAGCCCCTTAAGAATTTTGTGCTATGTTTTTTGAAAAACGCAACCCTCCCCCTTGAAGTGCTAGGGGCGAGGTGTTTTCGAGCGAACCCTTCGATGGGTTTCGGCTGCAGTGAGCCCCTTAGCATTTTTCGCTAAGTTTTTTGAAAAACGCCTCTCGAAGTCCTAGTGGCGAGGTGTTTTCGAGCGAACCCTTCGATGGGTTTGGGCTGCATGAAGCCCCCTAAGATTTTTTCGCTAAGTTTTTTGAAAAACGCCACCCTCCCTCTCGAAGTGCTAGGGGCGAGGTGTTTTCGAGCGAACCCTTCGACGAGTTTGGGCTGCATCAAGCCCCTTAAGATTTTTGCGCTAAGTTTTTTGAAAAAACGCCACCCTCCCCCTTGAAGTGCTAGGGACGAGGTGTTTTCGAGCGAACCTTTCGACGGGTTTGGGTTGCAGTGAGCCCTTTGTATTTTTTCACTATGTTTTTGAAAAACACAACCCTCCCCTTCGAAATGCTAAGGGCGAGGTGTTTTCAAGTGAACCCTTCGACGGGTTTGGGATGCAGCAAGCCCCTTAGTATTTTTTCGCTAAGTTTTTTGAAAAACGCCACCCTCGCCCTCGTAGTGCTAGGGGCAAGGTGTTTTCAAGTGAACCCTTCGACGGGTTTGGGATGCAGCGAGCTCCTTAGCATTTTTTCGCTAAGTTTTTTGAAATACGCCACCCTCCCCCTCGACATGCTAGGGACGAGGTATTTTCGCGTGAACCCTTCGACGGGTTTGGGCTGCAGCAAGCCTCTTAGAAAATTTTCGCTATGTTTTTTGAAGAACACCACCCTCCCCCTCGAAGTGCTAGGGGCGAGGTGTTTTCGAGAGAACCCTTCGACGGGTTTGGGCTGCTTCAAGCCCCTTAAGATTTTTTCGCTAAGTTTTTTGAAAAACGCCTCTCGAAGTCCTAGTGGCGAGGTGTTTTCGAGCGAACCCTTCGATGGGTTTGGGCTGCATGAAGCCCCCTAAGATTTTTTCACTAAGTTTTTTGAAAAACGCCACCCTCCCTCTCGAAGTGCTAGGGGCGAGGTGTTTTCGAGCGAACCCTTCGACGAGTTTAGGCTGCATCAAGCCCCTTAAGATTTTTGCGCTAAGTTTTTTGAAAAAACGCCACCCTCCCCCTTGAAGTGCTAGGGACGAGGTGTTTTCGAGCGAACCCTTCGACGGGTTTGGGTTGCAGTGAGCCCTTTGTATTTTTTCACTATGTTTTTGAAAAACACCACCCTCCCCTTCGAAATGCTAAGGGCGAGGTGTTTTCAAGTGAACCCTTCGACGGGTTTGGGATGCAGCGAGCCCCTTAGTATTTTTTCGCTAAGTTTTTTGAAAAACGCCACCCTCGCCCTCGTAGTGCTAGGGGCGAGGTGTTTCAAGTGAACCCTTCGACGGGTTTGGGATGCAGCGAGCTCCTTAGCATTTTTTCGCTAAGTTTTTAGAAATACGCCACCCTCCCCCTCGACATGCTAGGGACGAGGTATTTTCGCGTGAACCCTTCGACGGGTTTGGGCTGCAGCAAGCCCCTTAGAAAATTTTCGCTATGTTTTTTGAAGAACACCACCCTCCCCCTTGAAGTGCTAGGGGCGAGGTGTTTTCGAGAGAACCCTTCGACGGGTTTGGGCTGCATCAAGCCCCTTAAGATTTTTTCGCTAAGTTTTTTGAAAAACGCCACCCTCCCCCTTGAAGTGCTAGGGGCGAGGTGTCTTCGAGCGAACCCTTGGACGCGTTTGGGCTGTAGTGAGCCCCTTAAGATTTTTTCGCTAAGTTTTTTGAAAAACGCCACCCTCCCTCTCGAAGTGCTAGGGGCGAGCTGTTTTCGAGCGAACCCTTCGACGAGTTTGGGCTGCATCAAGCCCCTTAAGATTTTTTCGCTAAGTTTTTTGAAAAAACGCCACCCTCCCCCTTGAAGTGCTAGGGGCGAGGTGTTTTCGAGCGAACCCTTCGACGGGTTTGGGCTGCAGTGAGCCCTTAGTATTATTTCACTATGTTTTTGAAAAACACCACCCTCCCCTTCGAAGTGCTAGGGGCGAGGTGTTTTTAAGTGAACCCTTCGACGGGTTTGGGATACAGCTAGCCCCTTAGTATTTTTTCGCTAAGTTTTTTGAAAAACGCCACCCTCCCCCTTGAAGTGCTAGGGGCGAGGTGTTTTCGAGCGAACCCTTCGACGGGTTTGGGCTGCAGTGAGCCCTTAGTATTTTTTCACTATGTTTTTGAAAAACACCACCCTCCCCTTCGAAGTGCTAGGGGCGAGGTGTTTTTAAGTGAACCCTTCGACGGGTTTGGGATGCAGCGAGCCCCTTAGTATTTTTTCGCTAAGTTTTTTGAAAAACGCCACCCTCCCCCTCGTAGTGTTACGGCGAGGTATTTTCGCGTGAACCCTTCGACGGGTTTGGGCTGCAGCAAGCCCCTTAGAAAATTTTCGTTATGTTTTTTGAAAAACACCACCCTCCCCCTCGAAGTGCTTGGGGCGAGGTGTTTTCGAGCGAACCCTTCGACGGGTTTGGGCTGCATCAAGCCCCTTAAGAATTTTGTGCTATGTTTTTTGAAAAACGCAACCCTCCCCCTTGAAGTGCTAGGGGCGAGGTGTTTTCGAGCGAACCCTTCGATGGGTTTCGGCTGCAGTGAGCCCCTTAGCATTTTTCGCTAAGTTTTTTGAAAAACGCCTCTCGAAGTCCTAGTGGCGAGGTGTTTTCGAGCGAACCCTTCGATGGGTTTGGGCTGCATGAAGCCCCCTAAGATTTTTTCGCTAAGTTTTTTGAAAAACGCCACCCTCCCTCTCGAAGTGCTAGGGGCGAGGTGTTTTCGAGCGAACCCTTCGACGAGTTTGGGCTGCATCAAGCCCCTTAAGATTTTTGCGCTAAGTTTTTTGAAAAAACGCCACCCTCCCCCTTGAAGTGCTAGGGACGAGGTGTTTTCGAGCGAACCTTTCGACGGGTTTGGGTTGCAGTGAGCCCTTTGTATTTTTTCACTATGTTTTTGAAAAACACAACCCTCCCCTTCGAAATGCTAAGGGCGAGGTGTTTTCAAGTGAACCCTTCGACGGGTTTGGGATGCAGCAAGCCCCTTAGTATTTTTTCGCTAAGTTTTTTGAAAAACGCCACCCTCGCCCTCGTAGTGCTAGGGGCAAGGTGTTTTCAAGTGAACCCTTCGACGGGTTTGGGATGCAGCGAGCTCCTTAGCATTTTTTCGCTAAGTTTTTTGAAATACGCCACCCTCCCCCTCGACATGCTAGGGACGAGGTATTTTCGCGTGAACCCTTCGACGGGTTTGGGCTGCAGCAAGCCTCTTAGAAAATTTTCGCTATGTTTTTTGAAGAACACCACCCTCCCCCTCGAAGTGCTAGGGGCGAGGTGTTTTCGAGAGAACCCTTCGACGGGTTTGGGCTGCTTCAAGCCCCTTAAGATTTTTTCGCTAAGTTTTTTGAAAAACGCCTCTCGAAGTCCTAGTGGCGAGGTGTTTTCGAGCGAACCCTTCGATGGGTTTGGGCTGCATGAAGCCCCCTAAGATTTTTTCACTAAGTTTTTTGAAAAACGCCACCCTCCCTCTCGAAGTGCTAGGGGCGAGGTGTTTTCGAGCGAACCCTTCGACGAGTTTAGGCTGCATCAAGCCCCTTAAGATTTTTGCGCTAAGTTTTTTGAAAAAACGCCACCCTCCCCCTTGAAGTGCTAGGGACGAGGTGTTTTCGAGCGAACCCTTCGACGGGTTTGGGTTGCAGTGAGCCCTTTGTATTTTTTCACTATGTTTTTGAAAAACACCACCCTCCCCTTCGAAATGCTAAGGGCGAGGTGTTTTCAAGTGAACCCTTCGACGGGTTTGGGATGCAGCGAGCCCCTTAGTATTTTTTCGCTAAGTTTTTTGAAAAACGCCACCCTCGCCCTCGTAGTGCTAGGGGCGAGGTGTTTCAAGTGAACCCTTCGACGGGTTTGGGATGCAGCGAGCTCCTTAGCATTTTTTCGCTAAGTTTTTAGAAATACGCCACCCTCCCCCTCGACATGCTAGGGACGAGGTATTTTCGCGTGAACCCTTCGACGGGTTTGGGCTGCAGCAAGCCCCTTAGAAAATTTTCGCTATGTTTTTTGAAGAACACCACCCTCCCCCTTGAAGTGCTAGGGGCGAGGTGTTTTCGAGAGAACCCTTCGACGGGTTTGGGCTGCATCAAGCCCCTTAAGATTTTTTCGCTAAGTTTTTTGAAAAACGCCACCCTCCCCCTTGAAGTGCTAGGGGCGAGGTGTCTTCGAGCGAACCCTTGGACGCGTTTGGGCTGTAGTGAGCCCCTTAAGATTTTTTCGCTAAGTTTTTTGAAAAACGCCACCCTCCCTCTCGAAGTGCTAGGGACGAGCTGTTTTCGAGCGAACCCTTCGACGAGTTTGGGCTGCATCAAGCCCCTTAAGATTTTTTCGCTAAGTTTTTTGAAAAAACGCCACCCTCCCCCTTGAAGTGCTAGGGGCGAGGTGTTTTCGAGCGAGCCCTTCGACGGGTTTGGGCTGTAGTGGGCGAGCTGTTTTCGAGCGAACCCTTCGACGAGTTTGGGCTGCATCAAGCCCCTTAAGATTTTTTCGCTAAGTTTTTTGAAAAAACGCCACCCTCCCCCTTGAAGTGCTAGGGGCGAGGTGTTTTCGAGCGAGCCCTTCGACGGGTTTGGGCTGTAGTGAGCCCTTAGTATTTTTTCACTATGTTTTTGAAAAACACCACCCTCCCCTTCGAAGTGCTAGGGGCGAGGTGTTTTTAAGTGAACCCTTCGACGGGATTGGGATACAGTTAGCCCCTTAGTATTTTTTCGCTAAGTTTTTTGAAAAACGCCACCCTCCCCCTTGAAGTGCTAGGGGCGAGGTGTTTTCGAGCGAACCCTTCGACGGGTTTGGGCTGCAGTGAGCCCTTAGTATTTTTTCACTATGTTTTTGAAAAACACCACCCTCCCCTTCGAAGTGCTACGGGCGAGGTGTTTTTAAGTGAACCCTTCGACGGGTTTGGGATGCAGCGAGCCCCTTAGTATTTTTTCGCTAAGTTTTTTGAAAAACGCCACCCTCCCCCTCGTAGTGTTACGGCGAGGTATTTTCGCGTGAACCCTTCGACGGGTTTGGGTTGCAGCAAGCCCCTTAGAAAATTTTCGCTATGTTTTTTGAAGAACACCACCCTCCCCCTCGAAGTGCTAGGGGCGAGGTGTTTTCGAGAGAACCCTTCGACGGGTTTGGGCTGCATCAAGCCCCTTAAGATTTTTTCGCTAAGTTTTTTGAAAAATGCCACCCTCCCCCTTGAAGTGCTAGGGGCGAGGTGTCTTCGAGCGAACCCTTGGACGCGTTTGGGCTGTAGTGAGCCCCTTAGCATTTTTTGCTAAGTTTTTTGAAAAACGCCTCTCGAAGTGCCAGTGGCGAGGTGTTTTCGAGCGAACCCTTCGATGGGTTTGGGCTGCATCAAGCCCCTTAAGATTGATTCGCTAAGTTTTTTGAAAAACGCCACCCTCCCTCTCGAAGTGCTAGGGGCGAGGTGTTTTCGAGCGAACCCTTCGACGAGTTTGGGCTGCATCAAGCCCCTTAAGATTTTTTCGCTAAGTTTTTTGAAAAACGCCACCCTCCCCCTTGAAGTGCTAGGGGCGAGGTGTTTTCGAGCGAACACTTCGACGGGTTTGGGCTGCAGTGAGCCCTTAGTATTTTTTCACTATGTTTTTGAAAAACACCACCCTCCCCCTCGTAGTGTTACGGCGAGGTATTTTCGCGTGAACCCTTCGACGGGTTTGGGCTGCAGCAAGCCCCTTAGAAAATTTTCGCTATGTTTTTTGAAAAACACCACCCTCTGCCCCGAAGTGCTAGGGGCGAGGTGTTTTCGAGCGAACCCTTCGACGGGTTTGGGCTGCAGCAAGCCCCTTAAGATTTTTTAGCTATGTTTTTTGAAAAACGCCACCCTCCCCCTTGAAGTGCTAGGGGCGAGGTGTTTTCGAGCGAACCCTTCGACGGGTATGGGCTGTAGTGAGCCCCTTAGCATTTTTCGCTAAGTTTTTTGAAAAACGCCTCTCGAAGTCCTAGTGGCGAGGTGTTTTCGAGCGAACCCTTCGATGGGTTTGGGCTGCATCAAGCCCCTTAAGATTTTTTTGCTAAGTTTTTTGAAAAACGCCACCCTTCCCCTTGAAGTGCTAGGGCCGAGGTGTTTTCGAGCGAACCCTTCGACGGGTTTGGGCTGCAGTGAGCCCTTAGTATTTTTTCACTATGTTTTTGAAAAACACCACCCTCCCCTTCGAAGTGCTAGGGGCGAGGTGTTTTTAAGTGAACCCTTCGACGGGTTTAGGATGCAGCGAGCCCCTTAGTATTTTTTCGCTAAGTTTTTTGAAAAACGCCACCCTCCCCCTCATAGTGTTACGGCGAGGTATTTTCGCGTGAACCCTTCGACGGGTTTGGGCTGCAGCAAGCCCCTTAGAAAATTTTTGCTGTGTTTTTTGAAAAACACCACCCTCCCCCTCGAAGTGCTAGGGGCGAGATGTTTTCGAGCGAACCCTTCGACGGGTTTGGGCTGCATCAAGCCCCTTAAGATTTTTTAGCTATGTTTTTTGAAAAACGCCACCCTCCCCCTTGAAGTGCTAGGGGCGAGGTGTTTTGGAGCGAACCCTTCGACGGGTTTGGCCTGTAGTGAGCCCCTTAGCATTTTTCGCTAACTTTTTTGAAAAACGCCCCTCGAAGTCCTAGTGGCGAGGTGTTTTCGAGCGAACCCTTCGATGGGTTTGGGCTGCATCAAGCCCCTTAAGATTTTTTCGCTATGTTTTTTGAAAAACGCTACCCTCCCCCTTGAAGTGCTAGGGGCGAGGTGTTTTCGAGCGAACCCTTCGACGGGTTTGGGCTACAGTGAGCCCTTAGTATTTTTTCATTATGTTTTTGAAAAACACCACCCTCCCCTTCGAAGTCCTAAGGGTGAGGTGTTTTCAAGTGAACCCTTCGACGGGTTTGGGATGCAGCGAGCTCCTTAGTATTTTTTCTCTAAGTTTTTTGAAAAACGCCACCCTCCCCCTCGTAGTGTTAGGGGCGAGGTATTTTCGCGTGAAGCCTTCGACGGGTTTGGGCTGCAGCAAGATCCTTAGAAAATTTTCGCTATGTTTTTTGAAAAACACAACCCTCCCCATCGAAGTGCTAGGGGCGAGGTGTTTTCGAGCGAACCCTTGGACGCGTTTGGGCTGTAGTGAGCCCCTTAGTATTTTTCACTAAGTTTTTTGAAAAACGCCTCTCGAAGTCCTAGGGGCGAGGTGTTTTCGAGCGAACCCTTCGATGGGTTTAGGCTGCAGGGAACCCCTTATTATTTTTTCGCTAAAGTTTTTGAAAAAATGCCATCCTCCCCCTCCAAGTGCTAGGGGCATGGTGTTCTCGCTCAAACCCTTCGACGGGTTTGGGCTGCAGCGAGCCTCTTAGCATTTTTTTGCTTTGTTTTTTGAAAAACGTCACCCTGCCCCTCAAAGTTCTTAGGGTGAGGTATTTTCGAGCGAACCCTTCGATGGGTTTGGGCTGCAGCGACCCCTTAGCATTTTTTCACTATGTTTTTGAAAAACGCCACCCTCCCCTTCGAAGTGCTAGGACCGAGGTGTTTTCAAGTGAACCCTTCGACGGGTTTGGGATGAAGCTAGCCCCTTAGCATTTTTTCGCTAAGTTTTTTGACAAACGCCACCCTCCCCGTCGAAGAGCTAGGGGCGAGGTGTTTCCGAGTGAACCCTTCGATGGGTTTGGGCGGCAGCAAGCCCCTTAGAAAATTTTCTCTAAGTTTTTTGAAAAACGCCACCCTCCCTCTCGAAGTGCTAGGGGCGAGGTGTTTTCGAGCGAACCATTAGACGAGTTTGGGCTGCATCAAGCCCCATAAGATTTCTTCGCTAAGTTTTTTGAAAAACGCCACCCTCCCCCTTGAAGTGCTAGGGGCGAGGTGTTTTTGACCGAACCCTTTGACGGGTTTGGGCTGCAGTGAGCCCTTAGTATTTTTTCACTATGTTTTTGAAAAACACCACCCTCCCCTTCGAAGTGCTAGGGGCGAGGTGTTTTCAAGTGAACCCTTCGATGGATTTGGGATGCAGCGAGCTCCTTAGTATTTTTTCGCTAAGTTTTTTGAAAAACGCCACCCTCCCCCTCGTAGTCCTAGGGGCGAGGTATTTTCACGTGAACCCTTCGACGGGTTTGGGCTGCAGCAAGCCCCTTAGAAAATTTTCGCTATGTTTTTTGAAAAACACCACCCTCCCCCTCGAAGTGCTTGGGGCGAGGTGTTTTCGAGCGAACCCTTCGACCGGTTTGGGCTGCATCAAGCCCCTTAAGATTTTTTAGCTAAGTTTTCTGAAAAACGCCACCCTCCCCCTTGAAGTGCTAGGGGCAAGGTATTTTCGAGCGAACCCTTCGACGGGTTTGGGCTGTAGTGAGCCCCTTAGCATTTTTTGCTAAGTTTTTTGAAAAACGCGTCTCGAAGTCCTAGGGGCGAGGTGTTTTCGAGCGAACCCTTCGATGGGTTCGGGCTGCAGCGAGCCTCTTATTAACGCTAAAGTTTTTGAAAAAATGCCATCCTCCCCCTCGAAGAGCAAGGGGCATGGTGTTCTCGCTCGAACCCTTCGACGGGTTTGGGCTGCAGCGAGCCTCTTAGCATTTTTTTGCTTTGTTTTTTGAAAAACGCCACCCTCCCCCTTGAAGTGCTTGGGGTGAGGTATTTTCGAGCGAACCCTTCGATGGGTTTGGGCTGCAGCGACCCCTTAGCATTTTTTCACTATGTTTTTGAAAAATGCCACCCTCCCCTTCGAAGTGCTAGCACCGAGGTGTTTTCAAGTGAACCCTTCGACGGGTTTGGGATAAGGCAAGCCCCTTAGCATTGTTTCGCTAAGTTTTTTGACAAACGCCACCCTCCCCCTCGAAGTGCTAGGGGCGAGGTATTTTCGAGTGAACCCTTCGACGGGTTTGGGCTGCAGCAAGCCCCTTAGAAAATTTTCCCTAAGTTTTTTGAAAAACACCACCCTCCCCCTCGAAGTCCTAGTGGCCGAGGTGTTTTCGAGCGAACCCTTCGACGGGTTTGGGCTGCAGCAAGCCCCTTAGAAAATTTTCGCTAAGTTTTTTGAAAAACGCCACCCTCCCCCTTGAAGTGCTTGGGGCGAGGTGCTTTCGAGCGAACCCTTGGATGGGTTTGGGCTGTAGTGAGCCCCTTAGCATTTTTCGCTAAGTTTTTTGAAAAACGCCTCTCGAAGTCCCAATGGGGAGGTGTTTTCGAGCGAACCCTTCGATGGGTTTGGGCTGCATCAAGCCCCTTAAGATTTTTTCGCTAAGTTTTTTGAAAAACACCACCCTCCCCCTCGAAGTGCTAGGGGCATGGTGTTCTCGCTCGAAGCCTTCGACGGGTTTGGGCTGCAGCGAGCCTCTTAGCATTTTTTGCTTTGTTTTTTGAAAAATGTCACCCTGCCCCTGAAAGTGCTTGGGGTGAGGTATTTTCGAGCGAACCCTTCGATGGGTTTGGGCTGCAGCGACCCCTTAGCATTTTTTCACTATGTTTTTGAAAAATGCCACCCTCCCCTTCAAAGTGCTAGGAACGAGGTGTTTTCAAGTGAACCCTTCGACGGGTTTGGGATGAAGCGAGCCCCTTAGCATTTTTCGCTAAGTTTTTTGACAAACGCCACCCTCCCCCTCGAAATGCTAGAGGCGAGGTATTTTCGAGCGAACCCTTCGACGAGTTTGGGCTGCAGCGACCCCTTAGCATTTTTTCGCTATGTTTTTTGAAAAATGCCACCCTTCCCCTCGAATTGCTAGGGGCAAGGTGTTCTCGAGCGAACCCTTCGACGGGTTTGGGCTGTAGTGAGCCCCTTAGCATTTTTCGCTAAGTTTTTTGAAAAACGCCTCTCGAAGTCCTAGGGGCGAGGTGTTTTCGAGCGAACCCTTCGATGGGTTTGGGCTGCAGCGAGCCCCTTGATATTTTTTCAAAAAAGTTTTTGAAAAAATGCCATCCTCCCCCTCGAAGTGCTAGGGGCATGGTGTTCTCGCTCGAACCCTTCATCGGGTTTGGGCTGCAGCGAACCCCTTAGCATTTTTTTGCTATGTTTTTTGAAAAACATCTCCCTTCCCCTCAAAGTGCTAGGGATGAGGTATTTTCGAGCGAACCCTTCGATGGGTTTGGGCTGCAGCGACTCCTTAGCATTTTTTCACTATGTTTTTGAAAAACGCCACCCTCCCTTTTAAAGTGCTAGGACCAAGGTGTTTTCAAGTGAACCCTTCGACGGGTTTGGGATGCAGTGAGCCCCTTAGCATGTTTTCGCTAAGTTTTTTGAAAAACGCCACCCTCCCCCTCGAAGTGTTAGGGGCGAGGTATTTTTGAGTGAACCCTTCGACGGGTTTGGGCTGCAGCAAGCCCCTTAGAAAATTTTCGCTATGTTTTTTGAAAAACACAACCCTCCCCCTCGAAGTGCTAGGGGCGAGGTGTTTTCGAGCGAACCCTTGGATGGGTTTGGGCTGTAGTGAGCCCCTTAGCATTTTTCGCTAAGTTTTTTGAAAAACGCCTCTCGAAGTCCCAGTGGGGAGGTGTTTTCGAGCGAACTCTTCGATGGGTTTGGGCTGCATCAAGCCCCTTAAGATTTGTTTGCTAAGTTTTTTGAAAAATGCCACCCGCCCTCTCGAAGTGCTAGGGGCGAGGTGTTTTCGAGCGAACCCTTCGACGAGTTTGGGCTGCATCAAGCCCCTTAAGATTTTTTCGCTAAGTTTTTTGAAAAACGCCACCCTCCCCCTTGAAGTGCTAGGGGCGAGGTGTTTTCGAGCGAACCCTTCGACGGGTTTGGGCTGCAGTGAGCCCTTAGTATTTTTTCACTATGTTTTTGAAATACACCACCCTCCCCTTCAAAGTGCTAGGGGCGAGGTGTTTTCAAGTGAACCCTTCGACGGATTTGGGATGCAGCGAGCCCCTTAGTATTTTTTCGCTAAGTTTTTTGAAGAATGCCACCCTCCCCCTCGTAGTCCTAGGGGCGAGGTATTTTCGTGTGAACCCTTCGACGGGTTTGGGCTGCCGCAAGCCCCTTAGAAACTTTTCGCTATGTTTTTTGAAAAACACCACCCTCCCCCTCGAAGTGCTAGGGGCGAGGTGTTTTCGAGCGAATCCTTCGATGGGTTTGGGCTGCAGCGAGCCTCTTATTATTTTTTCGCTAAACTTTTTGAAAAACACCACCCTCCCCCTCGAAGTGCTAGGGGCATGGTGTTCTCGCTCGAACCCTTCGATGTGGGCTGCAGCGAGCCTCTTAGCATTTTTTTGCTTTGTTTTTTGAAAAACGTCACCCTGCTCCTCAAAGTGCTTGGGGTGAGGTATTTTCGAGCGAACCCTTCGATGGGTTTGGGCTGCAGAGACCCCTTAGCATTTTTTCACTATATTTTTGAAAAATGCCACCCTCCCCTTCGAAGTGCTAGTACCGAGGTGTTTTCAAGTGAACCCTTCGACGGGTTTGGGATGAGGCGAGCCCCTTAGCATTTTTTCGCTAAGTTTTTTGACAAACGCCACCCTCCCACTCGAAGTGCTAGAGGCGAGGTATTTTGGAGCGAACTCTTCAACGAGTTTGGGCTGCAGCGACCCCTTAGCATTTTTTCGCTATGTTTTTCGAAAAATGCCACCCTTCCTCTCGAACTGCTAGGGGCGAGGTGTTTTCGAGCGAACCCTTCGACGGGTTTGGGCTGTAGTGAGCCCCTTAGCATTTTTCGCTAAGTTTTTTGAAAAACGTCGCTCGAAGTCCTAGGGGCGAGGTGTTTTCGAGCGAACCCTTCGATGGGTTTGGGCTGCAGCGAGCCCCGTATTATTTTTTCGCTAAAGTTTTTGAAAAAAATGCCATCCTCCCCCTCGAAGTGCTAGGGGCATGGTGTTCTCGCTCGAACCCTTCAACGGGTTCGGGCTGCAGCGAACCCCTTAGTATTTTTTTGCTATGTTTTTTGAAAAATGTCTCCCTTCCCCTCAAAGTGCTAGGGGTGAGGTATTTTCGAGCGAACCCTTCGATGGGTTTGGGCTGCAGCGACCCCTTAGCATTTTTTCACTATGTTTTTGAAAAACGCCACCCTCCCTTTCGAAGTGCTAGGACCATGGTGTTTTCAAGTGAACCGTTCGACGGGTTTGGGATGCAGCGAGCCCCTTAGCATTTTTTCGCTATGTTTTTTGAAAAACGCCACCCTCCCCCTAGAAGTGTTAGGGGCGAGGTATTTTCGAGTGAACCCTTCGACGGGTTTGGGCTGCAGCAAGCCCCGTAGAAAATTTTCGCTATGTTTTTTGAAAAACACCACCCTCCCCCTTCGAAGTGCTAGGACCGAGGTATTTTCAAGTGAACCCTTCGACGGGTTTGGGATGCAGCGAGCCCCTTAGCATTTTTTCGCTAAGTTTTTTGAAAATTGTCACCCTCCCCCTCGAAGTGCTAGAGGCGAGGTATTTTCGAGAGAACCCATCGACGAGTTTGTGCTGTAGCGACCCCTTAGCATTTTTTCGCTATGTTTTCTGAAAAATGTCACCCTTCCCCTCGAATCGCTAGGGGCGAGGTGTTTTCGAGCGAACCCTTCGACGGGTTTGGGCTGTAGTGAGCCCCTTAGCATTTTTTGCTAAGTTTTTTAAAAAACGCCTCTCGAAGTCCTAGGGTCGAGGTGTTTTCGAGCGAATCCTTCGATGGGTTTGGGCTGCAGCAAGCCCCTTATTATTTTTTCGCTAAAGTTTTTGAAAAAATGCCATCCTACGCCTCGAAGTGCTAGGGACATGGTGTTCTCGCTCGAACCCTTCGACGGGTTTGGGCTGCAGCGAACCCCTTAGCATTTTTTTGCTATGTTTTTTGAAAAACGTCCCCCTTCCCCTCAAAGTGCTAGGGATGAGGTATTTTTGAGCGAACCCTTCGATGGGTTTGGGCTGCAGCAACCCTTTAGTATTTTTTCACTATGTTTTTGAAAAACGCCACCCTCCCCCTTCAAAGTGCTAGGACCAAGGTGTTTTCAAGTGAACCCTTCGACGGGTTTGGGATGCAGCGAGCCCCTTAGCATTTTTTCGCTAAGTTTTTTGAAAAACGCCACCCTCCCCCTCGAAGTGTTAGGGGCGAAATATTTTTGTGTGAACCCTTCGACGGGTTTGGGCTGCAGCAAGCCCCTTAGAAATTTTTCGGTATGTTTTTATGAAAAACACCACCATCGGCCTCGAAGTGCTAGGGGCGAGGTGTTTTCGAGCGAACCCTTCGATGGGTTTGGGCTGTAGTGAGCCCCTTAACATTTTTCGCTAAGTTTTTTGAAAAATGCCTCTAGAAGTCCTAGGGGCGAGGTGTTTTCGAGCGAACCCTTCGATGGGTTTGGGCTGCAGCGAGCCTCTTATTATTTTTTCGCTAAAGTTTTTGAAAACATGCCATCCTCCCCCTCGAAGTGCTAGGGGCATGGTGTTCTCGCTCGAACCCTTCGATGGGTTTGGGCTGCAGCGAGCCTCTTAGCATTTTTTTGCTTTGTTTTTTGAAAAACGTCACCCTGCTCCTCAAAGTGCTTGGGGTGAGGTATTTTCGAGCGAACCCTTCGATGGGTTTGGGCTGCAGCGACCCCTTAGCATTTTTTCACTATCTTTTTGAAAAATGCCACCCTCCCCTTCGAAGTGCTAGGACCGAGGTGTTTTCAAGTGAACCCTTCGACGGGTTTGGGATGAGGCGAGCCCCTTAGCATTTTTTCGCTAAGTTTTTTGACAAACGCCACCCTCCCACTCGAAGTGCTAGAGGCGAGGTATTTTAGAGCGAACTCTTCAACGAGTTTGGGCTGCAGCGACCCCTTAGCATTTTTTCGCTATGTTTTTTGAAAAATGCCACCCTTCCCCTCGAACTGCTAGGGGCGAGGTGTTTTCGAGCGAACCCTTCGACGGGTTTGGGCTGTAGTGAGCCCCTTAGCATTTTTCGCTAAGTTTTTTGAAAAACGCCGCTCGAAGTCCTAGGGGCGAGGTGTTTTCGAGCGAACCCTTCGATGGGTTTGGGCTGCAGGGAGCCCCGTATTATTTTTTCGCTAAAGTTTTTGAAAAAAAATGCCATCCTCCCCCTCGAAGTGCTAGGGGCATGGTGTTCTCGCTCGAACCCTTCTACGGGTTCGGGCTGCAGCGAACCCCTTAGTATTTTTTTGCTATGTTTTTTGAAAAACGTCTCCCTTCTCCTCAAAGTGCTAGGGGTGAGGTATTTTCGAGCGAACCCTTCGATGGGTTTGGGCTGCAGCGACCCCTTAGCATTTTTTCACTACGTTTTTGAAAAACGCCACCCTCCCTTTCGAAGTGCTAGGACCATGGTGTTTTCAAGTGAACCGTTCGACGGGTTTGGGATGCAGCGAGCCCCTTAGCATTTTTTCGCTATGTTTTTTGAAAAACGCCACCCTCCCCCTCGAAGTGTTAGGGGCGAAGTATTTTCGAGTGAACCCTTCGACGGGTTTGGGCTGCAGTAAGCCCCGTAGAAAATGTTCGCTATGTTTTTTGAAAAACACCACCCTCCCCCTTCAAAGTGCTAGGACCGAGGTATTTTTCAAGTGAACCCTTCGACGGGTTTGGGATGCAGCGAGCCCCTTAGCATTTTTTCGCTAAGTTTTTTGAAAATTGTCACCCTTCCCCTCGAAGTGCTAGAGGCGAGGTATTTTCGAGAGAACCCATCGACGAGTTTGGGCTGTAGCGACCCCTTAGCATTTTTTCGCTATGTTTTTTGAAAAATGTCACCCTTCCCCTCGAATTGCTAGGGGCGAGGTGTTTTTGAGCGAACCCTTCGACAGGTTTGGGCTGTAGTGAGCCCCTTAGCATTTTTTGCTAAGTTTTTTGAAAAACACCTCTCAAAGTCCTTGGGTCGAGGTGTTTTCGAGCGAACCCTTCGATGGGATTGGGCTGCAGCGAGCCCCTTATTATTTTTTCGCTAAAGTTTTTGAAAAAATGCCATCCTCCCCCTCGAAGTGCTAGGGACATGGTGTTCTCGCTCGAACCCTTCGACGGGTTTGGGCTGCAGCGAACCCCTTAGCATTGTTTTGCTATATTTTTTGAAAAACGTCACCCTGCTCCTCAAAGTGCTTGGGGTGAGGTATTTTCGAGCGAACCCTTCGATTGGTTTGGGCTGCAGCGACCCCTTAGCATTTTTTCACTATGTTTTTCAAAAATGCCACCCTCCCCTTCGAAGTGCTAGGACCGAGGTGTTTTCAAGTGAACCCTTCGACGGGTTTGGGATGAGGCGAGCCCCTTAGCATTTTTTCGCTAAGTTTTTTGACAAAAGCCACCCTCCCACTCGAAGTGCTAGAGGCGAGGTATTTTGGAGCGAACTCTTCAACGAGTTTGGGCTGCAGCGACCCCTTAGCATTTTTTTGCTATGTTTTTTGAAAAATGCCACCCTTCCCCTCGAACTGCTAGGGGCGAGGTGTTTTCGAGCGAACCCTTCGACGGGTTTGGGCTGTAGTGAGCCCCTTAGCATTTTTCGCTAAGTTTTTTGAAAAACGCCGCTCGAAGTCCTAGGGGCGAGGTGTTTTCGAGCGAACCCTTCGATGGGTTTGGGCTGCAGGGAGCCCCGTATTATTTTTTCGCTAAAGTTTTTGAAAAAAAATGCCATCCTCCCCCTCGAAGTGCTAGGGGCATGGTGTTCTCGCTCGAACCCTTCTACGGGTTCGGGCTGCAGTGAACCCCTTAGTATTTTTTTGCTATGTTTTTTGAAAAACGTCTCCCTTCTCCTCAAAGTGCTAGGGGTGAGGTATTTTCGAGCGAACCCTTCGATGGGTTTGGGCTGCAGCGACCCCTTAGCATTTTTTCACTACGTTTTTGAAAAACGCCACCCTCCCTTTCGAAGTGCTAGGACCATGGTGTTTTCAAGTGAACCGTTCGACGGGTTTGGGATGCAGCGAGCCCCTTAGCATTTTTTCGCTATGTTTTTTGAAAAACGCCACCCTCCCCCTCGAAGTGTTAGGGGCGAAGTATTTTCGAGTGAACCCTTCGACGGGTTTGGGCTGCAGTAAGCCCCGTAGAAAATTTTCGCTATGTTTTTTGAAAAACACCACCCTCCCCCTTCAAAGTGCTAGGACCGAGGTATTTTTCAAGTGAACCCTTCGACGGGTTTGGGATGCAGCGAGCCCCTTTGCATTTTTTCGCTAAGTTTTTTGAAAATTGTCACCCTTCCCCTCGAAGTGCTAGAGGCGAGGTATTTTCAAGAGAACCCATCGACGAGTTTGGGCTGTAGCGACCCCTTAGCATTTTTTCGCTATGTTTTTTGAAAAATGTCACCCTTCCCCTCGAATTGCTAGGGGCGAGGTGTTTTTGAGCGAACCCTTCGACAGGTTTGGGCTGTAGTGAGCCCCTTAGCATTTTTCGCTAAGTTTTTTGAAAAACGCCTCTCGAAGACCTGGGGGCGAGGTGTTTTCGAGCGAACCCTTCAATGGGTTTGGGCTGCAGCGAGCCCCTTATTATTTTTTCACTATGTTTTTGAAAAAGGCCACCCTCCCTTTCGAAGTGCTAGGACCATGGTGTTTTCAAGTGAACCGTTCGACGGGTTTGGGATGCAGCGAGCCCCTTAGCATTTTTTCGCTATGTTTTTTGAAGAACGCCACCCTCCCCCTCGAAGTGTTAGGGGCGAGGTGTTTTCGAGCAAGCCCTTCGACGGGTTTGGGCTGCAGTGAGCCTTTTAGCATTTTTCGCTATGTTTTTTGAAAAACGCCTCTCAAAGACCTGGGGGCGAGGTGTTTTCGAGTGAACCCTTCAATGGGTTTGGGCTGCAGCGAGCCCCTTATTATTTTTTCGCTAAAGTTTTTGAAAAAATGCCATCTTCCCCTTGAAGTGCTAGGGGCGTGGTGTTCTCGCTCGAACCCTTCGACGGGTTTGGGCTGCAGCGAGCCCCTTAGCATTTTTTTGCTTTTTTTTTTGAAAAACGTCACCCTCACCTCAAAGTGCTTGGGGTGAGCTATTTTTGAGCGAACTCTTCGACGGGTTTGGGCTGCAGCGACCCCTTAGCATTTTTTCACTATGTTTTTGAAAAACGCCACCCTGCCCTTCGAAGTGCTAGGACCAAGGTGTTTTCAAGTGAACCCTTCGACGGGTTTGGGATGCAGCGAGCCCCTTAGCATTTTTTCGCTAAGATTTTTGAAAAACGCCACCCTCCCCCTCGAAGTGCAAGAGGCGAGGTATTTTCGAGCGAACCCTTCGACGAGTTTGGGCCGCAGCGACCCCTTAGCATTTTTTGCTATGTTTTTTCAAAAATGCCACCCTTCCCCTCGAATTGCTAGGGGCGAGGTGTTTACGAGCGAACCCTTCGACGAGTTTGGGCTGCATCAAGCCCCTTAAGATTTTTTGAAAAACGCCACCCTCCCCCTTGAAGTGCTAGGCGCGAGGTGTTTTCGAGCGAACCCTTCGACGGGTTTGGGCTGCAGCAAGCCCCTTAGAAAGTTTTCATTATGTTTTTTGAAAAACACCACCCTCCCCCTTCGAAGTGCTAGGACCGAGGTGTTTTCAAGTGACCCTTTGACGGGTTTGGGATGCAGCGAGCCCCTTAGCATTTTTTCGCTATGTTTTTTGAAAAACGCCACCCTCACCCTCCAAGTGCTAGGGGCGAGGTAATTTCGAGCGAACCCTTCGACGAGTTTGGGCTGGAGCGACCCCTTCGCATTTTTTCGCAATGTTTTTTGAAAAATGCCACCCTTCCCCTCGAACTGCTAGGGGCGAGGTATTTTCGAGCGAACCCTTCGACGGGTTTGGGCTGCATCAAGCGCCTTAAGATTTTTTTTGCTAAGTTTTTTGAAAAACGCCACCCTCCCCCTTGAAGTGCTAGGGGCGAGGTGGTTTCGAGCGAACCGTTCGACGGATTTGGGCTGCAGCGAGCCTCTTAGAATTTTTTTACTATGTTTTGTGAAAAACACCACCCTCCCCCTCGAAGTGCTAGGGGCGAGGTGTTTTCGAGCGAACCCTTCGATGGGTTTGGGCTGCATAAAGCCCCTTAAGATTTTTTTGCTAAGTTTTTTGAAAAACGCCACCCTCCACCTTGAAGTGCTAGGGACGAGGTGTTTTCGAGCGAACCCTTCGACGGGTTTGGGCTCCAGTGAGCCTTTTAGCATTTTTCGCTAAGTTTTTTTGAAAAACACCTCTTGATGTCCTGGGGGCGAGGTGTTTTCGAGCGAACCCTTCGATGGGTTTGGGCTGTAGCGAACCCCTTATTATTTTTTCGCTAAAGTTTTTGAGAAAATGCCATCCTCCCCATCGAAGTGCTAGGGGCGTGGTGTTCTCGCTCGAACCCTTTGAAGGGTTTGGGCTGCAGCGAGCCTCTTAGCATTTTTTGCTTTGTTTTATGGAAAACGTCACCCTCCCCCTCAAAGTGCTAGGGGTGAGGTATTTTCGAGCGAACCCTTCGATGGGTTTGGGCTGCAGCAACCCCTTAGCATTTTTTCACTATGTTTTTGTAAAACGCCACCCTCCCATTCGAAGTGCTAGGACCGAGGTGTTTTCAAGTGAACCCTTCGACGGGTTTGGGATGCAGCGAGCCCCTTAGCATTTTTTCGCTAGGTTTTTTGAAAAACGCCACCCTCCCCCTCGAAGTGTTAGGGGCAAGGTATTTTCGAGTGAACCCTTCGACGGGTTTGGGCTGCAGCAAGCCCCTTAGAGAGTTTTCGCTATGGTTGTTGAAAAACACCACCCTCCCCCTTCGAAGTGCTAGGACCGAGGTGTTTTCAAGTGAACCCTTCGACGGGTTTGGGATGCAGCAAGCCCATTAGCATTTTTTCACTATGTTTTTTGAAAAACGCCACCCTCCCCCTCGAAGTGCTAGAGGCGAGGTATTTTCGAGCGAACCCTGCGACGAGTTTGGGCTGGAGCGACCCCTTAGCATTTTTTCGCAATGTTTTTTGATAAATGCCACCCTTCCCCTCGAATTGCTAGGGGCGAGGTGTTTTCGAGCGAACCCTTCGACGGGTTTGGGCTGCATCAAGCCCCTTAAGATTTTTTCGCTAAGTTTTTTGAAAAACGCCACCCTCCCCCTTGAAGTGCTAGGGGCGAGGTGTTTTCGAGCGAACCGTTCGACGTATTTGGCCTGCAGCGAGCCCCTTAGGATTTTTTTGCTATGTTTTGGGAAAAACGTCACCCTCCCCCTCAAAGTGCTTGGGGTGAGGTATTTTCAAGCGAACCGTACGATGGGTTTGGGCTGCAGCGACCCCTTAGTATTTTTTCACTATGTTTTTGAAAAACACCACCCTCCTCTTTGAAGTGCTAGGGGCGAGGTGTTTTTAAGTGAACCCTTCGACGGGTTTGGGATGCAGCGAGCCCCTCAGCATTTTTTTGCTAAGTTTTTTGAAAAACGCCACCCTCCCCCTCGAAGTGCTAGGGGCGAGGTATTTTCGAGTGAACCCTTCCACGGGTTTGGGCGGCAGCAAGCCATTAGAAAATTTTTGCTATGTTTTTTGAAAAACACCACCCTTCCCCTCGAAGTGCTAGGGGCGAGGTGTTTTCGAGCGAACCCTTCGATGGGTTTGGGCTACATCAAGCCCCTTAAGATTTTTTTGCTAAGTTTTTTGAAAAACGCCACCCTCCACCTTGAAGTGCTAGGGGCGAGGTGTTTTCGAGTGAACCCTTCGACGGGTTCGGGCTGCAGTGAGCCTTTTAGCATTTTTCGCTAAGTTTTTTTGAAAAATGCCTCTTGAAGTCCTGGGGGCGAGGTGTTTTCGAGCGAACCCGTCGATGGGTTTGGGCTGCAGCGAGCCCCTTATTATTTTTTCGCTAAAGTTTTTGAGAAAATGCCATCCTCCCCATCGAAGTGCTAGGGGCGTGGTGTTCTCGCTCGAACCCTTCGACGGGTTTGGGCGGCAGCGAGCCTCTTAGCATTTTTTGCTTTGTTTTTTGGAAAACGTCACCCTCCCCCTCAAAGTGTTAGGGGCGAGGTATTTTCGAGTGAACCCTTCGAAGGGTTTGGGCTGCAGCAAGCCCCTTAGCATTTTTTCGCTATGTTTTTTGAAAAACGCCACCCTCCCCCTCCAAGTGCTAGAGGCGAGGTATTTTCGAGTGAACCCTTCGACGAGTTTGGGCTGGAGCGACCCCTTAGCATTTTTTCGCAATGGTTTTTGAAAAATGCCACCCTTCCCCTCGAATTGCTAGGGGCGAGGTGTTTTTGAGCGAACCCTTCGACGGGTTTGGGCTGCATCAAGCCCCTTAAGAATTTTTCGCTAAGTTTTTTGAAAAACGCCACCCTCCCCCTTGAAGTGCTAGGGGCAAGGTGGTTTCAAACAAACCGTTCGACGGATTTGGGCAGCAGTGAGCCCCTTAGCATTTTTTTGCTATGTTTTGTGAAAAACGTCACCCTCCCCCTCAAAGTGCTTGGGGTGAGTTATTTTCAAGCGAACCCTATGATGGGTTTGGGCTGCAGCGACACCTTAGTATTTTTTCACTATGTTTTTGAAAAACACCACCCTCCTCTTTGAAGTGCTAGGGGCGAGGTGTTTTCAAGTGAACCCTTTGACGGGTTTGGGATGCAGCGAGCCCCTCAGCATTTTTTTGCTAAGTTTTTTGTAAAACGCCACCCTCCCCCTCGAAGTGCTAGGGGCGAGGTATTTTTGAGTGAACCCTTCGACGGGTTTGGGCTGCAGCATGCCATTAGAAAATTTTCGCTTTGTTTTTTGAAAAACACCACCCTCCCCCTCGAATTGCTAGGGGCGAGGAGTTTTCGAGCGAACCCTTCGATGGGTTTGGGCTGCATCAAGCCCCTTAAGATTTTTTCGCTAAGTTTTTCGAAAAACGCCACCCTCCCCCTTGAAGTGCTAGGGGCGAGGTGTTTTCGAGCGAACCCTTCGACGGGTTTGGGCTGCAGCGAGCCCCTTAGCATTTTTTTTGCTATGTTTTTTGAAAAACGTCACCCTCCCCCTCAAAGTGCTTGGGGTGAGGTATTTTCGAGCGAACCCTTCGATGGGTTTGGGCTGCAGCGACCCCTTAGTATTTTTTCACAATGTTTTTGAAAAACACCACCCTCCCCTTTGAAGTGCTTGGGGCGAGGTGTTTTCAAGTGAACCCTTCGACGGGTTTGGGATGCAGCGAGCCCCTCAGCATTTTTTTGCTAAGTTTTTTGAAAAATGCTACCCTCCCCATCGAAGTGCTTGGGGCGAGGTATTTTCGAGCGAACCCTTCGACGAGTTTGGGCTGCAGCGACCCCTTAACATTTTTTTGCTATGTTATTTCAAAAATGCAACGCTTCCCATCGAATTGCTAGGGGCGAGGTGTTTTCGAGTGAACCCTTCGATGGGTTTGGGCTGCAGTGAGCCCTTTAGCATTTTTCGCTAAGTTTTTTGAAAAACGCCTCTCGAAGTCCTAGGGGCGAGGTGTTTTCGAGCGAACCCTTCGATGGGTTTGGGCTGCAGCGAGCCCCTTCTTATTTTTTCACTAAAGTTTTTGAAAAAATGCCATCCTCCCCCTTGAAGTGCTAGGGGCGTGGTGTTCTCGCTCGAACCCTTCGACGGGTTTGGGCTGTAGCGGGCCCCTTAGCATTTTTTTGCTATGTTTTTTGAAAAACGTCACCCTCACCTCAAAGTGCTTGGGGTGAGGTATTTTCGAGCGACCCCTTCGACGGGTTTGGGCTGCAGCGACCCCTTAGCATTTTTTCACTATGTTTTTGAAAAACGCCACCCTGCCCTTCGAAGTGCTAGGACCGAGGTGTTTTCAAGTGAACCCTTTGACGGGTTTGGGTTGCAGCGAGCCCCTTAGCATTTTTTTGCTAAGTTTTTTGAAAAGCGCCACCCTCCCCGTCGAAGTGCTAGAGGTGAGGTATTTTCGAGCGAACCCTTCGACGAGTTTGGGCTGCAGCAACCCCTTAGCATTTTTTTGCTATGTTTTTTGAAAAATGCAACGCTTCCCATCGAATTGCTAGGGGCGAGGTGTTTTCGAGCGAACCCTTCGATGGGTTTGGGCTGCAGTGAGCCTTTTAGCATTTTTCGCTAAGTTTAACGCCTCTCGAAGTCCTAGGGGCGAGGTGTTTTCGAGCGAACCCTTCGATGGGTTTGGGCTGCAGCGAGCCCCGTATTATTTTTTCGATAAAGTTTTTGAAAAAATGCCATCCTCCCCCTTGAAGTGCTAGGGGCGTGGTGTTCTCGCTCGAACCCTTCGACGGGTTTGGGCTGCAGCGAGCCTTAGCATTTTTTTGCTATGTTTTTTGAAAAATGTCACCCTCACCTCAAAGTGCTTGGGGTGAGGTATTTTCGAGCGAACCCTTCGACGGGTTTGGGCTGCAGCGACCCCTTAGCATTTTTTCACTATGTTTTTGAAAAACGCCACCCTCCCCTTCGAAGTGCTAGGACCAAGGTGTTTCCAACTAAACCTTAGACGAGTTTGGGATGCAGCGAGCCCCTTAGTATTTTCTTGCTATGTTTTTTCAAAAACGCCACCCTCCCCCTCGAAGTGCTAGAGGCGAGGTATTTTCGAGCGAACCCTTCGACGAGTTTGGGCTGCAGCGACCCCTTAACATTTTTTTGCTATGTTTTTTGAAAAATGCAATGCTTCCCCTCGAATTGCTAGGGGCGAGGTGTTTTCGAGCGAACGCTTCGATGGGTTTGGGCTGCATCAAGCCCCTTAAGATTTTTTCGCTAAGTTTTTTGAAAAACGCCACCCTCTCCCTTGAAGTGCTAGGGGTGAGGTGTTTTCGAGTGAACCCTTCAACGGATTTGGGCTGCAGCGAGCCCCTTAGCATTTTTTTGCTAAGTTTTTTGAAAAGCGCCACCCTCCCCGTCGAAGTGCTAGAGGCGAGGTATTTTCGAGCGAACCCTTCGACGAGTTTGGGCTGCAGCAACCCCTTAGCATTTTTTTGCTATGTTTTTTGAAAAATGCAACGCTTCCCATCGAATTGCTAGGGGCGAGGTGTTTTCGAGCGAACCCTTCGATGGGTTTGGGCTGCATCAAGCCCCTTAAGATTTTTTCGCTAAGTTTTTCGAAAAACGCCACCCTCCCCCTTGAAGTGCTAGGGGTGAGGTGTTTTCGAGCGAACCCTTCAACGGATTTGGGCTGCAGCGAGCCCCTTAGCATTTTTTTGCTATCTTTTTTGAAAAACGTCACCCTCCCCCTCAAAGTGCTTGGGGTGAGGTATTTTTGAGTGAACCCTTCGATGGGTTTGGGCTGCAGGGAGCCCCGTATTATTTTTTCGCTAAAGTTTTTGAAAAAAATGCCATCCTCCCCCTCGAAGTGCTAGGGGCATGGTGTTCTCGCTCGAACCCTTCTACGGGTTCGGGCTGCAGCGAACCCCTTAGCATTTTTTTGCTATGTTTTTTGAAAAACGTCTCCCTTCTCCTCAAAGTGCTAGGGGTGAGGTATTTTCGAGCGAACCCTTCGATGGGTTTGGGCTGCAGCGACCCCTTAGCATTTTTTCACTATGTTTTTGAAAAACGCCACCCTCCCTTTCGAAGTGCTAGGACCATGGTGTTTTCAAGTGAACCGTTCGACGGGTTTGGGATGCAGCGAGCCCCTTAGCATTTTTTCGCTATGTTTTTTGAAAAACGCCACCCTCCCCCTCGAAGTGTTAGGGGCGAGGTATTTTCGAGTGAACCCTTCGACGAGTTTGGGCTGCAGCAAGCCCCGTAGAAAATTTTCGCTATGTTTTTTGAAAAACACCACCCTCCCCCTTCAAAGTGCTAGGACCGAGGTATTTTCAAGTGAACCCTTCGACGGGTTTGGGATGCAGCGAGCCCCTTAGCATTTTTTCGCTAAGTTTTTTGAAAATTGTCACCCTCCCCCTCGAAGTGCTAGAGGCGAGGTATTTTCGAGAGAACCCATCGACGAGTTTGGGCTGTAGCGACCCCTTAGCATTTTTTCGCTATGTTTTTTGAAAAATGTCACCCTTCCCCTCGAATTGCTAGGGGCGAGGTGTTTTCGAGCGAACCCTTCGACAGGTTTGGGCTGTAGTGAGCCCCTTAGCATTTTTCACTATGTTTTTGAAAAACGCCACCCTCCCCTTCGAAGTGCTAGGACCGAGGTGTTTTCAAGTGAACCCTTTGACGGGTTTGGGTTGCAGCGAGCCCCTTAGCATTTTTTTGCTAAGTTTTTTGAAAAGCGCCACCCTCCCCGTCGAAGTGCTAGAGGTGAGGTATTTTCGAGCGAACCCTTCGACGAGTTTGGGCTGCAGCAACCCCATAGCATTTTTTTGCTATGTTTTTTGAAAAATGCAACGCTTCCCATCGAATTGCTAGGGGCGAGGTGTTTTCGAGCGAACCCTTCGATGGGTTTGGGCTGCAGTGAGCCTTTTAGCATTTTTCGCTAAGTTTAACGCCTCTCGAAGTCCTAGGGGCGAGGTGTTTTCGAGCGAACCCTTCGATGGGTTTGGGCTGCAGCGAGCCCCGTATTATTTTTTCGCAAAAGTTTTTGAAAAAATGCCATCCTCCCCCTTGAAGTGCTAGGGGCGTGGTGTTCTCGCTCGAACCCTTCGACGGGTTTGGGCTGCAGCGAGCTCCTTAGCATTTTTTTGCTATGTTTTTTGAAAAACGTCACCCTCACCTCAAAGTGCTTGGGGTGAGGTATTTTCGAGCGAACCCTTCGACGGGTTTGGGCTGCAGCGACCCCTTAGCATTTTTTCACTATGTTTTTGAAAAACGCCACCCTCCCCTTCGAAGTGCTAGGACCAAGGTGTTTCCAACTAAACCTTAGACGGGTTTGGGATGCAGCGAGCCCCTTAGTATTTTCTTGCTAAGTTTTTTGAAAAACGCCACCCTCCCCCTCGAAGTGCTAGAGGCGAGGTATTTTCGAGCGAACCCTTCGACGAGTTTGGGCTGCAGCGACCCCTTAACATTTTTTTGCTATGTTTTTTGAAAAATGCAATGCTTCCCCTCGAATTGCTAGGGGCGAGGTGTTTTCGAGCGAACCCTTCGATGGGTTTGGGCTGCATCAAGCCCCTTAAGATTTTTTCGCTAAGTTTTTTGAAAAACGCCACCCTCCCCCTTGAAGTGCTAGGGGTGAGGTGTTTTCGAGCGAACCCTTCAACGGATTTGGGCTGCAGCGAGCCCCTTAGCATTTTTTTGCTATCTTTTTTGAAAAACGTCACCCTCCCCCTCAAAGTGCTTGGGGTGAGGTACTTTCGAGTGAACCCTTCGATGGGTTTGGGCTGCAGGGAGCCCCGTATTATTTTTTCGCTAAAGTTTTTGAAAAAAATGCCATCCTCCCCCTCGAAGTGCTAGGGGCATGGTGTTCTCGCTTGAACCCTTCTACGGGTTCGGGCTGCAGCGAACCCCTTAGCATTTTTTTGCTATGTTTTTTGAAAAACGTCTCCCTTCTCCTCAAAGTGCTAGGGGTGAGGTATTTTCGAGCGAACCCTTCGATGGGTTTGGGCTGCAGCGACCCCTTAGCATTTTTTCACTATGTTTTTGAAAAACGCCACCCTCCCTTTCGAAGTGCTAGGACCATGGTGTTTTCAAGTGAACCGTTCGACGGGTTTGGGATGCAGCGAGCCCCTTAGCATTTTTTCGCTATGTTTTTTGAAAAACGCCACCCTCCCCCTCGAAGTGTTAGGGGCGAGGTATTTTCGAGTGAACCCTTCGACGGGTTTGGGCTGCAGCAAGCCCCGTAGAAAATTTTCGCTATGTTTTTTGAAAAACACCACCCTCCCCCTTCAAAGTGCTAGGACCGAGGTATTTTCAAGTGAACCCTTCGACGGGTTTGGGATGCAGCGAGCCCCTTAGCATTTTTTCGCTAAGTTTTTTGAAAATTGTCACCCTCCCCCTCGAAGTGCTAGAGGCGAGGTATTTTTGAGAGAACCCATCAACGAGTTTGGGCTGTAGCGACCCCTTAGCATTTTTTCGCTATGTTTTTTGAAAAATGTCACCCTTCCCCTCGAATTGCTAGGGGCGAGGTGTTTTCGAGCGAACCCTTCGACAGGTTTGGGCTGTAGTGAGCCCCTTAGCATTTTTTGCTAAGTTTTTTGAAAAACACCTCTCGAAGTCCTTGGGTCGAGGTGTTTTCGAGCGAACCCTTCGATGGGATTGGGCTGCAGCGAGCCCCTTATTATTTTTTCGCTAAAGTTTTTGAAAAAATGCCATCCTCCCCCTCGAAGTGCTAGGGGCATGGTGTTCTCGCTCGAACCCTTCGACGGGTTTGGGCTGCAGCGAACCCCTTAGCATTTTTTTCCTATGTTTTTTGAAAAACGTCACCCTGCTCCTCAAAGTGCTTGGGGTGAGGTATTTTTGAGCGAACCCTTCGATGGGTTTGGGCTGTAGCGACCCCTTAGCATTTTTTCACTATGTTTTTGAAAAATGCCACCCTCCCCTTCGAAGTGCTAGGACCGAGGTGTTTTCAAGTGAACCCTTCGATGGGTTTGGGATGAGGCGAGCCCCTTAGCATTTTTTCGCTAAGTTTTTTGACAAACGCCACCCTCCCACTCGAAGTGCTAGAGGCGAGGTATTTTGGAGCGAACTCTTCAACGAGTTTGGGCTGCAGCGACCCCTTAGCATTTTTTCGCTATGTTTTTTGAAAAATGCCACCCTTCCCCTCGAACTGCTAGGGGCGAGGTGTTTTCGAGCGAACCCTTCGACGGGTTTGGGCTGTAGTGAGCCCCTTAGCATTTTTCGTTAAGTTTTTTGAAAAACGCCGCTCGAAGTCCTAGGGACGAGGTGTTTTCGAGCGAACCCTTCGATGTGTTTGGGCTGCAGGGAGCCCCGTATTATTTTTTCGCTAAATTTTTTGAAAAAAATGCCATCCTCCCCCTCGAAGTGCTAGGGGCATGGTGTTCTCGCTCGAACCCTTCAACGGGTTCGGGCTGCAGCGAACCCCTTAGCATTTTTTTGCTATGTTTTTTGAAAAATGTCTCCCTTCCCCTCAAAGTGCTAGGGGTGAGGTATTTTCGAGCGAACCCTTCGATGGGTTTGGGCTGCAGCGACCCCTTACCATTTTTTCACTATGTTTTTGAAAAACGCCACCCTCCCTTTCGAAGTGCTAGGACCATGGTGTTTTCAAGTGAACCGTTCGACGGGTTTGGGATGCAGCGAGCCCCTTAGCATTTTTTCGCTATGTTTTTTGAAAAACGCCACCCTCCCCCTCGAAGTGTTAGGGGCGAGGTATTTTCGAGTGAACCCTTCGACGGGTTTGGGCTGCAGCAAGCCCCGTAGAAAATTTTCGCTATGTTTTTTGAAAAACACCACCCTACCCCATCGAAGTGCTAGGACCGAGGTATTTTCAAGTGAACCCTTCGACGGGTTTGGGATGCTGCGAGCCCCTTAGCATTTTTTCGCTAATTTTTTGAAAATTATCACCCTCCCCCTCGAAGTGCTAGAGGCGAGGTATTTTCGAGAGAACCCATCGACGAGTTTGGGCTGTAGCGACCCCTTAGCATTTTTTCGCTATGTTTTTTGAAAAATGTCACCCTTCCCCTCGAATTGCTAGGGGCGAGGTCTTTTCGAGCGAAACCTTCGACGGGTTTGGGCTGTAGTGAGCCCCTTAGCATTTTTTGCTAAGTTTTTCGAAAAACGCCTCTCGAAGTCCTTGGGTCGAGGTGTTTTCGAGCGAACCCTTCGATGGGATTGGGCTGCAGCGAGCCCCTTATTATTTTTTCGCTAAAGTTTTTGAAAAAATGCCATCCTCCCCCTCGAAGTGCTAGGGCCATGGTGTTTTCAAGTGAACCGTTCGACGGGTTTGGGATGCAGCGAGCCCCTTAGCATTTTTTCGCTATGTTTTTTGAAAAACGCCACCCTCCCCCTCGAAGTGTTAGGGGCGAGGTATTTTCGAGTGAACCCTTCGACGGGTTTGGGCTGCAGCAAGCCCCGTAGAAAATTTTCGT